>CM059219.1:22714064-23914064 GCA_030347435.1 Clarias fuscus
GACACCAGGAGTGACAGAGACGTGGCGGAAAAACTCAAAAATCACTGCGACAACCATGAACCGCGCAGAGAGCATCATTACTCACCGGGTAAAGCCGATTCTCCTCGCTGCTGCTGCCGCCGCCGCTGCTGCTGTCCAGGTCGTTAAATCAGTCGGTTGTCTCCGCCACAGCGGGTCACACTGCAGTTTGCATTCGTCTTTCCGCTCACGTTTCCGATGTGCAGTGCTGCGGCTTCCACAGCCGACTGAGATTATTTATTAGATTTATTAATATTATATCTTTTTTTTTTTTAATTCCTGAAATGCTCAGTGTCGTTAGATCCAACACTGTTTCCCCCTCACACACTATGCATGGACAGAACAGTAAAGTATGTGAGGTGATGTGTGATTATCAACACACACGCGCGCGCACACACACACACACGCTCCATCCCTCCCTCTTCAGGAGGAGAATCACGACTCTGGCATGTTCAAAGCTGGATTAACTCTCATACACTTCGTTCATTTAGACCCTCAGTGCGTGCGCGCGCGTGTGTGTGCGCGCGCATTGCACTTGATTGATTATATTGGCATCCAGCACACATTGTTTGTGGAGCGTACAGTGTGTATAGGGAGGGATGAGAAATGTTCTGCCTAAAATGGAGGGTTGTAAAAGGAGAGTCCCGCTCTGAAGGCTGCGGGTCTCTGTCAGTGCGCAGGAGGAGGAGGAAGAGGAGGAGGAGACTCATCACACTCAGGGAGGTAAACAGGGAAACCTTTAAGTGTGTAAATGATCAAGATTATGATACTAATTTATTGTATATGAACTCACTCACTCATCGCCTATACCCTCTTTATCCTGTATTCAGGGTCGCAGGGGTCCTGGAGCGTATTCCAGGAGATGTAGGGCACGAGGCAGGGGAGACCAGACACTGGACAAGGTGCCAATCCATCGCAGGGCGCACACACACACATACATACACACACACTACGGGCAATTTGGGAACGGCAATTAGCCTAAACTAAACGTCTTAGAACTGTGTGGGGAAACCGGAGTACCCAGAGGAAACCCACCAAACACAGGCAGATGCAAACTCCAGGCACACAGATATGGAAATCAAACTGGGCCGGGAATCAAACCCGGACCCTGGAGGTGCAAGGCACAGTGCTAACCACTACACCACTACTAAGGAGTTCATCACTATATGAACTCCTTATTTACATTCCAATGGCCCATAGTATTGTCCCATTCAGCAATTGGACACATGCTGAATGGACACAAAAGTGATTTTTTCTTTTTTTTTTTTCAGAAGAGGTATTGGACAAATATATATAATTTAAAGTGTTTGTCTTTTAATTTAGATAATTATGGCTTACAGCTAATGAAAACCCCAAAATTCAGGGAAATTCTCAGAAAATTTGAATATTGGGGGAAAAGTTCAATATTGGAGACCTATGGTATCACACTCTAATCAGCTAATCAACTCAAAACACCAAACCTTTAAATGGTTTCTCAGTCTGGTTCCATAGGCTGGCATTTCACAATGTGGTTTATCCATGGTGATTAATGGAAAGTTGAATGGAAGGAAAATGTGGTAGGAAAAGGTGCACAAGCAACAGGGATAACCTTAGCCTTGAAAGGATTGTGAAACAAAGTCACACAAAGAGTGGACTGCAGTTGGAGTCAGTGCTTCAAGAGCCACCACGAACACAGACGTATCCAGGATATGGGCTACAACTGTCACATTCCTTGTGTCAAGCCACAGAACTCTTTTCAGATGAAAGTACATATTGCCTTTCATTTGGAAATCAGGGTCTCAGAGGAGAGGCACAGAATTCAAACTGCTTGAGGTCCAGTATTAAGTTTGCAGTCCACTGTGTTTTATCTGGTCCAAGGTCGGCGCAGGTATCTACCAGGTCTGCTGAACAGCTTTATCGGGATCCTGATTTAAATTTCCAGCAGGACCCCTTGGAGAATCTATTGGGTTTTGTGAAGAGGAAGATGTGAGACACCAGACCCAACAAGACAGAAGAACTGAAAGTTGCTGTCAGTTGTCAGCAGTGCCACAGACTGATCCATGCCACGCCGCATCGTTGAGGTAATTCATGCAAAGTATTAAGTAATTAAGTGCTGTACATGTTCATGCTTTTCAGTCGTACAACATTTTGTGTGTTAAAAATGCTCTATTCTAATTTTTTTTATACTGAATTTTGGGTTTTCATTAGCTGTAAGTCATAATCAACAAAATGATAAGAAATAAAACACCTGAAAAATATGTGTCTGTGTGTAATGAATCTATACTATTCTACAGTATAAATATAGTATATAAGTAGTATCCATCTTTAGTAGTACTTAGTAGTTTAGTATCCATCTTTATCTTCTTCAGTGTGAGTATATATATATATATATATATATATATATATATATATATATATATATATATATACACACACACACATACACACGTTGACAAAAAAAAAGGGTTAAAAAAACCCTTTGGTCAATGAAAGAAAAACTCACAATGGTCACATAAATAACTTTAATCTGACAAAAGTAATAATTTTAAAAAATTCTAAGAATGTTAACCAATGAAAGTCAGACATTGCTTTTCAACCATGCTTCAACAGAATTATTAAAAAAATAAACTCATGGAACAGGCCTGGACAAAAATGATGGTACCCCTAGAAAATACTGAAAATAATGTGACCAAAGGGACATGTTAATTCAAGGTGTGTCCACTAATTAGCATCACAGGTGTCTACAATCTTGTAATCAGTCAGTGGGCCTATATATAGGTCACTGTGTTGTTTGGTGACATGGTATGTACAACACTCAACAGGGACCAGAGGAAGCGAAGGAAAGAGTTGTCTCAGGAGATTCGAAAGAAAATTATAGACAAGCATGTTAAAGGTAAAGGCTATAAGACCATTTCCAAGCAGCTATATGTTCCTGTGACTACAGTTGCACATATTATTCAGAAATTTAAGATCCATTGGACTGTAACCTCCTGGACGTGGCCACAGGAGGAAAATTGATGACAAATCAAAGAGACGGATAACCCGAATGGTAACAAAAGAGCCCAGAAAGACTTCTAAAGAGATCCAAGGTGAACTTCATGCTCAAAGAACATCAGTGTCAGATCGCACCATCTGTCGTTGTTTGAGCCAAAGTGGACTACATGGGAGACGACCAAGGAGGACACCATTGTTGAAAACAAATCATAAAAAAGCCAGACTGGAATATGCCAAACTACATGTTGACAAGCCACAAAGCTTCTGGGAGAATGTCCTATGGACAGATGAGACAAAAATGGAACTTTTTGCCAAGGCACATCAGCTCTATGTTCACAGATGGGAAAAATGAAGCATATCAAGAAAAGAACACTGTCCCTACTGTGAAACATGGAGGAGGCTCTGTTATGTTCTGGGGCTGCTTTGCTGCATCTGGCACAGGGTGTCTTGAATCTGTGCAGGGTACAATGAAATCTCAAGACTATCGAGGGATTCTAGAGAGAAATGTGCTGGCCAGTGTCAGAAAGCTGGGTCTCAGTCGCAGGTCATGGGTCTTGCAACAGGACAATGACCCAAAACACACAGCTAAAAACACCCAAGAATGGCTAAGAGGAAAACATTGGACTATTATAAAGTGGCCTTCTATGAGCCCTGACCTCAATCCTATTGAGCATCTTTGGAAGGAGCTGAAACAGGCTCCCTTCAAACCGGAAACAACTGGAGCAGCTTGCTCATGAGGAGTGGGCCAAAATACCTGCAGAGAGGTGCAGAAGTCTCTTTGACAGTTACAGGAATCGTTTGATTGCAGTGATTGCCTCAAAAGGTTGTGCAACAAACTATTAAGTTAGGGGTACCATCATTTTTGTCCAGGCCTGTTCCATGAGTTCATTTTTTAAAATATAATTCCGTTGAAGAATGGTTGAAAAGCAATGTCTGACTTTCATTGGTTAACATTCATAGAATTCTTATTTATTATTACTTTTGTCAGATTAAAGTTATTTCTGTGACCATTGTGAGTTTTTCTTTCATTGACCGAAGGGTACCAACAATTTTGTCCATGTGTGTGTGTGTGTATATATATATATATATATATATATATATATATATATAGTAGGATAGCTTGAGGCTGCTTCAGTTGGCCAAGTTGCATGGTCACGTCCACAAGATCATCTGTAACCACGCAAGATTAACTACATGACATTCCCTCAAGTGACTGTATGGTGGTGTCTGCACACTGTCGTCTCGCACCTCCAGGGCCCGAGTTTGTGTCCCTTCTCGGGGTCTAGTGTGTGTGGAGTTTGCATGTTCTCCCCTTAAGCGCTTGGTGGGTTTCCTCCAGATACACCATGTTTTCTTCCACACTTCAAAGACATTCAGATAAATGTTCCCAAATTGGCATTCCCTAATTGCCCATAGTGTTTGAATTAGCATGTGAGGGTGTGTGTATGTGATTGGAGGAAATCAGAATTTTTGGAGAAAACCCACTAAGCACAGGGAGAATAGAGGTGGGAATCGAACCCTTGAGGTACAAGGCTACAGTGCAAACCACTATACTACTATGCTGTCTTTCTTTCTTAAATCAAATGTAAATGATGTACATTAAATCAAAGAAATACAAATAATACATAATGTTTTACTGTGACAGGCTGCAAAGTGCCTAAAGATACAATTAAAAAATTGGTTGTTTTTGCAACAACCTCAGCAGCAGCCTCATTTCCCCTCTCGCCTGTTCCAACCACTCAGCATATAGCATCACCAGTATACTAATCACAGGGGCCGATCATCTGTCATCATCTGCACATGTTGCTCACCAGTTCATGTCCTTACTTAGATGTTTTTTTTTAATGCTTGAATGATTCATAGGTCACTGATATACAAGAGAATCTGGCGCTTGGAAAGCAAAATACGATGAAACAAGGGGTGACTCAAGACTTTTGCATAGTACTTTATATAATTGTTGATATGTAATTAAAAATGCAAAATTGTAACACTACATGAATTAAATTTCTAGGTCCTACATCATATTTGTAACATGTCAATGTGGTAATGGTGATTGGCTCTATTGTTGAAATTAATGATGTATAAAAGAGATAACCGAGATTTTTACCTAGTTCTGTAAAATAAACTATGAAATATTTGTTTTTTAATTGACAGTTTTAAGCATTCCCAATTCCAATTGGATAGGGGTTTTAAAAAAAAGTAAAGGATACAGTTTCTGCCAAAGTGTTTTTCATGTTTATATAAAATATTACACTTGATTATGAAGAAAATCAGCATAAAAAATCTGAATTCTACTGGAGTCAGAAGTCACTTGCGATATCATTGTGAATTGTATCACTGTGGTAATAAGGAGTTAAATTGAGGTCAGAGTAAAAGCTTCCAGCTAGAATTACCAGCGGAAACAACAAAGATCACAATCTGTTTTTTTTGTGATTTTTGTAAATGCTGGCCAGCTATAAACACACAAAAAGACAGCCTGGGGTATCAACAAAAGTACTTCTGTACAAGCTGAGCACTGGTTCTCCTGCATGCCAGTCCATCACTAGCTGAAAAGCTGTTTACTCTGCAGTATGATTCTGACACACCTTTAAAACTGAAAGCAACAGGCAAAAGAAAATCATCAATTCATAATCATCTCCAGGGTCCGGGTTCAATCACAGTTTGCATTGTGTGCTTGGTGCGTTTCTTCCGGGTACTCCAGTCCAAAGGCATACAGATCAGGCCAACTGGCGTTCTCAAATTGCCTGTAGTGTGTGAATGAGCATGTGAGTGTGCGCGTGTGTACCTTGCGATGGCTTGGTACATCATCCAAGTGGTGCCCCAAGTCTCCCGTGGTAGGCTCTAGGCCCCCCGTGACCCTGTATACAGGATAAGACAGTATAGATGATGAGTGAGTGAGTGAGTGAGTGAGTGACTAAATCATAATTAAGGATAAACTTTTATTTAACTTAGTTCTGGTAAATAGTTATATGAAAATCTATCATATCACAAATTTGTGCAGAATTTTTAAAACAGTCGTTAGCACTTTAAAGATCCATGAAAGAGTTAAGATGGCTGTTCTAAGGAAGCCGCACAATGATTGAGTAGCATTAATCATGACAATATGGCTCTCTCATTCTATTAGCTTGGGCTCTCACACAAACAAAAGAAGAAGATCTAATATTTTGAAGGACAGGTGCAATTTCTACAGAGCCCCTAAAGCATGAGTGTTAACCATATCCAAAAAATATACCCGTGTTGCTGGAGGCTTTCATTCGAACCAAGCACCATGCCACACCTGATAGTCTATTGAAAGCCAAGAACTACTAATTAAACAGATTGAATCAGGTGTAACTTCTGCTTGGTTGGAATGTATTCTAGCAGCCACTCTAATTTGACACGCCTGCCGAAAGGGACAAAAATACAATTATCTGGTGTTGTGCAAGCTTCCAGAGTTGGGGGTTTGAATCCTACTTCTGGTCTGTGCTTGTGCGATTTGCATGTTGTTCCCATGTTTTCTGAGTTTCCCCTCACAGTCCAATGACATTGGCATTAGTGTTTGTAGACCTAAACCCTGCAATGGGTTGGCATCCCATCAATGGTGTATCCTGCCTTGTGACCTAAGCTGCCTGCGAAAGACTCTAGGCCCCGTGTGACCCTGCACAGGATAAGCGGTATAGATACCAGATGCATGGAGCGATATAATGCACATAGTGCGCATAATGTACCATACCATTGCGATTGAATTTTAAAACCAAAATCACATTTTATGTAAAACAAATTTAAAAAAAACGTTTTTTGTTGTTACATCAGCCGTGGAGTTTATTGTAACAAAGCAATATAAAACATGATATGGAAAAGTAAGCATCTTAATATTTACAGATAGTCAAAACATAATTCATCATAATTCAACTATTTTGGGAATGGAAAAATACTTTACTGAAATGCCTGATAGGGATAAAATGTATAAAAATCCGAATCCTGGAACACGTTTCTGTTTTGATGCATTTCCACTTGGATCACTATAGTAATGCTGATCAAGATGATAACATTACTGACAGAAACAGGACAGTGTAAAGTTGTGACTCAGGGCATTTAGGACCAGGCCAGAAACCGTATAAATAACCTCCATTGTCTGATTTTTCAAAAACTTTCAGAGTGACCCATTGCCAGCCTGGCTAGTCTCATGACATAGAGTTGGGGATCTTCCTCCAGAGTCCTCCACACAGACAGTTCTTTATCCATCGCTGCTCCCACTGCTTCATAGCATTGGTCTTGTTTGGGGAACGTAGCATTGTAACACATCCACACCTAACACAAACAAATAGGTGGGAAAAAAAGATTTAAAATCATATTAGCTTTTATGAGTAAGGAAAGCTGTTTATACACAAATAAAATCATAACTTAAAGTTTTGAAAGAAAAAAAGCTAATCATAACTATAAGTCTATTGCAATGTGTATTTTTCTAAATTTCCAAAAGACACAAATGTCACTTTGTGTCCGATTATAAGTGGTATCCTTAACTGGGTATTCAAGTGCTCCAAATAGGGAGGGCAAACACCCTATGCAATGAGCAGACTTAGCATGGGTGTGTTTTGATCTAACTGTGTACTGTAGGGGTTTCATACTGTAAGTAAACTGCCTGGAAGAAAAAAGGCTGCAATTTTACAAGGGGCAAATTATCGGCTTGCACCAAACACAGAAAACAACTAAGGATATTTAAAATGACTGGAATTAAAGGTTAAGAACTGTCCAACTCATTATTATAACCTATTATAACAGTGCTGAATGGAGATGGCTAAGAAACCTGGTGAAGTTGCATCGTTTAAAAAAATAAATAAAACAATAATAATAATAATAATAATAATAATAATAATAATAAACATCAGCAATAGGAATTACAGTTTAAAAGTGAAAGTAAGAGCAACAAGAACTCACATGATTAGAATTAAATAGCCGTGTGGCCATAAGAAAACCACTGACTAATCAGAAATGTTTGTTAGGGAGCATAAAGATTGCACTTTGGAGCAATGGGAAAAGGTCAGGTGGTTCAGAGTGATGGGCATGTCACAGTACAAAGGGAAGCACATGAAGTAATGCATAATGTCCACTGTATAGCCTCTGAAGTTAGTGTTATTATCATTATTCAGTTGGTCAAGTCTAGGCGCTAGAACTCAACTTCACACATGATCTAGGTGACCAAATTGCTTACAGGCAGCGTATTAATGTGTTTAATTTAAATGACTGGCTATATTACTGATTTCCAAGTAGATCCTTACATTTTCAGAAACAACTAAAACACTGCCTTTTTTTGGAAAAAGCAAAGAGGTTATCCTTCTTTTTTCCTTTTCTTCGGTGTAATGAACACAATGGAGAAGAATACAAATATTAGAATACATTTATAAAACTAATTTTGAAGCCGAGTGGATGTGTGCGCTATAAAACAGACAGTAACCAAACACGTTTTAGTTTGTACCTGGTGCAGGCTTTACTGTCCTCTGTGGGACAGATGCCCATGTGTAAGCAGCGGAGATTGTCCATCCTTTGAGAAGCTGGACTCCTGAAAAGAAACTTTGCATTCTTAGAAAATCACAGTAAACACTGCTTCTGTTTCAATACCACATGAAGACGATACGGCCGAGACAGAAACATTGGTGCAAACAGAAATACTGTATATTACTGCTGCGATCTCTTGCTTACATGCCCATTACGCATGACTCTTATTGTTCTTCATGTTTGTCATTTTTAATTACATTATATTATTTTATACTAAAATGATAATATAGACATATTTTGAAAAATAAAGTGCTTTCTGAGTTGCTCACCTGGAGAAAAGCTCAACCTGTGAGCTAGGGTTGACTCCGGGCAGGGTGTAGGCCTTGCCAAACTGCAGCCGTAAATGGTGCTTGCTCTGGATCTTGGTAATGACGCCATCATTGATGGGAAGCCAGTCCATGCTGGGCACAAGCAGCTGGCTGGGCAGTAAACAGCACTCGTCCAGCAGCGTCTCGTCCGGCTCCTGAGGGTGACTTTCATCTCGCGCTGCAGGTTGATTAATATATTTATTATTTTTATTATTATCCCACTTTTGTTTAATTTAATATAACAGCTGTAAAAAAAAAATCAATATTCAAATACCAGAAAAGTAAGAAAACGTTGGAGTTAAACAGGACGTTGAATTTCAGTCAACAATACTTATCACAGCGTTTAATTAAAACAAACAAACAAACAAACAAACAAACTTCACCAGATGGTGTTTTTTAAGTCAGACTCACAGCAGAGCCAGAGCTTGGTGAGGAGGCGGAAGAGAAGAGACATGCTGTCCTGGTTGTCTGAGGTGGCTGTGTAGATGGGCAAGCAGCCGGGTTTTAGGAGGCCCCAGATGCGGATCATCACCATCATCTCCCGAAGCATGCCCAGGGAGGGTCCGTCACGCAGAAATCCAAAACCTGGACGCACTGTGGAGCCCTGTTACACAGACGAGGGGAGACGGGTTAAGGTTCAGTCTCATGACATAGTACTGCACAAAGGTCTTAGTTATTTAATTAATTAACAAAGGCAGCATCATCAGGTACAGGTATCTGTAGAACCATGCATTCTGCATCCTGCAGAACCACCTACAGTTCTTCTGACTTTGACTGTTGCACCTTCTTCTCTTTTTGCATGTAAAATCCTGTAGCTTCCATTTTCTTGTCACATATATAAGGTTCTCCTTTCTTTTCTGGTATACAAATATTTTTCTTTAACTTTAAATTTTGTGGTAGAATACGAATATTTGAAAATCAGAAATGTTTTTGTACTAACAACAATAAAGACCTGAAATAATAATAGAAAGAGACTCCATAGAGAAGTTACTGAACAACACAGGGTGCCTATGACTTTGATTAATAAAACACTTAAATGAGCAATTTCTACATCCTGGAGTATCATCAATGGCATATTGTAACCCCTCTGTTCTACAGTTTTGACTCACTCAACTTAGTGTCCCCGTGGGGACTTAATCTCTCTGTGTAATGGAGGTCAATGAAAACCTGCTTCAAACATCTTCACCATTAGGTTGTTCCACATGACATTTCCATTGTTTGTGCTGGCCTTGTTAGTTTAACAACTATCCAGTAAGTTAAACAGCAACTCAAAAAACCTCGCTTCTGAAGTTTATGATTCAACTGTAAAAAGACATCGCGTCTAACAGAAGCAAAGAAAGATGATTAGAATGAGCCTCACTCAGAACCGTTACAACATTCTGCTGACTCATGACTAATTGAAATTCCTATTACTGGAACTATATGACTGCTTTTCAAAATTAAGGTCCTCACTTAAATATATATATTATATATATATAAAATAATAAATTCAATGGAAAATCTAAATCAATTCAGTCCTGCACACAAACTAAACAGATGTGTAAGCTATATGATTCTTTATGCACTCCAATCTCAATCTGTTACAATTTATTTCTTTTTCAGTGAAAAAAAAATGATTAGGATGTTGATACTTTTTTTTTTTTTTTTTAGCTTAGAGTAAGTCTGCATCAATAACACTGCACAATTCTACAAATGTCATGTTTAGAGTTTTCATCGTCTCCTGAACTCATGTGGAAAATCAGGATCAAACCCCAGGCCCTGGGGCGGTGCCAGTATATTTAATTGAATCATTATGTGATGTAATCTTCCTACACTGACCTGGTTGGGCAGGTTGGCCAGCAGATACAGCACAAAGTCTCCCACCCACTGAATGAGCTGTTGCAGGGATTGGAGTGGAGGCCCATCCAGAACAAACTCCTCCGTCTTCAGGTTGATCATCACCTTGTCAATATCTGTTTAAAAATAAATAAATAAATAAATAAATAAATGACAGACAGACAGACAAGTGAGATGTCAGAACATGAGAAGTGTGGGAAGTTAATGAGTCACATATCTAGTGGTAAAAAAAATATTTAGAGGTTAAGTTAAGAAAAAAACATGTTGAAAGCAAAAGCAAGCCCAAAGTACCTATTATATATTTTGCAAAAATGACCTATAAACCAATCTATTTATCTCCATATACAGTTTGTTTCCAAGTGTCTCCAATTCATTTTTTTTTCTTTTGGTTAAAACTGAGCGCTCATGGACAAGCCTAAGAAAGCACACTGTAGTTACAGAGAAATCTCACAGACAGATTTGAGTGGGTTACCAGTGTCTGTATTCTTTGTGCAGATCTCAGCCAGCCGGTCTCCCGGACTCTTGTCCGGTGTGTTGAGAACGTGGGGTCTCAGCAGAGATTTAAGCGTGGAGCTGATGGCGATGAGGAGCAGCTTGGCGTAGAAGTCACATGCCCGAGCTGCTGTGGCTAAAGACAGCTTACACAGAGAGGCCTTTACAGCTACGATCCGGGTAGACAGCACCTGTAAGACACAGAAAGAATCAGAAACTACTGTACATATAAACCAGCTTTTATGTGTTTTATATGAGCGTGATCAAGCGCTCATACTCTAACTCATATTCTCACTTTTAGTCAAAACTAATCAGTCCTTAAGATAAATAATATCTCTGATCGAGTTGCTGAAGTCTGGGAAAAAAACAGTGAAGTATTGTTATTACAACAAATTACTAGGTAGTGGTTCTGGATTTCATACTTCTCATGCAAAAAATGAATTATTATTTTATATATAGAACTGGCTTTTCCCTGGAGTTGTACTGTATGAGAGAGATATACATTTATAATAATAACATTTTATATGTTTAGATGTTGCAACAACATTTTAATAATACAGTATAATATACATCAGTAATAACTACGGTGTTTTTACTTAAGCCTAATCTATTTTCCTGAAGCCTAATCTATTTTATTTGTATTTTTTAAGTATCATTGAAATCAAACAGCTCTTGAATAATCCAGCATGAAAAAAACTCAGTTCAGGCGTACCTGCTGTAATGCCTGATTCTGTCTCATGTACTCTTCATGGAGTTTCTCTACCAGGTTATGCACCATGCTGTGTTGCACATGGAGCAACACATCCCACCAATCATAGCCGGTCACCATGCAGTACTCCAGCAGGAACAGTAGATGGCGCAAAAGGATGTTCATATCCAACATCTGGCCCATGGAGGGCGACACGCAGATCATATGCAGCTGCAACGAGAAATTAAATCCGTGTAGTTTTTTTTTTTTTTTATACAAATTTTTATAACAGATGTGGATATATTAATAGAACAAATTAATAGCAACTTTGCTGTTTATTATACTTCTTATCTACAACTTGTTTATTTATAAACCATCATGGATAATCTGATGATCTAAGCGTTACTTCGTGTACCTTTCCATGGTTATCGATGCCAACCAGAGCCAGAGAGGTCCAGGAGAACTGCAGGGCTTTGAAGTGCACAGTGGGGCCTCCAGTCCTCTGACGTTTAATCGTTGGCTCCTCCCCCACACGCTGTGAAGCGACGGTCGTCCCAGGAAAGACGCCCATGGTGTGGAGGGACAGCCGGTGGAGTATCTGAATAGTGCCATCGTGGAAGGCCAAAGCCAGGCCTAATTAAGAGAGATCGCACAAGCCAATACACATCGTTATGAACGAACATCAAATCTGCACAAACAGGTCATGCTTTGGATAGGAAAGTTCCCCTGAAGCCTAATCTACTTTGAGATTAATTTAGGTTATTCAGGACCTTTATTGCTATGCTTCTAGTATCATTTGTAATGGACATACTTTGAATACCCTACAAATATCTCTTCAGATATGGTTAACATGTCTGAAAAATAATAAAACTTTGACTCTGGGACATTCTGGGATAAGTAAGAAGGTAAGGAGAGAACGCCCAAGTGTGAGGGTGAGTTAAAAATTATCCACACTCTGTAGAATTTATTTTAATGAGCTTATTTTAAAAAGGCAAATACAGTGGAACCTTGGATTGCGGGTAATTTGGATTGCGGGTAACTTCTGCCAGCTGGATTGGTCTGCCAGCGTTTTGCAAGCTAAGCAATTTTAAAAATATATATTTTTACTTGATAAACTTAAGTAACTTTCACCTTCCTTAAAGTATCAGTCCAAATTTTGTTTGCAGATATGCAAATGCTCCTGTTTATCCTATTCGATGAGTTGTTTCGGGACCAGGTACACCCACCCGTGGCTAACATGGATTTTAATTACACCAGAATGCAGATAATTTTTGACTCACGTTCGTAGTTCATGTTGGAGATGAGTTCATGCTGGATGATATAATGCTGGACATTTACGATTTTTAAAACACTTCTAAACTTAACTTCCTGTTATCATACACTCACACCTCTAAATAAATAAATGAACAAACAAAAACTGTATGTGCTGTTCATTTAAGAAAAACTGTTCTTGAAATTATTAAAATATGCGATCATTGGTTTTGTACTGTATATGTTTTTATAAATCATTAGCGAACAGGTCTAGTCAGTAGGTACTGTACATTTTCCTCAACAAAAGACCAACATAATCCATTTCCATTTGCCTAACATCTAATCAGTGTTTCAGCTTGACTAGATCCGGAACTCAGGGGCAGCTCAGTGGTTAAGACATTCAATTGCTGATCAGAAGATCATGGGTTTAAACCACAGCAAAAACAGGATGGGCCCCCGAGCAAGAGCTTAAAGAGCTCAGATTATCGGAGATAAAAATGGATGTTGCTCCGAATAAATGCCAAATAATGTAAATTGATGATGAAAACAGGCTCTTATTTGCATCTTATTTTACTGCACACCTCTTCATGTGTAAATTTAATTGAGAAGACCTCTAAGCATGTGAAGTATTTTTGTGTTTATTTTCATAAAAGTTCTAATTACCATACTGACTTAGTGAAAATCAGTATAAGATATATTGTATATTTTATAATTGCGTTTATATAAAACCATGAGATTCCGGATGATCCGGAAAAAAACTGACACTGAGTGAGCATAGAGAAAATAAAATATTTCACCAAGGCCGGGGCAAAACTTCGTGTCTGCGGCAACTTTAAGGTCAGTGTTGGAAATCGAGATGGGCAGTTTAGGCAGCGCCACTGCAGACACGCGATCCAGGTCGTTTGTTGCTGAAAGGATTCGCCACTTCAGAATCATCGGCTGCTTTTCTCCCACTGCAAATAAAAAAAAAATCAAAAACCCACATCGGATCATTGACCCCAATACGAAACGCATCACAACAACACAAAATCATAAAGACTTCGAATGCTTCACGCTTACCGACAGGAGAGCGGTGCTGAAATATATTATTGACCGGGAGTCCCTCTTTCCTTAAGGACCAGCACTCTACGATGCTACCCATCTGACTGGATGCACACAGTAATACCTTTAGAGAACATGAGCAGGATTAATAAACAGACAGGAACACAATCTATGAGGTTGCATTTGAGTTGAGTTTTCATTGATTATAAAACCATTTTATTTCTGCCATCCCTGTCTAGCAGCTATTTAAGTAATAGGTTTAGCCTCCGATACCACAGAACATCCAACTCACCTTAAGCTCAAGCCTTTACTGCTCATGACCTGCCACATTCGCGTGGAATTACACTTATAATTTTTTGGGGGGAGTCCCTAAACTGTTACCATAGAAGATCCATAAAAATTACAAAATGATGATCCATTATAAGACAAAATAGCGGTGTAGCCATAAAGGAAATTAATATTAACTATAATCTAATATAGATTATTAATCAATAAACTACCACCATTGTCCATGCTGTGTATGGACAGGGGCAAAGCCGTTAAACCATAGGCAGTTTTAATGCTAGTGGCTGTGCGGTGTAGATATGAATGTTTATGAAAAAACAAACTTTGGTAAAGGTATAAGTATCCAGAAGTACTACTGAAATTTTGAGAACATAGGTGCTACATTTTCAGAGAATCGTACATTTTTTAAATTTCTGTTATAAGTAGACAGTATTTAACATCTCCTTTGAGCAAAAAAGTTCTCACCTGCTCAGAGTTCTCCCTGGTGAGGAACTTGAGGTGTGTGACTGCAGGGTACTTGCTGCGGCGCACCAGGTCGGTGGTGCAGCGCATGAAGAGCGAGGGCAGCAGCTCAGTGTCGATACGGCACTTCTCGCTCACCACGCTCACGCACACCTTGTAGAACTGCACGGGTGAGGAGCTGCTGCCGTCCGTCGTGGCCACCACGATGTTGCCGCCGCCTGTGAACGCGATGTCAGCCAGAGCCACGCGGCCACGCAGACGGCTCAGGCTCTCGCTGGCTGAAAGCATCGCGCCATTCGGCTTCAACAGGGACACGCTCACTAAGCCGCTCACCGTGACAGCCAGCCAGCCCTCCATGGGTTTACCACCGAAAAGAGTAAGAGATGGAGAGAACTTCACCCGCGAGAACTTCTCCCCGAAGTTGGTAGAGGCGGACTGTTGGGTGACACAGACAAAAAGCAAAATGAAATATGCAGATTTTGCACTTGCCTGAAGTGTCTTAATGATAAAAAGGGGAAGAAAAAAAAAAACATTTATTTCTCCTAGCCTTCTCTACATGCAGAGCAAGCTTCACTCCATTGTGCAGCCATGACAAAGCGACAATCGGGTCTCCCTCAACCGAGCTGCTTTGAATACATTCCCAGCTGTTCACCAGGTGCTCCGTCATCGCCCAGCACTTGATCTGTCCATCTCCATCTGCAGAGAGCAGTCTGGATGCTTTAAAAAAAAAAGAAAACAAAAGAGGAAAATACAGGTCAGTTCTAGTCATTATACCTTTTTAGAAAGTGATTTTGCACACATGTTAAATACAGTACAGAGGTGTTCAGATCCAGTCGGGCCCCTGGAGCAGACACGCTTGCTCAAGCAGCCAACAGTGGCAAATCGGTGGCATTGGTGTTCGAACCAGCACCCATCTGATCACTTCCCCAGGTATGTCATATAAGAGACAAATGTTTCTTGTTGCTGTACAACTAAGTAAATGTATAAGGCACTGATGTTTGCTTACCTTGATGGTCCCATTCGAGGCAGGAGATCACTTCTGTATGACCAGAGTTGATGGAGTAAACATCCCAGGGATGCTCGGTATCAATGATATGGATCATGTGACTGAGGTCTAAAGCAGAAGAAGCATAGGGTTTGCATTTATTTACTCTTTATCTCCGACTTCTACACAATAAACAGTGTTTATTCATCATGAGTATTACTACATTTGATGACATCTGTGTGTGTGTGTGTGGTTGATCCCACCTTTGTCTTCATCTTCATTCTTCAGGTCGGTGGTGAAGGCGATGAGGTTCCTGCAGGACCATGCACACACCAGAGGGATGGACGGACAGTGGTTGCTTTTACTTCTCTTCTCCCACTCGCACACATACACAACGTCCATCTTTACACCATGGACCTTTATCACGAGACTGTCTCCTTTATTATTATTATTATTGTTAATTCAACCACCCTATTCAATTCACACCTGCATATCAGTATCAATGAACTACCTAGCCAGTTAGCTCTGCAAAAACAAAACTCGACAAAACAAAGGGAAAACTAAAGCTCGTATTCAAAATTACACCAAACTTGTGCTTTATTGCAGATTTCTGCTTTATTATACCCACAAATAACACCTCTAAACGCTATCACTTCCCCATTCGGCTAAAGAAAACCGTTTAATTCAGGTATGAATCTACGTACAAAATATACACACTGCCATTCTAAACATCACGTTGACGCTACTACTTGGTACGTCAATACGCACGAAGCGCTCGTCGCTCGCTGGAAGAACGGGAGATTTAATCAGCGCCATCTCTGGACCGGAGTAGAATGACAGTTTTCTATCCATACAAACACACTGCCAGGCCGAAAAAAAAAAACATTTAAATATCACACATTCTTACATTTCATTGATAGGGGCACTTGCATGCTGTTCTATGAACAGCAAACGATTATTTACTTTTATGATGTTCTTTGCATGAGTACTCACTTTCATGCTATCTTTGCACAATTACTATTACTTGCACTGTTGTCACTTTTCTGCACAAAATTGCACATCTTAATTTTACTTATTAGTTTCTTTTTTGAAACTTGTGATTTATATGCTTCTTATATATCTTGTTGTATTTTTGTTCTTAGCATTGCACTAGTAAATTTGGTCAGCTCTTATATTTACCTTGTGCCTACTGGCCATCTATCTATCTATCGATCTATCACACGCTTTCTGTCTCTGGTGTTACTGTTTCAGTCAGCCAGGACACAGGGGGCGCTGTAGTTTTGGAGATCGACTTAATCTGCTATGTATCACCTTCTTTTTCGGTCCCTCCCGTGTACGCCTAAGATCTTGTGTAAACAGGGGAACCGAACGGGAGTCACTGCAGTGTCTCTCTAAAACGCTTCGTGTGGGATTATATAATAAGTTTCAGTAGCTTCTGTGTGACAGCCTGTCCGGGTCTACATGTTCCATGGAGCTGGTGTTGGTTAAACAGCACAACATACGGGTCCTGCGGTGGCTATAGCTACTCACCAACCCGCACGTCACCGCGGCTAACAGGCTTAGCTAACACTCAGACTTTACGCTGTACTCGGCGAGAATATAACCTTATATCTGACTACGCGTTTTTTATTTGGTGGAAATACAAACGGGTTACGATATATAAAAAACAAATAGATGCAATGCTGACCGGCTGGTAAGATTAACGAGTTTGTTAGCCGGCTAGCTAGGCAAACTTGGGTAAAGCTAAGGTTTAAAACGGTGTTTTCTAGTTTAGATAGTTCGTGAGCTGGGTAATAATTGTTAGCATTTGTTGTATATTTAACAGCGTGACATGGTGGACGACAAATCCAGCTAGGACATATTAGTTCAGTTAGTTAGCTAGCGACGCCGACGCCATGTCACGTGACATGTTTAGGTAGCTAGTTAGCTTTAACCAGGGCTCGTGTTGTGTGAAAATAAGGTTAAGTACTGTTACGGTTAGTCGCGCCGTTTCGGTTCGTTTGGTGTAGTGCGCAAGTGAATATATTCCCACATGACCTAGACTGGTAGCTGTGCTCATCCAGCTGTGCCACCGGAATAACAATGTCAGACAATCAGGGCAACGTGAACAACAACGTGCCTCTGAACAACAACAACAACAACTTGAACAATGGCGCAGCGAACCGACTCCGGAACCCGAACGTCAACCAGAACCCGCTCATCAACGTGCGGGACCGGCTCTTCCACGCGCTCTTCTTTAAGATGGCAGTCACCTACGCCAGGCTCTTCCCTCCGTCCTTCCGCCGGGTGTTTGAGTTCTTCGTCCTTCTGAAGGTAAGCTTCGGTCTGCACCCAATCATACAACCTTTACTTCATGACTAGTCCTGAGATTCTGACCCTAAAGTCCAGGAGTGTGTTCAGGTGGCCTCAATGGTTTCGTGTTAGGATTGCATACAATCTCTTAAGCCCTATTCACACGGCATTAATATTACCTGGTGACCTCTAGTATTTGCAGTGGTTGTCTGTGATCTTAATCCCGTGCGAATCAGCCATGTCTGTAATTTGGAAAGTTTGAATTTCCCAGTGAATGACCCACCATATTTGGCCAAACACTGAAGCCCTGTGATGATAATATTAGTCCCGTGCGAATCAGCATGTCTGGATTCGCCCAGAATTCTGTGAAGTCGTCTATTTTCTATTTTTTCCCCCCCAATGTGTTTTGTTTCCTGTGTGCGTTTTTATCCATCTTCCGCAAAAAACTATAGGCTGCGTTCGAGTGCTTTAAAAGTGTTTTGGGTGCTGGGTCATATCGCCCAACACTATGCAACAACAATACAATGTGCAGAAAGAGAGAGCTGAAAATCATTAGGAGAGCGAAAGCAAAATGAATGATTAGATGAATGACCTGTAGAGCAGCATGCAATAAGGAACACTCTTGTGCTTATATCAGCTGGATCTAAAATGAAAAGACATTTCCAAAACTATCCACCATCAAGCGAGGAGGTTCACGGCATACTTTGCGATTAGAACCCCTGACATTGTATCCGGGATATAAGTCAGTAAATTTGGCTTTGCTTATCCCCGTATGAAAGCCTCACACACACAACTCGAGTGTAGAAGGGTTCATTTCAAAATCACTTGGACCGCAAGTGATAATACAAATAATACTAATCCTGTGAGAATAGCTTTTTACACATCTCTCTAAATCATGTCATTTTAGTAATGTCCTTGAAACCTTTTAGTATTTATTGACACTAAAAATAATAGTGCAACATGGCACATCAGTTCACTTTGATTCGATTTCGGTAATCAGTTTTTCCCTGAAGAGCAAGCCAAGGCGACAGTGGCAAGGAAAACTCTCGGAGATCGCAGTAAGAATGAAACCAGACTCACCAGGGAACCCATCCTCATTTAAGAACGGATTGCATGAATTGTGTAATCGGATCTCCATCTCGAACATCCTCACATGAATCTGGATGACCTTCTACAACCTTTCATTTGCCCTCCTTTGAGATTGTAGTGTTCTTAAGTTTCATTGCCATGTAGATCAGCCTAATATTATTATTATTATGCCTTTATGATATAAAGAATCAGACTGAAGAATGTCAACTCAGGAGAACGTTAGTGCTCTAAATTTCTTTCCAATTATTTCAAAAAAAATTTCATGAGAGTCCTCTTTTATTCATATGTACAAAAAACTTAGGGACAGGAATCATCAGCGAGCATTTGTTAAGATTGCATATAATCTCTTACGCGTCTCTCTAAGTAGTTTTTTTTTCATTAAATCTTTTTACTGTGGTGGTAAAAAAAAGTTTCAAGAATAGCTTGCACAAGGCTGCATGCACAGTCACAGGGAGCACTGACCTTCATAAGTCAGTGTGCCAAAAGACATTGTCCTGTGCACATCAGGAGCTGTGCAACTGGTGCTATTCTGACCACGACAACAAGGTCACTTACCACATCTGCTATTTCATCAGGGACAGCTAGTTAGAACAAAGAGCCGACCTAATCTCGAAACTTTTTGATAATCTCTTGTAGTCTTTAACGTAAGTGGTGTCCTGTGTTCACACAACTTATTCTGTCAATTAACATTATGTCGTAAAAGCCTAATAATAGTCAGATGTCAGATCTGATCCAAACTCAAGCAAGCGTTTTAGGAGAATGTTAGTGCTCCATCGCCCCAAAATATTTCAAGAGAGCCTTTTTTTTTTTATTCGTCTGCAACAATTGGAGACAAAAATCACCAGTGAGCACTTGATACGATATTATCACGATACCCAGGTGCTGATTCGATTTGTCACGATTCTATAATTATCACAGTTTAATTTTAACAAATATCCCCAAATTCTCAGGTTCGATTTAGTTATTTATTTCCTCAGATTTTCTTGCAATTCTAAACATGTCACAAATAATTTGCTCCAGCCACACAGGATGCTGTAGCTGCCTTCCAATATGTGTGTGAGAATGACACCTTCAGGGTGCATAGAGCATTCAGTTTGGCAAAGCATGAATTGCCACACTAAAGGATAACGATACGTCATTGAACCAATGCTTTCCCTCATCTCTGGAGATGAACTGAACTGATGTTTGGATCTGGAATGATTGACAGTGAATAGCAGTTAAGTAAACTGTCATTAACTGACGCCTGAAGGAAGCCCCATCTCTTTCCCCCATCTCATTGCAGTAACTTTTCTTGTCTTGTCTAATATTTCCTTATTTTTCAAGACACCATGACCTTGCTTTCTATCAAATGGAGAATGTCTAGAATTTGTACATGTGAAATGAAACTTGTCAGGCAAATTTTGTCCAACATGGCATTTTTATGGCTGAACAAAGGGCGGTCATGTTCCCGTCACAAGATGTCGCCATCCAACAGTTTAGTCACTATAGTTGAGCAAGTGATTTGTGAAGTCTGTATTACAACACTATGCATATTTCCTCCCATTTCCAGGCCCTGTTTGTGCTCTTCATTCTGGCCTACATCCACATCGCCTTCTCTCGGTCACCCATTAACTGTTTGGAGCACGTACGGGAGAAGTGGCCACGCGACGGCATCCTGCGGGTGGAGATCCAGCGCAACTCCAGCCGCGCACCCATATTCCTGCAGTTCTACGAGACGGAGGGATTCCAAGGGCTCGTCAAGGAGCCGGATGGGGGTGCGGAGGACACCGGCGGAGTTCCCGTTCATCAAGAGGACGAGGAAGAAGAGGAGATGACGGTTGAAATGTTTGACAACAGCTCAGTGAGGGTCAGTGTTTGGATATTCATGCATAATGTTCGTCAGGGAGATGATGTATCCACCTTTACTCCACTCGTGTTTTCAGTCAGAGGCCTGGGACAGTCTGTTGACATATTTCTTTGAATAGTCTTGAATATACTTGGATTATTATTTTAAATTGTTATTATGCTCTGTGTGTACTGTACACATTTGTACTTCTTTAGTAAAACCCATCTCCAGTTTTAACATTTCAGAAACGGTCATTGTGCTCATTTAATAGTCATTGTGTTCTGCTGTGCTATTATGCAATTATAGTAAATGTTTTGTTGACTTAAAAAGAATCCACTTTAATAATTTTATTGTTGATTATATTGCCTAATCATTTCGTAAAAAAAAAAAACACTGTTACACTGGATGCCTCAGATAAAAATAACAAATCACTGTAGTGACTGAACGTAATTGTGACAAGAATTTCTTAATACTGTTTTTTTTTTAATTCCCACCAGAATGTTAATTCGGTGCTTTCTGTTCTCTCGCAGTTTGAGCTGGACATCGAACCCAGGTTGAAGCCTTTGGTGAGCGATGACGCCCCAGGCTCATCCTCAAACGACAGCCAGGACCTCTCCTTCAGCCAAGCACCCTCTAAAGGTATGCAGCCGCTGAGGGAGACTGTCTCCGAGATTGAGATGCTTACGAGAGCAGGTAAAGCTCAGCATGTCTAAAGCTTTTACCCTGGCACCACAGACATCCTGCTGCAAATCTTCTTCCTCCTGCTGCTCTGTGACCTCATGCTCCCTTTCCTCACTCGCCTCCCTTCATCCACTCCCGCCTGCAACGCCCCTCGCCCTCAATGTTCAATCGTTGTATTTCTCTCCCCTGGAGTCCCATTCTCCTCTCTCCTCTCTCTCTCTGTCTCTCTCTCTCTTTCTTTCTCTCTCTCTTTGTCTCAGCCGTCTACAAACCGACGTGCATCATTGATTGGTGCTAGAAGAGTAAACTTAGAAAGTTGTAGCTATTCTTAGATAACATAGTTGAGGTTTTTTTGTGTGCGAGATAGAATTAGCTGATTTCATTTTGTGGATTGATGCACACTGTTACAGTCCAGTCTTCGTGATCTTTACACCGACGTTTGCAGGCAGATGAACAGGCAGGCAGATTTGCTATGGTGATTGAGGTAGCTGGTTTCCTCGCCAGCCTCTTATCAGCTCTCAAACCAAGAATGTGTCATAGAGATGTGAGCAGTCGAAAATGCATTTCCGCAGAACAGGCCTGACCTCCAAGCTGCTGATTTGTCATCACTTACACCCCCACTTATAATTCATCTGTATGACTGCAGGGTTTAATGGAGAAAGATTAGTCTTAAGATATATTTAATATGCATCAGACATAAATGGCTGATGCGTGTTGCTCTAATTTCACTCGCACCAGTGGCATGCCACTCAATTCCGCTTAACTATTTATTGCTCGTTATAAAAATAAAAAAAAGAACTTCAAGATATGTTTATTAACGTAATTAGCTATTAAGGGGCTCAGATATCAAAGTATAAATGATGCACATCAACAATTTGTGACTATTCGTTGTAAGTTAAGGTTCAAACTTATCAACTAAATCAAACGTTTGGTGGAAAGAAAATGTTTTGTTTTTTTGACACACTAGGGTTACATTTTTAAATCAATTTAATCCAAGTCATCGCACACATTAAAGAGATTTAGCATCTGAATGTTACTGTTCTGAGAAGCATCTTTTCTGTGGAATACAGTGTGTAGTCATTGTGCTACATGTGAAAAAGTTAACTGAATGATTTATTTATTTATTTATGGCAATATATGCACTATTATTTCGTGATTGTTGAAGGTGTGCTGTTCATCCATATCAGAAATATAATAATAAAAACAACAACAAAAAAAAAACATTTAAAAGAAAGTTTTCTTAGCTCTTCAGGTCTTGTAGTCACATAGAAGTGTATTGTGTGCAAATGTTGCAGTACGAGGATGTAACGGCTTTGTGTTTTTCTACCCACAGTGTGGCCTCAAGAGGAATATATAGTGGAGTATTCCCTGGAGTATGGTTTTCTGCGGCTGTCTCAAACCACACGACAACGTCTCAACATTCCCGTCATGGTGGTTACCCTGGGTGAGTTACACACAACACATAAAAAAAATGAGCTGTGGCTCATGTTTTTTTTTATTGCCGCAAGCAGTTGTAAAATCTAAATTTTGCGTTTGTGACAATTTGTGACATGCGACACACTTTACAGCTAGAGACAAAGACTGATCACATGTATTATTATTTTTGTTTATAAAGTTGTTTTTGAGGTTTGAAAGTTTAAACTGTGTTTTATGTGCCCATTTAGCTTTCATTGCTAATTATGTTTACTTAGTGGAAAGGGCTGTAACGTGACCAGTGAAGCTCTTTAATCTGAACTTGGCACTGAATATTGGCAGGTTGCAAGTGGCATCAAATTATTTCTTCCCCGGCACACCATTACGGCATTAACTCTGGCAGCAAGTTCAACTTAAATTGGCCGGAGTGTGAAAGTCACAGAGAGACACTTGCACACTAAACAACATGCATAGCAAGTTCTGTTGGAGGAAGCAATGTGTTGAGATAGCAGTAGCACTAAAGTGAAATAATGCAAATTATAGCTAGCAATGTTTGTGTTTATGCAACATCCAGTTATAAAAATAGCATCTTTTTAATTTTAACTTTAGTCGTTTATCCTTGCTCTGTTGGTGTGATGGTGGTATTGTTAAGCACTGTGGTCTTGCACCTATAGGGTTGAGAGTTTGAGTCCCGTCTAGGGTCTGTTTGCAGGGAGTTTGCATGTTCTCCCTGGGTATTTGTGTTTCCCCACACAGTCCAAAGACATACAGATTGGGTTAATTGGTGTTTCCAAATGAGTGTCCGCGCATGTGTCAAGCCATCCTGTCCAAGGTGTACCCACTACGTGTCCGAAGTCTCCTAGCATAGACTCAGGCCTCCTGTGATCCTGTAAAGGATAAATCGATTATAGAAAAGCAATGAATGAATGAATGATGTACGCCAATGTTCATTTTCATCAGCAGGAGAAGTAAAACTGTGATGTTTTCTTAAATGCAATGTAGGACAAAGTATGGTACAGATGTTTGAGGGTTTAAATTCTTTTTATTGTGAATCATGATGATTTTGTTGTCTAATCTTTTAATTGAAATAAATGTATAGTTGTTGAATATATTTTAACAAAACCGTGTATCATAGTTATTGTTATTGACTTTTGCAGAAACCGTGACTACCATGGTGTCAGTCACAACAGCACAAGGCAGAAGCATCGTAAACCGACTTTAGGCTACTATGTATTTTCGCTGATAATTATGTTCGAGGTGTGGTGCGTTCAGAGACAAAAGACTAAAGAAGCATTAGGTAATCACATGATGATTGCCGGGATTACCTGATGCTTTGTCATACAGATAAGAGTAACCTAGCTTCTGTTCTGCTGATTATTTTCATATCAAGTATGTCATGGTGAGCTTCAAAACGTTTTCTAAAGATACGCAAGCGTTTGACAATGAATGAAGACGGTAATAAGAATATTAATTTTCGAAAGTTTGATGTTTCAACAGAATTATGTAAATGTATCATTTGTTAGCGTAAGTGTTGTGTCATTCTGTGCTTCTGTTGCAAACGAGACAATGCTAGGGAATATGCTGTACTTCTTGCTTCATAAAATGACTTGCAGGTAACGTTACCTGATGCTGATATTTCAAGCTTTCTAATTAATAGGCAAGTACCCGCTCTTGGGTTGAATCCTAAATAGTGTATAATGGAAAACTAGTGCGTTATGTGGGGTGTACAATTCAGGCTTCAGCCTTGTATTAGAAGCTAAATAGCCAGGAAACAGTTCAGTTCAGAGCAACTTGGAAGCAGTTCTTAAGGAGGCAAAGTGTTGTTTAAGATGACATCATGTTACATGATGTGCTTTCTTGCTGAAAGTGCTGCCATGACTGGTTTTGTATGTAGGGTTTGGCATCAGCAGCTGATAAGTAAGGTCCCTTTTGCCGTGCAGTAGTGGAGGTGATCACGGCGACCAGATGTTGTGATGCCATGTGGAATGTTGTGAAGATGTTGTGGAAAAGGTCAATTGACATCTACAGATATAGAAATTCTTAAAAACAAAACGTAACTGATGAACTTCTAAATCATCAGGTTAACCTTAAAATAAAATGCTAAATGGAGGAGTTCTCATGTTAAGTCTCCCATGACTTCCTGTTTCACTCGGGTATAAATATGAGGTTACACAGACGCCAGTGTATCCTAGTCATTCATCAACACAGGGAGGAGAAGCAAATACACAAATGATATGAGATGAAAATAGCTCTACATGTCAAAAATCATATCCACTTGAGAGCAATATTTAGGAACAACCAAAATGCACACAGCAGGAGGGTATTGTAGAGAAGCAAAAACAATTCAAATGAGCATGTTTGAAGATGATACCATTTTAGTGTCACCAAGTCGATAGTTTGATTCCATTTCCATGGCAACAAGCTATTCCTCCTCTGAGTTTAATAGGAACTACAGGAACCGGATTTCTGTGGTCACTCTAAGTGGATTTAAAAAACATTTAAAGGATGATTGTGTAAAAGAACTCATTGTTGTATATAGTGGAGTATTTAAGGCTGAACAAACTATAAAATGCAGCAGTCCACCAGTACTTTTGACACAAATGTTTTTTAGTTAATTTTCCAGCAATAATTGTTTTTAGATTAAAGGATAGATTTCTTTCATTTTCCGTGAGATAAGCTGGCGGCATGGTGGCTTAGTGGTTGGCGCTTAGTTGGAGCCTTGCACCTCCTCAGTCCGATTCCTGGCCTGGTTCGATTACCGCCTCTGTGTGCATATGGAGTTTGCATGTTCTGCCCGTGCTTGGTAGGTTTCCTTTGGGTATCTCGGTTTCCTCTCACAGTCCAAAGACATGCAGATTAGAATAATTGGCATTCCCAAATTGCACATAATGTATGTGTGTGCCCTTTGATGGATTGGCACTATGTCTAAGGCGTACCCCACCTTGTGCCCCAAGTTTCATGGGCTCGGCTTTATGCTATTCTTATATTCCTATATATGTTTTTCTTATATTCTTATGTTTTTCTTATATTGTGTATTTTGTATTCTATAGATATATTATTCTTATCTTTCTTATGTAGCTAAATTTATTTTCTGTGTTATTTCTTTTTCTATTATTACTCATATTTATTTCCTATTAATAATCTTTTATTTTAAGGTCACTGGCGGTCGTTTAAGAATTTCACTGTATATCGTACTGTGTATGACTGTGTATGTGACAATAAAATTTGAATTTATAGGATTAAGCAGTGAGAGTGTGTGAAGCTGGTTAAAATTTTTCACATAAAAAAATATTTTTGTTACCGAGGTTGCCTATCTGGAAGTCTTCCATTCTGTTTCAACAGCTCTCAGGTTTAGATGCATATATTAGAAATGACTTTTATTTTAGACACTGCAAAGTAAAGCATATAAAATGTAAATCAATGTTTTCAAGGTTATAATTAATTGATAAAATATTTACAGACCCAGTAAAGGACCAGTGCTTTGGAGACGGGTTTAGCCGCTTCCTCTTGGACGAGTTCCTCGGCTACGATGACATACTGATGTCTAGTGTTAAGGCCTTGGCAGAAAATGAGGAGAATAAAGGTAAAGCCATGACCTGTTCCGTGTTTATATTGTCCTTTTGTGGCTGTTAGTATATAAATAATGTTCATGTTGTGTATGTTTAGGGTTCTTGAGGAATGTGGTCTCGGGTGAACACTACCGCTTTGTTAGTATGTGGATGGCGCGTACGTCCTACCTGGCCGCCTTTGTGATCATGGTGATTTTCGTAAGTACTGCGCAGTGTCTCCTGCCACATGTACAGAACAAAGATAGAAATAAATTGCTGTCCTTTCATTTTTATGTAGTTTATCTATTGTCAAACACCACACATTGCTTGGACAAAAAAGATACACACTCTTTCAGTTTCATTCAGTTACTGTTTGCTTTGATTAGAGCACATACAATAGTGTGGAAATGATTCCTCATGCTCCCAGAACCACTCTTTCACAATCTGAGTCCTGCAATATGCCTGTAGCATCAGGGAAGAGAAACTCCATAGATGTGATAACCTGGTCATTCAGTACATTCAGGTTGTCAGCTCACTTCATTTTATTGCCACATAACGTTGCTAAGTCTAGACCTGAGCAACTGAAGCAACACCAGATCATAACACTGTCCCCAGAGGCTTGTACAGTGGACACTATACATGATGGGTGCATCGCTTCATCCTCTTCACCTTTTTATCCTTGCAACCCATCGCTCTGGAATTAGGGTCAATCTGGACTCATCAGACCACACAATCTTATTCATTTCTCCAATCGTTCAGTATTATAGCAAACAGACGTGTTTTTTTTTCCCAATTGAGACACAGCTGTTTAGTCCCAATCCCATGAATTCTCATCACACTGTGTGCTTATGTGTGGAAATGCTCTTAATTTCATTATTAAACTTTTACTCTCATTATTAAACTTTTTAAACTCTTAGTCTGGACACATTTCTTCCACAACATTGATTGTGTGTTGAAGGGTTAAATATCCTTAGTTGTTTTCTTTGCATTATGCACCTTAATAATTTGACCTTTCTGAAATGACGTTTTTTGGCCGGGGTTATAGTTACGTTCAGACATTACATTTAGAATGAAGAGACTGAAAAAAACTGTAACAAATAAAGGTTTAAATGCTGTTGCTGAGTGATGCAGTACTGCATGAAGTGTCAAACTACTAATGTGACATTTTCTAAGCTGTTGGGTGTTTTTTTTTTTCCTGTACCGATTAACCTTTCCCTCCACTTCTACAGACGTTGTCCGTGTCCATGCTGCTCCGCTATTCCCACCACCAGATCTTTGTCTTCATAGGTAGGCTCAAAGGCGATAATCGCCCCATGCTTTAACTGATCACATGGACACTGTAGAGCCAAAAGTATGTGGACACTTGACCGCTAAACCCGCATGTGGAACTTTGTTACCAAGTTGCATGTTTGTCTAGAATGTCTCTGTATGCTGTAGCATTACAATATCTTTTCAGGTCTAAACCATTTCCATCATGAGAGTACCCCTGTGCACAAAGCAAGCTCCATGAACAGATAGCATGTGGAGGCTTGAGTATACGAACTTGAGGACAAACTGAACTGACCTCTGACTGAGAATCCTCACCCAACAATAGCACCAGTGGCGGCTGGTGCAAAAGTTTTTTTGGGGGACGCAAACAAACGTTAAATTAAACTTTTAATACTCGCATAATCACCTGATAAATGGCTACTTATAGGCATCATTACTACTAGTATAAAATAAAGGCATGACTCACATCGCATCCAGTCAGCAGCTCCGCTTGCAATAAGAAGTGCTGGAAAAGACTCGTTTAGAATGGTCCAATCACATGAGCCCAAATATTTAAAAACCATATTGATTCGCTAAGAACAAAAGTGGGAGGGTGGCCCCATGGATGATTTTGAAAAGATCCAATCAAAGCTCAGCCTTAAATCACATGCTTTTCAAAAATTTATGTGCCTACATAAATGCCCGCGTACACAAACAAATGAACGTAATACAGTTTAGATTTTTTTCATTGTAAATAAATTATAAAAAGAGATACAGCGGAATATTGTGACTAAATTACTTTATTTCATTATTAAAATAAATAATTATGTTAAATTATTACATGTTAAGGTAGCATTCTTCTCTGCCTAACTTTAAGGGGGGCGGCGCCCCTGCGCCCCGCATCGACCGGCCGCCACTGATCAGGACCTGACTGCACTAATGCCCCGGTGACTAAAAGGACAAATCTTTACATCCAGGTTTCAAAATGTGTAGTGGAAAACCTTCCCAGAAGAGTAGAGGCTGTTAGTACACCAACGCACACATGAGCTTAATGGTCATGTGTCCACAAACGTTTGGCCATAACAGGAACGGGCAGGTGCATACATTCTGAACACTGAGCGTTTTGCTTAACATTGCTTTTTCCTTTTTTTTCTTCCGGTGCTCAGTGGACCTTCTGCAGATGCTAGAGATGAACATGACCATCGCATTCCCGGCAGCTCCTCTTCTCACTGTAATCCTGGCTCTTGTGGGTAGGTGCTCCTCGCTCTAGGTCACAGCACCGGCATGCGTCACACTTACTAAACATTTATGGACAGGTTTTATGCATAATCATGTTTCACAGAGAAAATCTTTGTGTGAATGTGAATTATATAGAACATGCAAAAATATATACTATACTTTCAAGGTTATGAAAATAATGTATTTGCAATAACATTTTATTAAATCGTTATCTGTATTTGGTGTAAATAGTTTTGTCATCTGCACAGTTATCTAACCATGTGCATCTTAGAAACCTGTTCATAACACAAGATGTCTCTGTCCTTTACATCCACAGGGATGGAAGCCATCATGTCTGAGTTTTTCAATGACACGACTACAGCATTTTACATCATCCTCATCGTGTGGCTGGCGGATCAGTACGACGCCATCTGCTGCCACACCAACACGAGCAAACGCCATTGGCTCAGGTACAGCACACATCTTCCTCAGTCTGTGTGGGAGCCTTTTAGTAAAAAAAAAAGAATTTCTACAGCAACCAGGTCTGTCAAGATCAAGTCGTTTTAACCAAAGGAAAAAAAAATAATTTTAATGAAAATTTGTACATCAGCATGCTGTCTCCAGTCTGGGAATATTATTATAATACAGAATCTGTTTTAAAGACATCAAATTTGCAAAATCCACTTTCTTCAAATGTTTGCTAAATAAGAAAAACATACTGTTACATTTCTTCTGGGCCTGCATTCTCTTTTAAGTGGAAGGATGTCACCTCACCCACACGCGCCCAGTGGCTCAGGAATATTACGTCCTGTTCGTCTCCGTGATTCAGACGGGTGTGGAGCCCCTTTCTTCACTTTTTCCATATAGACGTATAGTTTAATCCTATTCTTATTTGAGTGGTTGGTTTTTAACCTCCTCTTTTATTTGCATACAAAACTCAGACTTCCAGCTCCGTGTTTTTTGTTTCTTTTATTTTCCATCTGTAAATATGCCTGGTGTCTATCCTTTCTTAGACATGTAAGGCTGGCTGAGAGTTAGGTGTGTGTAGGGTGTAGGGAATTGTATAAACCCCTTATAAGTGTGCCTTGAAATGTTTACTTTGTCTCTGTTTGGAATCAATAAAAAATATATATATAAATTTTTTTTTTTTTTTAAAGAAAAACATACTGTGAATAATTTGAGTGTAAAAAGTTAATATCCACAATGGTCCTGAAAAGGCTTGAGCCGTACTCCCAGCTCTGGCCGAGGCATCCCATAATTATATTTGTGCACTGCTGTTTAGAATATTTTTTACTGCTATATATAGTGAACAAATAAACACTTTACATTGATCCCAATAACCCCTACACATGCGATTGTATCGATTGATTCAGATTTGTTTGATTAGGGATCGATGATTGGCCCCAAAAATCCTATTTGGAAAACCCTTATTCTGTAGCATAGAACAACTGTGTTCATAATGATTATACCGAATACTTAGCTTCTATTGTTGTGCTTTTTTTCAGGTTCTTCTATCTCTACCATTTCGCATTCTACGCATACCATTACCGCTTCAACGGGCAGTATAGCAGCCTGGCTCTTGTCACCTCTTGGCTTTTCATTCAGGTAAGCTTCTTTGATCTTTTGATTTGCTTAGCTAAAGTAGGCTATGGAAAGACTTAAAGCTATGGTTCCTGTATCATTTTGTTTCATGTATCAGTTTGGGAATTGGACCATATTTTCTCCCAGTGTGTGCATGGTATATAGATAAGTTCTCAACAATAATTTACATGATTAAATTCATCATTTGGTCTCGCAACACAAAAACAAAAGACTCGGAACAAGGACAGCTTTCCGTCTTATTTATGCATGTTGTTATCCGTTCCCAGCACTCCATGATCTACTTTTTCCATCACTACGAGCTGCCAGCCATCCTGCAGCAGATCCGCATTCAGGAAATGCTGCTGCAGAACCAGCAGGCTGCGCAGGGCAACCAGACTGCGCTGCAGGACAACTTGAACAACAACACCACCCCCAACGCTGTGGCACATGCTGGCAGGCCACCTGTAGCCGGCTCGGTCACCGCCAATGGCCAGGAGCGCCAGTCACCCCTGGCCCAGCCACGGGCTGAAGCTACGAACGGCCTTCCCGCTGCCGCACCGAGTGATCAGGACTGGATGTCTGAGACGGCAGCCATCATCACAGATGCCATCATCACAGAGGCGCTATCAGCCCCTCTATTGGAGACTACAGCGCCCCCTGCAGAGCCCCCTGATATGGCAGGAGTGCGTCAGGAGGGAAGCGAAAGATCAGCTGGACCCCAAGAAGGCGGAGGAAACGATGAGGCAGGAGCAACTAATCGCGTTACAGACTGCAGGGCACCAGAGGTGGACAAAACAGACATGCATCAGTTGGACGCCAAAAAAGAGAGCGAGAGTCACCCTGAGCCAGCCACATCCGGCCCTCACTCGGCTCCCTCCTGAGCTCAGCTTTCACATCGGGTTTAAATCCAAAATAATTCTGCCTTTTTACCTCTTCAACTAGCAACAGCAGAGCTTTTCACCCTAAATGCATCCATAACGCGTCAAGGAGGAAGAAGGAGAGCAACAACAGCTATGGAGCGCAATGTAATCGTACCCTGGAAAGGGGTGAACAGAAGGAGTTCAATGTTTTCTTTTCTTAATGACTTGAAGTAAAAAATGGATGCTTCTTGAATTATTTTGAAAATCCACCATGTGTGGGTGTGTTCATTCAGAGAGCAGTGGTATTTTTTTTTCAAATTTTTTTTTAAATGATTTGTTAGTGATTGGTGTCTTTGAACACTGGGTGTGCTTGTATGCAATAACGTGTTTAACAGAGAGAGTACTTCTGATGGAATATTGGGAGTCGTTCAGAGCTCGGTGTCGCCCCGTGTTATCTAAAGCATCTAGTCTTTATCGTATCCAGCAAGTCAAGCCAAATAGCAGTTAATCTTCTGATTAGATCCGACATTTGAGGTTTGAGGCATATGCAGTAGCAGACGACCCAGTGTAACGTTGAAACCAAGCTCTCGTTTGGAAGTAGTTTACCTTGTGAAAGTTTAGTCTTAGTCCATGATGCCTTGAAAAATATCTTGTATTTTAAGATTTTTCTTTTTTTCCAAAACTACATATAGGTGTCAAGGACTGATTTCTGAACTCCTTTCTCAAGGAACAATTCCTCTTCGGAACAGATTTATTGAACAGATTTAAGATGATTTATTATTTGTTTATTAGATTTTTTTTTTTCAATTGCTGCACTAATTTCATTACGAAACAGGTAAGCTTATACTGTTTTTGTGCAATTCCAAAATGATCTATAAAGGTGGCCGAATGAATCCTGTCTGGTAAGAGAGCAAGTCTTGTAGTTTGTCTTGATATTTCCTCTTTATTTAGGGGTACAGATAATGCGTTAAGGCTGTTAATTCCTTCAGCTTCAGGCCTTCAGTTCAGAATGTTTTATTTGCAGGCTTGGAGAACGGTCGCCTTTAGCATGTAGTTCTATCAATATGATTAATAGTGCTAAAAGTTCTAAAGCCTACTCAGAGCGAACGTCTTATTAATGTGTTTGATCATTTTTGTTACTCGTTGCTTTCGTGTATGTATTAATTGCATTATAAAAAGCAGCCATATAAATGGGTACTTTTTTTTTCTTTTTTCCCCAAAAACCCATATTACAAAAGATATTATTTCTCCATTAAATATTAACTCTCATAGAATGTAGGAGTACAAAAATAATTATGCGTATTGTGAAGCCTAACAAGGCAGAGTTCAATGTTTAACTGTAAGCAAGACACAAGCGGTGTCACCAAGGAACAGGAGTACATTAGTATTCTACTGCCGTTCAAACAATATGCAAATCCAATCAGTGATTATGTTCGTACCGTTTAGGAAAATCAAGCAGCATCAAATGTTGAATCAAAAGTGAATGTTGTATGTGCAAATAGATCAAAAACCTTTTAAGAGAGTTATATTCTTTATAGATCATGCCTACAGGGACGGATAAATCCAATTTAAGAAATCTTGCTTCTACAAGTTAAGTTAAATGACTGCAGCGGACTTTATCCTGTTCGTTGTGTGATGTGTACGAATATATTAGGCTTAACGTGTCGTAGTTTGTTCCTCCTCTCTGGGTGAGAGAAGAATGGAAGAAACTTATTTGGCAGGTTTTCATTCACAGGCTATGCAACAAATGATAAAGTAAAACGTCAGCAGCTCGGGGAAGGTGGTTTTATCCAAAACGTGTGCAATAAGTCAAGTCAAGAGATTTTTCAGCATGATGCTCCACAAATGAGCTTTCACAAGCGATCCCTTCTCTTTTTTTTTTCTTCTTTGTTTATTTTTTCCTTCCCTGTGCCTATTTGCCGTTCTGTGTAAGAATACAGGATGAGGAGTTTCTATCCACTCGTCATAGACGATGAAATTCCACTGTTCTGTGATGAACTCTGTTTGCTCTTTCATTCAGATGTATTTAAATGTAAAAACAAACTGCATAAACAGACGAAAGGATTTTCCACTCTGCATGCTTGCTTGTGGTTACTTCTCTTTGTTGCACTAGACTTGCCTTGAGATGAAAAGGGGGGAAAAAACACCACATTTACTTTGATAGACAAACAAACATCTAAAAAGTTGTTATTGGAGGCTCTACAATATGTACATCTGTATTTGGTGCTGTAATGCCTTTCACCCAACTGCCACTGATGTTACAGGGTATGTAAAACGCACAACTAAATAGATACTGTGTTTGCAAACTATATGCCAGTCAGCCATAACATTAAAAGCATTCACATTCCTAGGTTTTGGGCTTCCCTTGTGGTACGGGAGTGGCTCTGCCAGGCCTCTGTGGGTGCGCTGTGGTGTCTGGCACCCAGATGTTAGCGGTGTATCCCTTGGGTGCTGCAGGTTGCAGACTGGTTTGTCCGCTGCATTCCATGGATGCTCGATCAGATTGGCATCTGGGGAATCCGGAGGCCAGGCCTTTTGCTCTTTGCCTGCTCTGCCCTGTGTGTCATAAAACCTTTCTATCACAGCCAGCATTGCCCTGTTCTCTGTGATTTGTGTGCTGTATTGGACCAGACAGACTAGCCTTTTGTGGTCGGTGTGAGCATGGCTGGGCATTGGCTGCCCATGATTCTGTCACGATTGTACTGGTTTGTAATGGATAAACAAAGCTGATGTGTTAATGTTATGGCTGATTAAAAAATAAAACACTTAGCTTTTCTGCCAAACTAGTAATGCTATAAACAAGCATCCTAGCTGCAGTGACTAGACACACAAAACCTGCTTGTAAAATGAATCCTATGTTTTCAGTATTTATCACTGCTGGGTCTTTTTTTTTTTATTGTAAGGATGTATATATAAGTATATTTTCCATGTCTGGCAATAATGCCTGTAATCACTTAAGAGCATCTTACTGTCTAGAGCAGGGGTTCAAACTTTTGCAACCCACCTCAGCACACCTTTATTTTACATGGAAATAAGTGCATCATAAGTGTATAATATTTCTTTTGTTTGTAGATGTTATAGAAAAGAAAATGTCATTTCTAAAATGGTAACAAAATTCGAAAATCACACGCTCCCTGGTTTTGCCTAATGGCTGTCTGAGGTCTTCATGCTGAGAAAATATAGTAGGATATTAGGGTTTATTTTTGTTTGATTAAAAAATATATATAATTCTAATCACTTTAATAAGCAGATGTAAACTCATCGTTTGGACCTCCTTCAGTTCTAGAGTTGGATGAAGACTTATTTTACCTTCAGGTTTAAAATTGCTAACGTGCTCATAACGTGCTGTGGATCACGTGCTGCCCACCACATCCCACATAACAGTTAAAACCAAAAACGCTGTTCGTGATTTATGGACGAGTTTAAATTTTTACTTTGGATCCCATTTAATTTGCTGCCCTGGGAAATAACATCATTATATTACATCATAATACATCATATTTCCCTGGAATTCAAAATTCAAAACGGTCATTAGCCATTCTTATCTTTGATTTTATTTATGAAAAACATCCAGGCCCAATTGACAATACTATAATTTTAGATCAAATACTGTATAACTGAACAAAACATTTAAAACCCACCATGTTTTTTTTTTTGTTTTTTTTTTCTTCTTCTTAACTATTGACAGAATTTAGGTCATGTTTCACATCCCAAGCCGGTACTCCCATAAACCCCCAAAAAGACAGTTGCAGAAAAGAGAAAAGCATGTAGAAATCCTGTGCATTCTCTCCACACAAGACGAGACATCACATAGCCATGCTGGTGTGTCCTGCCTTATATCCAGAGAGCTTTAGGCCTCAGCTACGTTTCGTGTCTACGTTTCTCTTTCGGTTCTGCATGATAGGGTGCTGGAGATCTGAATTGCTTTAGAGAACCTGTGTCCCGTTGCTGTTCTCATAAGCATAACAGTGCCAGGAGCCTGAGGATGCTATAGCATGAGGACTCTGAGCAGCAGATTCTAGGCATCAGTGATCAGCCTTAGACATCAAAAACAGGTTGACTTCAGTGGATCGTCGCCTTGTCCCCCACAGAGCTGTCCCGAAAGCGACAGCATCACCTTTTCCCTTCCAAGTCTTTGACGAGGGAACGGCAGATTGTGGCTGTGACTGTGGGCGGCCCTTCCTGGGTCAGTGGGATCACAGCAGCGGCACGCTCTTTGGCGAGAGCCGTCTGAAGTTGGGCTCTGCGAGCCAGAGCGTCCCTCAGCTGACCGCGGATCTCCTCGATCTTCTCCTGCAGCTCCTCCAGCTCTCCGTCCTTTGGAGGCTCCGTCAAGTGAGTTGGAGAAGATGGGAGTGGCTGGAGAGGCACCGGGCCACCGTTTTCACACACTCTCAACACCTGACCTCCACCGGGTGCCGGTCCAGAGCCGGACCCAAACCCAGACGCGGATCCAGAAGTTCCCTGACCGCCTTCGGCGATTACACGGGCGAGGAGGCGGCGTGTGTTCAACGTCTCCAGGTTAAAATGAACCCTCTTGTTGTCCTTGAGCTCTTTTGCGGCTCGGCTGCTCTCGTTATTCCACTTGGCGAAGGACCCGGGCGGAGGAGGTGGTGGAGGCTGTGCCGGCTGGGACTTCTGGATGTTACAGCTGTGTAAAAAGAATCAGCGTTATAATAATAGCGTTAGAGACTGACGCTAGATTACATTATCATCAATAATCATCAATTAAAAAAACTGCAAGACTGTCCTGCTATAAGATCATGATTTATAATTTACAATTAGGCAAAAAGATAATGGAATGAATTAAAATAAGGCCATTGAGCGAGAATCCCTTCTTACAAAGTCGATACCTTTTCTCGGCGTTAGCTCTCTGTCGTTTGACGTCCTCATAAGTCATATTCAGTGCACGGTGAATTTTCTGCAATAAAGCAAGCTATTATCTCAAAGAAAAGAAAGTGTTCAGCTCTGAAAATCAATAAGACCTGAAAATTATTCAACTGCCTTCAACAAGCACTTTATCCTGCTCAAGGTTGTGGTGGATTTGGAGCTCGTCCCAGGAACTCCGGGGCGCAAATACAATGGACGGGATGCCGGAATGACCGATGGCACGCCCACATGCACATTTAGACTTGTTTAAATAACCGCTCCAACTAAAAGCATGCTTTCATAAAAGTATTTTTTTAAACAAAATATTTATTACAAACCATGATACAGTTGAGTGATTGTGCCATGCAGATGCCCACCAACGTCTGTATAAAACCGACCACAGATCCACAGATTTCCATACAAGTTCTAGAATGGGTCACAGTCGTTTGGTCAGTGATGAACTGAGGATAGTTGAATAATCCTTTCCTCCAGGGTCCGGGTTCGATTTCCGTCTCTGTGTGCATGGAAGTTTGCATGTTCTCCCCGTGCGTTTCTTCCGGGGACTCCGGTTTCCTCCCACAGTCCAAAGACATGTAGGTTAGGTTAATTGGCATTCCCAAATTGGCCGTAGTGTGTGTGTGTGTGCGCCCTGCAATGGACTGGCACCCTGTCCAGGGTATACCCCCGCCTTGTGCCCCAAGTCTCCTGGGATAGACTCCAGACCCCCCATGACCATCAATACAGGATTAAGCAGTATAGATGATGAGTGAGTGAGTTATACTCTTAATATAAATATATTTTTTTCATTTAAATATAGACCTTGAAGCCACCACCTCGCGTGTATTTCTCTTATGAGTTTTCACACTATGACCACCAGATGGCACTCTTTGTCCTTTAAACACTGAAGTTTGGAATACTCTCAAACACTATTTGATCACATATCCTGTATGTGGAGCTTATCCCAAGGGACAAGGCAGGGTACACCCTGGATAGACACACACACTACATTAAGCTAATCTTCATGTCTTTGGACTGTTGGAGGAAACCCAAAAATCACACAGACCCAAGTGGGAATCGAACCCTCGACCCTGGATGTGCGTGACCACAATGCTAACCACTAAGCCACACTTCTCTCCATGTTTGGAATAATTAATGAATTGTATAATATATTGTATATTTCAGAATTTGTTACAGCTTCTTCGTTCTCGGGAAAACACAAAATTGATACCTAATAAATTACAAACGTGAACAAGTCAAATGCATAATGATTAATATTAAGCTCCTTGCTACTAAATTCTTCTGTTATGCAGATGATTTTAACTGCATGATCATGGTATCAGTTGCTCCACTCAACCTCTCCGGCTTAACATGGTTTATCCCACGTTAGAGCGCAGGTTCCATAGTCCTGGACTAACCCTGTCCTGCACATTTTAGTGTTCCGCTCTGAACACATCTGATCCACCTAAGCAGCTAGCTTCCTGAGTTGAAGATAAACAGAACAGGGGTTACTACAGGACCATGGACAGGAACCTTTAACGATGTTACTAGAGCAGAGCAGACAGGATGAAATCCTTAAACAGGTGATTTAGACCCTGGGTTGAACCTTGGATGAAGGTAAACAGACTATACACTATGATGGTGTCTCACCTGACTGGTATGGAGCCAGTACTTGAATTTCTGCCGACGGCGAATGTGAGGCAGAACCAAGCGGTAGAAGGCGTGTTCACCTGCGAGAGTGAGTAACGCCCCAGTCACGCCCACACACAGCAACACAAACAGCCCTGAGAAATGCTGGATACCCATCTGCAGTGTCTGAAAGGAGAAGAATTCATCCATATTAATACTGCCATGCTGTAAGAATCATAACAACTATTAAAGCATGTCTTAGTACTGTATGGAGAAATAGACTCATGCCATGTGGCTACATTTTAAATTTACAACAGAACAACTTCAGCATATGATCGAAATGTATAAAAGGCACTAGTGGGCAAAGTACCTGAATCCTGTACTTGGGTAAAAGTAGAGATTTCCAGATAAAATATTACTCAAGTAAAAGTCTTCCATTTACATATCTACTCTGTGCTTCCCGATTATAAAAGTGCTGTCTGCGACCAGCTACGCTACAGATTTCCAACACCTGCTACATTATTAAGTGTTTCAGGAAGGGAAGGCAAATCATGCAGTTACGCATAATAGTCTGCAGATGGCAATATTCCCTCTTGAAAATATTACCTATGTACCACCGTGGTTACATAACGCAATGCCATGCAGAAATGTAGTGAAGTAAAAAGTACAGATATTTGCTGTAGCATGTAGTAGGGTAAAAGAAAAAAGGGATCCACTAATGAAACTACGAGTAATGTACATATATGTGAAAACTGTACGTAAGTAGATTTATAAGTATTTAAGTATTAGGGTGAGGTCAGGTAAATCGGGCCACTTTTTTGTGGCGCAGTGGTCAAGTGCTCGCCCGATCATCGCTGGTTCGATTCCCTGGTGAGGACCCAAAGAAAGCTGATTGGCTGAGCTCTCTCATTAATCACAGCTCTACAGCCAATCAGGGGCGTCTGTGAGCTCATGCAAGTGGAAGGAGCGGATAGCGCTGTCCTCCGAGTGTGTTACGCCGCCCCGAACAGTGGGTGAGCGAGCGGTTCGAAAAAAAAGATGCGATCGAATGGAGTCACGTGGTTCAGAGGTGGGGAGAGAGAAAGAGAAAGAACCATGATTCGCCAGTAGAATAAAATTCTGTTGTGTCAATAATTTGAATTTATTATCAGTGATTAGCTGTTTTACACTTTAATTCGAAATTGTCAATTCAAAACGTTTCTTTTTGAAGTAACTAATTACATTACAAAATTACTGTCTTCAAAAAGTAATCAGTTACATTACTGCGTTACTTTCTGATAAAAGTAACTAGTTCGAGTACTTTTCCATTGCAGAAAATGAAAACTCCTTTGTGCTTCCTCATGCATGTAGTTTTAGTCAAGACCTTTATAATTATTCTACCATCATCACTCAGTGCAGTTTGGCCCATAATCTGTTAACTACTAATACCCCTATGCGGTTTTGTGCGGCTGCCGTAAGTGCAGTTTATCATGATTCACCGCGAGTTTCAGTGCTGTCATTAGGTTTCCATCTTTCCATGTGTCTGTCCTCGCATAGTCAAATCGCAAAGGTGAGACCGGGGTATAACAGCAGGAATAACAGAGGGGGTCGGGGCGGGGCTTGTAGTAAAGCTGCTTTCTCACACACACACACAAACACACACACAAATGATGTGAATGACTAGATTACATAAATTGTCTGAATAACGGATTACATTTTTGAAAAAATAACTAAGTAACTGAGTACTTAAATGCCAGACCTGACGCGTTAGATTACTCGTTACATCAAAAAAAGTCATCCGAGTACCCCACGCGTTACTTTGTACCCAACACTGTTAATTACCTTCCTCCTCTGTTAAAAGGTTTTAAAAAAGACCAAATAAACCGAACTTTTATTCATAGCATTATTTGTCTGTTCACTGACACTAAACAATGGCTTACGCGTGACCCCATTTGGACCACAGTATGATAAGAGAACATCTAATAGTATTGAAAACACTACACAAGCTGCTACAGCATGCTTCTACACCGTTGGTGGTGTTTTATTATTGGCTGCTACTGTTATAGGAGGTCACAACAGCAGGAATCCCTTTCTGCATATTTGGCACAGAGAGAGCGGTTGTCCTTTCGGATGCGACACCCACGTTGAAGCTTGGAACCAAACTCCCACATGACCGGCGAGGATTCTCCCACTGAATCACCCTCACTCCTCCAGCACAGCATTTTCCCATATCACCAAATACATTCTTACTGTAAGAAACCAAAGTCATTAAAGTAAGTGCAAGGTGTTATGATCTGGATGATAAAAATATGTTTGGGGGTAGGGAAAGTGAGCGTGCAGAGAGAGAGAGAGAGAGAGAGAATTTCACTTTTGTGAGCACTGAGAGCACTAAGATGACACTGTTCACCAGGCCTGACTCTTGTTTATGAGTCAAGGTTCAATTCCCAGCACCTTGAGCTATTTTTTTAATATGCACACTTTTAATATGCTCTTTACACTCAGTTCAGCCTCATATGCGCTCCCTTTAAAAGAAACACTTTCTAGGGTATAATATAAAACTGAGCACAGGGACCTGATTTCTAGCAACAGACAGCAGGAACTAATTAAACAGAATTTAATTATAAACTTGTAACTTAACTGTAGTAAAGAGAGTAAAATCTCCCTTAATTTCTCTTTCAGTAGTGCTTGGATACCAGCAAGGTAGAGAGTTTTCTCAGTACAACAGTCATCATCGGACTGCCTGCTTTTTCATGTGGAAATGGCTGGGAGTGAGGTCAGGACTGTAGGGAGGATGTGGCAATAACTCCCAGCCGAGTGTCTGTAATGGTCAAGGGGTAGCTCAGTGGTTAAGGCATTGGACTACAGCTGAGAAGGTCGCAGGTTCAAATCCCATGACCACCAAGTTGTCCCTGTTGGGCCCTTGAGCAAGGCCCTTAACCCTCAACTGCTCTGATGTATAATGAGATAAATATGTAAGTCGCACTGGATAAGGGCGTCTGCCACATGCCTAAATGTGTTGGTGAATGATAGTGTGTACTGTTCCCACAGATGAGACTCATCTGCAAGTTGGTGAGAAAGTGAAAATCTATCAATTTTCAAGGATCGAGCTTTCCACTCGCGTTCACACGAGCAACTTAAGTGGACTTTGAGCCACCTCAGGGCATTAACGGAGATACGCCCTTCTTTAAAATGTTTGCAAAATCCGGCTAATCACCGCAGTCAAGAGACTTATCACCATTGAGAAATTTCATCACAAGTCCAGGTTTGACTTGAATATCCCTCGTACAGATATAAAATCTAAAACTTTATGAATATTCCAACTCTATAAATATTGTTAATATCAGGTAGATTAATTTTACTCTAATAGTAGAAATGAATTTATTTGAAAATGTACAATGTGTGAATGTATAAAGTTTGGACACACCTTCTCATTCAAAGAGTTTGAATTTGTATTATGGCAAGAAAAAAGCAGCTAAGTGAAGAAAAACAAGTGGCCATCATTACTTTAAGAAATGAAGGTCAGTCAGTCCGAAAAATTGGGAAAACTTTGAAAGTGTCCCCAAGTGCAGTCACAAAAACCATCAAGCGCTACAAAGAAACCGGCTGACATGCGGACCGCCCCAGGAAAGGAAGACCGAGAGTCACCTCTGCTGCGGAGGATAAGTTCATCCGAGGCACCAGCCTCAGAAATCGCATGTTAACAGCAGCTCAGATCAGAGAGCAGGTCAATGCCACTCAGAGTTCTAGCAGCAGACACATCTCTAGAACAACTGTTAAGAGGAGACTGTGTGAATCAGGCCTTCATGGTAGAATATCTGCTAGGAAACCACTGCTAAGGACAGGCAACAAGCAGAAGAGACTTGTTTGGGCTAAAGAACACAATAAAGAACACAATAAAGAACACTCTTTGAATGAGAAGGTGTGTCCAAACTTTTGGTCTGTACTGTATATATATATAATGTTATATTATTAGTTATAGAAGAGTAATGAATTTTAATCCTACTATCTGACATCACCCATAAGAGGACGCGTTGCATTTTAAGTAGGGCTGCACGATTTAATAAAAAAAATAAATAAATAAAAATAAATTTTTACAATCACATTGCGGTTATTGTAACATTTTGCATAAACCATTTAAACTGCCGTATGTAACGATTAAATGTACCATTTTGTATTCAAACACATTTATCTAGGCTAATAGCAAATAATGTCACAAATCATCTTATTACGATGATGTTTAGAGGATGTCAATATTTATTTAATCACATCAAATGTATTAAAAAAATTAACAAATTATTGGCAAACTCTTCATAAAATCCAGATTATGGGTATATTGCCTGTAATAAATTGCAGCTTTTTGGGATTAAATAATTGCACAGGTCCATATTGTGGGATTCATTGATTTTTGTGTGATTAATTGTAAAGCACTAATTTTACGTCTAGTTCATCTCAAGGTTCATTTTTGTCTCAGGAAGCAAATTTTTCCTTGATGCTGTCACCTCTGGCTTGCTCATTACAGATCGTAATGGAAATCTAGTAAACATCTGGATTTCCGTAAAGCTGCTTTGTCACAATGTCCATTGTCAGCAGCGCTACACAAATGACACTGAATGAAAGCACCATGAAGTAGAATATCATGGCAAAGTCTCAGCAATGCATAGACAAGCAGGCAATTACTCCACACGTGACGGATCAATTACAGTCAGCAGAATATGTACTGTGCATAAGTAAAGCACACACACTTTACTTTACAAGCTACTGGGAAAAAAAACAGTGTAAGAATGTCATATATTTGTAGAAATGCATTCCATGCAATCCTGAACGTTCATACCAGTGTTGCGTGAGATAAGCTGAGGAATGAATGCATGGATGTTGGAAGGCTTTTGTGCAATAGCCGTTCTGAGCCCTAGGTGTCTTGTCTCTGTCAGAGGTTTCAAACCTCCAATCCCTTTGAAAATGTCTCTTTGAAGTGTTCATGTAGTAGCTTGGCTAACCAGCAGGGGGCATTGTATTTCTTTCAGTCTCAGGCCAGCGAAGGTCCCGTCTGTAACATGGTATTCATGATTCATGGCAAAGATGTCCCACATCCTCTCAGGAGTGCCTTTGATGGAGAACAGACATACTAGAACTAGAACTAATTGAAAATTAATTAAAAAATCATTACGTCTAATTGAAATCAGTGTATGTAAATTGTTGCGCTGCTGCTTTACGTCTGTAAACGTGTGAAATGTCTAGCAGATTGAAACTGCATTATGAATAAAAGCAGTAGATAATATTTTTAACCTTTCCGTGCAATATGGTCAAAAACACAAAAAAAGGATCGACATTATTTTTGATGCATACATTTTCAAGAACAGCTTTAACCGCGTCAAGGTCAAAGTCAATCTGTCCCAGTGGACACACAGTGGAATAGACCTCCATATTCCATAGTCCAGCACCATGCAACAGACACACACACACAAAAACACGTTCACATACTCATTCCCACTTAGAGGAAATTTTAGCATAGTTAATCTGTGTAGCAGGATGTTTTTTTTTTTTTTTAGAGGTGAAAGAGAACCGGAGAACCTGGAGGAAACCCAGACATACACAGGAAGAATATGCTAAACTCACACAGAGAGAACAAAGAGCAACACACACTAAACCGGGGACCCTGGGGTAATGCGTGGTAATACTACCCACTGCTTGGAGAAAATACTTGGTGAGTGGTGACATCACTAAAAAATGATGCATGGGAACAATAATACTGTAATATATAGCTAACACCTGAAGCATTGGTTAGTTATATGGGTGTTTTATAGAGAAGTAAAGGTGTAGAAGTAGTGTGGGAAAAAAAATACAGAATTGTCAGGAATGTCAACAGTTCAGTTTCATTTGTCATCTGTGATATCAAACATTTTGATTGATTAATTTGAGTTATGGATATTTTCTGATTTCTGGCTCTATTTATTTTGATTCCATGTTTATTACTGTATCAGGTCTGGCTGCTGAGATATCGGCACTGCAAGTTTGCTTACAAGGACCACTTTGGGAGAAAGAAAAAAAAAACAGACAAAAATCTATTTTTAGAATTTTAAATCAGGATTCTGTGATGGGTGGCACGGTGATGTTGTGGTTAGCACTGGGGACTCACACCTCCAGGATCAAGAGTTCAAAACGTGCCTTGGTGCTGTGTGCATGTAGTTTGCATGTTCTCCCTGTGCTTGGTGCGTTTCCTCCAGTTTCCTCTCACAGTCCAAAGACATGCAGATTAGGTTAATTGGGGTTCCCGAATCGCCCGCAGTGTGTGTGTGTGTGCCCTGTGATGGATTGGCACCCTGTCCAGGGTATACCACGCCTCATGCCATAACTTTCCTGGGATTGGCTCCAGGCAGGATAAGCGGTATAGAAGATGAATGATTTTGACATCAGGATTTCCCCTAAAAATAACTTTGCCAGCGGCACTGTTTTATAGCGAAAAATGCATCTTTTTCTATGACAACTGGAGAACAAGCCTGGATAGTGTCCATTAAAGTGCTTTAAAGCAGAGTTTAGGATTAAAACCTTTTCAAATCTGTTGACTTGTCAGTGACATTTATCAATCGGTTTGTGCCAAAGTTGAAGACTTGATATATTTCACCCTAGTGTACTGTATTGGCCATTGCGCAAAAAAACTAACCTGTTAATGCTGACTTGCTATGACGGGATCTCACCATTAAACTGTAGAAATAAAGCAGACAACTGCAATAAAGCCTCTGTATCACAGGCAACACCTTTTGCTTGTCAACAGGTCAGGAATCGAGCGGAAAGATTTTAAACACAGGCACACACTTACTGTCCCAACACAGATGTATTGTTTCTGTTATAGATCACATGACTGCACTATCCTACTATATGAACTAGCATGCTGAATGCTAGCAAAGTAGGAGCTTGTAATGTTACAGTATTAGGTTCATCTAGCTCAGCAAAGTAAAACTTTCCAGTAATATTTTACATTTTGACACCAACTATAACCAGAGATTTATCAAAGAAACAGTTCAGCGGACTAAACATTTGTTTTATAACCAGAGGTGGGTAGGAACGCGTTACATTTCCTTAAGTAACTTTTTTGAAGAAAAAAAAAAAGACTTCTATGAGTAGTTTTACCGCACCATACTTTTTACTTTTACTTGAGTAGATTTGTGAAGAAGAAGCGCTACTCTTTCTCCGCTACATTCGACACTTTATATATTCTTTGTGTTTGCCAGAGAAATGCAGCTGGTGGCTCTACCACGTGACTGTGTTCCACCAATCAGATGTAGCAACAATAATCACATGACTCCGTTTGACCAATCAGCAGCAATAACAATAACAGCATGGAGTCACATGGCCACACAGAAGGGAGGGGTTTGTCTTCAGCAGTGTTAGACAGTGAAGCAAACATGTCGCGGTTAGTTTAGCTGTTTTATTTAATGTTGCAATCTTAACATATATAATTAGCAAATAAACTAGAGGCTAAAAATATATAACTTTCTTACATTTGTTGTGCTGGACACAGATTATGTTTAAGTGAGACTCTTGTACACATGTTCTAATGTTATTTTCTGCTGAGTCATTTGGAGGGAAACTGAATATACAGTATATCTTACACAGGAAATAGTCTACACTGTTCAAACATACATATGTTACCTACAGTAGGGATTTATTTCAAAAGCTTTATATTGTGAAAAAAGGGAGATTAGGACATTAGTGATTCTTATTCCTTAATTTGCTATTTTATTATTTGGAAATGTCAGAATTTGAGCATTATTTTATCATTTTGTCTGACTGCTTACATAATTTCTATTTTTTTTAAAACTGTATCGGACATTATGATGAAACAGTTACTCAGTACTTGAGTATCTTGTCACAGAGTAATTTTTTACTCTTACCTGAGTAATATACTGGATGACAACTTTTTATTTCTACTTGAGTAATATTATTTTGAAGTACAGCTACTCTTACTTGAGTAAATTTTTGGCTACTCTACCCACCACTGTTTATAACACCAGAGAGGTTTCTGAAGGATATCTAGCATTCCATCCATCCATCTAAGAACCTCTGTAGTCCTGTAGGCTAGGGAATGTGGAGGCTAGTGCTGACCAATGTATTTATTCCCATTTTTACAATCATGGTAGGACCAACACTCACCTAAAGGATTATTAGGAACACCATACTAATACGGTGTTTGACCCCCTTTCGCCTTCAGAACTGCCTTAATTCTACGTGGCATTGATTCAACAAGGTGCTGAAAGCATTCTTTAGAAACGTTGGCCCATATTGATAGGATAGCATCTTGCAGTTGATGGAGATTTGTGGGATGCACATCCAGGGCACGAAGCTCCCGTTCCACCACATCCCAAAGATGCTCTCTTGGGTTGAGATCTGGTGACTGCGGGGGCCATTTTAGTACAGTGAACTCATTGTCATGTTCAAGAAACCAATTTGAAATGATTCGAGCTTTGTGACATGGTGCATTATCCTGCTGGAAGTAGCCATCAGAGGATGTGTACATGGTGGTCATAAAGGGATGGACATGGTCAGAAACAATGCTCAGGTAGGCAGTGACATTTAAACGATGCCCAATTGGAACTAAGGGGCCTAAAGTGTGCCAAGAAAAGATCCCCCACACCATTACACCACCACCACCAGCCTGCACAGTGGTAACAAGGCATGATGGATCCATGTTCTCATTCTGTTTACGCCAAATTCTGACTCTACCATTTGAATGTCTCAACAGAAATCGAGACTCATCAGACCAGGCAACATTTTTCCAGTCTTCAACTGTCCAATTTTGGTGAACTTGTGCAAATTGTAGCCTCTTTTTCCTATTTGTAGTGGAGATGAGTGGTACCCAGTGAGGTCTTCTGCTGTTGTTGCCCATCCGCCTCAAGGTTGTGCGTGTTGTGGCGTCACAAATGCTTTGCTGCATACCTCGGTTGTAACGAGTGGATATGTTCTGACATTCAGTTTGGAGTTCAGGACATTGTCTTGACCAGGACCACACCCCTAAATGCACTGAAGCAACTGCCATGTGATTGGTTGATTAGATAATTGCATTAATGAGAAATTGAACAGGTGTTCCTAATAATCCTTTAGGTGAGTGAACATCCGGTCAACACTCTCACACTATGGAAAATTTGGGAACGCCAATTAACCTAATCTGCATGTCTTTAGACTGTGGAAGGAAACCGGAGTACTGTACCTGGAGGAAAAACCCACCAAGGACGGGGAGAACATGCAAACTCCATGCACACAGACCAATGACGAGAGGCAATGGTGATGGCATTTTTTAAAATAACTTAATCATCATGTATCAAAATATGTTGCATTTTGCCCACCCATGTGCCTAAAGCAGGGTTCAGGGAAATACAGATGTGTTATCTGTATATCCACCTCATCCAGGGTGGACCCGGCCTCGTGCCCAAAGTCTACTGGGATAGAATCCAGGCCTCCCACGACCCTGTATACAGGATAAAACAGTATAAACAATGAGTGAGTGTTATATAAAGCACATTGTGAACTCAGTGTCTACAACTCATGAATAATTTAAAATTATGACAGAAATGGAACATAAATCCCTTTAACAGCTTATACACAGACTTTAAACTAAAACATAAGATGACCACAAACAGCTTCACCATTCTGTCTTCATCACAAATGACTTCAGTCACAGCCTGACCATGAAGAATGAAAAAGAGGGAGGGAATCTCTCATGTGAATGCTGGGTGCCTCCTTCGCTCTTTTTGACCGGAGGGCAGCAGAAAAAAGCGCAGGAGCAGAGCGCTGTGGAATACTGACTCCCCTCCTTCAGCAGCCCTTCAAATCATCTATTACAGATAAAATAGGACTTTGGTTCACCTTACACACTGCCCAGGTCAACTTCTATTTCTTAACCACTTTGAAAAAAGAATTTAGATCTTGCAGCAAGTGTCCTGAACATATTACTGCGCCTCTGATACTGAAAGAGCAGTGCTTTTCCAAGATTAGGTCCAAATTTGTAACAAAATAAAAAAATATGTCCAAAATGTTCTTACACTGCAAAAAAAAAAAACATCAGCAAAACTAACAACTCTTAATTAAGCCAATTATGAGAGATGTTCAAGTCAAACCGGGACTTTTGATTGTACAGAATAACAGAACACAGTTATGTTATCTTTATTTCTCTCTACATAATCCCCTGCTACACTAATACACTTTTCACTAGAGCTTGGACGGAATTTAGGGAATTCCTGGAAGACCAGTGTTTCTGATGTGATCCAGGCAGTCCAATTGTGATTTCCGCGTACTGAGACGAAACGACTGGAACGCAGCAACAACTCCCAGCCGGGTTCCAGTAATGTGCAAGTGGTGTTGGTGAATGATCGTGGGTTCAGTTCCCACAGACAGATGCATCCTTCCTCAAATTGGTAACAAGTCACGCGTCAGTTTTCAAGGATCACTCGCTGAATTTTCACGGGCACGACTACAGTGGGCTCTAAGTCACCTCGGCCGGGATCATTATTCACAACCTACAGTAAGTACGACCTTCTTTAAAATGTTTGCACGGTTCAAAAGTTTTGCTGTGGCTGAGAGTTTCAACACTGTACTGTGCTTGAAGTCTTCTGTATGATGTATGATCGGTTTTACATCATTCACAGGAGAGTTCCAGGTGCATTGAACTCCCCTCATACTGTACATAATTATTTACTAATTAATTACCAATTATTTATTTTAACAGAAAAAATACTTATTAGTCGGATATTTCCATCAGTTTTATTCTACAATAAGAATACTGTCCATTAACTTCTTTAGTCTCGGTTCAAACTGTAACACCTGAAACAAGTATGCTACTCAATCTACTACTTTCAAGCAGTTACAAGTTTTATTGCTTTGCATACTGATATGTCTGTTATTTTATATGTTCACTCTATCCATCGTACCTCTGTTTTCATCAGCGTTGTTTAACTGTCAGAGTTATGTTAAATTCGCACTCGGACTCTGACTCCTACCCTACTGTACGTACGTCCGGGTTCCAGTTGCCAGACAGTCCTACATTGTATTTCATCATTTTCACTCGGCCACTTCATCCTTTAAATCTAAATACATAATTTCGCATATAATTATATGAATCATGTTCTGCTTTAGCATATAAGTCAGAAGCATAAATCATACATAATTGTTATCCGCCTACATCTCCCCCACACTAGGCACAACAAACCTTGAAATTTGACTTTAGTTACGATTTGTTGCTTTTACTGCCATTCCCAGGTTCAGTGTTTTAGGGTCAGGGAACTGTTCTGACTGACAATCGCGGGAAAGAAATATAACACACACACACACAAAAAAATCTACGGCAGTTTATGTCACGAAACAATCCATCCTTTAAGCACAGACGTGAACCGGAGTCTGTGTTAACACCTACAATCCTTACAAGATCTTCCCTGTAATGCCATCCTGATGTGTCTGGTGCACTTCTAAAGCTGTTCTCACAACACCCTGCACCTTTTATCAGTGTCAAGCCGGATGCCATTAAAGCAGGAGGATTTCAAATGGAATGATAAGGAATAATCGTTTTAGCTGAGGCTGCGGTCATTTTGCCCTCAATTAACTTAAGGATATTTTGCATGCTGGAGTACATATTTCTGGATCTTTGATATTAACTTACGGGTTTAACAGGTTATGCAAGACACGCAATGTCATTATAAAAGCCAAAGGCTTAACAAGATCTCAATATGTCATTTCTTCCAGAATCGAAATCCTTTGTTTTATATCCCCCTGTCCAGATTCAATATACCTCACACGCTATTTGAATTCAGTGTGCCGAAGGATAGCTCAGGACAAGGCAGAAAAGACACTCAGGTTAATTTATTTGAAAAAAAATAAAATAAAATAAAAAGATTATGTGTGGTTTGTTGAACATTCAGTAATTGGCTACCTGGGTATAGATGGGTCCCAGACCAGATGGCATAAGCTTTAGCTTCATATGTTTTCTGCTTTTTTTTGTTAGTCTTGCTTTGAAACATCCCAGTGGCATTGTTTGATCAGGTTAAACAGCAAATAATTGTGCAATAACATGGTCCAGTGGCTCATGACAGATGGCCTGCAGTTATTTCGGAGTAGAGGAAGGGGGCACATTTCCCTGTTATCCTGTTCACAATGCAAAAATTCATTACAGGACTAATAAAGAACAGTCAAAGAAGTTAAATCTATAGTATATAAAATTTTCTATTTAATGAGAAATAATGAATGCTGGATTAAACATATTATGAAGTAGTTTTTTTTTTTACCCTTCAGTCATAGAAATATTGCAATCTTTCCTTCCACTCACATGCACTTTTTTAAATAACTGGATGTCATGCAGGGACAAATTAGCGAACGTGCCAACTTGGCATATGCCCAAGAGCCCTGGCCACTAGGTGGCCATCATGAGCATAATGAAATTAATGAATAAAATAATTAGGCTAGCGGTTCTCACAATAGACAACCTCTCAACCCCCCAGCCTTGAGCACTGCTTTAAATTCTTCTTTTTTATTATTTTTTTTATAACAGGTCTGGTGAACATGTGAATATTTTATTATGTCAGTCCCGTATGGGTAATGCAACTGACTCACAACCAGTCTAAAGCAAAGGCTGAGCTTGCACTTCATACAAAAACAAAAACGGATCAGACAGGCGATGTGTTTAAGAGGATACATCTCTTTCCAATGTCACCTGAAGTTTCAGACAGTACATAAGGAATAAAACACAACAGGGTGTGTGGTTATACCCAGCTTGATGTGAAGCAGTGGATCTTGATTTATACTTTTGCAGGTGCATGAACACGTCAGAGCCAAAAACATCCCTGACTGTCAGGTTTCAAAGTCAAACTCTTGAATATTAGCCATTTCATGCACGGTGAGGTGAAACACACTGACAAGCTCTTATTTTTTCATACTTCTACCGCTGTTGTGATTATTGTCCTGAACTGCAAAAAGTCTGACCTTACATTCAAAAGCATTTAGTGATCTAGAAAAGACATAGGTGGTAAAACACACACACACACACACACACACACACACACACACACACACACACACACACACACACACACACACACACACACACACACGAACAGTCCTTAGACTGTTTGAAGGTTGTGTAATTTTTTGAAAACATTTTTAAACATGAAAAAAAAAAAAACGTAATCACAAGTATCCAACATATAATGTTAGTTGACTCTACGAACAGTGACAAATCACATTTTCTGACTTTTCCTCATTTCCGTAACTAAACACTGAATTAAAAGAACACTACATATGCTTTCCCTTTGAGGTTTCATGTTTTTAGACAACCCATGACATGAAGCAGACACATTTCAGGACTAAAGTCGTCATGTCGGGAAAAGCCAACTGTGTCACTCCTTCGTGCCACATGATCAGTCAAGCGAGACTACAAAATGTGCAAAAACAACGGCTGCTGTGAGCGATCTAAATGCATTCGGTGGGTTTTTGGAGAATGTTAAAGCCAAGAAAAAGGAGGTTTACGCTCAGTTACTGCCATTGCGGATGCACAGGATTCATTGAGAATACACAGCCATGATACCTGTATGTTCTGTGAAACAGGACATTCTGCAATTTGGATGTTGTGGAAGTACGTTATTACTGATATTACTGTATATACTTTAAAAAGCCACATAGGATACCGTAGTATAAACTTTTGTAAAACTTTAGTGTAAAACCTTTTTAGTGGAAACTGTTGCATTTCATATAGACGCTTTTTTTAACTCCTGCTTTTGCTATTGCTAGCAATTATTTAGTGCAATATGGAGACATGATGCACTTAACATAATATCCTCAAAATAAGCAAAATCATAAGGCTACAGCACACCAAAGATGCACAAGCTTTGTTGTACGAGAAGAAAAGAGAAATTCAAGCAGTGTGTGTGGGAAGCTGTTGGGTTGAGTGTGTGTGGGAAGCTGTTGGGTTGAGTGTGTGTGGGAAGGTGTTGGGTTGAGTGTGTGTGCGAAGGTGTTGGGTTGAGTGTGTGTGGGAAGCTGTTGGTTGACCGGATAACCAAAGGGACTACATAAACCCTTTCTGTCTACCCAACTCCAGACCTTGCCTTTGCACGTTGTGTTTATCATCAAGTTCTAACAGAAATATACTGTGTCGACCCTTTGCTTGCTATTTTGTCGACTTTCTAACATAGTTTTCCCCCGGTATTTGCCCTGTATACCCTTATAGAATTTCTGTGTGTGTTTTGACTTTTAGGTGTTTTTCAGGTATTTCACTGCGGGATTAGTTAGAGGAAATGTTTGCCTCACTCAGACCCAGTAAGGTTTTAGAGAATTGCAAGTTCATTTTGGTCCCACACCCAAACACATTTTTATTTATTTTATATTAGTTTTTTTCCTGTTGAGGCCCGACCTCGACCGGATCGTAACAGAAATCATACGCAAAAAAAAAAAAGAAGAAAAAACTCAAACCTGCAGTCTCATTTTGCTGTCAAGTGTTCATTCGGCATACAGTATGTGTTTACAAGGAACAAAACGGAAAAAAAGATAGTAAGAACAGTAAGGCTTACCGTCTGCATGCCAGTTTCCTCATAATATGTGTGTAACCTAGTAATGTACAGTTGTTGTGGGCTGTAGGATAAGCTCTATCCTAGTGATGGGCCGGCGTGTCTACAGATGTCTACATTACTACAGTAAGCCCTCACTAGGGTTATGATTTTGGAAATGCAATTCTTTGGGAGTCAAAACGCAGCCAGCTGTCAGTCTCACCTCCGTCATGGCGAAGACTCGCTTTCCACAGGGTACCACTTTGTACCACTTGTCGTGCAGCATGTCCATGTAGCCGTCGGATTTGTAGCGACTGATGAATTCCGAAATGTTGGACGTGAGAGGCGAGTTCTGGGGCAGGCCGATTCCATAACCTGCCGATGAAAAAGCACGTAAGTCCCAATCAGGCTGCGAGCGCAATGCTATTTATTTCAACTCAAGCGTAAACAGTGAAGGTGAGTCAATGACAGAGGTGGTGATGGGGTGGGGTGGGGAGGGCTGGGGGAAATGAGAAAAACTGGCAGGGGAAAAAAAAAAAAAAAAAAAAACACATAACAAAAAAGACTGCTTGTACATTCCCTTCCTGTTAAACCCAAGCAGGGAGCTGAACAGGACGGAACAGATTCCTCTGTTTAACATCATTAAGCCAACCAAATACGCTGTGTGACTGTTTCTTTTTCGAGCATAATAATTTGAAGCGTAGTTTTTATCCGAGCACAACCCAGACATAATGGTTTCAGAAAGACATTCATGTCCTCTATATCTAAATTCCAACAGTCATTTGAAATGCATAGTTTTTACCTTTTGTAGAATGAGAGTAAGAGGAGTTCGACGGCACGAGTCAATAGTGCAAAATGATGAACCAATCAGAGGACAGCCATGATATAATGCACGCAATTAACACGGAGAACACAGCGAAAGGTCTTCGCAACCAGGAATTATAAGGGAAGAAATATATATATTTTTAAAAAGTCCCAATTATTGTTTTAACCTCAGCTCAGTGTCAGTGTGGCTGCAACAGCGATCTTATGCTTCTCTCGCCTTTCTCCGTCTCATCCTTTTTCCTCTGGAGAGAATTGTGGAACCTTTCCCGTAGCCCTTTTGTGAAGAACCTGCTCCTGCTTCCAGCGGATGAATAGGTGCTTTCCACCCGAAAAAAAAAAAAAAAAAAAAAGATTCGCCTGAAAGAAATCCTCTAGACAAATTTCAAAGCTGGTGAGCTGTAAAATACGCTCAGGAGTCTGAAATATGAAAACATGAGACGAGAACATCGCTTCGTTCGGAGGCTCACTACCCAGCTCCATCTCACTTTCTTTTAATTCCACAGTTCCTATCAGTGCAGGCTTAGAAAAGTCAAAATTGTGCTTGCCTCAGTATGCCTGAGACTAATTTGTCAGGGACAAATTTTTTAACAGAAAAAGTTAAAGATTATTGAAAGCCAAAGAGTTACACCTGCTGACGATCTCAGTGCTCGGTTGTTTGACAGGTCATCCCATCCTTGCTGAAAATGTCAAAGGCTATGTTCAGATTACAAGCCACCTTGATTTCTTGGTCAGATCGGATTTGCACGTCATCAGGGTTCACATCCATAATCACAGCTGACTTATGTGGCCGTGTCTATCCTCTGAGACAGCACATGTGCACCTTGGTACATCTTTGCTCATGCCATGTGGGTTAAAAAACTGTTTTTTTGCGACTACTCATTTATGTCAAACATACTGTATATGCCTAGGATTTTGCTCTGGAGGCTGTATTTGTTGAGGTCCAGAAGAAGGAAGAAAGCCAGACTTCCTTTAGCTTTAGCTGTTTTTTTTTGTGTTTTTTTTGCTATGGCTGTGAAATCCCTGTGCTGCCGGTGCTGACTGACTTCAGTGAGCGCCCCACTCATGCGCAGAGGCGAAAGAGTCGCATGAATGCTGATCTGCACGCTCTCATTCAAGTCCCATGACCGTGTATCAGATATGTATCTGATCTACATATGAACGTGACTCAGATACGATTGCGCATTCCAGACGGACCAAAAAAAAATCTGTGTCACATTAGGGTAAAACATTGGATTTGAGTCGCATCAGGCTGGTAATCTGTAGTAATGTAGCCCAAATATCTACGACTACAATGGCTAGTTATAGCAATACCAAATCATAATCAGTCTGTAGCTAGCCTTTCCATGTCACCTTTTTCCAAATCAGGATGCTACTGATATCCTTTTGTCATATCAGCGTGATTATCCATATCCACAGAATATTAATTGTTTTGTACGTGTACACAGGCGGCGGCACGGTGGTGTAGTGATTAGCACTTGCACCTCCAGGGTCCGGGTTCGATTCCCGGCCAGGATCAATTCCCGTCTCTGTGTGCATGTTCTCCCCGTGCTTGGTGGGTTTCCTCTGGGTACTCCGGTTTCCTCCCACAGTCCAAAGACGTGCAGATTAGGCTAATTGGCGTTCCCAAATTGCCTGTAGTGTGTGAATGAGTGTTTGTATGAGTATGTGCCCTGCGATGGATTGGCACCCTGTCCAGTGTGTACCCCACCTTGTGCCCTATGTCTCCTGGGATAGGCTCCAGGCCCCCCTTGATTCTAAATACAGGATAAAGGTATAGATGAGTGAGAGTGAGTGTAGACAGGGAAACCTATGTTAGAAATGTGTTTAGAAGGTGGTGACAGGCTGGCTTAGAGGTTAGCATGGTTGTGGGTTCGGTCCTGTGTGTGCATGTTTTCCCCATGCTTGTCGGGTTTCGTCTAGGTATTCCTGGTTTCTAAATATAAGGGTGTGTGGATGTGTGCTTGTGCAGCGCTATTAGGTAGGACCCCATCCAGGGTTGTATTCAGGCTTGTGCCCCAAGTATTCAGGCTGAGAACCTCCTGACCCCTATTGACCCTACACAGGATAAGATGGATGGATGGATGTTTAGAAGCTTCAGACAGAGTGTGTGAGTCTAACCTTCAATAGCGAAGGGTTTGCCGACAGTCAACAGCTTACAGTCGGCATCGATGGATACCTCGTAGTCCAGCAAAGCTTTGTCCATGATGAAAGCATCAAGCTGAGGAGGATCTGTCCTTCACAACACAAAGAGAGAGGGATTATAAAACTGCATGAGCACATGCATGCACACACACACACACACACACACACACACACACACACACACTTCCCTAAATGGTTATTCTTCGTTCGATTAAATCTGCACAGCAAGGTTTTCATCAGTCAGACCCTGCCTCCCTGTCACTTGCAAATGGAACCATCGTCATTTGTCCGGCCCAACTGTTCTTCAGCAAGCACACCCATAAATCTAGTGCCACCCTAAACAAGATGGAAAATTAATACCCTGCAATTCACAATGGAGGGATCAAATACCTAGTGCCACTTTAAAGACAGCAGCACAATCGTTGATTAAAGAGCTATCATACCAAAGATTTGATCCAGTGGGAGAAACGTCTTACATACAGTAGCCAACATTTTTCTATTTTCTGACATAGTTCTGACAAGGTGTTGAAATGTGCAGAATGACAAAGTATTTGTAAACAGCATATCTAGGATGCATGACAAAGGAGGATCCGGATAATCAGAAGGGAGATTTTTTTTTTCGAGCTCCCATTATGACTGTTTAATGGGGATGGTTTAAACCACTCCACATGCGGAGAGTTCTCAGATTTATAACATTCTGCCGTCTAGCTGGTAACTTTTAAAGCACACCTTGTATGCAGTACCTTATATTTTATTGGGGTCTTTTAAGAACAAAAACAAGAAGCTTTTATTTGTCACATATACATTACAGCGGAGTGAAATTGTTTCTCCCAGGTAGCAATGGGATCAGAGCACAAGGTCAGCCATGATACTCACCTCTGGAGCAGACAGGGTTAAGGACATTGGTCGAGGACCAAACAGAGGCAATGAGGTGGAACGTGGGCTTGAACCATCGACCTTCTCATCAGCAACCCAGATCCTTAACCTGACCTCTACCCTCGTCAAGTTCTTTCTCTTATAACGTTCGCATTCGGGGGTGCAAAGATGACCTTTTCATCTGGGAATGAGACCAAATATATCCCCATACAGTGGCAAGAAAATTTATTATGCAACTTGCAATTAACGATGCCACGATGCATCCCAAACCATGAGAATGGATCCACACAGATCATGGATCCACTAGTCACAATACTACCAGGTCCTGGCAGAGATCAACTCCATTAGAAAGCAATTACAAAAGAACTGAGACACATGGCTGCTCATGTTTACAAATGCCTACACAGTTATGTTATTACAGTTATTATTGGCTATTTGATTACAGTTATTTGCTATATAATTATTTGTTATTTGCTTTTTTACAAGGCCACGCTCAGCTCAGCATAGAAAACTCCGAATGTAGAAACCCTGAAGTGTCGAACCAAGAAGAAAACAGAATCAGAACAAAAGTAGCAACAAAGGCTGTGCTTTTTATTATCCATATAGACCTGGACTACCAAATACATCCAAAGGACAAGTCGCACACACACACACACACACACACACACGCGCACACACACACATCCTGAAATCAGTGTCACAGACTTCAGCACAGCAACAACAAAGAAGACACAGGTGTGAGCAGACAGGGAGTCCCAGACCTTCTCCCTGCACAGAATAACAAACACCAAGCGAGACGGGAAGGAAATCTGGACCTTATTTATTTCCACCCCTGCTACTGTGAACATTAAAATAGCAGTTTCCTCACTGATCTGATAAGAACTCCAGTCAGTAAGTAACTAATAAAACAAGACAAGGGCATGCTGTTATTGGAAGCTAATCAACAACAAGGTGGCGTGATGCCGTTACCACCCAGCGTTTGAATCTCCTAATGACTAATTAGCCAGCAATGATTATTAACCAAAGAGCAACAACAAAAATCAGTTCTAGTTCAGGTTAAACCTTTAACATTTTGGAAGATCAGTAAAACAAGTTCCTGTTATTGAGTCACTTCATCAAAGATGACAGATCTGTATTAGAGAAAACAACTATAGAGCATTGACACTACTGTGTAGACAACAGTGCCGATATTCAGTATAACAGTATAGTTGCATGCGCGCTATTACCTATTCTGTTCACTGAATGAGTAACTGACAATTCAGACAGAACATGAGCAGATATTAGGTTCACACCAATCAGCCATAACATTATGATCACTGATGGGTGACGTGAATAACTTTGATGATCAATTATATACAGTGCTGTGAACAAGTATTTGCCGTGAATGGTTCGGATCATTAAACAAATTTTTAAACAATTTTAACATTAAACAATATTACACACTGACGTCACTTTGTCGCTCTCGTTTGTACATTGCACTTTATGTTGTCTCATTTGTATAGGACTTGGATAGTTTTCTGTTCATTTAAAAATGTCAATCTGTCTTGTATCAACTAGTAAGTCACGTTAGCTAGTTATGTTGTATGTAGCACCTTGGTCCTGGAGAAATGTTGTTTCGTTTCACTGTGTCCTGAACTGCATATACTTGAAATGTCAATACAAGCCTACTTGAGAGAATGTGAATAAACACAAAAAAAGCATATTTCATATATTAAGAGAAAAAAGCGGTCCAAAATTCTGCCTGGCCCCATGTTAAAAAATAATTGCCTGCTAAATCTAATATTTACATTTACATTTGGCAGATGCTTTTATACAGAGCGACTTACAAAAAGTGCTTTTCCGTCATTGGATAGATGCGTACACTGGGTTACTACAGCAGGTTACTAACTAAGTGCCATCAGTCAAACACATCAGTCAAACAAATATCTGGTTGTGCCACCCTTGGAAGCAACAACTTCAACCTAGCATTTGCAATGACTGACCATGAGTCTTTCACATCGCTGTGGAGGAATTTTGGTCCGCTCTTCTTTGCAGAAGTGTTTCAATTCAGCCACGTCGGAGGGGTTTCGAGCATAAACAGCTTGTTTAAGCGCATGTCACAGCATCTCAATCAGATTTATTTTGACTAGGCCTCTCCAAAACCTTAACTTTGCACTTTTTGTGTATCTCGGATCATTCTCCTGCTGTGCAACCCAAATGCACTTGAGCTTGAGGTCAGTAACCGATGGCTGAACATTCTTTTTCAGGATTTTCTGGTAGAAAACAGAATTTGTCGTTCAATTATGGCAAGACGTCAAGACGTCCATCACATAAACCACCATGTTTGACTGTTGATATGATACAGTCTTAAAGATAAAATGTTTTGTAGGCCAATGTGAGACGAGCCTTTATGTTCTTTTTTGCTCAATAGTAAATTTGGTCAGCCTTGGAACTCTCTCATGGACGCTTTTTTTAAAACCCAGTTTCTTCTTTATTGTTGAATCATGAACACTGATTTGATGATCTGAATAATTTAAGTGTGCCAAAAACAAACAAACAAATAAATAAATAAAATAAAATAAGAAAGGGAAAACTACTTGCCAAAGAAACAGAGTGCTGCATCATTGTCCCAGTGCTGTTTTACTAAATGATTTTTTTTTTTGGAAATCTAATATTTCAAGAGGGCTGATCATGAAATTATACACAATAATACCACATGACACGGATGAAACACTACACCAGATGGAATGTTTTTCGAAGATTTAAATAACAAACGGTTTCCAATTTGCCATAGAATAGTAGAGTGCTCGGTTGGTTTTACTGAATGCGATGATCTCTTACTTGAGAGTCGCAACTCCCTCTGGGGTGGTTGGCTCGTTGAATCTCCTCATATATTCATGCATTTCAGGGAAGCTTTTCTTCATGTAGTCCTCAGCGCTGCTTTCACGTACGGTCCCAAAACGGAACCCTTGGGAAGGGTGATGGAGCTGGAGACACACGGATTTACAAAAACAATAAAGTCAAGAACAATAACCTCAATCACAACTGATTATGTCTCCGCAGCAAACAATAGCACACAGCTTGAATTATAAAAGCATCTGAAAGGAACTTGCCAGACAACACACTCGGCTCCAGATTATTCTCAGCACCTAACAGATGTTTCAGATACAGGAATACACTGTACACTTTTTATATGTTTAGAAGGATCATTTCGGGAATCATGGTGTGCTCTGCTGTAATGTACTATGCTTTATCATCTTGACGCGTGAACCAAAAAGTTTCTGATCTTTTTATTATTTTTTTTTTAATTATTATTTTACCGTAAGTCTAAGTGTATTATAAATGCAGTTCCTGTTTCAGGTGTGCAGGTAGTAGGCGTGTGATTAGAGCATGCTGTGCTACTTGCAACATCTGTGACATCATAAAACAATGTGAGGTCCCTACATAGAAACATATAATATATAATCAGATATTTCAAATGCATTGATCAAGACACGTGTTAATAACACAGTGCCTGTTTGGTTCTACTTTTGTACACAACCAGAGGGATCTAACCAGAGGGAAATAATACTTATTTCTCCTAATGACGGATTTATTTATTTATTTTGTTTCACCTGAGTGCCTTGGATTTTTCTCTTTTATTGTTTTTGTATTGTTTATTTCATCAAAACATTTGAAATTTATTCTCTTAGGCATTAGTCAGACTGCCAGGTCAAATCTGTCTTTTCAGACCGGATTTAGTTTGGACTTAGATTGCGTTTGATGTAGTCTGAACAGTAAAAACACATCAAATCTCACTCACATCGTCTATACCGCTTTATCCTGTATAAAGGGTCGCAGGGGGCCTGGAGCCTATCTCAGGAGACTTAGGACACCTGGTGGACAGGGTGCCAATCCATCTCAGGGCACAAAGACAAACACACGATCCTATGCTCATTCACACACAACAGGCAATTTGGGAACACCAATCAGCCTAATCTGCATGTCTTTGGACTGTGGGAGGAAACCGGAATACCCAGAGGAAACCCATCAAGCACGGGGAGAGAACATGCAAACTCCATGCATACAGTATGGATTTGGAAATCGATCCTGGAACCTGGATGTGCAAGGTGACAGGGATAAAGATTATGCCATTGTCCTGCCACACATCAAATCAGATTTTCGTAAATCTGATCTGAACCACATCAAAAGATTATTTGAAATATGTTTCAGATCGGATTCCTAAAGATTTCAAACTGTTCGTGACTCTCAACCCGATGAAGGGTCTACATGATCATGATCCATGGGGACAAATTGTTGAAAAATGATACGATAAACAGAATGGAGATATTTATTTATGGAGATGGAAAAGGAAAAAGATATATATTTTTGTAGAAAGTTAAGCTACGCTTTAGGGGTTGCTAGGAGCATTTTTCTGGTTTTGGTATGTAAAAGCCACGCCCCTTTGAATTTACCATGCGGCTAAATTACCTGTGTCTTCCATACAAGTGCCTGGTTTAACTGGAACATGGAATATTTGTATTAAAATATTAAAATGGAGAACACCAGTCCCTGGTCAAAGGACGGAGTAAAATGTCTGATAGAAGAATGCACCAGCATATGCAAAGCAAGAGGGAACATACGATATATTAGGAGATAACATGCTGAATGCTAGCCTCCTTTCAACAATGTGTCAGATTTGGGCTGCTAGTCTGAACAGAGCCGAATCTGATCGGATCATTTTCAAATAACAGTGAGGACAGTCAAGCTTAAAAGATCAGATTTGTGAAACAAATTGGATTTACCTGCAGTCTGAACAAGGTCTACATTTAAGCACAGGTTAACAGCTGTGCAGAAAGTGGTTAGACAATGATATAAAACCCCTCATGTAGCTGTTTATCCTCACTTTTGTTGTAATTAACACAATATGACACAATTGAATGCAACTAGTGTGCTATTAAATAACACTAAACACTTTTCTCCAAATTTCTCCCTAATTAAGTGCCACCTATTATGTTAGCCCACTCCCACATCAGTGACAGCTAACAACCCTAGAGGATGTAGGCTAACATATGCTTCCTCTGATGCCATGCTATGATTGATGTGGGAGTGCAGGTCTGACACCCTCATCAAAAACTGTAACAGATTAAAGGTAAGTACTTTACTTAGGTTTATGATTATGATTAGAGAATAAGCAGTGTAGACAATCCTAAGCAGTGCTGTAAGCATTGTGTATTTGTGAGTGTTGTCACTGTTGTCAAAATCCTTAGGTAGGGACCATTAAATATATTGTAAACCATATTTATGCGACCTGTGGAACAAACCACTGAACCTAACTAAAGCTTTAAGGTATAACTTTGCAAAATAAAAGTCTCACTTTGGCATCATGAATGCCCGAAACCTCTTCAAAGGTCTTTTCCCCAACCATGACTGCAGCAAGGTTGGCTGTGTAACTGGACAAAACTAACAAGCAAAAGATGGCCCACAGGTTCATGAGGAATCGTCCTGTCCAGCACTTGGGCGTCTTACTCGATACCGTGCGGCCAAACAGAATGGCGTAGCACAGGTTAAGGGCTGAGGAGTAGGAGAACACCTTCATGCGGTTACGCCCATGTGGGGTCATGCCAAATGGGCTTTTCCACTCATAGAGGGTGAGGAAGAGTGCTGTCATGTGCAGTGCTACAAAGATGCCCACCCACATGGACCAGTGCAGGGGCCACATGAAGGCTCCAATGGGTGCTGCCGTGTCCTTGCTGCGCACGAGGATGCCTAAGCTGGTGGAGAAGAACGGGCTGGTGAAGTCCATTACTTTGCTGCGTGCCGAGTTGATGCTGAAGCTGGTGACGGCCATATCAGCAACACCATTAAGCAGGTCTCCGACCAGCCCTGTCCAACGGCCACCTTTCCATGCACCGTATTTCCCATCTCCCACAATGTAAAGGTCGAATTCAAAGTTCATGTCCTCGGCCAGCTTTTCTAGCAAGTCAATACAGTATCCATAGCAGCACTTGCTGTAATCCGCTGGAAGGAACGTCTTATTCCCTTGTGCTCGCATGGCAAAAACATTACCCAGCATATCCGAGCTGTTGGTACCTGCGTCCAAGCAGTACTGTCCAGCTGGACAGTTGCCATCCTCGTCCACTTCCCTTGTGAACACAAACGGGTGCTCGACGAGGGTGACTACGCGCACATGGCTCCCTGAAACAGGGAAACCGGGCCTCCAGCGGCTGCCCTCATGACCTCTTTGTGCCTCGGCACGTTGCCGTGGGGTTGAGCTCTCCCACAGACCTCGCTCCTCAACATCCAGCTGGGTGCCCTCCCAGCTCCCCACTGTCACCCAGGCGGGCTGTCCCACAGCGTCACGCCGAAGTCTCCAGATGTGCACCCGGTGAGATGTAAACACACGTGACATGTTCCGCTGCACACTGACTGCACCAGTCATCCCCATGAAGGTTGTGTTTGAGAGAAACCTAGAGGAAAAAGAACATACAAAAGGTAAACCCTCTACATCCGTAAAGACATACTATTATGGTCAGGTGTATTCATCGTACCTCTACTTTTCCAGAAAGGCGAATAACCCTCACTGGTGAAAGTAGTGACCCATAGTCTGTCTCATTTCTGTCTTACGGCCAGAAGACAATAAATAATGCAGCTGCAGCAAGGAAAGGGATTGCCTTTCGGGTTGACTGACACAATCTGGCCGCCTTTGCACTGTAAACTATAGGAGTTGCTTTCACAGCGAGTGTATTCGGTTGTGAAAGTCTTTATCTCCTTCAGTAAATTAGGGCTGCTTGTCTAGCTGAGCTGAAGGGATAGGGAGGAGCTCAGGTCACTTTAGAGAAGGCAATGCTTCTGTGGGCCAGACTAGCCTCTTAAACGAGTCTGGAAATCAGCCATCAATGAAATGCATGGCGTGTGTCCAATTGTGAGCTTCTTCATTAAAAAAAAAAAAGGTAAAAGTAGAAAAAATATATATATAAAATACTATTTGTCTTGAAACCTTTTGGTCATTAATTTTGCCTGTGAGAGACAGAAGTTGGCCCATATACAGTACAGACGTCCCCCCAATCCCTCCTCCCGTCTCCACTCATCATGGTGCTGAGTGATATTGCATTTACAGACTGTGGTTCCTCCTTTTTTTAGGATGGCAGCTTTTAATTAGTTAAAACAAGCTCACATCCATTTCTCTGCCAGATCACATAGTGCATTAAGAGGACCAATGAAACGAAGGCTCTTTTCCCCCGCTGGACTTTTACACCACGAAACTAATGAATTATAGTGCACACATTCATATTGATTAAAAGAAATACCATAACTAAAAAGAATGTTTAAATCTCATGTATTATTATTCAGTTAAGCAGAAGTCTTTACAGTAACAAAAATATATATATAAATATAAAATAAATAAATAAATAAATAAATAAATAAAAAGATCCCCGTTCATGGCAATGTAACTAGCTTAAGAACCGCTCAGGACTATTGATCTGTCTCTCCTGCACCTCAGCGGTGTCCCGTTAAATTGTTTGACATTGTGTTTGGGCCTATTTGACAGATTTTATCCTGTTGTGCTGAGCCGCAGAATTCTCTGCATGGCCATAGTGCAGAGCAATCCTGCCTGTGTTTGTAGGGAGGACTTGAGAAAAAGAGTGAAACCTCGCTAATCCACACGGAGCAGTGGGCTCGTTTGATAAGAGTGATCCTTGCCTCGTGGGAAGGTATCTGAGTGAAACTCATGAATACAGCTTAAAGCTCCAAAACATGTTTGCATTCCAGCTGCCAGACTAGCAGTTTCACTGCAGTCACCGAAGTCAACGGCTGTATAATCAGGATGCATTTAAAAAGAAAGCATTAAACAGCCAAAGTTGAAATCAGCCACTGCATATAGCTTGGATTTTACCAGGCTGTTTATTTTCAGTACTTGAAAATCCGCTAGACTATGAAGAAAACAGTTGAATTTGCCTTCCAGGAGAAATGCCAGTGCTTTTACTGCTTTTCTTAAAGAGCAGGCAATTCTAGTTCACAATGATTAATGTCAGATCATGGGACTCAACATTCTCCCTAAAAAGTTGACTAGCTTAAAATATGTTCTTTTGCACGCAGTGGGTTATGAATCGAACCTGTGAGACAGTAGATTAATCAATCACAACTCTAAACCAGCGGTTTATTTAGATCTCAAATACTGATTAATGATTACTGCAATCAGATCATTTCAGATAAATCAGATACACGCTCAATATAATGGGTAATAATGGGTAAATGCTACTGTATTTGTAGTTTGCTTAAATATCAGGAAAACTGTCATGAGTATCTCATGATTTTGAGAAACTGCTCAAAACATACTGTAATGCGGATAAAATACAGCAGTGTAGAGTTGAGTTAATTCAGGCTCTGATGAAATGCTGTTTAAGAATTTGTGCAAATGTACACGGCCAAAACATAGTACTAGTGCTAAATACTGTAGTGTCTCATCTAGGTGAAAAAGTGCATTTTCTGATAGGATCATATAACACTATTTTCATGATACTTAATGTTTCCAATCTCCCGATTTTTTGTAAATATGCTTACAAATATATATTTGTCTCAGATGAAAAAAGAAACTCTTTGCTAAATACAATTTCCTGCCCTTTTATGTAGTGTCCGTAACTTGAATTTCTATCTTTCAATGATCTTAATTGTCAATCAGATGAAACTTGGCCAGTTTAGATTTCACATGAAAACACATAAACCTGAAAAAGTGTATCATTCTAAACTGCAAAATTATTAAGATATTGCAACATGAATTTGACATGGTTACAGACACTACAGATTTTTTGCTTTTGAAGCTTTTACCAAAAATAGTAAATGGTAAAAAAAAAAAAAAAAAGGCATATGCTTCTAGAAGCTTACACCAATTTTAGTATCAACACAGAAGTAAATAAATATGAATAATTTGCATTTTAAGTGATTATTGTTTGAAGCGAGACAGTATAAAGCTGAAAAATTGCAATTTTTGGGGCAAATATAAAAACATCTCTCCAAAACGTTAGCTGACGTTAGCAACTTGAAATATTTAGGGAAGCACTTCTCTATTGCATAAATTTCAGATGTAGCTTCTTCGCCACACACTTTTTCTGTATTATATGTATAACATAAAGACATTTAATCAGCATCAACACTGTGTTTTGGCCGGTAACATATATCTTATAAGAAACCACCTTAATCACAATAATAATATACCATGCCTTTAAGAAATGCTCTGATTATTTTACAGAGCTACAATTTTTGCCAATGCATATTTTTCTGTAACTTTTTAGACTTACAAAATTGTTCAACTAAAAAAAAAAAACAAGCTTTCAGAAATTTTATATCTTCACTCTGTTCATATTAACTTGCACAGTAATTGTCTTTCTAAAGTGCTCTTGAGCATTAGTAAACTGCAGTGTTAGGTAAAATATGCATATGCACAAACATTCAGATATTGTTTTTACACCCCAAAATATCAGGGCCTAAGCATTTCTCCAAAGCCATAAAAGCCAGCTATAATAATAATAATAATAATAATACCTAGATAGCTGTTATAGTAATAAAGTGTGGACCACTGGAGAATTTCTACAGGTCAGTTGTGATCATCTTTACAGAAAGCCCTTGATAGTACACAGGAAAACGCCAGTGTTGATTTACTCCCTCACTCACTCATCATGTATACCACTTAATCCTGTATTCAGGGTCACAGGGGGGCTTAGAGCCAATCCCAGGAGACTTGGGGCACAAGGCAAGGTATACCCTGGACAGGGTGCCAATCCATCGCAGGGCACACACACATTATTGCCAATTTGGGAATACCAATTAACCTAACCTAAATGTCTTTGGACTGTGGGAAGAAACCCACCAAACACAGGGAGAATATGCAAACTCCATGCACAAAGAGACAGGAAGCGAACCTGGCCAGGAATCAAACCCGGACCCTGGAGGTGCAAGGCGACAGGTCTACACCACTACACCACCGTGCCGCCATAGTGTTGATTTAATACTTCCAGAATTCATACGAGTCCAACTGGACCCATATAAACAACTTAAATTCACCATTCTGGGGTTTAGTTTAGTGCTGGGAAATTTGCAGTGCATAAGTGGCTGATACACCATGCAAGACTGGTGTAAAACAAATGACCTGACCGGGGTTTAAAATGGGCAGCTGATCCAGTGGAGACTAGTATAGTACACATCAATTACTAACCAATTATTGGGTTCATATCACTATAACATACCTTGGGTATCCTGATCAGAATACCCAGTTATCATAAATATCATTGTTATAAATGATCAAACATGTAGACACATATTGGTACAATTACACTATTTAGATAAAAGCACTTGACCAAACCTGTCCATTATTAAATTCAGGTGTTTCAATCAGGCCTCTTATCCCCGGTGAAGGACAATCTAAATGCTTTAAGCATGCCAGGGCATCTTGAACAATAATATGCTTCCAATTTTGTGGTAACAGTTTGGAGAAGGCTCTTTTCTATTCCAACATGACTGTGTCCCAGTGTCAAGACTATAAAGCCATAGTTTGATGAGTTCGGTTGATGAGTTCCCTGACCCAATTGAGCCCCTTTGAGATTAACTGGAACGGAGATCAGCCTTTTCCTCCAACATCAGTGTCTGACCTCATGAATGCTCTACAGAATGAATGGCCATTAATTCCCACAGAAACACTCCACAATCTTGTGGACAGCCTTCCAAGAAGAGTCGAAGCTATTATACAGTAGCTGTAAAAGGGGACCAACTCCACATTGAAGTACAGTGGAACCTTGGATTGCGAGCATAATTCATTCCAGAAGCAAGCTCATATATCAAAACACTTGTAAACCAAAGCAAACCCCATAAGAAATAATAAAAACTTAAACTACTTGTTCCACGTCCCCAAAAAAATAAATATATAAAAATAATTCATACAAAATATAAAGTAAAAATAAAACAAATGAATTATTTCAAAGGATTCACTTTACGTTTTAAAAAAGTACAAATAAACCCCAACAGATTTTCCATTAGTGTGTGTGTGCGCACACATGCTGTGGATGAGCGTGTGTGTGTGTTTGTGCACGTATGTGCTGTGAGTGTGTTTGCATGTGTATGTACCTAAAGTAAGAGCAGAGGGTGAATGACACCCTCCCCTCTCCCTCCTCTCATCTTACACAGTAACCCTTCATCCTCTCTTATTTGGGAGGGTGATCACAAACACACACACACACACACACACACACACACACACACACACACACACACACACACACACACTAATGGAAACACTGCTTCATCGTAAAAAATAAAAAGAAACATCTCAATCCAAGATTCCACTGTATATTTATTTGAAGATAATGTCACTGGAGGTTTGGCCAAGTACTTTTGTCCATAGAGTATACAAGTCTTTTAAACTGTGTTTCACTCAATTTATGGTTATTTTATTTGAATGGGTGTAAGTGATTTTGTCATGTCCCACATATTACTCTGCCACCTTCAGTGAGTGCGACAAATGGTTAAATGACCCATAAGGTAAATACTTTTCATATGTCCTTATAGTTCGCAATAAGTTATTTAATAAAATAGTAAATTTTTATTTTTTAAATATATATACCTTTTTTGTAAAATAATGAAATCGCTCTACATTTTGGGTGTAACTGCCCCTTTTTTTTGATCTGTCTGATGTAGTCAGTGACATCACGGCCATCGTTTTCTCTTTCTCCAACGGAGATTGAAACAACTGCTGTACATTAAGTATTTACACTTACATTTCCTAATTTTCATTATAATGAGTTTGTAATTTGAATCAGAAATTCAAAATATATGTGATAAGCACTACATAGTCTCATTCAACCGTGCTTGCTAACTGAAGGTCCACCATGTACAGTTCTCATTAAATGCTAGCTAAAAAAAAGTCCACCCTGTAATGGCCCCCCAGTCATCAATCACTCCATGATGGTGGAGATTTTTTAAAAATCTTTTATATTTATTAATATTTCACTAGTTTGACAACTTTTTTTTTTGCAACATTTTGGATTGATTTTATTATCAACAGACTTTTCCCATTAACTAACATATATTGTTGAGAAGGGGACAATATGTCTTTCTGACATCATATATGTTCCACATGCAGTTTATTTATAAAAAGTGCTGGAGCTTGACCAAAATGCATTTCTGATGGCTTAAGGGCTACTTTATAAAGGACTGTGTTCGGCTCTGCAGGATGTTCAGTAAAACGCAATAGATCAAAAAAGGCTGGATCCCAAAAACAGGTGATTCCTGGTGAGTTCAATCCCTAATTATTAGCAGGAGTAAGTAGACCACTGGACATTTTGCCACTCAAGGCCTCTCATTAGGGTTAGACTTAATTGTACACGAGTCTTTGCCTTTGTACTAATGTAGCCTGCAAATACTATAACACCAAAAAAAAACAAAAAAACCCAACTGTCTATTTGATTCCTTCGGTTAAAAAAATAAAGCTCATTTGTTCAAAGAATTAAGGCTTTTACCTGGCAATGTACTGTCCAGATGAAGGCAGTTCATGCTTATTGGGTTTATCGAAACAATTCACCATGTTTTGGATGAGCGCAAGATCGGGCCGCACAAGTGTGGCAGCAGCAACTGCTCGACTGACCAGCTGTAACGTGTCACGAATGTAGAAGTCCAGTGGTTTGCGGTCAACCTCGCCATAGGCTAGCAGCCCCAGTGGTAAACCGATGGAATGCAAGGCATCCGGGCTTAACGGATATCCCATAATCCAATGCATTGTAGGCAATGTAAGACCCAGGTCATGGGCAGTGCGCAGTACCGCAGAGGCGCATTGGGGATCGGACCCTAGTAGCAGCACAGAGGCTGGGGGATGAGGGTCCTGGCTGAAATGCTGCTCCAGGAATTCTGATATGCCTTTTTGGTCTAGTGAACTACTCGAGAGGTTAAGGGCGGCACGGAGGATCCAGCGAGAGTTGCCCTTGGCTGTGCTACCGTGCAGTTTCAAAAGGTCGAGAAGGCCAGCTTCTTCCCAGCCCTGGCAGAGTACAGCCATGCCCTCATGCCAACCACTCCGCTGCATCACCATCAACAGAAGCTCGGCCAGGTCTGACGCAGGGATCCGTGTCATCATCTGTAGGTGAAACCGGTTCTGTGAAGGAGAAAAGAAAATAAGAAGCGGTAACTCTGGTATAAGAAAAGCTGAGATGATTGAACAACGATATTATATATTATTAATCTCATTCCATTCCACGCTTGTTCATGGACATTGTCAATCACACTGTAGAGCTGTTTTTGTAATGTCGCGCCTGACCTTTTCTATTTCATCACTTTTCATTAAGTAACTTTTTGAATATATTTTTAATAACATTCAGCATTGCTTTATTACTTTTTCATGTCTGAATCCCAGATGGCCTATCACACAACACATTACACAGATTCGATTACATTTCTTAGGAGCCATTACATTTTTTATTTTACTGCAGCAGTTCTGTTTTGACCACTCTAAAGGTCGTATGCACCACATAAACCCCATAAACCCAACACCAAACTGTTTTTTCTTTTTTTTTAGGAGAGAGTCTACAATATGTTCTATGAACTAGAATATTATGCAAGTTATAGACTTTAGAAAAACTATGGGGGGGGGGGGGGAACGGTAGTGTAAGCACTGTGGTGAAGCAGAGAAATTATGCTACAAACCTTAAAATATTCACAAGCAATTTGTGTACAAGAGACATTTGATGCACTCGCTGTGCTGGGAAGCTGTTGGTTAAACGGTGCATAGCTGTACTATACTATGATGTCATGTACCGAAGTGAAACTAAAATTGTTAAAGCAGGTGGCTGATGCTTTAAAAAAAAAAAAAAAAAACCCTCACAAAATCCACACCGATACAACAATTTCAACAACGTATGTCAGCATTTGCATTTTTTTAACATCCTTGAGACTCAAAGATAACATTCACAAAATATTTTCAAACAGCATTCAATATTTCTTGCTTCATTTTCTCAAAAATGTTAAAAATGCATTTATCTCATTTTGCCGTAAAACTGTTCATATGAGTGACCAACACAAAGTTTTTGATAGCTGAGTATTGTAATGTCTCTATGATGTAGTGTTTAAATTAATTAATTAATCACGATAAATGGTTTTTGAACTGATCCCTATGATCATGAAAGTTTGTTCTGATAAAATTTGTTCTGATGTAACACATTCTGAAGTTTTCTCCTTACATGCATACTAGACTGATTACAAACACTTACACTGGTGTTTTATATACAGTATATCTATATGTCATACATTATATATTCCGATACATTCTATGCACCAGTGTAAAGTTACCACTGTCAGTTTTAATCACTTGAAAATTCATTCCATGACATGTGTGACAAGTTCACTTGGTGGGTCAGATCAGGCCAGGCTGCACTGATTAAAGACGGGATCGCTATTCATTCAGTGGATTTTTCCTGCAATGTGAAACTCTCAACTGACTTTTGCTGATCAATCAGCGCAGCCGTGATGTGAACATTTTCAATAAAGCCGAGCCTCGAACTCTTTGATACTCCTCCAAATGGAATGGACAGGGGAAAATATTCAAGTCACACATATCCAGACTTTACATTCATGTCCATATTGCTGACTTCAAGGCTTGGCCAATATCCGTGAGGGTAGCTTAAATAATCTTTTTACTTGTCCACAGTGTGGAGATGCTGTATACTAGGGATATCCACTGGTGTCTGTGCAATAGCAGAAGGAACAAGCATCCATGCTGCATGCAGAGATTCTCTTTCAGAAAAGTCAGGACTTTGATGTGTAATTTCTGCGAACTAACCCTAATTCTGTGAGGACTCAATAAACAAGCCCAGAAAGAAAAGAAAAAAAAAAAAAAACCCTCCCTTCCTATTTACTTTCGGATTATGTTTTCCAATTTACCTGCTCTACTCGGACCATGTTTACCTCTTTATGGACTGAAATGAGATGCTTTTGCAATTCCAGCTCTCAAACATACACGTCTGGTGTTGCAGAAAAAAAAGTCAAAGAAAAAGTTCAACTAAAAATAAAAACCTTTTACAGCAGACTAAAATGTAACCAGGACGGGTAACACATGCCTGGGCCATGTAGCAATTACAATCACAGGAAATAGATTTTAAATTACCCATAATCACCCCCTGAGTCACATAGTCCATAATGAAGCATAAATATGGAATGATTGGTTTGTAGTGATTTCTGCAATGATCTCTCTCTCTCTCTTCATCAACTCCTATTTATTGCCGCTGTCACTGTAAGGCAATTGAGGGTGATCACCACATAATCATCATCCCTGTAATTATTAGAAACACACTAATGCTCCCTCCACCTAGTGCCGTATAGGCGGACTAGGCATATGCTCAAGGTGGCTCTTTGGCGAGGGCCGTGAAATGGAAAAATCGATGCGTAACCCAAAATGGTAGACTGTTAATTCTGTAAGTACAATGATTTGCTGAGGAATGCGTCAATCATGCAGCACCGGCGGCCGTCCGCACCACAGCTCTCAAGAACCCATGGTTGTGTGGATAAGTGATCCCAAATGTGAGGTTGAGTAAACGATCCTTCATCACCACATCTAAAAGATTAAAGCTTCGAGTCTTTAGCTGTTTTTTTGTTTTGAGAGTGCGCAGCACAACCAAGCCAATATGATGAACTGAATTTTAGTTCATTTTAAGCAACTACATACCGTAAACATGACTGAGCAAAGGAATGAAACAATGGGTCGCATAAGCAAAGATAGCACAGATACACACAATAACATGTTTTTATGGTTGTTTAAAAGTAGTGACCCAAATACACAATTTGAAGTCTGAAGCCTGTCCATTAACACACACCGGCAAGGCTTCCATAGAGTATAAGCACATATTTTTTAATCATCTCTGCTGTGTTACTAGGTTTTATCTGTATCTGTGCTGCTTGGGTTTTAAGGGTTAAATTATCTGGCTATGAATGTATAAAGACTATACAGTACAACTGAAGGTGGGTACCACTCTCTCTCACTCATTCATTCATCATCTATACCGCTTAATCCTGTATTCAGGGTCACAGGGAGCCTGGAGCCTATCCCAGGAGACTTAGGGCACAAGGCAGGGTACACCCTGGACAGGGTTCCAGACACATACACATTCATACACACTATGGGCAATTTGGGAACGCCAATTAACCTAACCTACATGTCTTTGGACTGTGGGAGGAAACCGGAGTACCCCGAGGAAACCCACCAAGCACCTGGTCGGGAATCTAATCACTACACCACCCTGCCGCCAGAAGGATATCGGATATGTTAAATACTTTATCAGTGTTTATTATGCTTATTATTAGTCTTTATTATGTGTGTGTGTGTGTATGTGCATGCATGCTCACAAACTCTGCCGAGTATGAATTTGTCTTGTCATTTTGGAGCAAACATTTGTATTTTGTACAATTGTATTTTTGCGCGCTCAAATCTTTGCACTTTCTCAGCATCTCTCATTTAAAACAGAAATGCTGGATGATGTTAATTGGCCTTCTTTCAATCTTTGATTGGTCTGGTTTTGTAGCGATTAAAGCATTTAGAGAAACTCCTAATCAATAAAGTACATTAAAGCTCTTTTGAAACCCTTTGATTTAAACAGTATACCGTCCAACACCCAAACATCATCACACATCTGCAAGATGGTCAAAAGCAGCTGGAGGCGTCTTGAACTTTCGGTTTAAACTTTTGGTTTAAACTTTAAACTTGGCAGGGCAGGCATCCTTCAGGAATGGAGATGAGAAGCCCAAGCTTTAGACTGATTAAAAAGGTTTGTGTTTAATATTCCAGCCTGGCTTTGAGTTTCAGCACATACTCCTCCTAATTCATGTCTGTTTTAGGCTTTTGGGGGAGCGAGGAAATAAAAAATTGATGCCATCTCAATTTAAGAAGTGATGTTGAGATTGCTGCAATACTGGCTTAATGGACCATCTTCTTGCATGCTTAGTCCTTCATAGCCCTAGACTTGAATTCGGAATTATCATCATGAACTGCATGTCATACAGAGTTCTTCATTTATATAGCAATGAAAACGCCAGTTAGCCTAATTTGCATGTCTTTGGATTGTGGTAGAAAAGTGGCGTACCCCGATGAAAACATGCAAACTCCATGCACACAGACCCCGAGGCGGGAATTAAACTCGGACCCTGGAGGTGACCGTGGACAGTACTAACCACTACGCCACCTTGCCGCCATTTTTTTGGGATCATTTGCCATAAATGCTTAATGTATAAAACACATTTGGTCTCCAGATAAAACAGTTCATCTGAGGCTTACTGAAATAGAGATTTACGCCACTACTACATGATCAAAAAATCCAGTGGTCTTTCACGGGTGTACACAGAATTTAAAAATCTTGATCTCTTGAGCAATCTCATCATGAACAGGTATTGCATTTGAATCGAGATCTCTACCATCCGTAGATACATAACCGCATTTCTTTTTATCGTAATGGCTTTGGGAATCTAATAAGCTGATCCAAGATTCATGATGCATTAAAATACATTAAAGCCTTTAGAAAATTTATGAATCAATATAGAACATTAAAGCTCCTTTGAAGCCCTTTGATTTAAACACTATAGCTTTCAACACACAAGTGTCATTCCACCACACGATGGTCAAAAACAGCTGGAGGGGTCGCAGCTTACCCGAATATCATTTATGTATTTTTCATTATGGAGGCAGTAGATTATTCCAATGTGGCCCGAGGATCAGTGTTATTCAGCCACTGTGAAATAAGCATTGCCAAAGTGTTTTCATAATATGTTTACTCTCATCTTATCACTGGCAAGAGATTAGCCTCTCTACCCTTAAAATGCCAAGGAGGTATTCAGTACTATATATATACTGTACATGTATCCTGTATTTGTAGTCCTAGTGCATCCACTAATTACATCTACCATCAGTTTGCATGCTGATGCTCTCTAATAAATGCAAATGGACTCCATCATGGACGGATCTCCATTTAGGTTTAAATCATAGTCACGGAGCATGGTAGAGGACACGCATTTCGACTCGCTTCTTTTTTCCGACATGTCAGTAGCAAATCGATGTGTGAGAGTTCTGCCAATTTAACTTTTTCCCCTTCTTCATTTTTCATGGCTGGGTGCTTAAGTGCTTAAGTCACTTCAAAGACAGTATAAAAATGACCAGAGAATGTGCAGTGCTACTGCATGCATGGTGCGTAGCTGTAACAGTTTTCCTTAAATTCTGATTCCCAGAAAACTTCCAGCCATCCCAATTCCACTCAAATGTTTCCCTGAAAATGTGCCCTCACTCACATTCATGTTCTCAGACTTACTAATCACTCAACCACAGCTCTTTTATTTTTAGGATATACATTTATTTTGAATCTAAAACACAGTATAAATATTTGAAGTTGAATTAGAAAAACATACAGTATAATAGTATAAAGATGTTAATTAATTGATATAGAATAAGAACAATAATTGAAGTAGAAATCATTGAAGTGGAACAAAACAATTGATTCTTTCATTTATCTTTGGTAACGGATGTACAGTATTTTAGTCAGATATGGACTTATAATACAGCATACATAGACATACATTAAACACAAAAATTAAACACTAACCTTTGCTCCTGTTACTACTAAACAGACTTCCAGAATGGAAATTTCATGGATTGTCAGCACATTACTATGTGCACTAATTACTATATGGACAATGAGGGCATTCTTCAGAGAAAGCAATAAAAAGTTGCTTAATAAAAACTCTGCTTTTGTTTAGAGTGTTACAGAATACAGTACTTCTGCATGGCCTCATTAGTCACCGGTACAGGAGCAGTGAGAAAGGCATAACCCTTTAAAACCCTTAAAGCTCAAGCGGCACAGCATAGGTCAGTGATGATTAAATAAATATAAATGTGCTCATATGGAAGCTTTGCCGATGTGTTGTGAGACTTCAGACAGTGTTAAATTATCACAACCTGAATATGGGAGTGACGTCGCAAAAATGGAGAACATTCAAACTAAAGATATTGTTTTTTTTTTGGTCATAAAACAACTTAAAATAATCCAAAAAACATGTGTATCTAAGATATTTCTTTATTTTCACCCCAAATGTGACCCAGTTTTTTTTTTTTTCTTTTGCTCAGTCATGTTTCTTGTTGTGTGCGAACCATCTGATCCGCTTTACACCAGATTCCCTTCCTGACACAAACGTCACATTCTACTCCGGGCACCTGATCCACCAGCTGGGGTTTGGGCATTGGGTGGGATTCGAACCCGAGCCTTCTGTGTGGCAACCTACCACTTGTATACTGTAGTTTGTATAGTTGGTTAAAATGAAATAAAATTCCGTTCATCATAGCGCCTAGAAAAGGAGATGTCACTTTATAATCCTGAGCCCTGTATATGTTTATTAAAAAAAAATTAATTAAAAAAAAAAAGGCAATTAAAAATGCCTGAGTTTTAAGAGCTACTTCTTCACATGACACAAATGAATGGGATTATGTTCAGAGGACAGGATTAAACCTACATTCCTAAATAATTAATTATCATTGCAGCTGCATGATTTGATTTTAAAAATCACATTATTTTGACTTGATTGTGATTTAAACTTTTATATTTAACTTTTAAAATTGACCATTTTGTTCAAAAGTATTTATTTAGGCTAACAGCAAATAATTGGACAAATGCTTATAAATGCAAATAAACAAATACTTGTACAAATACTGACATTGAACTCTTTATAAATTACCTACAAATATCAGCTATAATAAATCAGAGCATTTTGTGATTAAATAATTGCACAGGTCTGTATTGTAATTTAGATTTTTGTGCGATTAATTATGCAGCATTAATTTTCTTCAATTACATATTCTTCATTTATATATATACATTTTATTTATTTTTTTTTTTTATGCCAGATGTCAAAACATTAAATAGATCAAATGGATCCCAAAGCTAAACTGTCACTCAATCGTCTATACCGTTTTATTCCGTATTCAGTTTCGTGGGGGGCTTGGAGCCTATCCCAGGAGAAACAAGGCAGGGTACACCCTGGACAGGGTGCCAATCCATCGCCGGGCACACACACTCATTCATGCACTACAGGCAATTTGGGAATGCCAATTTACCTTACCTACATGTCTTTGGAAACCGGAGTACCCGGAGGAAACCCACCAATCACAGGAAGAACATGCACACTCCAGACACATGGAGACGGGAATCAGACCCAAACCCTAGAGGTGCAAGGCGACAGTGCTAACCACTGTACCACCGTGTCACCTGCTAAACTGATAATAAAAGATTATTTTTGCTTTGTCGGGCAAGCAAAAACAATGCTTTTCAGATTAAAGATTAAAGAAAGCAACTTATTCCTGGTTTATTGTAAAGGAACCCTAGTACAATACTTCTTAACCTTTACTTTCCATGAATATTTCAACAGTACTGGGACACAATCATGCCATTACAGAAAATAGAAAAAAGAAAAAAACAAAAGAAACACAGCTTATCAGAATAAAACACTTCACAAAAAAAAAAACAAAAAAAAAACAGCTAAATGATGAGATTACAGGTCAAAGCGACCTACACACAAATGCCAATAATGATAAATGGGAGTACCCAAGGAGGAATAGGAAGTAAACAGCACTGTTCGCTGAATTCCCCATGTTTAATTTCAGCGATGGAAATCATTAGGGCCATTTTGACACCCAGAGCTCTCAGCTGATTGCCTTTCTCAGAAGTTTTGCCTGTGCTTTGCCACTACTGAGTATAAATCTCCTCCTTTTCCTAAGGCCATGGTTCTGTATAGCGCTAAAGCTTGTGAAACACGTCACTGACCTGAGGGAAGTAAGCTATTGATCAGAGACCATATTTGCCTTTTCTGTCGTCTACTCATGCTGGATACGTATGAAAATTTGTGTTCACGAAAATGTTTTAGACATGCATCATTATTAATGACATTTGAAATCCTTTTTTTCTATTTCACACAGTGTGCTTCTCTTTCACTATAAACAATCACACGAGGAATGGACCTTAGCTAATCTAAAGTTTTTCAGAAAGGAAACTAATTGCATTCTCTGTCCTGCATGACTGAACTGTCCATGGTGCTAAAAGTTCTTAAAAGTGTAACACTAAGTTCCATTCTTCATGTGTCCGGTGAGCCTGCTCTAAAAGGAACAGGGCCAAATTAAAGATTTACTAGCTTAAGGAAAAGAACAAGAACTAATCCAGTTTACACCACATATCCATTTGCTAGACAAGATTTCAAGCTAGATTCCACTGTGAAAATGAATAATATAGCATTATCCAAGATATCAGAAAATGAAAACATATAAGGATGAAACAAAGAAGGAAAAATACAAACATGCTGACTGTTTTTTTTGTTGTTGTTGTTGTTGATATTTTGTTAGATTGCCTGCAGCTTTGATTTTAGTGTGCATTCATCATGGCATTGCTTTGACAGCCCACAAACATAATAGTAACGAATAACCATATACATAATAAAAATCTCTAGCTTTTAATGTAATAATCCAACAATCGTGATGAATTTTAGCAACTGCAAATTGAAATGTATTACGTTGACCTCTTTTGTATAGCTTTTTTGGTTTCTTACATTTGTGGGCTGTTCTTACTTGATGCAGGTGTTACATTTGATCTTCACAACTCCATAAAGTCTTCTGCAGCACATCCCAAAGACTTTCAATGGGATTAAGGTCAGGACTCTTGATATAACAAACCTTTATAGTTTTATAATATGATATCATAATATATCAATATAACAATAAAGCACGATTTAGGACACATTTATCATGAAAGATCTATTGCGAAATGAAAGAAAATTCATGTTTCCTTCAGTATTGGAAACAATGTTGCTTTAGGCTAACTTATTATACACAATTCTTTGTTAAACTTTGTCTTTTTTGCACGCATGTGCGGGCATCTTTAAATTTGAACAACAAAATAATAATAATAATAATAATAATAGTGAGCCAGTAGGCATGTTATTCGTCATATGACTTAAACAAATTGTTACGTGGCGCGGTATGGAGAGCCGCACCGCGAGATGTTTTTAATGACAAGAGTCCTGACGCAGGGTTTTAGAGAGGTCAGTGAAACAGGAGTTAGTGAGAGTGCTTATGACACGCACGGGACGACCTTTCCGTTTGGAGATAGCGTGGGATTATTAATTAGAGAGCTTAAAGGAAACAAATGAAACCAAATAAACGGAGGTCCGCCGTCTACGTGAGAACGTACGCGGCTCCGGAAACTAAAACTTGTATCCTATCGGGGATTATGCCCTTACCATGGATTTATCGGAGAGAGAGAGGGGGGGTTATGTCTTTGCACGTTTAACTTAAACTGAGCGCGCACGCTGGACTGACGCGTGCCGCTATCTCTCTCTCTCTCTCTCTCTCACACACTCTTTCGCCGGCGTCTTAGGGAGGCAGATGTTTGGGCTTTGTCTTTTATCTTTTTTGTTGTTGTTGTTGTTGTTGTTGTCTTGGCCCTGATACCTTTACCGGTGCTACCTAAATGATCACACGAAGTGCGGCGGCTTCAGGACCCTTAAATAAACACGCCGCCAGGTGCGGCTCGTTCAGACTGATTGCCTGACGGTGGCGTTGCCTGGCAACCGCGTGTATAAATGTCCCGCGCCGGCGCCTGTTCAGAACTCCGCGTGGTAGCAGCCCGCAGATCTGCCCGTTCTGAGCAGTTTATGCGCGGCTCTGCCCCTCGCGCGACCCGCGTCGTTACACAAACAAACAAATAAAGTTAAACATACACAATTAATGAATTGTTGTTTGCTTTACCCTCATGTGTACAGTACGTAGCTTTTTCCATGTCCGTACTACCATATCATATATCTCTGTCGAATACTGTTGTAATCACATTTTACAACACTACATGCCGTTAATCATTTATCACATACTTTTTAAAATGTAACCTACGTATCTAGGCCTATATTCTTAATTGCCACATCTGTATGCAACGTAAAATTAGGTTTACATTAATCTGCTTATTTAAAAAAAAAAAAAAAACTGGGACTTTTCTTTGGCTCAGCATTGTATGATAAACAATCATTAGGAACTTGTTATCTTTATGAACCATAACTCAGCCATCCTGAGTTATGGTATGCTTTATTAAGATACCAGGACCATCCTTGTTAGCGTCTGCATACAGAAAATACTAGAGTAAGCATACATCTAAAGTAGGCAGCTAGGGTTTCATGTGGAGTGGATGAAAGACCACAAGACGCTTAAGTGTCAAAACCACTGAATGTGGTGCCTCTCTGGTTTTCTTCTTCTTCTTCTTCTTCTTCTTCTTCTTTTTTCACTGTTTGTCAGAGGTCAAAAGAGGAGAACAACAGGAGCTGACAACTTTTCAGCACAGCTCATATCAAGGATTTCTTTTTAAAGATTCACAGTAGCATATACACTCACCTAAAGAATTAATAGGAACACCTGTTCAATTTTTCATTAATGCAATTAATTAATCAACCAATCACATGGCAGTTGCTTCAATGCATTTAGGGGTGTGGTCCTGGTAAAGACAATCTCCAAACTGAATGTCAGAATGGGTCATAGCACACCCACTGATCATCAAAACAATGAAATTTATAAAATAATAACAACACAAAAAACACTTTTTACCATGACATGCATGCATAAATTTAGAATTTATAAATTCAAATGAATACATTAAAACAAATACAACTACTCAAAACAAAAAGGTTAATAAAAAGTATCACCTAATAGAACCTATTGTGATCATTTATAAGAATTCTTTAAGAATTCTTTAAAAGCTAAAACATCATCTCAGAGGTCACGTTAAGAAACAGCTATTATATAGACTCCAGATATCAACGTTATGGGTGAGGAAATATCCAAAAATGTGAATGTAAAAAATCTGAATTTTACCCGTGTGGGAATAAAAACCCAACGGTCCTTTTCAGCTTGGACGTCCTTGAATAAGTCCAGTCCTGTATGGGACTCCATGACAGCCCTTTGCTTATTGGAAAACAGGAACATCATCTTATTATCATCAATCATATACTCACTCATTCTCTATACAGCATGGGAAGCCAGGAGCCCAATACTGGGGACTTTGCTACGAATGGTATGAATTCCTGTATATCACATGACACTGTGTGACTACGTGTTATACACCTTCACTGTCAATATTCTTATTAGGCATAATTAGTGGACACTGCCAACACATTAACTAAATATTTTTACCGCTATGAAATCTACTACACCATTTATTAACTAATGTTCCTAATCATCCGTCAGTGGAGGGATTTCAAACCTTTTTTAATCTTATAATAACAATCAACAGTTACAACAATAACACGATTAAACTATTAAATAAAATCATAGGTCAAGATTTGTGTATGAAGTTCAAATACCATTACAGCCTTGTTTATCATACATTAATTAACATAATACTGAGTACGGTTAATGAGGCTGATCGCTCAATCACAAATCACGTATCTCACCCATTACCTCCCCTAGCCTAATGATGTAAATCAGAGCTTTAGGATGCAGTTTCTCTGGACCAATTCTTTAACCTAGTGTACTAGGTTCAAATGTTATAGATTTATAGCAGTAGCAGATATATAAGGCGTTTCACTATTTTAAAAACAAACAAACTTTAAGTTGTGCTGTTTGTTTTAGGCCTGTTTCAGTGTTATTGTTGAGAGATGTTCCTTTTTGTAAGTCGCTCTGGATAAGAGCATCTGCCAAATGTATATGTTCATTATTTCCTCCAGAGTGCTCAGTAGAACCATAAGGCACCACGGTACTTGAGTTAACTGCTAAACTGCTGTTAAGTTTTTATGAGCCGCCACGCTACTTTGAACAAAGGGTACAGACTGCTTGTCAGTACCTTGTATTATGACTATGTTATACACAAGAAACATCTACAGCAAAAAAACAAACTACAGCAGGGTGCAGAGCCCCAAAGTTACAAAATAGCCTTCCAATTAATTCCAGTGGGATGAAAATCTATTTGTTTATCCAAGCATTTTGTAAACAGGTGTATTTTAGGTAAAGGCACAGATCTGAGGGACTCATTGACGTAGAGTATTCTGGTGAACTGGTATATCTGGATGCTGTCTTCTCCACTCTCATTGATCACTCAGGTTTGTTGACAGTGGAGTGACTGGTTGCTTTATTTCCCTGGGAGCCCTCATGTCTGTTTTTCCTTCTGGCTCTCCCTTTTAGTCATACTGTCATAGTTCGTCCATGCTTGCATTCTGCACTAAATATAAATTATGTCACTGTAACCATATCTAACTGTTCTCTCTCTCTGTTGAGCTAAACATGTCGTTCCTGAGCTACCAGTGAACCACATCCCATCTGTCCTCCGGACCTGTCTGACTCATCCTGGTAACCCACTTCTGGATGGAGATCTCATCGCAATGAAGCCTGTATGGTCTGCATGTGGTGACTATGTACAGTTCCTCTTGACCATGAAGATGGTCTGGAGCTCAGCTAATGCAGAAGGCTGTTCTGATGACTTGTGCAGTCATTCAATAGTTGACTGAAATTCCTATGACTCTATGTTAACTTAAACTCCTCTCCTGTTATACTGAACCTCCAGCCGTCTAACACACAGTATGACTTCAGATCAATCCCTGCTATCCGTTATCACCCAAATGAGGGTGGGTTCCTTGTTAAGTCTGTTTCCTCTCAAAGTTTCTTCCTTATGCATTCTCGGGGAGTTTTTCCTTGCCACTGATCATTTTGATGCTCATTTCCCAAATTTTCTTTTTGATTCTATAAAGCTCCTTTGCGACATTGTTAAAAACACTATATAAATAAAATAAAATGTAATTAATTGAATTTTGCCCAGCAGGACATCCCCCCCCCCCCCCTCCCTTTCCTGCTCCCTGCTAAACATGAAGTCATGATACGCTACACACAGTAATCCAACAGTAGTCTGACTAATCCTCCAACACACTTGCGCGATAAAATAATTTATTTATCAGTTTTAAATGATTGAAAATGTCATATCAGTCAATTTTCATTCTGCTGGAAGAATGGAATGCCAGTGAACTGTGAGAAAGGCTTTATAACATACATTTATTTTCAAGTCAGTGGAGTCAATGAGTCGCTTGAGGCCTCATATCAATGGCGTATACAGCCGTAGACCTACAGTATGTCCTAGTGAGTGAAACTCGATCAACGAAAGCAATGGCTTCATGAAGGCAGAACTAACTAAAGTGAGACAAACATCAGAGCATTCTTTACGGTCTCAGACAAAATACAGTCTAGATGTCCTGGAAAAGAGTTATACTTGTTCGAACGCATTGAATGTACTGTAATACTTTACATGTGAGCACATAATAAATAACCAGAGTAATGTATATGGGAAAATGATACGGGCTATTTAGGAATTTCTCACAAATGACCCGCTCAAATGCACTTTACGAATAGAATAGACATTTCTCAGCAAACAACACCGTTCATGATAATGCATCGAGCAAGATCTACGATGGACATTTAAAAGCCTGGGAGGCAAAAACTATAATCTGTTAAACTGGTGTGATGAATATTTCCCCTACTACTGTATACTTTGTGAATATTAAGAGAAAAAGAATGTCTTTAGTCATGGAGACGAAGCAATACAACGATTTCTGAGACCTTAATGCAAATGTGATATATTTCATATTTCGAAAGCCAGACAAAAGATCCTGAGGAGATTAAAAATGCTGCACCGGGATTTGAATGTTTTCCAAAACTACAGCAGATAAACAACCGGAGTTTATATAAAACATACGGAAATGAATCACACATCTCCAAAGATCTAAAAAAAACGCTGATTAACAGGATGGAATACATAAATCAAAACCCGTCACTAGACATGAAGAGGCTCACTGATCTCATATGAGACAGCGGCAACCATAAGCTGTATTGCTGAATCCTAGGAAAGCTGAATTGAAATGTGTTCAAAGTGCTTTGGTTGAAATTGCTGACAAAAAGGACGGCTGTAGGAGTAGTGGGCCGGCTTAGGTCGCATCTATGTTTGTGAAACACGAAGACAGTTTTTTCTATAGTGCCAACTATAAGAACATTGGTAATGAAATATGATAACTGAAACCCTTTCATAACTTTATTGCCCAGTCTTTGATCTCATAGTCAGCAGCATTGACTGGGGAGATGATTTGTACATCACCAATACAAGCTTGATTGATTCAATGAAAGGCACACTGATCAGCCATGACATTAACAACACATAAGATTAACACAGTAACAGTGATTGTCAATTACAGTATAGACCGCTAAACTTGTGACAGGATCATGAGCACCCAAAGCTCACCCAGGCTTGTCCTCTAACCCCCCCCCCCCCCAGATCCGAACCCAATCAAACACCCATGGAAAGTGCCAGACAGGCAAGTCCGCTCCATGGTGGCCTCACCCCGCAACCCACAGTTTCCAAAGGATTCGCTGAGAACATCTTGGTGCCAGACACCAGACGCAACACCAAGGGACAGAGCCACCCAGGTGGAACAAGAGGAACATACACAATACTGGACATAATGTTTTGTATTGCACAGCTGTATACCTGATATAGTTTACATGGTAAAGTAACAGTACATCACTTTTATTTCAGTTTTTATCAAAATTATCATTCATACTGTATCTGTAAACCTTCTCTAATTAATTATGTATGCTTTTCCCTGTTTAAAAGTCCTGGGGTGAGAATGGCCTCAAACAAAATTAAGGCATCTCCTCTTCAAATCAAAATTATTTTCCCCAGTGGCCAAATTTGATTTTAGCTTTCAGACTGGACAGCGGTAGTGAGAATCGTCTGGAGAGCACATTTATGGAGCGATGGTCAGAGATCTGCTTGTACAGCGGAGCAGCAGGTAGCGGAAGAACAGACTTCTTAGAAGGACGTACCTCTCAATATCACCTTAAGATATTCTGGTTGTCTTGCTGAAATTTAGTTTCTGAGTATTTATGGAGCAACAGAGCATGACCGCCAGGCTTCACCCTGAAACTGTCAGGCAGGTGGAGAGACCAAACCAAGAACTCGTATGGTATTGTTTTATTGTGGAGATCGTCAGACTAGTTCTAGCTTCTCCTCTGGTCTCAGAACTCCCTGATCATTTCTCTGTCACTCTCTTTCCTGTGTCTCTGCCCTCGGGCCTATAAATTCCAAGACCCCTGAATGTCCTCCATGACCCTCCACTAATTGCTCTCATGACCCACGGTTCCTCAGTACACACCAGCCAAGCACTCCATCACCACTACCCTTATAGCCGTTTACTACGCCTGAAACTTCTTGCCTTAGGATCGGCTTTTAGCAGGGAGATTTCCGTAACCTCACACAACATTCCACTTCTCATTTCTCAACCAATCGTAGATGCTTTAAAAGACACTCGTTCATTTAGCAACACTGCACTAAGTGTGCACTCTCACGCCATCACTTTTTAAATGTGCTCCAGAGTTCATGTATCTTTATTGGAATTCCTAATCTGTGTTAATGAACTTTTGTAATATACGTTCACTCATATATAAACTTTAGTATTTCCAGTTTTCTAGTTTGTTCACAGGTGGTGTAGTGGTTAGCACTGTTGCTTTACACCTCCATGGTCCGGGTTCGATTCCCGTCTTTGTGTGCGTGGAGTTTGCATGCTTGGTGGGTTTCCTCCGGGTACTCCGGTTTCCTCCCACAGTCCAAAGACATGCAGGTTGGGTTAAATGGTTCCCAAAGTGCCTGTAGTGTGTGAATGTGAGTGTGCGTATGTGTGTGTGTGTGCCCTGTGATGGATTGGCGGATACCCCGCCTCGTGCCCTAAGTCTCCTGGGATGGGCTCCAGGGCCCCTGTGGCCCTGAATACAGGATAAAGCGGTATAGAAGATGATAAGTGAGTGAGTAGTTTGTTCACATTCTTCAAATTAAATCATTCTGTATTTCAGTATTCTGTCTTTTCATTTGAAGATACCCAGCAGTCATCTTCAACTTGTCTCTCATTCAAGCAGTTGTCCCATGTTTGAGGTCCCAAGACTGCCCTTTTCTAACAGTGACAAAAAAACAGACACATCTACTCTGAATGTTTTTAGGTCAATAATAGTTGCCATGAAGCGTCTAGAAAAACTGGTACTGACACATACTAACTCCAAAGTCCCATACCATCAGATCGTTTGAGTTTGCCTACCGCCCCAATAGATCAGTGGATGATGTTGTAGCCATGGCCCTACACGCTACACCATATAGAAACACCACAGGGCTGCTGCCTCAGACCCAAACTCTATACCCTGTACACCTACGACTGCATCGCTATCCAGGACAACACTGTCATTATTAAATAGGCAGGTAATTAACCATCCTGGGCCTTGTTAAGGATGGGGACAAGAACTAGTCAAAAACATTATTGTCTATGGAGAGGAAAACGACCTCATCAGAAATAATCACAGACTTCAAAAGGAAACCTCTCCCTCTGCTGCCTCATCAAAGTGACTGAGTTGGACAGGTTTGACAGGCGCTCAGGTTTCTGAGCCTTCATTTGAGAGAAAACCTGAGCCGGACCAAAAATACTGTCGCTACAGCAAAAAAAAGCCCAGCAATGGCTATACAACATTAGTCTGCTAAAGAAGGCAGGACTCAGCTGTCGCCCCGTCATCCAGGCCTATCGAGGACACATGGAGAGCGTCTTCACATGTGGCATCACACAGTCTGGTTCGGAAACACCACCCAGGCAGAACGGCAGGCTCTCCAAAGAGTCAGAAAGGTTGCTGAGAGGATAATTGGATCTGAACTCCCCTCCATGGACACTTTATACACACAACACTGCAGGAAAAACACAAAGTATCTTCAGGGACACACACACACACACACACACACCAGCCAGTTCACTCTGTGCTCATGCACAAATTCACAGAACATAACCTCAGAAACCGCAGACCGGACAGTACAGCATAATCACTTTTTTATAATAGCTTCTTTCCAGCCACGGTTACACTGATGGCAAAAGAAACAAGGCTCATGGCTGCAAGTTCTTTATCTCTGTCATCTCTTCAACAAAGTGCGATATAAAAACTGAATGAGAGATGTGATATTAAATGCGCAATTAAGTCTTCAAGAAAAAGTGCAATTTGAAGACCTTAAGAAGTGCAATAGTTCCGTGTGTAAGGATCAAGTTTAAAATATACGGTAGGACATTATAGTACTGGATAATGTTTATAGTGTGTATAGTCTGACAGCTTCCTACTACTATTTATTTCCTGTATTAAATGTTTCCTTTACTTCTTAAAATGATCATTTCACTGTATCTTGACACTCTAGGTACACCTGGAGGTTAAAATCGTTTACCTTTACAGTATATAATCTAATTCATACGATTAACTACTAGAAGAAAGCAAACACAATCATAACGCAACATGGATGGATCGCACTGCAGCAAATGTTTCCTGCTTAAAATCAGATCATTGGCCATATACAAGACATGTGTCATATCAGTCCTGCCAGGGCGATGAACCTTGCCGAGGCACTGCAGCATCAGTCTTGCATTCCTTATGTGCTCGGGATGGTGAGAAGACCATCCCGAAACCATTGAAACTGAGCTGGATTCTGCAATGATAACCAAATACCAGATTAAACAGATGACTGGGATCGGATTGGAGACCTACATGAACAAACAACCAGTCTGGAGATTATGTGAGAAAAAAATAAAAAATGCAAGGTGGCATTTCTGACTCGAGGATGTTCACGTAGCCAATTATTGCAATTCTCCAGTGGAGGAATAATGCAGAATAATGCCTGTGCAAACAATTTAAACAGCCTGTCTACTGTAAGACAGCTATTTACAGTATCCATTTAAACAAGCCGAAGGGTCTTTCTCGGTCCCCTTTAGCAAATGCACGTGGAACAAATAGACGTTTTCGAAACAGTAATGAGCCCTTGGAGAGAGTAATGGCAATAGCGTCGCTGTTCAGTTTAATGCTCTTACAACGTTCCATAATAAAGCCATGTTGAACTGAAGTGTATTAGGTTAAGTAAAACTTAATTTGAGTTCTGATGCTTGAAGCCTACAGTACAGACATCCCTAAAAGCCACTGGCAGCAGCTGGACTCATTAGCGCAGTCGACAGTTCCTGTTTCCCGTCACTGGAGTGCATCACTGGTGAGAGCAGTCTGCGTTTCGAATAGCAATGCCACAAACTCCACACCCAACGAGAAATTGGCTAGTGCCTGAGCCACTCACAGGAGTGTGTGCCACCAGTGGTGTTCAGACCCGATACGTTCTGTACTCCTGTATAACCAATGACTTATAATTATATGTCATTAGAATAGAAGCAGGTTATATACACTACTGTTAAAAAGTACTGAGAAATATATTTCTACACATTTCGCTTGGAAGGGGCCAGACGTTCTTGTATTTTAAATCTAGTCTAAAGAAATAGTTCTCTAGGCTTCCTGATGATCTTTTTTTTTTTTTTTTTTTGCCTTTAAGATTTTGTACCAGTGAGCTATGAATCATTTAAGCATCTAACCTAAGACATGAACCAGTGAGAAACAGGTGCAGATGATCACGGCGGTGATTAATATACTGATGATGCTGAACGCTGAGTGGTTGGAACAGATGAGAGGGGAAATGAGGTCGCTGCCAAGGTTGTTATACTGTAAATCTTAAGGCACTTTGTAGCCTGTCACAGAAAAACATATGTTCCCATTTCTTTAATTGATTCTACAGCATTTACTGTAATTGAATTGAATTTAATGTGAAGAAATGAGGTGTGACTCAACTGCACATTTTTCTTGAGTGATATCAGCACAAGCCAGAATCAGTTTTAAGTCCAACACCATTGTATAACACTGTATATGTCTTATAGCAATAATGTCAATTTCTTGTATTACACACTTATATTAATTAAATATCTACAGTATGACACCATTTACTGTACAGTATATCATCCTTTCTTTACATTGCTTCATTATTTTCCCTTCTTCACACGAAGGCATCGGAGTAGACATCAGAGAGACGGTGCTTATTAGACATAAAAAAAAAAAAAGATTTTATAGATAAAGTTATAAATTAAACACGAAGCAGAGTTAACAAGTGCTTGGTCAGCTTATCCTTTAAATCTCTGGCACATTTTCCTTACAGAAGAGCACAATAAATTACGCAAAGTTCAGTTATATTGGTGTAATAAAGTGTTGGAATGATAATCCAATAACACAAAATGACAAATTCAAAGATTTATGAAATAGAATAGACAAACATCTTAGATATTTAATCGTCACAACAATGATCTAGCATATCATGGCCTAAAAGAACAACTAAGAAAAACAAACAAACAAAAACAAAACCCCACCAGGATATTGCCAGGGCGGTGCCAGGAGGGCGCAGGACTACATCGCCCATCTACCCCTGATCATTTTTTTTGGTCTGTATAACACCTTGAGGTTATCATCATCCATAGTTCTTGCTTTGAGATGCTGATTAAAGAGGATCTGCACTTGTGTCTGTCTCTGCATTAATTTCCTGATGTGCTAGGTCGCATGCTATTAAAAAAATAAAAAACACTTCAAATAATCTGAATAAAAGACACTTGCATATAAATAAAAAATATGTTGTGATTAGTACGATAATTACAATAAGGATTACTTACACGTCTATATACTACACTCATTTATTTCACTGCTTACGATCTTTTCACTCATATGAAGGGCGTTCAAGTCAAACCAGGATTTTTGATTGTACGGAATAACAGAAATACAGTAGTTCCAAGAGTAAAACCTCCCCATTATTTCTCTATATAATCCCCAGCTACAGTAATGCACTTATCCCTGTGTTTCATAAGTGCTACAAAAGGTAGAGCGTTTTCTCAGTACCCTCGGCGCCATGATCACACTGTCTGCTTTACTTGTGAAACGCTGGCCTCCCAGGAACTCCTTTAATGACCCAAACGAGGTCAGGACTGTATGGGGGACGCGGCAATGACTCCCAGCCGAGTTCCTGTAATGTGCAAGCGGTGTTGGTGAATGATTGTGCGTACAGTTTCCTCTCTTATGCAGGTTGTTGACAAGCTATCCATCGATTTTCAAGCATCAGGTGTTCCACTCGCTGACTGTTCCACACTTGATGCTTGAAAATCGATGGATAACTTGTTGCCAACTTGCGCTAAGAGTATCGTCACCATACTCTGCTTGATGTCTTCTGGAAATTTCAAAATTAGTTTTACGCCAACATTCATAAGAAATATCATGACAAGTCCCAATTTTGTTTAAACTTTTTTTTTTATGATTAAATCTTAAATTTTACTTTACATTGTATTACATACAGTATAAGAGTAAAAACACTTCCTGTATTCATTCTGCATTTTCTCTCCATAGAGACAACCTCGGACGTGTGAACAACAGGCCTTTCTTTTGCAGGGTGCTCAGTCCATCATTAAATCCATTCAACTCAACTCTTAAACACTGCCATGTGTGTTTTTTTTCTTTTTCTTTCACAACTTCATGGCTAGAAAGCCATCACACACTGAGGACCATTACACAACGAACAAGTCGTGATTTTTTTCCATACGTCTTACAGGGGACGGTTTCCTGATTCATGCCTACTAAAGTAATTCACTAAATGATAGGCTAATCACTCCTCACTCCCTCTTCACTCTTAAAGGATGCAGCGCTGCAGCTCGCTCCGGCACACCTGCTCCGGCGCACCTGATTCATCACTCCAGGGGCTTGCTAATTAGAAGAATCAGTTGAATGAAGCGTGCTACAGCGGGGAAGCATTGAAGGGAGCATTTTACGTATATTGTGCCAGAAGGATTAATATTCATTGGATGGGTTTATTCGACATTAATCAAAATGATACAAGCACTGTCAAATCGTTCGCGGCCGAAGAGAAGCTCGAGGAAAACTCTGTGGGATGCTGCGTCCTCAGCAGGTGTCAGAGGATTTCCTGTCAGGGTGATAAATGACGGCGTAATCATTTATAGAATTAAAATGAAGACAGGATAACTCCGAGTGCTGTATTACACCGATTACAGTAAACAACGTTACGGGAAAAGTAATGAGCATTAGATTGGACAAGGAAACGCAGTAAGGGTGTGTTTAAAACAAACAAAAAAAAAAAAAAAAAACTTTTTCAGTTTTCCAAATGAGCAGCTAATTCTGTTTTTCTCGATCTGCAAAAGTTACCGATTCAGCTTTTTCAACACAAGTTTGATGTACCGTGTAAAGGCTTCATACACAGAATGCAGAATAACAGTACTATATTTATAATAACATATTTTTATTTATTTTGCACTTTTTGTTTATAATATAATATAATATAATATAATATAATATAATTTATGTGTGTATATTACTCTTTTTATTATTTCGTTTTGTAGACTTGGCGGCACGGTGATGTAGTGGTTAGCACTGTCGCTTGCACCTCCAGGATCCGGGTCCGATTCCTGGCCAGGCTCGTCTCTGTGTGCATGGAGTTTGCATGTTCTCCTGTGCTTGGTGGGTTTCCTCACATGTAGATTAGGCTAATTGGCATTCCCAAATTGCCTGTAGTGTGTGAGTGTACAGTGTGTGTATGTGTGTGTGTGTGCCCTGTGATGGATTGGCACCCTGTCAATGGTGCCCTAAGCCCCCTGCGATAGGCTCCAGGCCTTAATCCAGGATAAAGCAGTATAGAAGATGTGTGAGTTTTGTAGACTGTTGATTGTACAGAAGACAGTTATGAGAGTAAAAACTCTATTTCTCAATATAATCCCCTGCTACACTAATCTACTTATCCCACTAGTGCTTGGATACCATCAAGGTAGAAAGTTTTTTTGGTACACCAAAATCATGATCAGACTTCCTACTTCATGTCTGAAAAGCTGGCCTGCCAGGAACTTCTTTAATGCACCAACATGTGGAATTGGCTTAGAATGAAATCAGGACTGTACTTGGAAAGTGGTGTTGGTGAACGATGATGTGTGCAGTTCAGACAGACAGATGCATCTCTTCCGCAAGTTGTCGACAAGTTATCTGTCGATTTTCAAGGATCAAGAGTTCCTCCCTCCGGAACGAGCGCTCTCCAAGGTACTTAATATAGCTTAAATTTTGCTCCTACACCATAGATAGCATCCTGATGGGAAATCCTGGTACGGCAACCATCGGGACCATGCAGGACAGACGAGCTCATCAGAGGGTGGTGCGATCAGCCGAGCGCATTATCTGCACTGAGCTCTCTGACCTGCACTCAATCTACAATCACAATCAGTGCTGGACAAAGGCCAGAAAGATGGTGAAGGAACCTCAGCCACCCCAACAATAAACTGTTCTCTCTGCTGCGGTCAGGAAAAGCGCTACCGTTCCCTGAAGGCCAACACAGAGAGACAGAGGAGAAGCTTCTTACCGCAGGCTATACGAATTCTCAATCATAACACCAGACAGGATTGAACACTCTGATCTGTTCCTGCTCATACACCACTCAGCACATTGAACACTAATGCACATTTGGTCTACATTTTGCACACCAGGAACTTTGCACACTGTTCTACTCATGACTGGACATTGCTTTTCCATTTCAATTCTATTTCAATTTATGACTTGTACATACAGTAGTAATATTGTACAATTTCTACAGGTAAATGTTTCTATATTTTCTATATTGTATAATTATTATTAGATTTTCATATTTCATATTTTATATTCCTTATTTGAATATTTTCTTTTTTATACTGTATTCTTCTTTTTTATTGTTAGATTCTCATTTCATAATCTTTATTTGAAGACTCTTTGAATTGTCTTTTTAAATTTTTAGTTCTGTAAAAGCATTTCGCTGCATATCATACTATGTATGACAAATAAGATTTGAATTTGACTGCAGTGGGCTCTGAGCCACCTTGGCCAGCATCATCATTTTCTGACCTACGACCTTCTTTAAAGCGTTTGCACCGTTCAGATATTTTACTGCGGCCAAGAGCCACATCACCGTACTGCGCTTGAAGTCTTTTGTGATTGTCGATCGCCTTCATTCAAATCCCGCTTTGACTTGAACGCCCATTAGTTTTGTCTTCTAGTCTTGTAGAAGAAATGAATTAGCATGTCTCATTATCTCTTACATTTCAGTATTACTACTACAATCAATGTAAGTAATCCTGTCAGGTTTACACATGATCCTACGAAACCCCTCACTCCGGTTTAATCTCTCGGACGTTTACCAGCGAAAGTATTAATGACTCTCTAATGACCAGCTTGGCGAGTTCCTTGGGACAATGGCTGCGGGGATGAAATCCTGAGGCTCGATGCTATGAGGTTTTAATATCACTTTAATGCATGTCACCGCTCCATGCTGTGAATTCGATACACTTTGACTGAAGAGAAATCTTTTAATAGCTCTATACTAACATCAAGCACTTGAATACACTTCTTTTTCCTCGTCTAATTCAGCATTCAGACCCACACCACTTAGATCCCACACTCCTAAATTACTCCTGATAGTCTCCTCTGTGTAATGCTGCTTTTGTAACAATTCCAGCTTTTTTAAAATATATTTTGTTGCTGTGCGCACACACAGAGACTTATTTACAGCTTATTTACTTTATTTCTGCATAATCACATCAACACTAGGGCGCGTTGGGAAAGCGTTACGGTATTTACATTACCTTCATTTTTATTCGGCTTTCCTGATGAGAGCTCGGGGGCTTTAACGCGGCAGTAGAAACTCCAATATAGGTGCTCGGTATTGAGCTGGGCTAATCACAAGTGCGGAAAGTTCACAAGTTAAATCCCAAATGACTGGCTAATGACTAGCTGTGCCACTCTGTTATGACAATGGCTGCAGGAATGAAAACCTTGGGCTCAGATGATGCTCTGCACAGGATAAATGCAGGGGAATTACCGCATGGCTCCGGTCCAGCTTTCCTACTTCAAGGCAAGTCATCAGCAGATGCGACTCTTTCGGTAACAGGGAGTGAATACGGAAAAGTGTAATGGAGCAGACTTTGGTAATTAGTAGTGGTTGATGTACATTAGACATTACTGAAAACTGCATAGACGCTCATGGAATCATATGATATAGGATTTCTCACTCACTCACTCACTCACTCACTCATCATCTATACCGCTTTATCCTGTATTCAGGGTCACTGGGGGTCTGGAGCCTATCCCAGGAGGCTTAGGGCACAAGGTGGGGTACACCCTGGACAGGGTGCCAATCCATCGCAGGGCACATACACACTCACTCACATTCTACGGGCAATTTGGGAACGGCAAATAGCCTAATCTGCAGGTCTTTGGACTGTGGGAGGAAACTGGAGTACTCGGAGAAAACCCACCAAGCACGAGAAGAACATGCAAACTCCATGCACACAGAGACGGGAATCGAACCTGGCCGTGAATCGAACCCAAGGTGACAGTGCTAACTACTACACCATCGTGCCATCGGTTTCTATATTTCTAAAATCTTAAATGTTAAATGATTTGTTGGTGTCTAATTCCTTTTAATTGATGGTGGAATGAAAGCCACCATCAATCACTACCAATCAAATGCACAATGCAATTCCTGCGATCTGCAAATCACATGAATTAAAGGAAAAAAAGATACAGATATATTGTATATTCGATACTTCTTTTTATTTCGAATTTTTTTTATAGCACTGGTGCCTTAAACACCTCCAGGGTCCGGGTTCGAGTCCCAGCCCGTGTGCAGCCTGAGTTTGCATGTTCTCCCTGTGCCTTGTGGGTTTCCTCCGGTTTCCAGTTTTAAGCTAATTGGCGTTCCGAGAATGCCATAGTGTGTGAAAGAACATATGAATGTGTGTGTGTGTGTCCTGCGATGGATTGCGACATCCAGGGTGTACCCTGCCTCAAGCCCTGTTGATCCTGGGATAGGCTCCAGGCCAGTGTGTCCCTGTATACAGGATAAAGCGGTATAGTGAATGAGTGAGGAAGTGAATACATGTAATAGAATTTATACATATAATTGAATTCCTTTTAGTTTTTTTGCAATTATTATTCCACCCCAATTTATTGTATTCTGTTTTATCCCATATCCTTTGTGTTTTATCTCATTTATTTAGGTTAGGCTCATAGTAGATCCAAAGTCTGTCCTGGAAACACCAGGAAAAAGTAAGGAATACACCCTGAATTGGAAAGGCACCATGCAGACACACTCACACACACACACATAAACACACATCCACACATTCAAATGCTCATTCATAACTTAGATATCATTGGAGAACCCTGGGGAAAGGCGTGTGAACATGGAGAGAACAAGCCAAGCTCCACACAGACAGCAATAAATAAACAGATGACTCAGGGCCAAACGGAGGCCCCGGAGCTGTGACTCAGCAACGCCACCTGCGGCACCACTGAGCTGCTCTGCATATTTGTGTTAATAACAATTTTGACCTTTTTCTGCATCATGTCATGAATTCATATTTACTTGCAAACCGCCGCATTGCTACAGCAAGACATCAAAAGAGGCGCTCTGCATATCTTACAGTATAATGTGAATTTTTAGGAAACCAAAATCCAACCCTAAGGTTTAGCTATTTCACATTTAACAGACGTTTAACAGATAATTTCAAATAAAATCAATCAAAAGAATGAAAAATAAACATTGCATTCTGTAGTGCTGAATGACACCCAGCATTATGGTTTGGTAAATGTTGGTGAAGTCCAGTGTTCTCTTGATCCTTACAGTTTTGTGTGAGAACAGCCTTTATACTGAAGGGCAATAATACAATCCCCTTAGAATCCAATATGAGGAGTGAAAAAAATGTGAAATGTTGAAGTGATTTTGTTCCAGTTTTCTCCCCCCATGGTAAATTTGACACGCTCAAAGATTCTCATTTTCTGCAAAGTGACATCTCTATCGTGTTCCACTGGCTTATGAACGAGTCTCACTCCTCCCACTGATGTTGATTCATGAAAGTAGATAAGAATTAGTTTGTTACCAGCACAGCGTCTAGTGTAGATTTCTTATACTGACATACTGTATGAGTAAGGCTGTTGTAACATCATCATCATCGTCATCATCATCACCATCATACACACACGGCCCTACAACAGGTTTATTAGAAATGTAGAAAACCCTTCATCCTAAAAATCTATGTGCATTCGATGTCTCTTACAAAATTTTGACACTTATGACATACATACTGTAAATAAAAGAATAAATAAATAAATAAATAAATAAATAAGAGAAGGGTTTTGTCTGTACATTGACCAGAACTCGCTCTTTCGATGATATCTTTACGTTTCATAGACTGGAGGACCAGAAACCAGTCTGTCTGTCTGTCTGTATGTCTGTCCAGCCAGATTTTGTCACAGCATCACGCAAAAATTGCTGGACAGAATTGAATGAAACTTTGACAGTACTTGGATATCAACCAGAGGCACCATAAGTGCTCAGTAAAAGCAATATTATTAACAGTTATGTGCCGGATTTAATTGACTTTAAAATGATCTAATAATAAGCAAATCTAAGGTAATATACACAAATATACAGTGGCGGCCGGTCAATACGGGGCGCAGGGGCGCCACCCCCCTTAAAGTTCGGCAGAGAAGAATGCTCCTTTAACATGTAATTATTTAACATAATAATTATTTATTTTAATAATGAAATAAGGTCATTTAGTCACACAAAATTCCGCTGTATTTCTTAATATAATTTATTTGCAATTAAAAAAATCTAAACTGTATTACGTTCATTTGTGTTCGTGTACGCGGGGCGCCGGACAAACGAGTGTCTATGTAGGCACGTAAACTTTTGAAAAGCATGTGACTTAGGGTGAGCTCTGATTAGATTTTGTCAAATCATCCTTCGGGTGCAGCTCTGTGAGCCCTGAACCCTCCCACTTTTGTTCTTAGCGAATCAATATCGTTTTTAAATATTTGGGCTCATGTGATTGGACCATTCTCAACGAGTCTTTTCCAGCACTTCTCATTGCAAGCGGAGCTGCTGACTGGATGCGATGTGAGTCATGCCTTTATTTTATTCTAGTAGTAATGATGCGCAATCACCTGATAAATACCTATTTACAGGCGAGTATTAAAAGATAAATTTAAATTTTGTTTGCGCCCCCCCAAAAGATTTTTGCACCGGCCGCCACTGCAAATATAGATTACAAAAACAAATGTAAACTTCTAAGTAAATATTCTCACTGCTGAAATAACAGCACTGAAGTGGTATAAGTGAATTTTAACCCTTTAAAGTTGTTTTAAGACAAAACTTAAACTTAATATCTACTTTTTCGATTTTTCATCTGTGATTCACTCTCCGATTACGGAACAGGGAGTGTATTTCGTGTAAACAAGGCATAAGATACTCAAACTTTTTGAGATTTCAGATTTTATTTCTTCATAATAATAACTTTTCAACAGAGAGATCAGGCGTAAAGAAGGACACATAGATATGTACATGGGCTTCAACCTGAAATATTAAATTCACTGAACTCTTTTCCCGTGAATCAATAAAGGCTTGTTCTCAAACTTTTCACAAACTTTGGTTCCCTTCATTAAAAAGCACACACAACAGTGTCTGAAACTGCATTCATCTTGCTGAAGTGTTTTTTTTCCCCCTGCTTGTGAAATTAAAGGACAGCGGTGCACTCAGCATGCATTGACACTGTAGTGACTCGCGGTTTGATTGAATGCAGGAATCAGCCCAAGCTCGGCACATTTGATTACACTATAGAGAGAATCAGTCACAACAGACAGTGCCCTTTTAACAAGTGACGCCGGATCAGAGTGAATGAGGAAGCGGCCCGGGTCAATATCTGATTTGGTGTTTGTCTTAATCAAAGATCGGTGCAAAAAGACAAATGAACGAGAAACAACAGCGAAGCAGAAATATAATCAGGCCAGAGAGCTGCCAAGATTCATAACTATCTATTGTAGGTCTGAGTTTGAGTGCGAGTTTGGCTCTTAGACGGTACGCGCTGGGCAAACAAAGGCAAGAAATAATCTGGCATCTCAGGACGACCAAATCAAGACAGATTATATAAATCAAGTTCAATTTGTGAGAAAAGAAAAAATATTGAAAAAGTGGATGGAGGAATTGGGCTTTTAAAAAATTAAGCAGGGAGTTTCAGGACAAAAAGAAAAAAAAAACATGTACTTATTTATTTATAAAATGATTCAATGTCATGTTTTGTTTCATTTTGTTTCGCATTGTGATTTTTTACGTTAAGGTTATTTTGCATTTTTGCTGTTGTTTGTGATATAATAGTAATAACAATAATAATAATAATAATAATAATATTAACACCACTACTACTACTATTTACAGTAATATTACTAATATAATAGTAATAATAATAATAATCAAGTTTAAAATGAATTAAAGGAAGAATTATTGCTCGATCTGCCTGCTGCACCTCAATGTGATTACCAGCCGGTGTTCTGATCCGGGATCATGATGTATCTGAAGTTCTCTGTTTATTATCAGCAAAAGGGCATATTTAAGCTTTTGGCCAGGTGCCCGATACATCAAAAGAACAATTCATTAACATGTGGAGGCCCGGAAACAAACAAACGAAATGGAACACATTATCCTAATCTGCCTGTTTTTGGACTATGGGAGGAAACCCACCAAGCACAGGGTGGAACATGTAAACTCCATGCACACAGACCTGATGCAGGAATCATCTGGACCTGACCTGGAGGTGCGAGGCGACGATGTTAACCACAAAGCCACCGCAACACCAAAACTACATTTTATTTATACATCGCTTTTACAGATCATCAATAAAAAAATTAACAAACAAGATGCATATATGCAAGATGCAAACGGATCACTCACTCACTCATCGTCTATACCACTTTATCCTGTATACAGGGTGGCGGGGAGGTTGGGTTGAGAGCATGAGGCCGGGTACAACCTGGACAGGGTGCCAATCCATCACACACACACTCATTCACACACTACTGTCAATTTGGGAATGCCAAATCTGCATGTCTTTGGACTGTGGGAGGAAACTGGAGTACCCAGAGGAAACCCACCGAACACGGGAAGAACATGCAAACACCCCAAGGTGGGAATCAAATCCAGATCCTGGAGGTGCAAGGCGACAGTACTCACCACTAAGCCTGCACAAGGAACTATTAAAACAGACTTTTGAAAAGGAACCAAAATATATAAACACCTGGGTGACAAAGCATACGTTAGTTAAAAGCATCCTTAAAAAGATACGACTTGAGTGCTTTTTTTAAAGCTTGGGATGGCGGCAGGGTGTGTAATATTTATTGGAAGAGAGTTCCAGGCAATGGGCAGTGATATAAGAAGCCTCTGTCACCCTAGTTTTGATACTTAAAGCCTGATTTAAGGCTGATTTGATTTTGCACCACAGGTCCCACATAGAAGTGTACATTACAGCGCAGCCTGACGTGCATTCTTGACGAAATGTAACGACGACACAGACAGCAACAACTGTGATTGGTCCACCTGAAAGCTTTGCATTTCCTGCAGGGGGCCTGGAGTCTATCCCAGGAAGCTTAGGGAACGAGGCGGGGTACACACTGGACACCCAATCCATCCCAGGGAACACACACATACACACACTCACACACTATGGGCAAATGCCAATTAGCCTAATCTGCATGTTTTTGGACTGCAGGAGGAAACCAACCTATCACGGGGAGAACATGCAAACTCCATGATGGGAATTGAACCCATACCACAAAGGTGCAACCACTAGTGCTAACCACTAGACCACTTTGTGTGGTGAAGGCTCAGCACAGTGGCTCCGACACCCCACTGTCGACTAGAGTGTTGGCGATGTGAATGCATTGCACAGCAGTGTCATAGGATACTTGCATAGCCTGTGGTGGGTTCTGCATAGGCTTGATGCAGAAGCATAAATCAGGCTTGAGCCCTCTATGAGATAGAAAGAAGGTTACCTGCAGGGGTCTGGTAGTGAAGGAGAGGTAGCAAGCAGTCATGGTGTAGAGGGTAGGCAGGTAATGAGAAGAATCTTGATGTTGATGTATTAGATAGAGAGCCACTAGAAGTCATGCAGAAAGGGGTGATGTGTTATAGGAATGAAACGAGGAGTGGGAGAAAATGAGCAGAAGATTGAAGTTTTGAAGGTTATAGAGAGGATTTGAGGGTGAATAAACAAGGATGTTGCAGTAATCAAGTCTGGATGTGAATGAAGCGTGGATGAGTGTTTCTGCAGCGGGAAATGACACAGAAGGTCTGAAACGAGCGAGAGTGTTTTGACAATATGGGTATATGGTGCTTAGTCAAAGTCAAGTGTAGCGTCAAAGATACTAAGTTCCAAGGTTTCAGATCGGGGAAGAGGGGAGGACAGGAATGTTGCCGATCTTCTAGGGAAAGGATATTGATAGATTTAGAGCCGTTCAGTTTGTGCAGTGGATTCTGTGGTTATGTAAAGTTGTATATTGTTGACAAGTTTAGACCATGATGTTGAGTGATAATACTAGGGCTGCAACTAACGATTATTTTGATAGTCGATTAGTTGGGCGATTATTTTTTCGATTAACCGATTGATTGGATAAAAACTAAATTTCTTTAATTTGATGTTTTGCTATATAAAACCATAAATCAGGGTATTAGTTATGTATAAAACTAAACTTTTAAAAATGCAAAGCCACATATTGTCACGGTTACTGCTTGCCGGACGAAAGAGAGACATGATAGCAGAGGTGAAGTGATCAAAAGGATTTTAATGACACAAAACAGGGAACCAAAAGAACAGAACATGAACTGAAACCAGGATAAACTATAAACATGACAAACTAGACATTACCAAAAGACTGAGATAGACAGACTAAGAGACAGACAGACCAGGAGCACACGGAGCCAGGAGAACATGGAGCCAGGAAGGACACAGAGAACCAGAAGAACATAGAACAAGGAGAACACAGAGTCAGGAAGAACACAGAGCCAGGGAGAACACAGAGCTAGGAGAACACAGAGCAAACAACATACCAAAACAAACAGTAACCTAGACGAACAGATGCAAGACAAGACTAAACTGAACTCAGGAACATTTATAACAAAACTAACGAGCACAGCTAATTAGCAACCTCAGCCCAGGTGAGCGCCACATCACCTGACCGAGGTGCATTCTGGGGATTAGAGTCCTTCACAGAAAAGAACACAAACACCACAGAAAAAACAAAAGGAAGTCTCTGGGCGCTTTGGCGCCCTCTAGGGGTAATCCCTGACACATATAGAGTTTAATTATCTTTAAGTTTGACATTTTAAACCTTAAATTAAAAACAAAGTTTGTTTTTGAACATTAAAACTACTCTAAATATTCAAAATATAAATAAATAAATAAATAAAAAAGCAAAACAATTGTTGTACTCTTATTATATTGGATGGCTTCTGTTATAGTGGCTGCTTGTTGTGGAGTGCATGGGGGATTTCTTTTTTGAATGAACTCACTTATGCTGACTTGTCTCTTTCTAAAAAAATAAAAGTAAAATAAATAACAGCAATTGAGTATGCAAAATACAGCATTTTAACAATAATTGCAGATATTGGCAGCGGATAGAGAAGGAACAGCCAATCAGAAGCCGTGTATGGAAGTCTGTGATTGGCTGGTTTTGTGGCGGTTTTGTAACACTGGACAAAGTTGAGCGAGCGTACAGGCAGAGTCGAGTGCGCACAGAAAATAAATGTTGCTTGTGCGTGAAGGCAGAGTCGAGCGCGCCCAGAATCGAGAAGTCGTGCGTGCGCGGAGAACATGTTGCGCGAACAGGGGAGACATAGATTGCTTTGTCTGCTCTCAAAACGTTAAACAACGCGCTCAGAATTGTGGCAGGAATATAACGCCACAGGCGCGCGCTTTTTCCTGCAGGCGCTTCTGTAACCTCCATTGCGCGAGCGGTTGTGTATCTCTGTGTATCTTTGTGTATTTGTGCATCTTGTGGTCGCGCTCCTCAGTAACGTGAGCAGTCCAACTAATTGATAACGGCATTCGTTGACAACGAATTTCATTATCGATAATCATCGATTAGTTGTTGCAGCCCTAGATAATACATACAGGAAGTAAGAGGAATGATTGACAAGCTAAGAGAGGCAAGTTGAACCAGGAGAGGGCAGTGTCTCTAATATTTAGTGATGTCTCCAGGTAAGACAGAACGATGGAGTGTTCATGGAGAGCATCAAAATGCAGAGTTGAGATCGAGGATGATGAGGATTCTGAAGGATCCAGAGTCAGTGTCGCACAGAGGGACAAGGGAACAGTGGTACGTTAGAGAAGTGCTGATTCAGTCCTGTGTCGAGAGCAGAAGTATACCAGGGGACAGAATGCTTATATGAGACTAACTGTCTCCTGATTGGGTGCTACTGTAGATGACTAAGACAGAATAAAAGTGACTCACTGTTGTAGTCAAACATGTTCTTTTGGCGGAAGCAGATACAGCAGGAGGCGACTCTGTTGTTGACATTTTCTTTAATGTTGAGCTTATTTACAGTGTACAGTCGTGGCCAAAAGTTTTGAGAATTACATAAATATTGGAAATTGGAAAAGTTGCTGCTTAAATTTTTATAATAGCAATTTGCATAAACTCCAGAATGTTATGAAGAGTGATCAGATGAATTGCATAGTCCTTCTTTGCCATGAAAATTAACTTAATCCCGAAAAAAAAAACTTTCCACTGCATTTCATTGCTGTCATTAAAGGACCTGCTGAGATCATTTCAGTAATCGTCTTGTTAACTCAGGTGAGAATGTTGACGAGCACAAGACTGGAGATCATTATGTCAGGCTGATTGGTTTAGAACGGCAGATTTGACATGTTACAAGGAGGGTGATGCTTTAAATCATTGTTCTTTCATTGTTAACCATGGTGACCTGCAAAGAAAAGCGTGCAGCCATCATTGTGTTGCATAAAAATGGCTTCACAGGCAAGGATATTGTGGCTACTGAGATTGCACCTAAATCAACAATTTAAAGGATCATCAAGAACTTCAAGGAAAGAGGTTCAATTCTTGTTAAGAAGGCTTCAGGGCGTCCAAGAAAGTCCAGCAAGCGCCAGGATCGTCTCCTAAAGAGGATTCAGCTGCGGGATCGGAGTGCCACCAGTGCAGAGCTTGCTCAGGAATGGCAGCAGGCAAGTGTGAGCGCATCTGCACGCATAGTGAGGCGAAGACTTTTGGAAGATGGCCTGGTGTCAAGAAGGGCAGCAAAGAAGCCACTTCTCTCCAAAAAAACATCAGGGACAGATTGAGCTTCTGCAAAAAGTATGGTGAATGGACTGCTGAGGACTGGGGCAAAGTCATATTCTCAGATGAAGCCTCTTTCCGATTGTTTGGGGCATCTGGAAAAAGGCTTGTCCGGAGAAGAAACGGTGAGCGCGACCATCAGTCCTGTGTCATGTCAAAAGTAAAGCATCCTGAGACCATTCATGTGTGGGGTTGCTTCTCATCCAAGGGAGTGGGCTCACTCACAATTTTGCCCAAAAACACAGCCATGAATAAAGAATGGTACCAAAACACCCTCCAACAGCAACTTCTTCCAACAATCCAACAACAGTTTGGTGAAGAACAATGCATTTTCCAGCACGATGGAGCACCGTGCCATAAGGCAAAAGTGATAACTAAGTGGCTCGGGGACCAAAACGTTGAAATTTTGGGTCCATGGCCTGGAAACTCCCCAGATCTTAATCCCATTGAGAACTTGTGGTCAATCCTCAAGAGGCGGGTGGACAAACAAAAACCCACTAATTCTGACAAACTCCAAGAAGTGATTATGAAAGAATGGGTTGCTATCAGTCAGGATTTGGCCCAGATGTTGATTGAGAGCAGCCCAGTCGAATTGCAGAGGTTCTGAAAAAGAAGGTCCAACACTGCAAATACTGACTCTTTGCATAAATGTCACGTAATTGTCGATAAAAGCCTTTGAAACGTATGAAGTGCTTGTGATTATATTTCAGTACATCACAGAAACAACTGAAACAAAGATCTAAAAGCAGTTTAGCAGCAAACTTTGTGAAAACTAATATTTATGTCATTCTCAAAACTTTTGGCCACGACTGTAGTATTATCATTGTGTATTATGGTGGGGTTGTTTTGTATTTAGTTGGTTTGTCATTTTGTTTTGCCTTGAGTCATTTTATTTTGTGGTTTATTGCTCTGTGAAGCCATTTCACTTTACATTGTGGTTTATTTCTTTTTGTGTAGTATTATGGTGCGGTCATTTTGGTTTGCGATCTTTCTTTTATTTATTTATTTATTTATTTATTTATTTATTTCTGTGTGTGGACATTGTGTTGTTTTCGTAAATGCTTGGCGAACAGAAACAATTTTGGAAATCAGCACCAAAAATCAAGTTCATTTTGTGTAAAAGATAAACAAGGAACAAAATACTGAAGGGGAAAAAAATAAACAAATAAAGTTGTGTCCTTTTTTGTATTTTGTTTGTTATTCATTTTGTTTTTGTTGTGGTTTATTTTATGTGTTAAGGTTTATTTATGTTGGGATTACATTGTGGGATTTTTTTAAATATATCTTGTTCCGTGTTGTCATTTTATTTTATGCTGATGTTGTTTGACAAATTTTATTTGTCACATACACCACCATACACAGTATGATGCGCAGTGAAATGTTTTAACAATCGCCTTTGACCTAAAACTAGAGTAAAATAGACTATTATTTAAAATAGAGTATTTTAAATAAAGAATTTGAAATAAGAATATGATAATAAAAAGAAAAATAGAGTATGAAAAGAAAATATTAAAATAAGGTCAATAAAATATGATATAAGAAAAGAAAAAAATATATATAAACATTTGGCTGGAAAATGTACAATATGTACAAGTACAAGAAATGAAAATAAAAATTAGAATAAAAATTATTTAATTGAGATGGAATTAAAGTGGAATGTCCAGTCATAGCATAGCAGTGCAAAGTATGAGCAAATGAGTTAAATATTGTGGCTTTTTTTTCTTGTTTATTTTGTTTTTGTTTTTGTTGTTTATGTTGTTGTTTAACCAGTTTTTTTGTTTGTTTGTTTTTTGGTTTATTTAGCTTTTTTATGTTTATATGTTTATGTTCATTCTGTTTTGTGGTGTGGTTTATTATGTTTATTATTGTGGTTTGTTTTGAGTTGTTGCTTTAATGTTGTTTTATATTTGGTTTGTGTTGATTATTTAAATTTTGCGTTATGGTTAATTTTGCCTCTTTGTGTGGTTTATTTTGCTTTTTCAATCTCATTGTAGTCGTTTTGTGTTCTGCTAATTACATACTGTATAATGTTGTCGTAATTCTGTTTCATGCTGCGGTTATTTCATTTTATGTTGAACATTTTATTTGGTGCATTTATTTTGTCTTGTGTTCTCTTTTGACTTGGGTCACAGAATTCATACATAAAATTTGTTAAAAAGAACGGGGGAAAAAGTGATGAATGCATGAATGGATGGATGAATGGATGGATGAATAGAGACGGGAAGAGGCTTTTAAAAGATTGGCCGCGGCTGAGAAAAATGAGAGCAGATTTAATCAGTTATAAGATGATTCTGCGTCCTGTTTGCCTTCCAAATCGTTCTTGTTTCTTATCAGTCATCCTCTATTATGCAAATGCTCTCTGTGTCCGTCTGCCAAATAATTGGTCTCCTGAGTGTGTGTGTGTGTGTGTGTGTGTGTGTGTGTGTGTGTGTGTGTGTGTGTGTGTGTGTGTGTGTGCGTGCATATATGTCTGTGTATGATGAGCAAATATCTGAAGCTTTTTCTCTCATACGCACACACACACACACACACACACACACACACACACACACACACACACACATTGTATTGTACTTCAAGGGCTGTCTTTTAGCAGAAAGGTAGATTAAGACAGTCAGATAGACACCCACTCATACAGGGTTCCACCTTTTACTCATAGTCAGGGTATAACGGTTCACATAACAGAGGAGTAAAAAAAAAAAAAGACTTGGCTTTTCCTGAATGTCCTGACTCACTAAACAAGAGGAGGTGCAGATGTGCCGCCCTCTGCCAACACTACAGCGAAGATTAGAGGTCCAGACTGCTCACGTCACTTTGAGGTATTTTGGAAGTAGGCAGTGGAGAAGCGGGTCCTGGGAAAATGGCGATCATGACCTGAACAAGAAGAGTGCAACATCACTCCGGGCCAGCTAATCCCAGAGGTGGAGCGGCAGTGCTGTGTGACAGGCTCTGGCACGCTTACAACCCGTCCTGAATCCATCAAGGATGTTGGCTGGCAGAAGACAGTCAGAGGGGAAGACTGAATTAGCTCTAAAGCAGGATGCCAACATGTGCCATTCTATTTCATGCTTTTTCATCCTGCTGATAGAATCAGCTGAATTCTTTACTAGCACAGCGAGGTAACAACTGTGCATTCGAAATGAGACACGCATGCTGAGGTGACCATCTGCATGACCGGTCATCATGTCCAAGTCCATAGTCTTTATGTTGTCTGGTTTTGTTGTGATTAAATTGGCCCGTGCACTCCTGTGATGTTGCCATGCAGTTTTTATTATTATTTTTTTTTTATCTGTTATTAAGCACCGCCATGTATTTTAATTACTAAACATCTTCAAGTAGTTTGCAGAATCACACTTGAACACAAGATTGGAGATACGTGATGTTACTCTATTTTGTTTAATTAACTGTGAAGTCTTTAGGAGATCACATGCTTCCGTAATTTTAGCTGATTAATCCGAGCACTATGATGGACAAGAGACCAATATATCCAAAGCTGATGAAATCACAACATTATTTTAACACAAAATCAAACCACACACAACAACACTATTATTAATAATTATACTCAATAGCTGTGATTCATTGTGTTTTCTCTTCTGTTCATTTTGGTTTGTTTTGCTCTGGATTTTTTGCCTGTTGGTTTATTGTCGTTTTTTTGTGTTGTGTGTTTATTATGCATTATTTGTTTTGGATTGTGGTTATTTTGTTTTGATTGTTTTGAGTCTCATCATTTTGTTTACCATCTTGGTTAAATTTGTTTTGTGTTTTTTTTTTTTTCACTTTTTAAACATTTACTTTGTCCTGTGTTTTTTATGTTTTGCTTTGGAGTCATTTTATTTTGTGTTGTGGTTTATTTGGTTGAATTTTGCTGGCCTTGTGTTTGTTCTGTTTTGTTTAGGGGTTATCTTGTTTGGTACTGAGGTCATTTTGTTTTCATGTTGTGTTTCATTTTGTTTTGGATTCTTGTGTTATGTTCTTGTTTTTTTGTTTTTTTTTTCTCGGAGGAGGTCATTTTGTTTTCATGCAATAGCCCGTTTTATTTTCTGTTGGTTCAAGTTCTGGTTCATATTTTTCTGCTGTGGTTATTTTATTTTGTGTTAACGTTATTCATTTTGGAGTTACCTTCTGAGGTCATTTTGTTTTCATTAAAAACAAAAAAATATTTTCTTTTCTTTTAGCATCATTTAGTTTTGTGTTATGGTGATTTTTTTTTTTAAAGGTTGTGTTCATTTTGTGTTTTGGTTCATTTTGTTTTGTGTTGACTCATCTTTATGATGAGGTCATATTGTTTTCATGTAATTATGTCTTTTGTTTTCTGTTGTTGTTTTTTTGTGCTCTGGTCATTTTGTCTCTATTAGGGATCATTTAATTTTTGTGTTGTGGTTCATTTTGTTTTTGTTGTGTGTTGACATAATTTTGTTTTCATACTGTTGTTCATTTTGTTTTGTGTTCTGGTTAGCTTGTTTTTGTTGAAGTCTTTTGTTTTGTGCTGAGGTAATTTTGTTTTGTGTTGGGGTCATTTTGTTTTTGTGTTCTGTTCATTTTGTTTTTGTTTTTTTTCTATGTTGTGGTCACTTTATAGTGTCATGCATTTCTCTGCCACTGGAATCCACTAGCATTTGATTTAATTTCAAAGATCAGTTCTTTATCAGTCACAAATAAATTATATCTGATCTTTTCTCTTAAAATCATTTAACACATCAACAGTTACAGTTTCCTGTGGCAAAAGCTTTGCATTACTGTAATGTCGTACTATGGGTTCTCATTTTCTATTTTTCTTTTAAGAAGATGAATATGATTGCATGATCGGATAAATACATAATCAGTTTCCTAAACAATGACTGGGGGCAGAATTCAAAGGATCTTCAAACGATTCCACTTTATGCCAAAGGGAAATAAAATAAGGCGTACAGTATATACAAATGTGATATAAAAAAAAAAGTCACATAATGTTTTTAGTGGTACTTTAACTTATTGTACCATTACATTTTCATTGCTTTAATTATCTGTAAGTGGTCATCACAAGAGCCCCCATTCTTTTAAAGAAGAATGAATGTAAAAGCTATGCTAATTATTTCCTATGTCTGGGATCAATAAAAAAACAAATGGAAGTATTGATCCGAAACCTTTCTTGAAAAGAATCATAACTAACAGGAAGGGGGATCCTGTGGAACGTGGTGAAGTGGAGGTCAGATCAATATGGCGGGATAGTTGATGTGACTGTAACTTCATCAGACAAAAATACGGCAGAGCAAAACTCTAAATGGGAGAAAAAGAAAGAGAATGCTCCGCTGCGACACTAATTGTAACTTGTTAAGACTGTGGTCCAGTGATTGTGTCAGATCTCGTTCCATGCAATTAACTGCCTGAGAATAGCCTTTTATTGTCGGCCTTTCATCTCCGATTGCAGAGATATTCAAGAAATGTGTGGAAGAAAGGCACTAGCTTCAACGTAGACAGAAACATCAAACTTAATCAGCTGCCTGACTGTACACAAAATACACAAGTACAGCTTCAGCAAGAGCAGGATGTTCATGCAATCAGCCTTCTGTCAAGCCCAGATATCTCTCCGTGAAGCCTCCAGCCCAGAAGGCAATTCTTCCTATCGCTCTCGCACACCTGCGTGCCACTACGACTTATCTTCCACTAGTTTCCTTCACTGTCCCTTTCTAGGTCTCCTTCAATTTTATACTTATTAGGGCTTTGCTTCTCAGGCCCTGACTGGCTTCTATTCAGCAAGAAGCTCCCACCTAGCCAGACGAGTGCTTTCTGTAAGGTTTAGCATGATTGTGCTACTTTCAGGATTAGGTCGAAACGTGTCAAGGTCAATGGAGGGGGGTTTCACTAGTGAGAGTCATTTAGACTTGACCTGTCCCGACAGTGTCTTTAATAAATAAAGCGAAGGAAAAACAAGCTATTCCCGCAATACATTCACCAGCTCTGCTCTGGGGATGTCGATTAGTTTGGACTATGGGGAAAAAAAAGAGAAAATATTCCTTGAGAATGCCACATTTGGGAGACACCCTTATCCAGAGTAACTTACATGTTTATCTCATTATACTGTACAGTACATCATGATGCATAATGAAGTTGAGCTATAAGGATAGCCCAACAATAGCAACTCATGGTTGTATATAGTGTTTGTGACGTTTCAAACCATAGTCCAATTCCGCAACCACTGAGCTGTCCCTGATCCCAACTCTACAGTAAAGTGTACCAATCTACACCAGAAAACGTAGTTTTTTTTCTGAATGAGACGAATCCTGCTGCTTGTAAAGGATCTCCTCCCACAATTAATTTTTGCTGTGTACCTACGCGTAGTGTACAGTACGCTGTACTGTGTTAAATTCAGATGAGTGGCATAAGCCAGCTCATAAGCCAGACTAGTATTCAGAAGCAACTAAGGCTGAACCTGGAAAAAGAAACTGTGGAAAAAACCCCAGACGCTGCACAGTATTGGACTTTGTAGTAGACATTCCCTCCTCCATCCATTATTAAGCTACTGTATAAAGAGCTTCCTTGACACGCAGCACACTTTCAGTTTCAAAATCAATGATTTCAGCTGGGCGGACCAACTTTCCAGAAGAATGCATTTTAAAAATTGGTTTGTAAACGCATTACACAATACACTATATACAATCTATTATTTTGCACATTTATATTCCACCAACTTTATGGAACCTGAAATCTGCCAAAATATTGGAATTTTTATTTTGTTTGTACAATTCCATAAATGATAGTGTATAAATTGTTGTTGTATTTAAAAAAAAAAAAAAAAAATATATATATATATTTACAAGGGGATGTTAGTCCAAATTATAGGTTACACTTTTGATATATAAAAACCTCAAATTAAATTTAAAAAGTGAACCATCTGGAATCCCCAGAAAAACCTGCTTTCAGAGGGATTGATCTTGGTATTTATCATAGTTTATCATTTATCTGTTCATGCTCGCATCCATGAAAGGAAGTGAAGAGATCTGGAGTGGAGTTAAGTGGAGCTAAAAGGTAAAATATAAACTGTATAATCAATTTATTTAATATAAAATTTTGTATTCCAGACAGCTCGGTGGCGTAGTGGTTAGCACTGTCACCTCGCACCGCCAGGGTGTGGGTTCGATTCCTGCCTCTGTGGTATGTGTGAATGGAGTTTGCAGTTCTTGGTTGGTTTCCTCCCACAGTCCAAAAACATGCAAATTAGGTTAATTAGCATTCCCAAATTTCCCATGTGTGTGTGTGTGTGTGTGTGTGTGTGTGTGTGTGTGTGTTTGTGCGCTCTGGAGTAGGTTGGCACCCCAAAGTTTAATGTGTAATAATGTGTAAGAATATCAATCTGACTAAGACACCTACTTATCCTTTGGGAATTCAGAATGTACCCAGAACTCTCTCATGTCTAGCTTGTCCAGTCTGATCCCACAGAAAAGCCAAGATTCCTGCCTCTTCCTGCGCAAATTGCCAGAAAAGTCAATGCTGCCTAATAACCAGAGGCACCAGAATACCCAGCGCACCCACGGCACAAAGGCCTCAGCAGGCAAACAGCCCAAGCTCCTGACCCAGCCTCCAAACTTCCTAGATCCTAATTCAATCAAGCACCCAAAGAACCAAACGTCCTTGTGATCGACACCACAGAACACCCTCAGAGGTCCTGGTGAGACACCCTGAGTTGCCCGAGCCTTCAGGTGGCACAAGAGGAGCCCAAAATCTACAGTAGGTGATTTTAATGTTAATGGTTTGAATTGAATTGAATTGTTTTGGGTTTTTTAATTGTATTTATAGGTACATATTTAAAAAAAAAATCTCAACATTGTAACCAGTAATTCTTCATTTATATTTATTAATGCAAATCGTACCCTTAACACATTCAAAATACAGAAAAGATTTGACAAAATGTAGCTATTCACACTAGAAAAACATTTCATGTGGTCGTAATATAATTCACATAAATGGAATTCATATTCTAATACTTTTGTCAGCACCTAAGCGTCTTAACAAGGTAGCCTTAAAAGGCATTGAAGCTGGAAATGTAATCTGTAGCCTGTGTGCAGCTGTTAATTGAAGTACAGTTTGACATGTTCTTATACATAATTCTGTATAAATTAAGCAACCTAAAAATAGGGATGTCGTTAAAACTGTTAAAACTACTTGAAAGATGATTAGTTCTCTAGATAGCAATGCCTTTGTATTAGTGGTTTAGTTTTAAAAACCTTGCAACTCTTAATTCCTTAAATTTGCTTGTTACAATGTGCAGCCATCCTATACACTACACAAAATCCAATTTCATCAAAACCGTAGGAAGAATTTGTAATTAGGTCACTGAAACCCCTCCGTACCCCGCCAACCCCCTGCTTCCATATTTGGGAAGCAAATGAAAACTTGATACCACCTTGTAGAAAGTGATGAAGTACTGTATGTGCGCTGACATTCACAGAAAATAAATTATTACTCAGGGAGCGTGCCATTCTGAACAGACCGGACAGTATTGAGAGATAATTGGCTTTCATAGCTTTGATTAAATTCATTGATTTTTCTTTCTTCCTGCACCATTCCTCCATGAACCATAAATATATGCTGGAAATATTCATTGACCTTCCAATTGGTAGCCTGTTATTCTGCAATATGAATAAAGATGACAAATCGATTAGGGCAGTGTTTCCCGATTCTGGTCATGAAGTCTCCTTGAACTGCAGATCTGCAGGGCTGAGTCTTTTCCTTGCTAGAACCAAGTTATTATATACTGCCAGACCAATCAAAAATCCCCATTTTAAGATCAAGGTCAAATTATCGGCATGCATCAAGCAACAAAAACAACTATGTTTAAATCACAGCTATGTTTATAATAGTGAAAGTAAGAGCATTTCCACACACAGGATACGAGAACTCACGATGTGCCAGGGAGCGTAAAGACTTTGGAGCAATGGAAAATGGTCATGTGATCTGATGACCAGTGGCGACCGGTCAATGCGGGGCGCAGGGGCGCCGCCCCCCTTAAAGTTAGGCAGAGAAAAATGCTCTTTTAACATGTGATTATTTAACATAATAATAATTTATTTTAATAATGAAATAAAGTCATTTAGTCACAATATTCCACTGTATTTCTTAATATATATATATTTTTTAATCTAACCGGTATTACAGTAGTTTCATTTGTGTTCGTGTACGCGGGGCGCCGGACAAATGAGTGTCTATGTAGGCACGTACGTTTTTGAAAAGCATGTGACTTGAGGCTGAGCTCTGATTGGATTTTGTCAAATCATCCTTGGGGCGTAGCTCTGTGCGCCCTGAACCCTCCCACTTTTGTTCTTAGCAAATCAATATCGTTTTTAAATATTTGGGCTCATGTGATTGGACCATTTCAACGAGTCTTTTCCAGCACTTCTTATGGCAAGCGGAGCTGCTGACGTGAGTCATGTGAGTCATGCCTTTATTTTATGCTAGTAGTAAAGATGCTTAATCACCTGATAAATGGCTATTTACAGGTGAGCATTAAAAGTTTAATTTTAATTTTGTTTGCGCCCCCTCCAAAATCTTTTGCACCAGCCGCCACTGCTGATGACTCCAGAGGGAAGTGCATGAAGCGATGCACCCATCATGTATAATTTCCACTGTACAAGCCTTTGGAGACAGTGTTATGATCTGGTGTCGCTTCAGTAGCTCAAGTCTTGTAACATTCTTTGGCAATAAAATAAAATCAGCTGACGACCTTAATGTACTGATTCTCTCGTTAAAGGATTTTTTCTTCCATGATATCACAGACATATTCCCCGGACTCAAAATTGTGAAAAAGTGGTTCTGGTAGGATAAGGAATCATTATCACACATTATCATGAACTGCACACCACATTTTACCCCCTAGTTAAAGCTAAAGGTAGTCAAACAAAATCTCACAATCTTAGTTTAGATGATTTTTTTTTCCAGCCAGTATATGCTCAAACCATCAAGATATCAGGTTTGTAGGTTTGGGCAAGTAGTGTAGTAAAATGTGCAATGGATGAATCGGTATTAAAAACACCAAAATTCAAGAACAACAAGTCCCGTCCCCCCCCTCCCCCCATCAAAAACACATACACACAAATCCAATCACACTGTTCTGCTTAAGGATTCTTCACATACATCACATTCGCATTCCTTTCATTTGAACTTGTCAGCGGATACAGGATCAAACTCCTGCCTCTCACGACTCAATTCCTTTTCTGTCACTGTAATTATACATATATATATATATATATATATATATATATATATATATATATATATAGTTACTAAACAATATGCTTTAAAACAAATAACTGAATCATTGACTGAGGTCAAGGATTCCACGTAGAAACTCATGCATTTACAGCATGGAAAGGCTTTGCCTTTTTTAAGCATGTGCTGTATGACCAAATCCGAGGACCTTCACCTTTTTTTACTTGTTGCTGTTGCTTTTCTTTATCATTTTTATTTCAAGATCTCCATCACGTAAGTGCTCATGTAGTCCCTGTTCACTGTGCTTGATCTATACTAGATATACTGAATACATCATGAAAATGACCATCTAATATGATATTCTGTATCTGTCTTAACTCCTGCATCTGAACTGCTGACCAAAGCTAACCTTACACAATGCAAAGCCTGCTCCGAAATCCAGCTGCTGAAGCACTCTGACTGATTCGGAGCAAGCATTGTTAAAGAAATAGATAAATAAATACATAATGGAGTGGTGCAGTAAAGTAGCCTCATTTACCACTATTGAATTCATATCCCTGCTACTATCCCAGGGAGATTTATGGTTTGACCTTAATGCTGCCGTGACAGAGGAATCTACACACTCCGGATCACTGCTTTACGACACGCAGTTTCAGAACTGATGTGGACACGGATATATTTCTGAATCAATGTTGCTTTTTTGCCATGAAGGAAAACAATGAAGGAAGAGGAAAGGGGAGACGTACAGGCCTGTACAATACAGTTTGAGTACGGAATCGACAGAAAAACTATTTCTTTGGTCCCATCTAATTAATAAATCTCCATCTAGGAACCTCTGTAATCCATCTAAGCACCGTGGAGGCCAATGGTGACCATTGTACAGTATTTATTCCCATTTGTACAACCGTGGTAGGATCTCTGGTCAACATTCGCACACTACAGGCAGATTGGAAACGCAAATTCGATTAATCTGCATGTTTTTGGACTGTGGGAGAAAACCAGAGAACCCAGAGGAAACCCTGGGCAAACAGACCCAACGTGGGAATCGAGGGCCAAGAAGGTGACAGTGCTGACCACTAAGCCACCGTGCTACCTTATATATAATTATTCTTTTTTTTTTTTTTTATTACATTACCATTCAGTTTTGTTTTTAGCCCTGTTTGCAAATTAATACCATATGTTTGTGCGCAAATATGTAAAGACAAGGAAAATAAAGAAATTCATAAGAAATTAAATTAAAACAACGTCACACGAGAGGGAGTGCTGTTGTGCTAAATATCATAAGGTTGTATGCTGAAGATATGATAGAGGTGCTGATATTCAGTACAACAGCATGACCTTGAGAGTGATATTGCTTTTATACAATAGTTCCACAAACACCATTTATTATCAACAGATTATGTTGTGTTTTTTAATTAAACCAGGTATATCACTCCACCAACACATATTCTTCTGCACCTGGTGGAACAAACTAACCGCGACTGGAGGAGCTGGCGACCGACAGTTAGTGTAATTACCGGGGGTGAAAGTGGCTTTAAATTCTTACCGGTACTATATAGCCAAAAGGTGTGGAGAATAAAGCATGGAGGTGGTGGACAGTCCAGTAAATCTAATACATTCCATTTTTTGGCTCCACTAAGAATAGCCTCAGCTGGAAGTCTGGACTGAATCCCAAATAGTGTTTAATGGAAAGCTAGTGCGCTATGTAAAGTGTAGAATCCCTTGTTCCAGAACACCAAGTAGTGCCCTTGATGAAGGGAATTTGATGATTATTAGAACACCTGTGAGGTGGAGTGATGCCAACAGTTAAGCATCCCAGTGGCGTTATAGTCTGCATCACCACTCTTGGGATACCCTCGTCCAGACAGATTACACGGTCGGAATTAACTGTTGTATAATTCCGTATAATGCATGGAAGGCTTATGTCTTGGTTGTCATAGAGAATGTTGTATTTTTCATTGGCACTGTGCCTGAGCGTGCCAGTACACGGGGATCTTCAGGTGTCCCTCTAGAGAACCCTGACATGCTCTAAATAGATTGCCACAACACAGCATTTCCTGTCACACAGTTATAAAAGTTCAAACTTTTTTTTCGAAGCTGAATTATGATTGAACTCTTGGGAATCCAAAGAACAAGTATCCAATTTTCTTAAATATAGTAAAATAATTACTATAATATTTTAAATGTGCACTAAAGAAAAATGGCACATATGTTGTTCACTTTGATCGCAATTAAAAACCTTATGATGCTAAAACAACCATAAAAATGTGAGGTTCCACATGTTACTTCAAAGAGCCTGCTTTCCCTGCTTTCTTAAACTTGAACCAGAAACGAGAAATAAATCAGCATCATGTCTTGTTTATTTAGTCTTTACGTACAGTAAACTGATCAATAGGATAACGAGGTATATTGACACACTCCTTCTAGAGCAGGATCAGCAAACGCACTTAGGACCATCCGCAGGCAGTCAGACGCACTATAGTGTCTCCACACACTTCTAAAGCGAGCCTGGGTTTTTCCTCACTCAGAGACTTCATTAGATCGTAAGTCGTCCTGTGACAGCATGAGAAAAAGCCTTTTCAGAAGCCTTGAATTAAAGGGCTTTTGCATTCTCAAATTGCAAGGTAGGTCAAAGCTGCTGAACTATTCACAAATGCTGAGGCTGACTTCGAAGTGGTTTTTATTAAGAAGCATTAAAGAAAAATATATATTTTTTAAAGTCTTAGTTTAACTAATATGTTTGTTTTTTTTTAAGCGAATTAAGATATGAAAAGGTATGAAAGAGATTTTAATGAGCTGATATGAAACAAACAAATGTGGGACCCGTCCGTAGCCAGCTGTAAGATTTACAGCGTGTGAGATTCTCCCCCCCTTTTAATTTCTTTAAGTAGCTTGTGATGTAAGTGCTTTTGCGCTGGTGAAGGGATGCCAGTTTCTGCAGTACAGACACAGCCAATACAGGTGCAAAACACATGGCACACTCCAATTAACTGGAAGACTCTTGTGGAAATGATATCAAGCCTGATAAGTCACTATGCAAGGGCTCAAGGACACAAGACCACGCAATTACAGTACATGCAAACAGCAGGATAGGAACAGATTGATGTCTGGGAGCTTTTTCATTTAGCACACTGCAATGGACCAGCATCAGGAATTTTGAAAATGCAACATGCGCAAAAAAAAAAACACACACACACACACACGATGCTGCTAAAAGGAACCATGGAACGTGTTTTAGACTCAAGTAACAGCTGGATGACGGATGCACAACTGCTGGAGCTTATTAATCTTATTAAGTGATATACTGTGCAGAAGTTGAATATTAAAGCAGGAAACGTGCGCGCTTGGCAACAGTTGGCTACATCATGGCGCGCAAACAGCAAATGTGAGCCATAAACACTTAGACTTGTATTTCCTCCGACATGAAGAAACTTTTAATTGAAGAGGTTATTCAGTACCGTTGTTTTTTTTTTTTTTTTTTTTTAAGTGTCCGTGCAAGCAAGCAAAAAAAGCAAAAAAGCAAAAAAAACAAATAACAATCACCATTACGCATTTTGGCTAGGGGAAGTGAGGAGACACCGTACCTCCGTTTTCAGCGGCTCTCCCTGCTCGATTATGCTCACGAAGGGGATTTCCAAAAACGACGACATAAATTCCACCTGCATGAGTTCGTTCTGGCTCTGGGGGAACGCGAGCACCGCGGAGACCCCCTGCACCACGATGGACTGGCACACGCAGCGGAAAAGCGACTCGGGGTCACCGTCGGTCGGCTCGCGCGCCACCACGTCCAGACTCAGGTTGTAGGGCAGGAAGTTGTCTCCGCTCTCGGCGATGGCGCTGAGCGCTCGGTCCAGCGCCGCTCGCACCCGCACGGGCCTCCGGGAGGGCAGGAGCACGCCGAGGCGCACGGTGTGCCCGACCTGGGCGAGCACGCGGCACGGCTGCGGGTGCGCGTGCACCGGCGCGATCATGCACCGGAGCGTCTCCTGGTACAATCCGAAGTAGAAGAAGTACACCAAGAGCCCGGGGCAGATCAAATTCATCCTGCTTCGCTCTCACGCGCAATGAGGCATGATCAAGAGATTGCATTGCTTTGCCCCGTGTTGCGTTCCCGGTTCCCCCCCCCCCGTCTTTCTTTTTTCTTTCTTTCTTTCTTTCTTTTTTTTTTTACTTTCCAAAAAGCCTTTATTTTACCAGGACAGGAATATGTGCGGTGCTGGACGGAGTTGCGGCACGAATGTGTGGGATGCTACGGCTCAGGAGAAGAAGGAAGGAGGGAGGAGGGAGAGCGATGGGAAGGCGGAGAAGTCTCTCCAGACAGACACGGGACAGACAACGAGTTGGAGAGAGGAAGAAGAAAAAAAATCTGATGGATCTTTTGAGTCCTTTTAGTTTATTGACACTGTTGCATCCAAGTGAACTTTAAATCCAATCCTGGTCATTGCGTAATGAGGGTGCAAACGTGAAAGCGTGTGCATATTCATATCATAATGCCTTTTTAAAAATATATATCTTTTTTATTATTATTATTATTATTATTATCTAATGAAGGCAGTCATGGACATAGATCATCCATATTTGATTATTGTTGCTGTCATCTGCCCTGAGGAAGAAGGGGTTAGTCTCTGAGGCAGAAAGAAGCAATCCTGTGAGACATGAAGGCGCCAGGCGAGGCTGTACATCACACTGAGTGACGACAGCACACGACTGTAACTAACGACGGCTCTCCGATTCGCCTCACTCAACCGATTCTTTTTCTGTCCGCTTAAACACATCATGTGTCCAAAGTTCTTATGCAGACTGCGTTTCCACCTGAACCTCCACAGTAACCAACCATGACAGGATCATGGGGTTAATTAGTCTTTATTACTGTAAATAGACAGAGTCTATAAAATATTACGGAAAGGTGAATATTTCATATCACCATTCAAGTGAGTCCACTAAGTGATATAAAAAAAAAAAATTAAAAAAAAAAACGGTTCATCCAGAAAGAGGCAGCATGGTGGCTAAGTGGTTAGCACTTGCACCTGCAGGGTCTGGGTTTGATTCCGTCTCTGTGCGTTCCGTGCTTGGTGGGTTTCCTCCGGGTGCTCCGGTTTCCTCCCACAGTCCAAAGACATGCAGATTAGGCTAATTGGCATTTTCAAATTGCCCATGGTGTGTGAATGAGCATGTGATTGGTTTTAGGCCCCACGCGACCTTCTATACAGGTTTAAGCGGTATAGACGATGAGTGAGTGAGTAATCAGCAATGATGCATCTATTACCAACTGCAAAACCAATTGTCATCTATCTTTGGATATTTCTTTAATATTGTTTAAATAGACACATTTCAGTGTCTAATATGTTTCAACGGACAACAATTTCTTATAACCCTCACTCACATCAAGCACAGAAAACAACTAGAGAGATTGCTTAAATTTACTGGAATTGGGTTAAGAACTGATTACTAAATGTATTAAGGAAGGAGAGTGCTGATCTCCTGATGGGAATAAATGTGGTCAAGACATTGTGAAAAGCCATGATCGGTGATCACTGAAGTTGCATCCAAAAAAATCATCAGCATAAATCACAGACACGTTTTATAGTGGGTCTAAGCACATTTCCAAACACACACAATATGTGTTTATAAGAAAACCACTTGTTAGTCAGACTAATAAGGGGGAAAAAACTCCAAATGAGCTTTAAGATTGGACTTCGAAACAGTGGAAAAAGGTCATGTGGTATAATAAGTCCAGTTTTACCCTGTTTCAGAGTGATGGGCGCCTCAGGGTAAGACATACTGTACAGTATCAAGCATAGTGCCCACTGTAAAAGCCTCTGGAGACAATGTTATGATTAAGGCTGGAATGTTGCATCGAGTCTATAAAGTATCATGAAAATTTAAGTATTTCACATATTTGTTTTTTATTATTCAAGTTAGTTAAATAAGTTATTTAAAAAACAATTAATCGGCAAAGATGCATCCATGACAACTGCAAAAACAATTGCTGTCTATCTTTTGGTAATCTGAATATTAATTAAATATTGACTGCTGTGCCTAATACAACCACGAATCATTTACATTTAGGCAGTTGAGGGTTAAGGGCTTTGCTCAAGGGCCCAACAGCGGTAACTTGGTGGTCAAGGGGTTTGAACCTGGGGCCTTCCGATTTGTAGTCAAATGCCTTAACACTAGCTGCTAAGCAGTTGCTCATTTCCTTAACAGCAAAGTCTTGGAAAAAGAAATTACTGAGTTTCAGAAGGGAGAAATTATTGGTCTGCATCAAGCAATGAAAACAACTAAGGAGATTGCTGAAATGTACTGGAATTGGGTTAAGAACCAATTTACACTTTATTACTTTTAAAGCCCAAGTGGCACAGAGCCGTTCCGGCAACACAGCATAGATCAATGACAATTAAAAAAATATATATGTGCTTATATAGAGGCCTTGCCCGTGTGTGTTAACGGGGAAGCTTTAGACATCAAACTGTGCATTTGGGTTTTCGGATATATCGGGTAGAACTAAAGTTATTATTTGTTTTATAATGTGTAAAGTTTACCACTACTGGAATATGGGAATGACATCGCAAAAATGTAGAACTCCCAAAATGGGTATATTATTATTATTTAATTAAATTTTTTTGGCCATAGAAACAATTGAAAACAACCAGAAAAACACACAATCATGTGTATCTGAGCTATTTCTTTGCCTATGTGACCCATTTTAAATTTGTTGCTCAGTCATGCATGTATACTGTAGTTGGTTGCAGTGAAATATAATTCAGCTTATCAGTTTGCTTAGGTTGTACCCTAGATATTTTTTATTTAAAAAAACAGTAAAACAAAAATAGCTAGTTTTAAGGGCTGGTATGGTGTCCACTGTAGAAGACTCTGGAGACAGGATTATGATTAGGGCTGGAATGCTGCATGGACGCAATCGATTTCGCCCAATAAGAAAATATGTCTTACTTGTGTGGCGTGCATTACTGCATCACAGTGTTCGTGTTTATCCGCAATTATTGCAGGACATGGTAAAAAAAAATTGTACGTCCCAAAAAGCTCTCAAAAAGCCCAAACAAAATTGTCAGAAGTGCAGTACCACTATGCAAAACTGAAATAGCCTCCCACAGCAGCACGACTGCTGCATCTCAAAAGAAAACGCCCCGGCGCTCTCTGACTTCAAAAGGACGAGACAGCAGCGTAAATATTTATTACAGTGCGTTTTCTCTGATTGTTGACTGCTGTCACTGCCTGGGAGTAGAAGTTGCGTTTTTATCTGTTGTCTTTTAGACAAGACCTTAACGGAGAACTCATTTGAGTAGATGCTAACGGCTAGCATGGCAACACTGCTTTCCATCACATTTGCAAGTCGTAAGCAGTTTGTTTATGCACATAAACAACCAAGCAACACAGATTTACATTAAAATCATGCTGTAAGTTGGTGTACGCAACCTTGTGGAGATGAAGAATAAAGGGCACATCCGGTTTACAGTCGGCACAAGCTATCGACCTAAATCATACTCGACACACTGCACAACACTATCTACTGTAAGGTAATACAGTCAAATATAAAAAACACATCTTTTCTAATTAGACCTACATGGAATAAAGCTTACCTTTGGTGATGAATCTTATCATTAGATAAAAGTGAAAATTTTGAATAAGTTAAAATATGTAACCAATGCACAAGTCTTTCTTAAACAAATTCAGGTCATAGAATTTCAAATACAAAATTCAAACACAGTCATACACAGTCATGCACAGTATGATATGCAGTGAAATGCTTATACAACCACCAGGGCTGAAACGATTCCTCGAGTAACTCGAGTAATTCGATTACAAAAATGATCGAGGCAAAATCTTCTGCCTCGAAGCTTCTTTTAATTAATTTTAAAAGCTTGCGTTATGTTTTTGCGCAATTATTTGTTTGGCGTGACACAGCACGCTTTCGCGTGCAAGCCGCCAGTAAGCACCGCCGAAGAAGAAGCGCTTACGTCACCAATAAAGCGGAAGGAGACGCAAACAGTTAGCTGTGTATTGATTTGAGGGAGCGTTCTGTTGCGGGCTGCAAAATGGAAGGGAGCGATAAAATGATATACAAATTTATTTTAAAGTGTGCATTCGTTTTTTTGATACTTGAAGTCATTTGAAATACCTTTTTTTTTTTTGTTTTGTTTTTGCATCTGTGAAAAAGCTTTAAATACATTTTCATACATAAGAATGTATGGCACTGTAATGCATTTAATTCATCTCAGTCAACTTTAAACTATTCCTTGTATTGTGAATAATGAATACATTTTTACTTTTTGATCAAATGCTGTATGCATTTAAAAAATAAAAGTAGATTTTTCTAAAAAGAAAACCCATTAATCTTTGTTCCTCTTATATATTTTACATTGCTGTTTAATTAAGCAAAAGTACATTTTATCCGATTACTCGATTAATCGATTAAACTTTTTGGTAGAATACTCGATTACTAAAATATTCGATAGCTACAGCCCTAACGACCACCCATGACCTAACACTAATGAGAACAAAGAGAATAGACAGTCTGTAGAAAAAATAGTTATGAAATAATGTAAGAAATTCAATAAATAAAACTCTAGCTATAGAAATATAGCAATAAAAAAAAATCAAAAATGTAATATAAAAATATAGGGGAATATATATATATATATATATATATATATATATATATATATATATATATATATATATATAGAAATTTTTACAAGATATGCTTGAATAAAAGGTTAAAACATTGTCACATTTATGAAATTATTTATTTATAGGCAGTTTTCAAACAAAGGATTAATTGACCAGTTAGAAATGGATTGATGGATTAATCAGGCAAGATAGTCATTCGATTAATCAAAAAAATCATCATCATCATCATCATCATCAGTTGCATCTTAGTTATGCTCTGGGGTTACTTTCAGTCCAGACTCAGCAACGTTATGTGGCCATAAAATGAAGTCAGCTGATGACCTGAATGTACTGAATGACCAGATTATCACTCACTCACTCATCGTCTATACCACTTAATCTTGTATACAGCGTCTCAGGGGTCCCAGAGCCTATCCCAGGAAACCTAGGGCAGGGACAGGGTGCCAATCCATCACAGGACGCACACCTACATACACTTGCACACTACAGGCAATTTGGGAATGACAGTTAGCCTAGTCTTTGGGAGGAAACCAGAGGAAACCCACCAAGCACGGGGAGAACATGCACTCTCTGCATGTCTCTGAACTCTATGCACATAGAGACGGGAATCGAACCCGGACCCTGGCGGTGCAAGGCAACATTACTAACCACTACACCACGGTGCCGCCTCCAGGTAAAAAAAAAAAAAAAAAAAAAAATTTCTTGATTGCATGATTCAAATTGTGAAAGTGTTGTTTTGGGAGCATGAGGAATCATTTTCACACATGAACTGGCTACAACTAATTCCTGACCCTAATCTCATTGATAGTCTTTGGAATGTGCTGAAGAAATCTTTACTTCATGCATAGCAGATTTTTGTGATGTATAAAAGAAGAACCCAAGTAATAAATCATATCGGAACTTTAAAGTAAACAACAAGAAGAATTTTTGAATAACATATCCTGGTTGCATGTGTACACACTTCTAAACTAACACGTAGTTGAAGCACGTTTAGATTTCATCATGGCATCCAATCTTTCTGGTAAGAGTTCATCGGTGTGGCTCATCTTGACTTACAGTAGTAATATGTTGCCATTCTTTTTTGTAAAAGCAGTTTAACTTACATTCAACACATACAACTTGAAATACACAGCCCTCTTCAGATCATCTCACAGATTTTCAACTTGAGTTAGATCTGTACTCTAGATCTAAATCCTTGATCTTGTTTTGATAAAGCCATTCCTTTGTTAGTTTAGATGTTAAAAGGTAAAAATTTCTCATCATCCTAAATATTTTAACAGAAACCTTGAGGTTTTGCATCAAATAAAAAATCACTGACATTTGGAGCTTTTCTTTATTTCCTCCAACTTGCTTAAAGGCTCTATTTAAACGCCCAGTCCCACTACAGGGATAGGGTTCTCTTTTTTTCCTTCTTATATATATATATCGCCAACTTTGGTCTTCTCGAACCGCAGCACATAATTCCACCTAGGGCTGGGAGATGAGACTTCACAAACCCTTTGAAGGTTTGCTGTGGTATCTGACAGTAAGATGTTAAAAGCAGGTCTTTTACAGTAGGTCCTGTAATCGTTGGATCGTTCTTGTTTGTCCCGTATATCCAATAGATGCTCGAATGAATCGAGAGCTGGGGAATTTAGAGGCCAAGTCAACCTGGGGAATTCGCATGTTCTTCAAATCATCTTTGAATGGTTTTGCAGAATGGCAGGGTGCATTGGTCTTTACAACAGGCCATTTGTCTTAGGTAGGTAGATGATACGTGTCAAAGTAACATTCACTTGAATGCCAGGACACGAGGTTTCTCAGCAGAACATCGGCAGAGCATAACTCTGGATATTGGTGTCAACTCTTCACAAGCCCCTGCCATGCACATGATTTAAAAGAAAATATGATTTATAAGACTGGACCACCTTTTTCTATTGCTCCATGGTCCAGTTCTGATGCTCACACACCTATTTTTGGCGATCTCAGTGGTGGAAACGAGTCAGTGTGGGCATTCTGACACATCTGCAGCTACACATTTATATGCACAGCTTACATTTTTAAGCATTTGGTGGTACAGACTTCACTCTCCCATGTGGATTGGTGAGTCTTGAGTGCCCATTACCCTGTCACCAGTTCATTTGTTGTTCTTTCTTGGACACCTTTTGATAGGTACTATCCACTCACTGCATTTGACCCGTGTCAAATTGAATTTGAGCCCTCCTTTTTCTCCTTACAACAGATCAGAGCTGTATTTCAATCAGCTAGTAGCTCAGTGCGAAGTGGACTGCACAGGGTGTTCAGCTATGTTAAGTAAGTACAGTAAGGGTGAAACTGCTCAGGTCTTGAACGGTGCAGGGAACAAATGAACAATGTTTCATCACGTTGCCAGGAGTGTACAAGCAAAATTACCCATCAGTCTTTGCACAAGACCTGGCAATAATTTCCTGCACCATTTATTATTATCAAGGATGACAATATATTAATATTACATAATAATAATTTGTAAGTAATCTACATATAAATTTAATCAGTAAATCACTATTTCAGTACATAGGCTATTCATCTGCACAATATTAATGTATTTAGGAATGACAGCATCCATCTTGGAAATTAATTGAGTCACATTTATTCACAAAAAATGTACGTACAGTACATTTTCATAGTACAGTATATGTTTTGTTCTAATATATGTTCAATTTTCAATTTAAAAAATGTGAAATTTCCACTGTACTGTAGCAACAACAAGTAATGGTGTTGCATGGGTTACCAGGGTAATGCACAGAAGAAGTCATGTCTGCATTGGTGACTTTGCAGTGTTGTGTCTAATGGATGGATTTGGTTGAAGGAAATTTCACTAACTGACATTCCCTGCACAGGTAGCAGTATGTAGGGAGCGCTGGTTATAATACCCCTGTGGAAGAAAACTTGCTGTGCTGCCTATTATATTTCACTCCATGTCAGGTGGCATTTTAATGAAAAACTGAATGTTTTTCACTCCACCTGACATATTGTTTTATGCTTATGGTTATGGTTATGGCTGATACGTGTCTTTTTACCACATATTGATTATTTACTGTTCCATGGTATATCCAATGTCGTTGATTTTTTTTTTACCCTCTCCTGAGGGTGGGATCCCAGACCTGCTTTTTAAGCTATTTGCTGCCCATGGCTATTGTGGTTTTGGTACCAGTATGTCAGGGAAATCGTATAGGAACAGCTGTACTGTATTTGGGGTTATAACTTTAAATTGTAGAACGTGTATACTAATTTGTATCTTGTGATCATTTGAAAGTGATTTATATATACTGTATATATAAATATATATTTATTTTTTCCCTAAAATACTTCTGGTTGAGGATAAAGTGGTATAGATGGTGATGATGATGATGATGATGATGATACTTCTAGTTGTTTGTGACTTGATCTATAATTATACAATTAAGGTGGAATAGGTTCTGACATGGATTTACAACCCTAATTCCGGAAAACTTGGGACGTTTTTTAATTTATTTAAATAAAATGAAAGCTAAAAGACTTTCAAATCACATGAGCCAATATTTTATTCACGATAGAACACAGTGAACATAAAGGTTAAACGGAGAAAATATACACTTTTAAGTATCAATTGGGCTCATTTCAAATATAATGCATTCAAGGTCTTAAAATAGTTGGGACAGGGGCAACAAAGGGCTGAAAAAGCAAGAAATTTTGAAAAGATTAAGCCGCAACATTTGGCATCAGGTCTGTAACATGATGAGCCATAAAAGAGGCAGAATCTCTTAGAAGTACAGATAGTATGGGCAGAGCCTTTCCTATCTGTGAAAGAGTGAATAAAAAGATTGTGGAATACTTTAAAAACAAGGTTCCTCAACGTCGAATTGCAAAGGCTTTGCAAATCTCATCATCTACAGTGCATAACATCATTAAAAGATTCAGAGAAACTGGAGAAATCTCTGTCCATAAGGGACAAGGCCGAAGACCTTTGTTCGGTCTTAAAGGGAGACCTTCCAGCGTGTTATCAGAGTTCAGTTAATAAGCCAGGTATGGAGGTGCATAAGTGCATACGGTATGGGCAGCTTGCAATGTCTATTCCAGGGAAGGCAGGGCAATTCCAGCAAGGCAATGCAAAACCACATACTGTCGCTATTATAACAGCATGGCTTTGTAGTAGAAGAGTCCAAGTGTTGAATTTGCCTCTCTGCAGTCCAGATATTTCACCTATAGGGAACATGTGGCGCATCATTAAACGAAAAAAAAACAAACTCTACAGCGTCTGGAACCTATATCAGACAAGAATGGGACCAAATTCCAACAGCAAAACTCCAGGGCCCGTATTCACAAAGCTTCTTAAACCTAAAAGTTGCTCCAAGTGACGAAATTCTAAGAAAATTCGTAGAATTATGACGTTTTCTTAGAATTTCCCCTTCAATTTAGGACTAAATTTTAGTAAAGATAAAAATGATTCATGAAACATCTCAGCCCTAAAAACAGCTCCTAAGATAAAAATTGTTAAGAGTAGAGAGGAGGACTTTTAAGAGGCTTACGAGTTTCTATAGCAGAGGACAAAATGACAGAAAGAAGAAATATTCTCCAAACACTGAACATAAAGCTAAAAGTAAACACTGCTCTTCTGTCCAATTTGTTTTTTTCTTGTTCTTTTACTTCTTTCCATCTCTCTTGGATTGTTGGCTACATATTATCCAAGAGTGTAATTTAAATAGACTGTTTTTGTTTTTTGTTTTTTTTTGCAATCACGTAAATTAGTAAAAAGTGAGACATTTTTCTCCCATCAATCTAAAATGGATTACAAGTACAGTGGAAGCTCGGATTGCGAGTAACGTGGTTTACGAGTGTTCCAAAAACCGAGCAAAGATTTTAAATATTTTTTTATTCGGAAACCGAGCAAGTATTAGTTTACAAGCGCCGAGTATCATGCTTCACACATGCGACTCTTGTTTTGACACCGAGCGTCACTCTCTCACCTTCCCTTCTTTTTTCCTGTTAAAATGGTGTTTCCGTTGTGTGTGTGTGTGTTTGTTGTGAATCTTAAAAAGCAAGGTGGGGAGAGGGAAGAGGAGTGTTACTGTGTAAAACGAGGCGAGGGAAGGGGCTAATTCCACACACACACACACACACACACACACACACACACACACACACACACACACACACACACACACACACACGGCGCCTGCGCGCACCAACGGAAACACTTATCGGTCAGGATTTATTTGTACTTTTTTTTAAGGTAAAATGCAGATTAATTTGTTTTATTTTCATTTTATAGATTGTATTAATTATTTTTTTGTATTTATTTTTTGGGGCTGTGAAATGAATAATTTGAGTTTTCCTTATTTCTTATGGGAAATGATGATTTGGTTTACGAGTGTTTTGGAATACGAGCCCACTTCCGGAACGAATTATGCTCATAATCCAAGGTTCCACTGTAATTAAATCAGTATGGAAAATAAATGTGAGTAAATATAGTACTGTAACTACTGTGTGGAAATTAGTTGCTTCAAAAGTAGGCACATTTTAAACATTTGGCTGTTTTAATTAACTTTAAGATATTTAGCCTTTAACAGAAACTTTGCATAGTAGCTTGCATTCATTTCTTTATATACAAACATTATGAGTTCACTATCTTTTCTATTGTCATATATTCTATTTTCACAAAGACTCCATTTTAATACCATTACAGATTTTTTTATTTCAACCAATCACAGTCCTTGAATTGCTGCGTCATCCCTAGCAACGGGGTCGACCACACCTCCTCACTAAGATAAAGGTTTTTTACTTTCCTTCCTCAGAGTTGCTCTGAAAGTTTTCTCGATCACTTTTAGTGTAGACCCCCAGCTTGGACATTTTAAGCTGATAGGAGCTCTCTGAGAGAATTCTAGGAAGTTTTGTGGATACGGGGCCAGAAACTCATAACCTTGATGCCCCAACATATTGAAATTGTTTTTAAAATGCTATATCTTGGTAAAAATGCCCCCGCCCCAACTATTTTTATCTGTAGCAGTCATCAAATTTGAAACGAGCTCATTGTATTTATTGTGCATTATTGTGCTCATAAAGTGTAAAGTTTAAGCATTTATGTTCTCTGTGTTATATTGTGAATAAAACATGTGATTTGAAAGTCTTTTAGTTTTCATTTTATTCACAAAAATGTTCCAACTATTCCAGAATGTGTGATGTACTTAAATTTCTTTCATCAAGAATCTGCTGTTACATCCACTCTATATGTGTTTAGGTTATATTTTATATTTGCGGTTTCTGTGTTGCATTGAATATTCCATTCTGACTTCGGTGCCGGAGCACTGCAGACACTTTTGAGAACTAGTTTCTGGATACAAACTGAATTAATGAGGTATAGATCAGGTATGTTTCATCATCTAACAAAGTGATCAAAGTGTGACATTGACTGTGTGAGAAAAGCTCACTTATAGTAGCTAGCAAGGGTTTAATCAAGTGTTTGTGGTAAACTGGCTCCTAAAACGACAAGATAGTTGCAGGCAGATAAAATGGGTACAGAAAGGAATAACCCTTTAAAGTGATCACATTTTGTTGCGTTGCAGCTTGAAAGGAAGACATACACAGCCCTTGTTTTATCCAGCTGTATTTACTTGATGCTGATTTGGAAAAGGATCACCCCCCTCCTAAACTCAATCAGGTGAAGCTACTCACCTTCTCAATAGCACACAAAGTCATTTAACTTTCAACTGCGATCAGCATTTGGTAGTGTCCCTGGTAGTGCAACTGAAGCAAACAATTACTGTAACTATGGGTGGGTGGCACGACACTGTCAAAAGATCTCCGGGATAAAGCTGTGCACAGGTACAGGTCATTAGAGGGATACAAAAAATAATGTCAAAGACTTTATCACTGCCTAGAAGCACACTGATGTTTCTTATTAAGAAGTGGAAAGTATTTGGTACAACACAGACCCTCCCTAGATCAACATGTCACAGGATGAAAGAGCCAGGAGGAAACTGGTCAGGAAGGCTACCAAGAGGCCTACAACAACTCTGAAGCAGTTGCAGGAATTTATGACAAAGAGTGGTCATTATGTGCATGTGACAACAAATTCTCCACAAAAGTGACTTGTAGGGGAGGGTTGCAAAGAACAAACTCACTCCTCAAGAAAGGCCACGTGCAGTCACAATTGAGCGTTGCAAAAACACAGGTGGTCAATTGAGACTAAAATTGAATTATATGGCCACAACACCAATGATACTGTATGCCTGGCAGAAATCTAATACAGCACACCATTCAAATAACACCATTCCTACAATAAAGCACGGAGGTGGTAATATCCTGTTATGGGGTCGTTTATCTGCAGCAGGGACTCAGTATGGAAGAAAAATCGATGGGGCAAAATACCGTCAGATTCTTGAGGAAAACCTGCTGCCCTCAACCTTCCACAAAGTTATCAGTGGGAAGAAGAAAGTTTTCCTTCTAACATGACAATGACCCAAAGCACACAGCAAAACTGACCACACCGTGGTTGAGGAGAAAAAAGGTGAATGACAATGGACCTCACATGGTCTAATCAGATCCCAGACTTCTTGGCCAGACAATGTGTGGAATGACTTGAAGACTGCAGTCCACAAATGGTGACCATCAAATTTAACTCACCTTGAGCAGTTCTGCAAAGAAGAGCGGGCAAATATTGCAAAGTCTAGATGTGCAAAGCTTTGTGTGCCACTGAGAAGGGGATTAGCTTCACCTGACTGAGTGTTTCAAATGAAGTCATTTTTAGGGGGGTGATCATTTTCCAAATCAGTGATTCTGTTTTTTTTTCCTGACATGTTGGTGTTATATCTTTCAGTTGGATGTTAAAAGTTGCACCGAGTAAATATAGCTGGATAAGACATAAATTGTGCCTGGCTTCATTTCAGGCTGCAAAAGCAACAAAACAACTGATTCTTTTTTATAACCATTATATTAAAAAATATGAAAAAAAGAATTTCTGTCATTTGTATGAAATACTGTATATTTATAGTGGTATCATTAAGTTGGTATGAATAAATATGTTAAAGCCAAGAATTTTTTTTTTTCTTTTCAGGTTTGCAAAAATCTAACCAGGACCCCATCTGATATGTTTTTCCATACTAACAAACATTTTAGGTGGACAAATAACAGGTTTTATTACACATGACAGTATTAGAAGCTACAGTACAATATGTTTCATTTAGATTGTATTATGGTTAAAAAGAACAATAGACTACTTTGCGTCTGCTATTGCGCTGATTCTTAATGATCTTTATGGTGACCTTCTTAACTGTCTCTATTGGTCAACAGGACATAAACCTTGCCATCACTTTTTTTTTTGTACTGATATTTGTTTTTTATCATAATTTGTACTATATTATTGGAAAATGAAGATAGTTTACATTTTTCAAATTAAATGAAAATTTTTCTTTTAATTAATTATTTATTATTTTCTTGGAAGGGTATCTTGGCCACACTTCTCCAGTCTAAGCAGCTCATGCTGATTTATTTTTTTTTTTTTGTATTTTTCCCCGATTTTCTCCCTAATTTAGTCGTGTCCAATTCCTCCCCGTCACTAGGGGGCTCCCACATTAAGGCTACTACTACCACTCAGCCGGGAGGGCCGAAGACTATCACGTGTTTCCTCCGAACCACGTGACGCCAGCCGACCGCATCTTTTCGAACTGCTCGCTCGCGCACCGTTGGGGGCGGCGTAACACACTCGGAGGACAGCGCTATCCGCTCCCTCCGTTGCGCGAGCTCACAGACGCCCCTGATTGGCTGTAGAGCCGTGATTAATGTGGGAGCACTAAGTACCTCTCATCCCTCCCCTCTGAGAGAGCTCGGCCAATCAGCTCTCTCTAGACCTCCGGCTGCGAGAGGTTACAGCACCACCCGGGATTCGAACTAGCGATCTCCGGATGATAGGGCGAGCGCTTTAACCACTGCGCCACTCGGAGGCCCAACTCATGCTGATTTCTAATAAAAAATAAAAATAAAAACCACAATGATAATAAGTGGTAGAGACAATACAAAAACAATGCAAATTGGAAATTTCGAAGCATGGTTAGGTAAACAGCTTTGGCTTGGAGATAACACATTGGCATAATAAAATGACAATGCAAGCTGCATCTAGCCACAATCAATGAACACATCATTATAGCCAGGACAGCTGTACCACCACATTTGCATAAAGCTTTATGTTATGATTTGACACAGTGTTATTCAGAATTATATCGTAGTTTCAGTCCAGGCTGCAAATAAATTTGCCCAGCTTGCATGAAACTTCCTGGGCGACTCCCCCCAAAGTCACATTGCACAACCACACAGCCATTAAATCTCATTTGTTCGTTTGGCCCTACCTTCACTGAATACATAATGAACCTGCTTGTGCACTGTCTCCCTCTGCTGAAGAGGGGACTGCTTGGGTGCATTAGGGGAGTTCCTGTCACACTGTCAAGCAGTGCCTACTTCTTTTTAGCATGACTCCCCGGGCCCGATATCCTGGAGACAGCATCGATTAGCATGCAGGATCAACCGAGCTGATCTACCTTCACACTCTCTGCAAATCACCTTTAACGCCAAACACATCTAGAGTTCAATGAACCTAGACCTGCTTGTTTTTAAAGAAACAGTACTTACAGTAAGTATCCTTAAGTGTCCATGTGTGCATATGGCTTTGTACTGTAGGTGTGTCATTCTTTTTTCTCACATTGCTACCTGTTGATGTGAATGATGACAGTGTGGTGGTTGAATACATGTGTGAAAATGATTCCTACCAGAACTGAACTGTCACAATATGAATCCTGAAATATGCTGGTTCCTTCAGTGGATAAAAAAATCTATTGAGGTGATAAGCTGGTCATTCAGTACATTCAGGTCGACCTAATTTTATTGCCATAATGTTGCTGAGTTTGGACTTGAGCAACTGAAGCAACACCAGATCATAACACTGCCTCCAGAGGCTTGTACAGTGGACACTATGCTTGATTGGTGCATCGCTTCATGGGCTTCCCTTCTGACGCTGACACACTCATCGCTCTGGAATAGGGTCAATCTAGACTCATCAGTCCACATGACCTTTTTTCATTGCTCCAAAGTCCAGTCTTTATTCTACCTAATAAATGTAAGTGTGTTTTTACCATGGACACACACCTGTTTAGCCCAGTCCGGTGAGTTCTCATTACATTGTGGTCTTACTTTCACTATTAAACCAAGCAATGATTTCTACTGTCAGTTTTTTACCATGCATACTAAATGTTTAAGTGATCTGCATTCATTTTTTTTCTGACCACATTTCTTCCACAAATTTAAAGTTTCGGCACAGTCCATATACTGTAGTTTTTATAATATGTCAGACAGTTCCTAACCCAATTCGAGTCATTTCAAATCTTCTTAATTGTTTTTGGGACTTGATACAGGCCAATAATTTGAGGCAGGGGTGGCATTGCCCACCCCAAGCTAAAATATGTCACTACACTGAGTCTTATACATACAGTATATTATAAATGGGGAAATTAACACATTAACGCTTGAAAATAAATTGGGATTGTTTAACATGTTTAAAAACATTATCATCGTTATTGGAGCATCATTTTCCTTTTTCTTTGACGTTGTAACCATGATTGACATTGTAAGATGTTCTTCTGTGTAGTTAGAAGCACTGACTGTTGGGGCGCTCTCCGTACCGGGTACCCTTCAGCATGGTTGAGTTCAGGCTACCAGCCTTTTTAGGTTTGGACTTGCTTGGGTAGTCTTGTAGAAACAATATAAATTTAAATAAATGTAAAACATTTTAAAAACAAACAAAAAAGAAAAAGTAATGCAATAAAATTACAGAATTGTAAGAAATGCATTCTGTTGAATTCTGTTACCCTGTGCTTATCAATAAGTTCATTTTAAACACACAGGACATACAGTATGAGTGGCATGCTGGGAGTCATGGTTATCTATTTAAATAAAAGAAAGGTTTTGTCTGTACTTTGGTCAGAACTCACTCTTTCTTCACGTTTCATATATTGAACGACCAGAATTCGGTCTCTGTCAGGATGTCTGTCTGTCTGTATGTCTGTCCAGCTAGATTTTGACAAAGCATCACACAAAACTGCCTGGACAGAACTTAATGAAACCTTGAAATACTGCCTGAAGTTTAACCTGCACCATAAGTGAAATCAAAATGTTGATTTAATGCAATGTTATGAACAGTTATGTTTTGGATTTAAAATCTACTTTAAAATAAGCTACTAATAAACTGCTAGCTCAATGTAAACAAATACCTGCACCAATAGATATTAATCAGAAAAGTTAAACTGAATATTTTTACTGGCATTAGTTCATATTTTCACCTCTGAAATAACAGGGCTGAAGTGGTATAAACAAAACTTCAGACAAAACTTTTCTGTAATTCATTCTCTGATTCCAGAACATTTGACTTACAATAAAAAAGTATAATTTAGTGTAAACAAGGCGTAAGATACTCAACCTTACAGAATTGTATTTCTTTGTATTAATAAGTTAGACAGAATGTTCTGACAAAAGACTAACAGACATGTACGTGAGCTTCAACCTGAAATAATATCATCACTGATTATATTAAAGCTGATCGGCTTATTTTTAGCTTTAACCTTTTAACTATTTCAGCAGTGGTAGACAGTGAAGCAAACATGTCGCGGTTAGTTTAGCTATTTTATTTCATGTTAACAATCTTAACATATACAATTAGCAAATAAACTACAGGCTAAAAAATATATAATTTTCTTCCATTTGTTGTGCTGGACACAGATTATGTTTAAGCGAGACTCTTGTACACATGTTCTAATGTTATTTTCTGCTGAGTCATTTGGAGGGAAACTGAATATACAGTATATCTCACACAGGAAATAGTCTACACTGTTCAAACATACAAATGTCACCTACAGTAGGGATTTATTTCAAAAGTTTTGTATTTATATAAAAAAGGGAGATTAGGAAATTTGTGTTTCTTATTCCTTAATTTTCTATTTTGTAAAGATATTTAGCTTTATTCATTTAAATTTATTAATTGGAAATGTCACAATTTGTACATAATTTTTTCATTTTCTCTGACTGCTTACATAATTTCTATAAAAAATGAATCGGACATTATGATGGAACAGTTACTCAGTACTTGAGTATCTTTTCACCGAATTTTTTTTTTTTTTAACTTTTACTTGAGTAATATTTTGGATCACCCAAATGAGGATTGGTTCCCTGTTGAGTCTGGTTCCTCTCAAGGTTTCTTCCTACTACCATCTCAGGGAGTTTTTCCTTGCCACTGTCACCGTCACCCTTGGCTTGCTCATCAGAGGCATTGCATTCATCATTCACTCATTCATCTAATTATTATCTAGACACATTTTTCTCACACATACACATTTCCATAAAAAAATTTTTCCATTCATTCTTGTTAAGCTGCTTTGAGACAATGAACATTGTCTCAAAGCAGCTACTGTATATAAAGTGCTACTGTATATAAATAAATTGAATTGGATGACTACTTTTTACTTCTACTTGAGTAAATATTAGTAACATTAGTAATATTAGTAATAAGTAATATTATTTTGAAGTACAGCTTCTCTTACTTGAGTAAATTTTTTGGCTACTCCACCCACCTCTGCTCTTATCTTCTGCTACTGTAAGTGTATGAATGACATGACATGCAGTGGTTGGACTGTGTACTGACTGCGGTAATAAAACATTTAGCTTTTCTTTGTAAAGTCTGAATCTTCAATCTTCTTCTGAATTTTTTTCACAAGCCTACGAGCCTCACAAGTCCACACATGTTTGAGGTCTGACGCTGGCAAGACTATTTTTGTTCTCATTAAGCTACATAAATTATTTTAAAGAAGTGATTTGATGAAAAAGCACAGATAGTGAATGCGCTGCTTGTGTTTTAGGACTATATAATTATATTTCCGCCCGAGTTCTGACTGAGCTGAGAGTTGTAATGATTCATGAGGCTGAGAGACTGTTAAGGACGGGTTATACAATACTGTGCAAAAAGTCATGAGCCACCCTTCATTTCTTCATGTTCTGCTTCCAAAGAGTCAGACTTTCTTGTGTTTTTAATGTAGTTCTGAGGAAAACAGTAGTCCTTCAGGCTTCCTGAGAGATGCTGATTTTTGGCAAGATTTTGTCTCACATTTTCAGTCCAGTCCTTGTACCTGACCTGTTTCCGTGGTATGTTTTTGTTTGTTAAGCCATACAGTGACTTACAGTATGAATCATTCAAGCATGGAAAAGCATCTAACTAAAGGCATGAACCAATGAGAAACATGTGCAGGTAATGACAGATGATCAGGCCGGTGATTAGTATACTGGTGATGCTGATGCTGAGTGGTTGCAGACGAGAGGGGAAATGAGGTCGGGTGTTACATAAACATTCCATTTTTAAATTGTATCTTTAAGCACTTTGAAGTCTGTCAAAATAAGACATTTGGTCTAATTTCTTACATTTAATCCACAACAGTTTAATATGAAGACATGAGGGGTGGCTCAAGAGTTTTGCACAGTATGTACTTTACTGCAGTGACGCATGTTATCATGTGTGTCACAATGCAGATTGGGTTTATGAATGAGACAAGAGCATTCGATTGAACTCCAGAGTGGGAAGTTAATGACATGAGTGATGTATATTGTATAGTATAGTATAATACATAGTGCCTCCTCACAACTACAAACTGTATAGTCAGTTCTGTAGATTTAACAAACGAATGTCTGTATTTTAACTGATCCAAAGAATACATAAGTATATACAGTATAACTCATTTAAAAGTAAAGTGAATTGCTATTTTGTTTAGCAGTGATGTTGTGGATCAACCATGTTAATATGATGGCATGTGCTGAACTAAGGGCTAAAAAGACCTTCCTGACTTTTCCTGCCGGAATTCTGAATTAAGGTTTTTTTTTTTTTTTCTCTCTCAGGTGCCTGGTCAGCAAATCTGAGTTACTGTATAAAGAACAAAGTCAGGCCAGAGTGGTTGCACTTTAGGTTGACCTCTCTACTCACCTGCCTGATTATTTGAAAACAGATGTTGCTTATTTTATATATACTGTTTGTCACAATCTTTTATACTTTTTATATACTTATATATGTAATATTTTTTTATATTTTATAGGGGGACTATTTTTACAAGAGCACACTAAGTGTAAGACGTGGGAATGGTGACTCGGGCCGCTTGTATTATAAATGTGCAATGGTTGAATAAAGAAATGCACGATAAACTGGTTAGAGGAAATCGCTCAAATGGGACCAGTATGGGGTGTGGCAACCCACCAACAACGGGGCTCGAACACGGATCCAAAGATCAGAAAATCAACAACCTATAGCCTAAATCTGAATATTTTAAAATTGTGATTAATCACAGACTATGGCTGTGATTAACTAGAGTACATTTTTTAATCGATTGACAGAACTAATTTTATTTACAGTAAGGCGGGTCATAGTTTGTAGTGTTGTAGTTACTGTACATTAGTCATGTCCTTCCTGTGAAAACGTTAAAAAAAAAAAAAAAAAAAACCTCACCAGACATATTTTTTACATGGGAAAATGATGTGCAATTTATTTTCACTCAATTAATCCCTTAAATCATACAGCACACCCTGTACCTCTCCGAAGGCAGAAGGGCAGCGTCTCATCACAGCATTTTACCTTCAGAAAATTGCCATTGCGAAACATTTTTCCCTAAATGTCACAGTGCTGTTTTTAACATTTCAGACCAATCTGTGCTACAGTAAGAGTGTGAAATCCAAAAGGGTACATGGCTTTGAGTGCTCTGGAAACGTTCCTGCTAGGTAGTTTATTAGATCTTTGCTCTCCATGCTTATTCTGGAGGTTCGATCAAGAGCCAGTTTAATCAGGAGACTTTTCATTGAGGGTTTTTACAATGTTAACTTAGTGGGAGTAATATATTAAGTGACATATTCCAATCTGCTTAAAGTTTTAAAGGATTAGACTGGATTTATTTTTGCCTCACTGACAGGATTCAAGAAAAGGGGCAAAAATTTATAGTTGTAGGATGGGAATATAATTTGATAAGGAAACCTAAAAGAACGGTGAACTACACTAATATGAAAAGCGACATCTATTAATATATTCCTAGGGGCTCATATCATTTTAAATATGGGAGTTTCTTTTAAGGGCAAGTGGAATTTTCCCACAAGAAAGTTATATTTTGATACACCACTGAACGTAGGAATGATGCTCTTCAGAAATGCATTTCATAAAATCTCCTGGCGGTTTCTCTGTGTAAATAATTTAATCCTTGTGCATGAAATTATGTAAATTCTAACATGGTGGCATATGGAGACAACTCCCCTTCAGGAGTCGGGACTTTGTTGTGGTGTAGACCTTGTGTACTTCCATGTAACTCAGCACATCTCAGCTCAATGGAAGCTTAATTCTAACATCCATGTTATTTTGCAGAGTTTGACGTTTAGAATGTATGACATGTGAACATACTGCATGAAGCAGCTGGGATGAGAATCAACACCTCCGAATCTGAGGCCATGGTTAATCGAAAAGAGTGAGATGAACAGGGGACAAAGGTGGATCATGGCTCCTGGTGATCTTATATACAGTATGTGTGATGGAAAATGAGAGATGTGTGAGATGGGCTAATGGATAGAGTGGGTGGCTGCAGTGTTTAGGAGCCTGGTTTCGGACACAAAAAAGTGAATAAAGTTGCTTGTCTTCCAGACACCTGAACCGTTCAGAGTCAGTTCAGGTGATTCAAGCATGTTTGAACACCTAGTGGTGGTTAGAGTCGTATAAGGCACATATGCCACTGCATGTACTGTACAAGTGAACAACTCATGCTGAGTTTTCATCATTTTATTATAAAGAATATACTGTATAATATCCTCTTACTATTTTCAACAGAAGTCAGTTTGCAGTCTGCTTTACTCCAATTGCCAACATGGATCATAAAATATGCGGTCAATATGAGTTAAACCAGGACTTTTGATTATGCAGAATAACAGAACACAGTTAAGAGGGTAAAAACTACCTCACTCACTCATCATCTATATCACCTAATCCTATATTTAGGGTCACAGGGGACCTGGAGGCTATCCGAAGAGACAGGGCACAAGGCGGGGTACACCATGGAAGGGTGCCAATCCATCTCAGGGCACACACACACACACACACACTATAGGCAATTTTGGGAATGCCAATTAACCTAACCTACATGTCTTTGGACTGTGGGAGGAAACCCACCAAGAACATACAAACTCCATGCACACAGAGAAGGGAATCGAACCCGGACCCTGGAGGTGCAAGGCGACAGTGCTAACCACTACACCACCGTGCCGCCGGTAAAAAACCTTATTTCTCAATATCAAGGGCCCTGATTTAAAATGTAAGAAGATCCGGTCGATAAAGGTTTCTTCGAGCCGTGGTCCGAGTTTCATGAATATGTTGAATTCAGATTTCTGTCAATGTACAGTAAGTCTATAAAAATAAGCAAATGAAAATTTTCACAGCATTTCAAAAAAAAATTGCCAATTTTCAGTAACTACGGTAAACATATGGACAGTTTGAACTTGGCCTTGTATATTTCCTTTTATTTGTATGGAATACTAACAACAATCTTTCATCAATCTTTAGTGGATCTTCAGTTGCATGCTGCTGGGCTGTTGCTCTGTCATACCGGTCTCTCAGATCAGGTATCTTATCTTCAATTCGACTGCTGCAGACATGTTGGCTCTAACTACCTGTTTTTTATCTCCTAATGGCGCCTCATTTTTTTTTTTTTTTATTAATGCCTACAAACTGGTTTTAAACTTACTGCAGAAAGAATAAACCTACTGTGCATTGATCTGTCCATTTATCTTTGAAGGTTTGAAGATTTTCTTAGTCTACTTTCCTTTTTTTGGAGTAAGCCATGCAGTGTCACGTTTTCATTTCTGTTTCTTCTGCACATACACTGTAAACTATCGCATTTAATTGGCTCTGTTGAATGACACGTATAGCTGTTCCCACCTGGAGGGGGAAAGCGCTAGATTACTAGTACTGTAGTATATAAATTATTCTCATTTATCAGAAAAGCATCAGGGTCCAGATAGAACCGTCATTCGGTTGAGATCCGGACAATTTAATGATGCCTGCTGTATAAAATCCCCTGCTACACTAATTTCACTAGTGCTTGGATACCATCAAGGTACTGGACAGTAGAAGCTTTTCTCACTATGCAGGAACCCTGACTGCTTCATGTCTCGCCTCCCAGGAACTCCGTAAACGGCCCAACATGTGGCCCAATGGCTTGGAGCGAGGTCAGGCCTGTACGGGGGATGTGGCAATAACTCCCAGCTGAGCTCCTGTAATTCATCAGATGTTCCACTCACCAAATTTTTAGAAGATCAACGGAACCGGGCTCTGGGATCGTCATTCATGGACGTCCTCTCACAAATGTATGGAGTCTCATCAATGTACTATGCTTGAAATCTTTTGTAAATATCAATCAGTTTTAAGCTAGATGTTGTCCATAATAATTCTTTCCTGCTAGATAAAACCTACAGAAAATGCATGACCAAGAGTTTTGTAAAATGTACTTGTTTCTTTGCCATTTTGTTTATGTCGCAGGGATTAGAAGTGGGTGCCTATACTGCGTTATACAAAAAAGAAAAAAAAAACATAAATATGGATTGTATAGTTAGGATACCATGAAATTGTTATACCATCACAGCTGTAGGTTGTGGAAACCAATTCGCTCTCTGTCCCAGCTGACTGAATGGGCTATCACTGCTTAACATAACATGCTTTTTTCACGATTCTGTGCATTTTGTCAGCAGGCTTGTGTTCATAAAGAAACATCTGGATTGCACCACCTTCGGCAGCTAGAATTCATGAATATTCCACAATGACCGATCTGCATTGCTACTGTATGCCCTCAGTGTAATAGAAGCTTCCAGTGCAGGAGCTACATTAAACGATACTGTACTGATAGACCCAATTTCACAGCTTTAATTGTAAAGAATATTCTTCTGAGTGTTATATGCTCTAATTTTTGACAGGCTTTAACTTAAACTTGCTCAGATTGCAGAGCATTATTTCTCTGAGTGGTCCACGGTCAGATCCTTCAACCTCCACCCAATTATTAATCACTGAAGGCTTCACATATCCTCGTTTCCTAAAACTAGACAGAAAAGTGGCAGATGCGGTGATTATTTCTTTTTAGACATTTTATATGCCAGAATCCAAAAGTGAATAGTGTAAGATTAATTCAGGTGGCACATTGGACCAGTGGTTAGCCCTGTCCCCTGGTATGTTCTTCATGTGCTTGATGGGTTTCCTCCGGGTACTCCGGTTTTCTCCCACAGTCCAAATACATGCAGATTAGGTTTAACTGCAGTGCCTGTTGGGTGTGAATGAGTGTGTGTGTGCCACCTGTGTACAGTATGTGTGTGCCCTGTGATGGATTGGCACCCCATCCAGGGTGTACCCCGCCTCGTGTCCTAAGTCTCCTGGGATATGCTCCAGGCCTCCCATGAGACTGTATACAGGATAATGTGGTCTAGATGATGAGTAAGTGAGTGAGTGAGTGAGTGAGTGAGTGAGATTAATTCAACAAATAATAATCAGAAATAATGCTAGTACACATGAAAAAATTCTCAATTTACACCATTTCTGTAACAAGGTTTCGATTCTTTTGATTGATTAGCAACCAAACAAGGACTTGAGTGCTGTGGGTTTCCTTCAGGCCAGGGTGAGAAGTCTGTTCTCTCATTAACGGTAACATATGGTAGCTACTGAAGATGTGGGTGGATAAAAGTCGCTATCCGGAATGGGAAACAGATCAGAGGCAAACATGGTCATGGGAGATTACGAGTCAAATTCAAAAGCCAGGCAGGCTAAAATCAAATCCCAGATATTACCAGAGTGGAAAATGCTAAGGACACAAACAATCATAGAGAGTTGTGAACCCGACAAAACTGTAGACCAGAGAACTCCAATAGATGCAAGGTCAAGAAGTGATACAAGCATATCAGACATAAAGTTAAAAACCCTGAAAGTGGAAGTGAATAACATTAATTTAATTATCATTATCATTCATTAACATTAATTCGTTTTACAGGGTGGGATTTGTGCAACTCACAGGACTTAAAAGGATCTGCTGCTACCATCTTGGTGCCAGATACCACAGCACACCTTTTCTTACGTATTGTGGAGTCTATGTCTTGAAGGGTCGGAGCTGTTTCGGACGCACAAGTGGGGACCTGCACAATATTAGGCAGGTGGTTTTAATGTTATGGCTCATCAGTGTATACGAGGTGCAGTTGATGTACATTGACATTGATGTAACCTGGCAGCCAAGGAGAGTAGACAAGAAGGCACATGCGTGAACGATGACGACATCATTGTACTAGTCAGCGGGATGCTAGACCCTGTTGAGTGTGCATGTGTACTGTGTGGCCGTCACATTCAAATTGCCCGAGCGAGCAGAGAAACAAATCTGCATCAAATTCTGTGTTCATCTTGAACATGATTTAACACCACTTCTGCCTGGGAAAGAGATTGAGATCCTTGGTTGTGGTGGTCCGTCAACCACTACTCATCCTCTGTCATACTGTACATGTAGCTCTGCTTCATAACAGGTCTCACTGTTCACAGTCATTTTTATCTACTCATCATAACTAATCTGCACCGACTTTCATTAAATCAGTCTTGCACCACTCACTTTTGCTGACACTTTTAATTACTATATTTTGAGAGGTTGCACATCTCAATTTCCACTGCATTCTATTCTATTCTATTCTATCCACTGCATTCACTTATATTTGCACATATTTATTGAATTCTTTACATAAATTTATAAATATTTTAGATATTAAAGTCTATTTCAGTGACACAGTTAGTGGTTAGCACTGGGGACCTGCACCTTCAGGGTTGAGGGTTAATTGTAAGTTAGTTTGTAGGTTAACAGTAGGTTAATTGGCATTTCCAAATTTTCCGTTAAATGTGTGTGTGTGGGCCCTGCAATGGGCCTTGGGCCCTAAGCCTCCTAGTATGGGCTCCATGCCCCCTGCAACCCTGTACACAGGATAAGCTGTATAGAAGATCAACAAATGAATGAATCCTTTGTGGGGGCGAGGCATGGAGGGAGGGGTGATGGGTACACCCTGGACAGGAGTACCCAAAGGAAACCCATCAAGCAAGGGGGGAACATGTAAACTCCATGCACACAGACCCGAAGCGGGAATTGAACCCTATGGCTATAATTAATGAAATATATAACAAGTAAATAACTTCATAAATAATAAGATTGCAAGGTTTCAAGTTGCCTCCTTTAAAGGGGACTGATGGCGTCATTGTCCATCGTCAGGGGTAGCTCAGTGGTTAAGGCACTGGACTGCAGTTTGGAAGGTTCCAGGTTCAACCACCAAGTTGCTACTGTTGGGCCCTTGAGCAAGGCCCTTAACCCTCAACTGCTCAGATGTATAATGAAATATGGATAAGGGCATACTGTATGCCAAATGCTGTAATATAAATGTCCTGTACAGGTTCAATAGATGCCTCTATTTTTTATATTAAATCGCTGAAAACCATGTAATATAATTCTGGACAGACCGTGTATACTGTATATTTACAGGTGGTCCCTTCTCGGCCCACGTTTGTTTGGTACTAACAACTGCATGCCTTTCATTAACCAGTCGCCTAGTCATCAGACTTTGACAAGGTCGCTCAGATCTATACGACTGCTCATCATTGTGACCTTAGAGGACCTTTCTCTCGCTGTGTATCCTCTAGCCTTCGACAGGTGCCATTGTAACGAGGTGATCAGTGTTATTGATGTCACCTTTAAGTGGTTTTAAAGTAATGTCTTATCAGTGAACTGTATAAAGCCCTAGACAAATCAAGATATGCCCATAAGCTTAAGGGGAGGTATGAAAACACTGAAAAGTTATACAGAGTAAAACAAAACAAAATAAATAAGTAAATAAAAAGCGTGTTATTGCATTTTGAGTTTGGCTGCCTGGTTGGTATGGACAAATGCCAGAAGGGTTTGAGTTTCAGGAAAAGCAGACGTTTGGCTCGACTGCATTATCTTTTCCCTCTCATTATGGTGGAATCTAACAGGACAGCTGTTGTGTTACTGCGGTAGAAGAAGCAAGGAATGCATCCACTGAGCTGAGCTCGTCCAAGCAGTAGGCTACAGGAAGCCCAAAATAATTAGTGACCCTCAGGAAACTTAGCAGTTCCTGAACTATGAAGTTACAGTACAACTAGGTGTCATTATAACTTTAGGACTGTTTATATCCTCACTAAGTCCAATGTGTGTTACATTTTAAAGTGACAGAGTTGTATACAGGTATCCCTAATAAATATAACATATATTCTTAATGCATATAACGCATGTCCACATATCATTTAATGAAAAATTTGAATTTTAATGTCATTATATTTATTATAGACTAAGGTTGGGCGGTTTTCCAGAACTGAAAAAAAGGAATTTTATGGGTCAATATCACTATAGAGTGCCTTTGAGACTTTGTCGTTTCCGAAATAAATCTGTGATTTTCCATTTTACTTCATATTAATTTGATTAAATAGACCGTAGGCTTTTAGAAATTCATGTTGGTCAAGCTTATATACTTTTTCAAATAAACTGCATGCAGACAATGTACGAGCAGTTCGCAAAATATGTCCACCCTGTCATCGACAATCAGAGTAGAGTGAAAACTTTTTCATTATTAGACAATTTACCTTTTCTAAAAGATAAGATATATATATATATATATATATATGAAAATATTAGCTTAAAGACTCCCACTACACCCATTATTGACTGTCTTTGTCTCCTGATTCATACTTTCAACTTGAATTATCATGAAATAATAACGTCTAACGTTAATCTTTTTTGTGTTTACTCTATTATGTTACATAAACAATTGTATCAAATATCTATCTTGTGCATCATATGTAATTGCAGTAAAAAAAAAAAATGTTTGTGTCCGTCTCTATGTTCTGGTCAACTCTGTTACCACTGTTATAAAAATGCATAAAAATCTTTAAAGCATTCGTAGAAAAAGCATGTGATGCACCAAGTGATGTCACTTCCTCTGGCGGAAAATTCTGGAAGGCACTGAGGTATGTCATTATTCTTCGCTCACTAATTTGCACAAGATTTTTAGGATACACCAATAGTATATTAATTATTTGTCAAATCTGTTTTTGTGATATTGTATTGAATCTCTCATTCACTTTTTTAAAACAATAATATCATGAAAATTCATAGAATTCTGTTTTCAATCATGCTATTTGGTATCTGGTTTGAGGTTAGCATATTGAGCTAAAGCACAAAATGGTGGAAATTGTCAACACTGTTATTGTCAACTCTGTTAGTGGTTTAAAATGTCTAATGATAACATAGTTGACAATGTGTAATAGAGTTAAATATTCACATTTAAGCATTTTACATCACTATCTCTTTTTTAATAGATTCTGGGTCATTTTACTGTAAATTATTAATTAATTTGTTTATTAATTTATTGTATATCATTAGGAAGGAAGAAATTGGAATGATAGATAAATGATGCTGTCAGCAGCAGAAAGACAACGGCAATACAGGGCTAGGCGAGATGCAGACCCTGTAAAGAAAGCAGAAAATATGAGAAAAGACGGAGAGAGATGGCAGAAAAAAAGGAAAAATGTAAGACAGACAAGCAGAGCAGCAGATTTGGGTGAAAGGGAGAAAAGGTACAAGCGCAGGTATTGGAGAGAGGCAGAGCAGAGGTGCAGTGCAAAAAAGGCATGTAGAGATGACACCACAAAGTCCTAAACCAGACGCTAAACCACAGATATCCAGGTACAGGTATAATTGTACTGTATGTGTGGTAAGACATAGAGGAAAGTTAAGTTCTTTATTAGGATTGTCCACATTATAGTATGCAAGTGAAGATCCAAGATGTTTCATCTTCTCTATAATTTGTACATGCATGTTTTGTTTACACGTTTTAATTAATAATGCACTATGCAACTTTGGAACTGTATAGACATTAGGGGCAATGTGCGTTTTTTGTTCTCATCCCACCATTACTCAAAATACAAGCCTTTTAGGGCTGCAACAACTAATCGATAAAATCGATAATTATCGATAACGAAATTCGTTGTCAACGAATGCCGTTATCGATTAGTTGGACTGCTCACATTACTGAGGAGCGCGACCACAAGATACACAGCCGCTCGCGCAATGGAGGTTACAGAAGCGTCTGCAGGAAAAAGCGCGCGCCTGTGGCGTTATATTCCTGCCACAATTCTGAGCGCGCGGTTCGACATTTTGAGAGCAGACAGAGCACTCTATGCGTGTGCACGCTCAACAGCTCGATTCTGCGCGTGCAATGTCTCCCCTGCTCGCTCAACATGTTCTCCGCGCACGCGCGACTTCTCGGTTCTGTGCCTTCACGCGCAAGCAACATTTATTTTCTGTGCGCGCTCGACTCTACCTGTACGCTCGCTCAGCTTGGTCCAGTGTTGCAAAACTGCCACAAAACCAGCCAATCACAGACTTCCACACACTACTTCTGATTGGCTGTTCCTTCTCTATCAGCTGGCAATATCTGCAATTATTGTAAAAAAAAAAAGGAAAGAGACAAGTAAAATAAATCCCCCATCCACTCCACAACAAGCAGCCACTATAACAGGTGCCATCCAATATAATAAGAGTACATTAATTGTTTTGCTTATTTATTTATTTATATTTTGGATATTTAGAGGAGTTTTACTGTTCAAAAACATGTCTTAAATTAAACACGTTTTCTTTAATTTAAGGGTTAAAATGTCAAAATTAAAGATCATTAAACTATACACTATGTGGCTTTTTAAGTTTAGTTTTATACATAACTAATACCCTGATTTATGGTTTTATATAGTTATAAGCAAAAAATCTAATTAAAGAAGCATTTAGTTTTCATCCGATTAATCGAAGGGGAAAAAATCGTTAGTTGCAGCCCTAAAGCCTTTTTACTCTAATGTTTATAAATACAAAAGTAAACATATGACTTCAAAGTAAATATAAAATTATAGCAAACTGCCATTCCTTGAACTAAGAGCTCTGTGTTTTATATGCCCATAAAAACTTGCATAGTGCACATTTAAATAATAAATACTGATATTTTTTATTTATAATTTTTTTTAAGGAAAGAAAAGATATAAATTTAAAGAGGATGATTTAAAATGAACTTAAACAGATTTTTTTTTTTTTATTGTTTCAGACAAAGGCGGTCAGGATGAAGAAAATTAATACGGGGAAAACTCCAAATTATACAGAGAAATTGAAATATTTAAGGTTTTGCTAAAAAAAAGAAAACAACCGCTGCCCGAAAATACCAAAAACGCCTCCAGAGACTGATTTGTGTTTCTGATTCCCCTCGATCAAAAACACAAAAGCAGATAGGAAGATATAAAGTCTGGTCTTTTAAAGTTGGTCTTTTAACTATGGGTGGTCAACTCTGTTAATGATATCAATTCCGTTATCATCAATGTCAACTCTGTTTGTTTAAGGTTTTGCTTTAAAAAAAAAATCATTATGTGTGTTTTATTGTTAGCAAATTGATTAGATGCTGATCAGCCTAACTAGTACTGTTACTACAGCTTTGCTTAGAGAAAATGCAAACGAGCGTGGCAACTTTTCAGTTAATTGTGTTGATACTTTTACTCCCAAACAAAACGTTTATAACTTATTAGGCCTAAAGTTGAATTAATGGATGAAAAGACAGATGTTCTCTTAGGGAAGACCGGGTTTTTTTTGTTGCCAGGGCTTCAGCTATTATTGACTGTATTTTTAGTTATTTTGAGGGGACCATACATTTATACTGCTATACAAACTTTACACTGACTAGTTTACATTGTGTCAAAGAGTCATTTATGCAGTGTTGTCCTATGAAAAGATATAACTAAGTATTTGCAGAGATGTGAGGGGTGTACTCACTTTTGTGACATACTGTATATGCTCATTTATAGGAAAAGTCTGTTGATAATAAAATCAATCCATCGATTTTGCTAAAGGTAGCAGGTGGACCTTCAGGCAGCAGTTATTTTAATCTCAATTGAAGAAAGGCAAAATAACCGTTGTGATGTCACTGATTACATCGGTCAGTTTCTCGCAAATGGCAGGGTGGACAGCAATTTCAGGGACATATCCAAAATTCCGTCTTGTGCCCTAAGTCACCTGGTATAAGATTCAGTCCCCCATGACCCTGTACAGGATAATCGGTATAGAGAATGTGAGAGAATGAACATGCAATTGCATGTTTGTGTGTGTAACAGTGAGTTCAATCTGTTTAGTTAAAGGTCTGGGTGTGGATTGTAGACTTAAGTGTTTGGGCATCTCTGTGCACTCAGGTAATGAGTTAAAATGTTTGCATGATGCTAAAAGAAAAACAGTGCATGACCCTCCTTAAACTGTATTTTAACAGGTTAATCTAAAGTAAAACAGAGGTTGGCAGGGTGCGACTTTTACACACGTGACCAACATTTTAAACTGGTAACGGCACTAAGAAAGAGTGCGAGAATTCGTAAGCTCCTACACAAGCATAGCAAATTAGCTTCATAGAAGAAGAAAAAAATTATAATCTGAAATAATGTGATCCACCAGCAGGTGAAATAATGTTGCATTTGTTTCATTTGCAAGTCATTTCATCTTCTGCGTATGCAAACTGCAAAGTGGGGGAAAACGTATTTCTTCCTCTTTTGTTAGCAACCGTATAGCCAGCTAACTGCTGTAACATGTGATGTACGTTTACTGTACCTGCTTAAAACACAAAACTGGATGACATTAATGCACCAATATGCATGCATGTTAACTCATCTAAAAGCACATGCCTGTAAGAAATGTAAATTGGTTTGCTGTTCACATTGTGAGACGCCATGCTGCTGAACACTCTCTCACCTCCTCATCTGATCTGCACTTAGCTCAGGTTTCATGCTAATACCACCATCAATGCTATTCTTCTTGTCATCTTGTAAATTACTAGCTTGCTGACCCATGTCTCGGCCACTAGACATAACTCAAGCAACTCTGTTCAAGATCATTAAGAAACAGTGCTGCCATCACTTTAAAATGTTTAGTGAGGAAAGAAGCTCTAACGCTTTTGTATTTAGGAGCTAAAATAAGCTTTACGCTTTATGATTGTGATGTCCGCCTGTGACACCATGGTATCATACAACCTACAGTGTGTTCTTCCACTGGAAGAATGAAGAACAAGAATCACGAAACATATCACACACTACTTAATAGATAGAGACAGGGGAAAGATCGATTCAATTAGGTATCGCGATTCTGTTGTGTGGCAATTCACATATTCAATTCAATTTTATTTCTATCACTACACCGAGTCAAAAATCTTTCAAAAAATGTTTCATTTACATGTTTGCTTTTGAGGTGGTAAAATGTTTCTGATCCTCTATGACTTTACAGTTGGCACACTCGAAACTATTCACACACTGTCTCGCAGCAGCATTCTGTGTGGTCGGATTAAATTTACTGCAATGCTTGTTTAGAACTATATATATATATATATATAATATACAGGTTGGGCCATTTATATGGATACACCTTAATAAAATGGGAATGGTTGGTGATATTAACGTCCTGTTTGTGGCACATTAGTATATGTGAGGGGGCAAACTTTTCAAGATGGGTGGTGACCATGGTGGCCATTTTGAACTCATGAAGAATAAAGTTACCTTAAGACCAAGCACACCATTGTTTTTCTTGTGAAATTCCCAATAAGTTTGATGTGTCACATGACCATCTTCCTATTGAAAAAACAAAAGTTGGATCCAAGATGGCCGACTTCAAAATGGCCACCATGGTCACCACCCATCTTGAAAAGTTTGCCCCCTCACATATACTAATGTGCCACAAACAGGACGTTAATATCACCAACCATTCCCATTTTATTAAGGTGTATCCATATAAATGGCCCACCCAGTCTATACACTGTGCAAAAGTCTTAGGCGCCATATTATCTGTAGTACAAATTTTGTTATATAAGTTTATTATGTCTGCATTATCATGTACAAGACCATTCCGTACAAAGATACACTAAAATTAATGAATAATCTACTAACTTACTGAGCATGCTGGAGAATGGGAGTTCTTTTGGTGACTTCGTCACACTCGCTCCTTTCTCTTTTCATGCAAAATCCAGGAGTCTACATTATTGATTTGTTTTTTTCCCATCTGAAAACTGGTCTGTCATGTAATATGTTGCTTTCTTTGCAGACATGCAAACATTCTTCTGTAATGTTATTTATTCATTAATTGTAGTGTATGTTTGTAGGGAATGGTCTTGTACATAATAATGCAGACATAATAAACCTATATAACAACATTTGTACTACAGATAATATGGCGCCTAAGACTTTTGCACAGTACTGTGTGTATGCATGGTTCGAGTCAAACCGGGACTAAGTGTTCCCTTTATTTTTTTGAGCAGTGTATGTACAGTATATATTGAATCGAGATTTTTATAAAATCATTATACTAACAGAAACGCAATACAAATTGAAATCTGAAATGTTGGAGCTCTCTCAGAGTCTGACAAGCTCACATCTTTGGGTTGGCTAGTAGCATCTGTAGAGCTGAGTGAGGAAGTCATTGATAACAATTCCCATTGATAAACAAGGCACTAAGCATGTATTCTGAAAGCTTCAGATCCATCACACAGATTGATTTGAAAGACAAGATATATATTTTCGTGCGAGTTGATCGTGATACCACTTTGATGATTGCTTTTTGCTTTTTAAAACATTAAGTTGCTCCGTCAGGGGCTCAGAGAAGAGCTGCATGTGGCCATGTACAGTACAGGAAGCCCGTTTGTAAGGGTGTCCCCTTTGTGCCATTTAACAATGTTTTTTTAAAGAGATTTTAATGAGAAAGATCACTTGATTGAAAATCAAACGTATTTTGGTAGAATTCAGCGGAGTCCCGAGTTGGACTCAGCTCCCCGCTAATGATAATCAAAGCTTCACTTTCAATTGCAGCAAATGGAAGAATGCAGATGTTCTGCTGCCTTGAGTGTGAGGGGAGATAGTTAAGAGGAAATCCTTTCATTAAGCATCCACACTTCAGCAGGCCGCTTAACCAAGCGAGAAACGGCGAGTGCTTCTGTTGTGTCGGCCAACATCCCCGGTGTTCAGAGACTGACACAAAGCAGCGGTTTGCTACCAGAGCAGAACGCTTTCTCAAGGCCCAATGTCTTAGGGAAAAAAAAGTTGATGTAGTTTATATACCGAGACCTTGAAAGGTTTGACCGTGCTTTGACCCGGCACTGTTAGTTATTCATCTTATATGATGTGATAATTTATTAAGAAACTAAAATTTTAGATATGTGAATTTAAATAAAGAGCTTTTCATTTACCCTGGATGGCCTCTAACAGTACTGTACGTCCACCTTCACAAAAAATGTCTAAAAATTCTGCCCAGGCCACAGTCATTACTTCAGCTAGGTTTCCTTGAACTTACTGTATTTCATTCTGTTTTCTCGCATTTGACTCGTGCTAAAAGTGATCCAATTTTTTTTTTTAAGTATCCCCACAATAAACACTTAAACAGTCATGCAGTATATTTTAGTGGTTTAGACATACCATTATTTAGCTGTATTTGGTACAGCAGGTGTGATTCACATTGCCAAGCATTTTTTTTTTTTTTTACTTCCATGGAAAACAAGGTATCTGATTCAAGGTAGGCTTCTGTGCAGGACACTTACGTTCTTGCATGTGAACAGGAGAATTATGCTGCAACAGGTTTATGTCTCATATTCCCAGTGAAGGGAAATTTTCTTGCAATTTTCCTTTTTTTTATTCCATGCATTTTTTTTATGTGCAGATATTTAAGCAATATTACATTGTATTGAATATCAGCGCAACTACAGTTTGATGCAGTCACAGGCACGAGCCCAGAACGACACAACGAACCCACACTCGCCCTCATGAGATAGCTTCAGGACTCATCCGGTGCACTCTCATGCCCATGACTGCACACCTTTGCCTGGTTTCATGATTCTTGCTTTCCTGCTGCGACATTTGGAAGGTGAGGTCAGAATTTGGCGTAAGCAACAGGAAAGCATGGCCTGTCCACCACGCCCTGACTTGGATCAATGGCTCCGGCTGGTGGTGGTGATGTAAAGAACTTGAGCATTGTTGTTGACTGATCGTTGCATGTTCTCCCTTTAATAACCAAAGAATAACGCGCCATGTCACAAAACTGGACGTGCAGCCGACAAAGCATATTATATCAATATGGACGGAAATTTCTGACTAATGTTTGCAGCACCTTGTTGAATCTACGCCACAAAGGATTAAAGCAGTTCTAAAGGTAAACGTACAGTAGGTCCAACCCAGTACTATCCAGTGAGTATAGAGAGCTACTGCATGAGTAATAACATTATGAACATTGGATGCAAATGGTGTACGGATGAGATGGTGGTCATTTCTGTACAGTATATTATCTTTAAGACGTGCAGATAAATGCCGACCGTAATGCTGATGCAGAACGAGCTCCTTAACGCGTGTTTACGAGTGTTAAAATGCCTTCCTCGTTTTAAATTTGGCTGACAGTCAGAAGAGCCCTCGAGCGGAGCCATTCCGCTGATGGGCGTCTGGATGAAACCTCGCTTTGCTGGCCTCATTTTTTTTTCACCCCCTTTCAATTTGATCTCTCAGGGACACGCCTCCATCGGCTGATAAAAGCTAATGAGTTCCCACCATCATCGCCGCAAGTGGAAGAGAACTTGGGGATTAAATGAGGTTACACGAAAGGGGCAGGTCTCTTTTGTTAAAGCAAATATAAAGCCAATCTCTGCTTAATTAGGTAGTTAAACAGCAACTGAACTTTTCCTCCCTAGTTGTTTTTAGGAGAGTTTTTTTTTTTTTTTAATTCGAAGCCCACGGGACAATTTGGAATTATTTGTGTGCACAAATCTCATAAATATGATTAGACGCCTTTGATAGCAAGACCGCAATCTCACATTGCAAAAACCACATTTTTGAAGAAATGAAGCAATCAGTTGCATATTATTTCCTCTAAGTTGCAACATAAACACAATTAACTACAGAATAAAATATACGTAGCAAGGACAGGATGAAATGAAGATGTAAAATTTGCACTTCGATAACGTGTGCTCAGTCGATCAACTTTTATTTGTAAAAAACAAACCAGCAATCAAGTCTGTAACACGACTGGTGATGACGTGGGTCATGATGGGTCATTCAAGTACGTTAAAAGATACGCTGTATGGGGACACCTGACTACCACACCCATTCCAAAACCATGGGCATGAGCACAGACCTGGGCTCCTCTTAGCTGTTGTCATAACTTCCTCCACTCTTCTGGGGAGGCTTCCCACCAGATTCTGTGTGCTTGGCAGTGGGATTGTCTGAGATCAGTCAAAAATGCAATCGTTTTTCCAAGTTCATCCTAAAGATTTTCAGTGTTGGTCGAGGTCAGGATTGTGTGCGGGACACTTGAGTTTTTTTTATGTGAGAGATGATAAACCTGCATAATCTATTTCCTAAACTCCTGTAACCAGTTTGTCATGCATTTCTTTATTCCAACATTGCACGTTTCTAATCAGAGGCGCCACCGCCCCCTTAAAGTGAGGCAGAGAAGAATGCTACTTTAAAATGTAATTATTTACCATAATAATTATGTATTTTAATAATAAAATAAAGTCATTTGGTCACAATATTCCGCTGTATTTCTTAATATAATTTATTTGCCATAAAAAAAATATATATATATAAACTGTATTACGTTCATTTGTGTTCGTGTACGCGGGGCGCCGGACAAACGAGTGTCTATGTAGACACGTAAATTTTTGAAGCATGTGACTTGAGGCTGAGCTCTGATTGGATCTTTTCAAATCATGCTTGGGGAACCCTCCCACTTTTGTTCTTAGCGAATCAATATGGTTTTTAAATATTTGGGCTCATGTGATTGGACCATTCTCAACGACTCTTTTCCAGCACTTCTTATGGCAAGCGGAGCTGCTGACTCGATGCGATGTGAGTCATGCCTTTATTTTATACTAGTAGTAATAATGCTTAATCACCTGATAAATGGCTATTTACAGGCGAGTATTAAAAGTTGAATTTAAATTTTGTTTGCCCCACCCCCCAATTTATTTATTTTTGCACCAGCCGCCACCGTTTCTAACACAAATCAAAGGATTTTAAAACTGAGATTAATTAGCGCATCCGAGTGGCGCAGCTGTAAAGCACACTCACCCTATCAACCGGAGATTAAGAGTCCGATTTCCCGTATAATGCTGTAACTTCTCGCAGCCGGAGGTCTAGAGAGAGCTGATTGGCCGAGCTCTCTCAGAGGGGCGGGATGAGAGGTACTTAGCGCTCCCACATTAATCACGGCTCTACAGCCAATCAGGGGCGTCTGTGAGCTCGCGCGAGCGGAAAGCGCTGTCCTCCGAGTGTGTTACGCCGCCCCCAACGGTGCGTGAGCAGTTCGAAAAGATGCGGTTGTCTGGCGTCACGTGGTTCGGAGGAAACAAGTGATAGTCTTCGGTGGTAGTAGTAGGAGCCTAGGAGACTTAGGGCACGAGGATGGGTACACCCTGGACAAGGTGCCCATCCATCGCAGGGTGCACGCACACACAAACGAATTAACATGTCTTTGGACTGTGGGAGAAAACTGGAGGACCTGGTGGAAACCCACTAAGGACGGGGAGAACATGCAAACTCCACACACACAGACCCGAGGCGAGAATCGAACCCGGAACCTGGAGGTGCAAGGCCACAGTGCTAACCACTAAGTGCCGCCTGTTTTTCAATAGAAGCAACAAAATTCTTCATATTTCATAAACAAAATTGCTTTACTCAACATGAAAGGTGAAGTAGTTGAAATCCTTTACTCTGCTAGGTAGAGAAGTTAATGAGCCAGCCAAGATTTGCTCTGTACATACTTTAAAAGAAATAAATTGCCCAAATCGTCCAGGAGGCTGCTTCATTGTCACGATGCTTACAAACAACAACGATATAAAAGAAAGCGCTCGAGTACACCCTCGTCCTCTGGTGCTTCAAGTGACCCACTTGTGATGTCAGAATTGTTAGAGGAAGTCATGCAGGAAGCGCGTTGTTTATACCTCATTTTTCATAGTAGGTCATTAAAGAAATGTGTATGTAGGAATAGCAACCTACAGTACAACAATAAGAATCTAGCATGACGTGCTTCTTTCCCCGAGTTGAATAAGAGCAGGAGGAAAACTGCATTTTGTAAGTCGCTCTGGATAAGAGCGTCTGCCAAATGCCTAAATGTAAATGTAATTCTGTTATTTTACTTTTAACAGATCATCACAAATTCTAGAACATCTTCTAAAAACTATTATTAGAACAGAATATTAAAATAAGATAGAAGGGAAAAAAACAAGAAAGTGTATACATTTCCCCCCTTTGGTGCATTTCCCTATTTTCACACAATGTCGATTCTCAATAAACTTCTGCTGCCTAAATGCATAGGACGGCACTGAAGGCGATGCACGCGTACAAAAGCAATTCCCCGCGCCGTGAATGCGGCGTGAAAGAGTGTAATTCAAAAGGAAAGTGATGAGTGCAGGCACTGGTTATCAGCCTTCCTCACATCCTGCTTAAGGTCGATGAGATTTGAAATTTCAGATCTACATCACAAAGGCTAAATGAGTTAACTTGATAAAAATCCAGAACAGCGAAATGTTTGGAACAGCGAAATGTTATTTAGCTGAACAAGAATGTTTTCCAAAAATAAAAAATGGTTGAGATTGCATTGGTGCTTTTTATTGATTCAGGAGAAACTAGAAAACGGGAGAAATGTGCTTGCGTGGGTCACACAAAGTGCAACAACAAGTGTAAGAGGAAAGATGTTGACATCTGCCAGGGAAAAATCCTTTTTCTTTTCCTGCAAATAAGCTGCAATGAACAGAAAGGTGTTGAAAGAACATTAGGTCCTCTGCAGTAAACTTTGAGCTGGCTATTAACGAGTGGAAACCCATTTCCGCTGGAGAAAGGGTATGTTTTGTCTTTCTTAAAATTAGATGTGAAAAGTTTTGTTTTTTTCCTCTTGTAATTTGAGAGAACTGTATTTTGTTCCCGAGAGAGAGAGAGAAACAATAAGAACAAACACCACACTACAGATTATAAAGCGGGGCAAGGAAATAAATTTTTGCCAAACACAAAATAAAATAGCTTTGCATTATTGATGGATTCTGTTCCGTGCTTTATTGACTACATGACGGTCAGTTCTGCATTTCAGAAACGTAGAAACGGTATACAAAACCATTGACAGGATGAATTTTTTTTTTTTTTAAAAAGAAAGAAAAAAACGTTCATACAAAGGCAGACCCATGGCACGTGTTCTGAGAATTTCAAATACGTCATAGAAAACTGAACGCATCACTGCGTGAGAGCAAATTCGCACAGTATTGAAGAACTGAAGTTTAATTCATTTCAGCAATTTTATCTCCTGGTAAAGAGAGTGAAGAGCAGTAACTCTTTCTAATTAGGTTTTGTCAGGAGCTGTGTGGAAAACTCGTACAGGTCTTTGTTGATTTTCTTCAGGGTCCTCACTTCTTCTTCCAACTCCGACACACGTACCTTCGTGTTCTCCCCATCACCGAACACGCTCTGAAAGGAAAAAACAAAACAGGAGTTTATATTAGGACTGTCAATGTTTACGCATTAGCCCTTGCCACACCCTGTACAACCCAGCCACTGCGTGCAGTGCTCGGCCCATTGCAGAGATTTCAATTTAACATTTGTTAAATGTTAAGATTTTAAATATTATAAAACTGCACAAACTGTTTCCTCTAACCAATTTGTCACACATTTCTTTATTCCAACATTGCATGTTTAATACAAATAAATCATATATTTAAATAAATTATATACACACATACAGTATGAGCCCAAAAAAACACACTTCAGGAAAAGAAAAACTTCTAATAATAAATGTATTGCTTTGATAATATTATGATGATATTAATATTATACTAATATAATATATATCCTACTATTTTTCTTTTTCTGAAGTGCGTATAATTTTTTTGGCTCACTCTGTATAGATATATCTTTGTTCCTTAATTTTATTAAAAAGGGAAAATCTTTTTTTTTTTTTTTAATTAATCTCATGTACAGTGAAATAAATCAAGCTTGCATGGATGAAAAAAATAAATGAATATACAGACCATGGAGGCAAATGGTGATTACCATCATATATTCCCATTTTACTACATATACTATACTGTATATATACACACACATATGTGAGGGAGAGAGAGAGATTATGTCTACAGGTCAGTTTTCTTTCTCCAGCATGCTTTGAAACAAGCAAGCACTATTAATGTATTAAAGAATTTTTTTTTTCACAGCAGCACGACTCTGCCAAGCGTATGGGTGCGAAGAAACGAGTTCATTTTCCTTCAGGCTGCGGTCACACTTAGTACATTTTAAAAAGGTCGCTTTGCGGTTCAAAGGAAAATCGGGTGACAGATTTTCACTGCATTAACACTGCCACAGATTTTTAAGAAAACTAAAGACCAATTCTGTGGAATTTTTTTTTTATAAATAATAATATAATATATATACAGTCGTGGCCAAAAGTTTTGAGAATGACACAAATATTAGTTTTCACAAAGTTTGCTGCTAAACTGCTTTTAGATTTTTGTTTCAGTTGTTTCTGTGATGTACTGAAATATAATTACAAGCACTTCATACGTTTCAAAGGCTTTTATCGACAATTACATGACATTTATGCAAAGAGTCAGTATTTGCAGTGTTGGTCCTTCTTTTTCAGGACCTCTGCAATTCGACTGGGCTGCTCTCAATCAACTTCTGGGCCAAATCCTGACTGATAGCAACCCATTCTTTCATAATCACTTCTTGGAGTTTGTCAGAATTAGTGGGTTTTTGTTTGTCTACCCGCCTCTTGAGGATTGACCACAAGGATTGGCTGTTGTTGGATTGTTGGGAGAAGTTGCTGTTGGAGGGTGTTTTGGTACCATTCTTTATTCATGGCTGTGTTTTTGGGCAAAATTGTGAGTGAGCCCACTCCCTTGGATGACAAGCAACCCCACACATGAATGGTCTCAGGATGCTTTACTGTTGGCATGACACAGGACTGATGGTAGCGCTCACCTTTTCTTCTCCAGACAAGTCTTTTTCCAGATGCCCCAAACAATCGGAAAGAGGCTTCATCTGAGAATATGACTTTGCCCCAGTCCTCAGCAGTCCATTCGCCATACTTTTTGCAGAAAATCTATCTGTCCCTGATGTTTTTTTGGAGAGAAGTGGCTTCTTTGCTGCCCTTCTTGACACCAGGCCATCTTCCAAAAGTCTTCGCCCCACTGTGCGTGCAGATGCGCTCACACCTGCCTGCTGCCATTCCTGAGCAAGCTCTGCACTGGTAGCACTCCGATCTCGCAGCTGAATCCTCTTTAGGAGACGATCCTTGCGCTTGGTGGACTTTCTTGGAGACCCTGAAGCCTTCTTAACAAGAATTTAACCTCTTTCCTTGAAGTTCTTGATGATCCTATAAATTGTTTATTTAGGTGCAATCTTGGTAGCCACAATATCCTTGCCTGTGAAGCCATTTTTATGCAACGCAATGATGCCTGCACGCATTTCTTTGCAGGTCACCATGGTTAACAATGAAAGAACAATGATTTCAAGCATCACTCTCCTTTTAGCATGTCAAGTCTGCCATTCTAACCCAATCAGCCTGACATAATGATCTCCAGCCTAGTGCTCGTCAACATTCTCACCTGAGTTAACAAGACGATTACTGAAATGATCTCAGCAGGTCCTTTAATGACAGCAATGAAATGCAGTGGCAAGTTTTTTTTCGGGATTAAGTTAATTTTCACGGCAAAGAAGGACTATGCAATTCATCTGATCACTCTTCATAACATTTCTGGAGTTTATGCAAATTGCTATTATAAAAACTAAAGCAGCAACTTTTCCAATATTTATGTAATTCTCAAAACATTTGGCCACGACTGTATATATATATATATATATATATATATATATAGAGAGAGAGAGAGAGAGAGAGAGAGAATAGATTTTAAAAATAGATTTAAAAAAAGAAGGATGTCTGGTTTCTCGTTGGATTTGAATAACGTCATGGTTTCTCGATGAGGTCATCAAATCCCATAAAAAAATATATTTTAAAAATCCCTAATCCAGCCAAGCAGATATCGACATTCCTATTGTAGAGAATTCCGCAGCGCAGGCAAACGGTGGAGGACAGCAACGCAATTTTCTCACAGATTAGGAAGCAAGAGCGGAGGGTGGGGGAGCAGGTTAGAAAACTCTGCCGCTCTCTGTTAATTTATTTATTTTTAGCTTTTTTTTTTCTTTCAAATAAACACCACAAGCTTTCGGCCCGCCCGCAAGATGCAGCTTCTTTTTTGATTGAGCGTGACTAATCCACTTAATAGCACTTTGAGTTCTTCAGAGCTAGGCACAGAAGAGAAGGTCCCATAGAGACAAAATACTTCAAAATCCGCCTCGCCAAAAAAACAAAACAAAAAAAAGCTTCTCACTCCGAAAGGTCAAAAGGTTAAGGAGCCACTTCGTCTGCTGTGAGCACGTCTCCTTGGTAAAGAGCTTGAATAAAATAACTGTGCGAAGGTTATAAGAACGGTTGGAGTTTTCAAGCTCAGAGGCTATGTTATATCATGCGGTAATCCTTTCTGTAGTCAGCAGGTAGGATTAGAAATATTAGGTTCTCAGGGCGTTAATGTTCAAGTCATTTCAGTTTAATGTCTGTTTTTCTTAAACAACACAGAAATAGAATATTACAAGAAAATTACTGAAAATTATGAATAAAATTAATTAGGAAGCAAGGAAAGAATTAAGTTAATAATTCGGGATGTATATCGTGACCTATCTGAAGTAGGTAATTTTGTTTTTTTTAATTCCCAAGGGGAAACCCTTATATATTATAGATTCAATACAAGTAAAGTAAAATATTGATGAGCTGAAGGCTGCTATCAAAGCATCCTGGTCTTTATTAACGCCTCAACTGATCGCCACCATGCCACGACACATTGATGCCGTAATCCGTGCAAAAGAAGTCCTGATGAAGTAAATCAACCTTCGTTGGATATTTCTGTATTGTGAATCCTTTTGTGACTGGTCAGGAAATATTCTAATATTTTGATGCACTGGAATGTTAATCACAACAGCGAGAGTCCTCACTAAAACCAGAAGATACGAGCACATCACCCCTATCTTATCTACACTGCATTGGCTCCCTGTGAAATTTCGCATCGATTTTAAAATGCTAATTTTGACATTTAAAGCACTAAATGGTCTCGCGCCACAGTATTTGAGTGAACTGCTAGTGTCTTACGATCCGCCACGCCTACTTCGATCAAAGAATGCAGTCTGCCTGTCAGTACCACGTATTATTAAAACTACAGCAGGGGGGAGAGCTTTTTCTTACAAAGCCCCAAAGTTATGGAATAGTCTTCCTATTAATGTTCGGGACTCAGACACAGTCTCAGTGTTTAAGTCTAGGCTAAAAACCTATTTATTTAGCCAAGCATTTTTGTAAATAGATTAGCCTTAGGTAAAGGAGCAGATCTGGGGGACTCATGGACGTAGAGTATTCTGGTGAACTGGTATGTTTAGATGCTGTCTTCCCCACTCTCATTGATCACTCAGGTTTGTTGACGGTGAGGTGATTGGTTGCTTTACATCACAGGGAGCCCTCATGTCTGTGTTTCCTTCTGGCTCTCCCTTTTAGTTATGCTGTTATAGTTAGTCCTGCCGGAGTCCCTGCTTGCACTTTGCACTAAATATACATTCACCTTATACATGTTGACTGTGACCATACCTAGCTGCCATCTCTCCTTATTTTCTGCTCGCTCCTCTCTCTCCCTCTCTCCTTTCCCTCTCCCTGTCTCTCTGTCGAGCTATACATGTCGCTCCTGAGTTGCCAGTGATCCACACCCCTCTGACCTCCGTCTAACCCGTCCTGGAGTCCTGCTTCTGGTTGGAGATCCCGTCGCATGGATGCCCCGTGTGGTCTGTCTGGATTCGTGTGGTGGCTAGGGATGGTTTCCACGAAGACGGTCATGTCCTCGATTGATGCTGACAGCTGTTCTCTGGGGACCTGTGACTTCAGTTGTTCGATAGCTCAGGACTGGAATTTCCTACAGTCTACCTGAGCCTCCAGGAACAAACTGGACTCCTTTTAATTTTAACACATCTCCTGTTATACTGAACTTCCAGTCTTACACATTATTATGCTGATCAATCCCTGCTATCCGTTATCACCCAGATGATGGGTTCCCTGTTGAGTCTGGTTCCTCTCAAGGTTTCTTCCTATTACCATCTCAGGGAGTTTTTCCTTGCCACCGTCGCCCTCGGCTTGTTCATCAGGGACAATCTTATTTTGATTCATACACATTCACATTGCATACAAACTTACTTCTTTTGATTGTGTAAAGCTGCTTTGCGACAATGTCAATTGTTAAAAGCGCCTTATAAATAAAATTGACTTGACTTAATTTTCATGAGCTGTAAGTTGTAATCAATAAATATTTAAATTCATATATAATGAATCTAAAATACATAGTACAGTTAAACCTTGGATTTGGTCCGGGAGCATGCTTGTACATCAAAGCACTCGTACATCAAAGCGAATTTCCCCCATAAAAAATTATGGAAACTCTGATGATTTGTTCCACAACCCCAAAATATTCATTTTAAAATAATTAATACAAAATATAAAGTAAAAATAAAACAAATTAACCTGCACTTTACCTTAAGACAAGAGAAGAAGTAGGAGGCTACTGTGTAGGGCAAATCTTTAACAAGGAACCTCTCTAGTGACACTTGCTTTCGCCTCCTTTTGAGCATTACGCAAAATAATGTATGCAGCACAGCACCGCGCTTCCACCTTAAACGTACATTTACATCAAATACCGCACAGAGCTTTATCAATAATCTTCCAGAATTATCAACTTTGATTGGATCGCCATCTGACTTCACAGAACTCGAACAGGCGAATGAATATCTAGAGTCAGCACTTCGTTATAGCTTAGATAATGTAGCTCCAGTTAAAATGAAAATGATTAGAGATAAGAAACTCGCTCCTTGGTATAATGACCACACACGTGCTTTAAAACAAACCACTCGAAAATTCGAACGTAAATGGCGCCAAACTAAATTGATAGTATTCAAAATAGCTTGGAAGGAGAGCATCCTGAACTATAAAAAAGCTCTCAGTGATGCTAGATCAACGTATCTCTCCACTCTTATAGAAAATAACAAAAACAACCCGAGATTTTTATTTAATACCGTAGCTAACTTAACTAAAAAAAAGACCACTGCAGAAATCTCCACAACAACATCATGCAGTAGTGAGGATTTCATGAACTTTTTCAATAATAAAATCATAAATATTAGGCAAAAAATTCAGGCTTTGAAAACAGACAATTTAAATAATTCAGATGATCTAACCACATCACATCAGAACTTAGAACACTTTACTCCCCTTGAAGCGAGGGAACTAATTTCACTCATCTCTTCTTCAAAATCGTCAACCTGTATATTAGATCCTATACCGACACATTTTCTCAAACAGATAGTACCAGCAATAATAGAACCCCTGTTGAAAGTAATTAACTGTTCACTCAGTAGTGGGTATGTCCCCAAATCCTTTAAATTAGCCGTTATTAAACCGCTAATCAAGAAACCTGACCTTGACCCCTGTCTGCTTTCTAATTACAGGCCGATATCAAACCTTCCCTTTTTCTCCAAGATTTTGGAAAAGGTAGTATCACAGCAGCTATGTTCACATCTACACAGAAATAGCATAAATGAACTGTATCAGTCAGGATTTAGGCCTCATCACAGCACAGAGACAGCACTTGTTAAAGTAGTAAACGACCTCCTATGGGCCTCTGATCAGGGTTGCGTCACTATACTTGTGTTACTGGACCTCAGTGCAGCTTTTGACACCATTGATCATAGTATTCTCCTTCACAGATTAGAAAAGGTAGTAGGAATTAAGGGAACTGCCCTCTTGTGGCTCAGATCCTATTTGACTGATCGTTATCAGTTTGTAGATTTAGATGGTGACCATTCCTCATGTTCTCAAGTGGAGTTTGGTGTTCCACAGGGCTCAGTTTTAGGCCCACTGCTTTTTTCCCTTTACATGCTTCCTCTGGGCAACATAATTCGTAAACATGGTATTAGTTTTCATTGTTATGCTGATGACACACAATTATATGTCTCAGCAAAACCAGATGAGAAAAAACAGTTTGCTAAAATCGAGCAGTGTGTGCAGGATATACGAGATTGGATGTTAATTAATTTTCTTCTGCTTAATCCTGATAAGACAGAAGTTCTGGTCATAGGACCACAAGTAGCTAGAACTAAGCTTTCTGATCACACTGTAACTTTAGATGGCCTTTCTGTTCCATCAAGTGCAACAGTAAAAGACCTCGGTGTGATTATAGATTCCAGCCTTTCGTTTGAAGCTCATGTAGATAATATCACCAGGATAGCTTTCTTTCACCTTAGAAATATTGCCAAGATAAGAAACATATTGTCACTAAATGATGCAGAAAAACTAGTTCATGCTTTTATCACGTCTAGGTTGGACTATTGTAACGCCTTACTGTCTGGTTGTTCAATTAGGTGTATAAACAAGCTTCAGTTAGTACAGAATGCAGCAGCGAGAGTCCTCACTAGAACCAGAAAATACGAGCACATCACCCCTATCTTATCTACACTGCATTGGCTCCCTGTGAAATTTCGCATCGATTTTAAGATACTACTTTTGACATTTAAAGCACTAAATGGTCTCGCGCCACAGTATTTGAGTGAACTGTTAGTGTCTTACGATCCGCCACGCCTACTTCGATCAAAGAATGCAGGCTGCCTGTCAGTACCACGTATTATTAAAACTACAGCAGGGGGCAGAGCTTTTTCTTACAAAGCCCCAAAGTTATGGAATAGTCTTCCTATTAATGTTCGGGACTCAGACACAGTCTCAGTGTTTAAGTCTAGGCTAAAAACCTATTTATTTAGCCAAGCATTTTTGTAAATAGATTAACCTTAGGTAAAGGAGCAGATCTGGGGGACTCATAGACGTAGAGTATTCTGGTGAACTGGTATGTTTAGATGCTGTCCTCCCCACTCTCATTGTTCACTCAGGTTTGTTGACGGTGAGGTGATTGGTTGCTTTACATCTCAGGGAGCCCTCATGTTTGTGTTTCCTTCTGGCTCTCCCTTTTAGTTATGCTGTTATAGTTAGTCCTGCCGGAGTCTCTGCTTGCACTTTGCACTAAATATACATTCACCTATACATGCTGACTGTGACCATACCTAACTGCCATCTCTCCTTATTTTCTGTTCTCTCCTTTTCTGCTCTCTTCTCTCTCTCTCTCCCCCTCTTCTTTCCCTCTCTCTGTCTCTCTGTCGAGCTATACATGTTTCGCTCCTGAGTTGCCAGTGATCCAGACCCCTCTGCCCTCTGGAGCCGTCTAACCCATCCTGGAGTCCTGCTTCTGGTTGGAGATCTCGTCGCATGGATGCCCCGTGTGGTCTGCCTGGATTTGTATGGTGGCTGGGGATGGTTTCCATGAAGACTCTCCTGTCATCGAGTGATGCTCTGGGGACCTGTGACTTCAGTTGTTCGATAACTCAGGACCGGAATCCCCTACAGTCTACCTGAGCCTCCGGGAACAAACTGGACTCATTTTAATTTTAAAACATCTCCTGTTATACTGAACTTCCAGTCTTACACATTATTATGCTGAGCAATTCCTGCTATCCGTTATCACCCAGATGAGGATGGGTTCTCTGTTGAGTCTGGTTCCTCTCAAGGTTTCTTCCTATTACCATCTCAGGGAGTTTTTCCTTGCCACCGTCGCCCTCGGCTTGCTCATCGGGGACAATCTTGTCATTTTGATTCATATTCATTGCATAAAAACTTACTTCTTTTTATTGTGTAAAGCTGCTTTGCGACAATGTCAATTGTTAAAAGCGCTATATAAATAAAATTGACTTGACTTGACTTGAAATGTCGTTAAACAGATTCATCTCCCGCACTGCTACAGCCTTTTTGACCTTTTTCTTCACGAAGGCCGTTGTTGCAGTACAGCTACTTAAAAAAGTGTCACTACACTTACACACAAATTAAAAACGCTCGTATACACGTGGTCACAGTTTTATAGCAAACAGTACATGCGCGCACGAATGTTGACTATACGAGTGACCGGGCATGGAGATAGTTACCCACAATCCCACAGCGCGAGAGAAAGAAGAAGCATTGGCTCAGTTCTGGTCACGTGACGCTCAGCAGACAAAGCACATACATACTACAGTTCTTGGATATCAAGACCTCGCTCGTTTAACAAATAAATTGTTTTTTTTTTCATATTTAGCTCGTCTTGCAAAACACTCGCAGACCAAGGTTCCACTGTATAATATAGAGTTCCATTTTTTTTCTACATCAAGAAGAAGAATTTTTTTTCCCTTAATATACTTTTTTTTAGGTGCACAGTATGTTTTGATTAAGCATGCTACTGAAAACATGGATGTTGTAAACAGGATCAAAATTTTTAAATGAGGCCCATGTGTGTCGAAGTTAATATGCTATCCTTCCATTCTCACATGTGGTTGTTGATCAGCTGCAACATGTGCAACATGCTCCTGACAACGTTCCCTTGCTTTTGGTGTCTCCATTTCATAAAATGACTAGTAAATGGTTAGAAAAGTCAGAAAGGCAGAGGTGGAAGTTATTTTAACTCAATTCTTTGAACAATAAATGGTATTTTAACTTTTAACTTGAAAAGTAAAAGAAAATCTAAAGCCAAATTACAGGTAAACTAACCTGAATGAAATTATGAAAATGGGGGGAAAAAAACAACAACTTATGCTCATAGACAACAAGCAGAAGAGAAAAAAACCTCTACTTTTAAGTGTCTTGGAGAATATGGTGAGAGTGCTACACAAGGTTAAAATCGTCAAAAAAAATAAATAAATAAATAAAATAAATTATACCGGTATTTTAATGTTGTTTACTCATTAGTGTGACCTTAATCCTCAGTCAGCTGAGGGATTTGTTCATGGTTTAGGGCTACACGCAGACAGGCCGCCCCGTCCTCTGCTTATACGGCTGCATTTCTCATTAGAATTCAATGATTCGTTTTATTTGTCCTATCAGTTTGTGTTATCTCACATTCGTTCATTTTCCCCATATTCTTCACATGCTAATAATATAAAATGAATGAGATTTTCCTCCATGTTTCTCTTAGGTCCTGACCTTGTAAACAAGCAGGACGATGTATTTCTGAGACTACAGGGTGCTTCTGTAAGTCGTTCTGGATAATGGAATCTGCTAAACGCTGTAAACATTATAGAAATACGCCACTGACAATACGGTATAATCCATATATAGACATGCAATAACCGATGCAAATTATTTGATCTAAAGCCGATTAACTGAGAAATTTGAATTTACACACACAGAGATAAACGTACATATGTTTTTTCCGAATTTGCAAGATTTTCATGAACATCCAATTTCTTGTGCAAACGCTTCTACAGATAATTTATGAATGTATCTGTTCCCATCCAGCTTCAGAAATGAAGCTCAGAGAGAGTTATAAACACAACTTGAACATTCAAGCTTTCTTTCAGCTGCTCCTGTCAAAAAGGTTGCCACACCGTTCGATCTGCACACAGCTTGACACAGGTTTTGACGCCGGATGCCCTTCCCTGATGCAACCTTTTTATTTTTTAAAATCAGGACATGGGCTGTATGTAGTGCATGTAGTGGATGGGGAGTATGGGGTGTGGCACCTCACTGAAGGCGGGGCTGACCGACCTGACCCGGCCCGTTCTGAATAAGAGCGTGTGGTGTAAACCTTTGACGATCGGTTCAGTAGGACAATATTAGGCAGGTAAACATTTGATCTGATCATTTCCTCCTTGTTGGAATAAACATATTCTTTCTGCACACGGGGGTAACGTTAGGTGAGGTTGCGAGTTCCCAGAAGAGAGCATTAAGTGTCCTTAATGAGCTGGAAAGCTCCTCTTGCACTCTGCTCCTGTTTAAAAATTGCTGGAGCAGTATGTACTACTGAGATTGCTCCTTAATTAGAAAGAACAGCAGAAATGCAAATGTTGTTCCCATGACACAAAGTGGGTCCATCTAAGTCGTCATCACCTACTGAATAAATTGAATTTCCAGTCTTCTCCTGTTATATTTCTGACAGGTTTAAAGCTTCACAGCGGGCAGAACCACTTTGCGGACGTCAAAAAAGTAAAAGGTTTATTCTAATTAAATGCTTTGTGCATGTAAACACATCTTATCGTCTACATCGCGATCGCTAATCAGAATGAAAGAAAGAAACGTTATCTGTGTAAACACAGCTATTGAAAATATGGACATAAATCAGCGCTTGTTCATCACAGGTGAACTTAAGTTCGGTTTGTATGAAGATTTAAATACTTTAAAAGCCGCAGTTGGAGCATCAGGCACAATTTTAGTTCTATCCACATCCCAGTAACAGAGGGGCAAATAGAAAGGAACAGGACTGATCCGGATTCTCTCACCCACCTTGTCTGTTACAGCGCACATAAGAGAATGGAGGCGGTCTGCCTTCTCCAGATATGTCTCCCCCGGCTCCTGAAAGAAAGAATATTCAACCCTTATTAATCTAAATATATTACAATACATCAGTTCCATACAGTAAGATCTGAATACCTGAATCTGTGACCAAGATTAACACATGAGCTATTATTTACCAACAAGAGGTTATACATACTGTAGGAAAATTCATCAACATCAGGTTTACGTTATTAAGAGATGGTTATCAACAGCCTCTCGTATCTCAGTCTTTCATCATGAACCATCAGGCACTGGATCTTTTTTTAATAAACGAGAAGCTCTGACTGCGAGTGTATTTTCATCTTATGAATACCTTACGCAAGAATTACTGTATGGCTCCACTACAGTATAACTACTAGGTAGGTGAGTTTAGCTGATTAGTTGCTCCTTCATCGATTACCATTGTTGAGCTTATGATCTTTGATAAAGGAGGGTCAAATTATGGACCTGCATCAAACAAAGTAATCATACCGTGTCTAACATATTATTAAAACTGGAATGACAGCACTGAACCTTGAACTTCAAACAAGAAACAAAGGAGGGAAAAGAATGGCCTGAGTGTGAAAGAATCACTTAAACACTCGATCAAGATGCCTTGTACAAACATCAACAGCAGAAATCACAGCCTTGTTTAATAATGAAATGAAGAGCATTTCTATACGCACACAATGTAATGAGAACAGGATTGGGACTAAACAGATGAGTGTCCATTAAAACAAACAAACAAACTCCACTTGTTAGTTTTGGATCATCAGAGGAAAGGCTTCAATTTGCTAGAAAGCATACATACTGGACTTTAAAGCAATGGAAAAATGTCACGTAGTCAGATGAGTCCAGACTGACATTATGACAGAACCACGATCACGTCACAGTAAAAAAAAAAAAAAAAAAAGACCGTATGAAGCGATGCACCTATCATGCATCGTGTCCACTGTACAAGCCTCTGGATTCAGTGTTATGATCTGGGGTTGCTTCAGTTGATCAGATTTAAATTACGTGGCAATAAAATGAAGTCAGCTGATGACCCAGATGTACCGAACGACCGAGTTATCAAATCAGTTGAATCTTCCCTGATGACACGGGACTCAAAATGTGAAAGAGTGGTTCTGGGAGCATGAGGAATCATTTTTGAATATGAATTAGCCACTATGTTGTGAGCCAAAGGTGGTGAAAGGAAGTATTAGAGCGCGCAATAGTCAGTGGATTTAGCAGTACATGCAAAAATGTATATTTTATAGGTTTTGGATTTGCGTCCAAGTACTGTCGACTTTTTGTTTTTGTAGCATTTTAAATGGTCCAATCGGATCAGTACCAAAACACTGATAAACCAGCAGGTCTTCTATAATGTTGATAATGTCTTCTTTTCTGTCCATCCTTCCTTCTAGACTCCAGTCCCTTTTCACCGTTGGATTCCAGCAATAAGGCTCAGAATATAGACTGTATGTATAAATCTCAGTACATGAAGCACCCAGGTGGTGGAATAAAACTTCCCCTGGCTGTCTGAACAGCTGAGTCACTTGCTGTCTCCAAACGAAGAATGAAGACTTACCTCTTCACTAGAAACTCATGGGAAAAAAAAAATGTCTAGTTTCTTGCTGTTGTACTGAGTCGTTATTGGTACAGGGTTATACCATGGTTTTAGCTTAATAGTATAAATTTTGGTGCGTCCTTAATACATTCCCAGAAACATTTCAGAAACCAAACATCAACTGAACTGTATACAGTATAAAGTTTCTAATATGTTTGAAAAAAAGACCTATGCGGACCCTTGTCCTTTCCTCTTAGACTGTCTAATGTCCATTAGCTATGATCTGGATAAAAGTGGCTCCATCTACTGAACTGCCGGTAAGGTTATCTTAGTCTGTCCAACAATCAATCAAGAATGTCAGCTCACATGCATCAGCTTCATCCTATCGGTTCGACAGTGTGGGAGTTAGCACTTACAAAACGGCATGGTCGATAAAGCACTTACCCTAATGCAGTAAAGGTTTTGTAGAATATACACACCTATGCAGGGGCACACTCCACACCACAGCGTCCACCACCGCTTATCAACGCTCTCTTTACAGTATGTTTATACCATGATAAGTGTACAACCAAAAGAAAAAGGGCAGAACATTTTCTCAGTACGCCGGGGCTATGTTTGACGTCTGAAATTCTGGCCTCCCAGGAACTCCTTAAATGTCCTAAACACAATTAAATCACTTGCCACGGGGTCAGGACTGTACGGGGGATGTGGCAATACAGTAACTCCCAGACGTTACTTTCCGTAACGTGCAAGTTGTGTTGGTGAATGATTGTGTGTGGCGTTCCCACAGAGCAAGCTGCCAAGTTATCCATCAAAGCTCAAGCATCGGCGTTTCTCTCACACAGGGGTGATGACTGCAGAGTGCTGGAGAAGATTTACAGTACGCACGGGTTTGACTATGTAGTCATCAATACTAGACAGATCACAGGCAAAAATGAATCCAAGTCTGTGATGATGTTTGAGGTTGTCAAAAATTATGTCAAAGTGAATGCAAAAAAAAAACACACAAGATAATAATTGTGTGCAAGACATTTTTTGACACACAGTGTATAATTGATGACATGATAAAACATTTTATAAGGAGACATTCATTTATGAAAGGAGTCTCCAGTGTCTGACCGTGTGCCATCAGAGACGAAGCTTTCACTGTAAAAATTTCACTTTCACTGCATGTATTCTGTGGAATGGAAGATACTGTACTTTTTGGTTTCTTGGTAACATGGTGCATTTTTTTCGGTGAGTGAGAGAGAGAGAAGACATGCTGTTGGGGAACGACTGCTTACTGCTGCTGTATCATATCTGATAAGAAACTGACTAGCCTTTCAATGTTACACATCATTTAATGTGTTTACTAGTTATTAATTACAGTATATATGGACACAGACTTGTGTGTGTGTGTGTGCGCGGTGTGTGTATATATATATATATATATAAAAACAATGTCCGTGTGAACGTGACTAGCCTTTTGGATATTACACATCATTTAACACGCACTAAGACACGCACTAACTAGTGCGTCTAAGACATGCACACACAGTACTGTGCAAAAGTCTTAAGAGCCATATTATCTGTAAATATCTCCTTTGCATGTACTGTAAATAGAAAGGAGCGAGTGACGAGTTACCAAAAGAACTCATCTCCAGCATGCTCAGTAAAACCTAACAGCTGTTTTATTTACAGTACTGTGCAAAAGTCTTGGGAAACATCCAAACAAACGCCAAACAAACATTTCTACATTAAAAGAAACTTCTATGAAAAGCACAAAATAATAGACAATAAACGGTCAATATCTGGTGTGGAAACTCTTTCCTTGAACATAAGCGGTAGTGTTCGATACAGATGTGTGCAGTATTCTAAATAAAACAGCTGTTAGGTTTTACTGAGCATGCTGGAGAATAGGAGTTCTTTTGGTAACTTCGTCACAGTTGCTCCTTTCTATTTTCATGCAAAACCCAGGAGTCTATATTATTTTATTTTTTTCCCCCTCATCTGAAAACTGGTCTGTCATGTAATATGTAACTTTCTTTATAGGCATGCAAATATTCTTCTGTAATGTTATTAATTCATTAATTTTAGTGTATCTTTGTACGGAATGGTCTTGTACATGATAATGCAGACATAATAAATTTGTATAATGAAATTTGTACTACAGATAATATGGTGCCTAAGACTTTTGCACAGTACTGTATATATATATATATATATATTTGAAATTTATGTATATGAAAATAACCTCCAGTTTAAATACTTTGCGTTCTGTAATGACCTTCCTGATTCTAATCAGCATTATCAAATACTGTACATGTTAAACTTTCAGCAACAACCTTCCTTCATATAATCCAATAATTAAAACTTCATTTGAATTTTTACAGCGATGAAAAAAAAAAACAACCAAAAAAAAAGGGATTCTTTACATATTATTGCTTACCTACGCAGTTGTTTTAGGCATTCTGACACCGTACAGGACCTTTCTAGAATCTTTTTTTTTTTTTTTAAAGAAAAAGGCTTATTTTGGAAAGATGACAATACTTCCACAGGCTATGGGGATTAGCTTTAAAGTAAGCAAGTCGAGCAAACAACAGCGCTAGACAGCGTTGAGGCATGGAGCACAAGAGAATACATGGAGGATAGACGGCAGCGCAAGCGGTGGACGTGAAGCGACTGGAAATGTTAAAGAGCCAATAGAAGGCTGTAAACACACAGCAGGTGGCAGGCAATTTGAACACACTGGAAAAAGCACATTATTTATGAGCCTATAATTGATTTTGACGTCGAACGGATTACCGATGGACCGTAAACAGCTGTTTGTTAACAATACTGTAGCATTTATCATACTCTAGTGTACGACTGGAAACGCCTGACTGTGCAACAACAACAACGTCTCCTATACCTAAATGTTTTCCCAACACAGTCTGCTCAAAATAATTACACTGTTTTAAAAACGACCGTGGCACTATTTGTCGGATAAATACGATTTGGACTTTTTTGCATCGATAAGCTAAAATGTTATGACTACTCACAGGAGCGAATAACGATGGTTATCTCGTAATGCTGCATGTTGAGGTCTGGGATATACAGCATGACAGCAAATAAAAAAACAACAGACCGGGAAATGAATCCAACACTCCAGAAGGTTTCTGAACAAAATGCATACGGGTTAAGAGTGAAGACTGAAAGTGCGATGTCTGTCTTGCTTAAAGGTCCCATATTACACTATTTCTTTAAAAAGTTGATCGGAGGTCTCGAAACATGGTTTTTGCAAATGCTCCGGATACACATTCTATCATGCCTCGAACTGCATTTGTTTCACTCTTTCTCCAAACGTGCCATTTCAGCATCTATGTAAATGAGGTACCGCTGAGCAACTCCCCCACTAGAGAACAGCAGAGCTGAGCAACAAGCTGGGCATTTTATCTTCTTATGTACAGTATGATCATCGAAAAAGGGCGTTCAAGTCAAACCGGGACTTGTGAAGAAATTTCTTTTGAACGAAAGGGGTAAATCTGATTGACAGTAAAACATGTGAATGGTGCAAACTTTTTTAAAGAAGGCTGTATGTCCGTGAATGACGATCACGTAAGTCCCAATGTGTCTCGGAGCTCACTGCAGTCGTTCCCATGAACATCTGGCGAGTGGAACGGCCGATCCTTGAAAATCGACTGGTCGCCAAGTTACAGAAGAGACGCATCTCTCTGTGGGAACTGTACACACAATTATTTACTGACACCACTTGCACATTACAGGAACTCGGCTGGGGGACACATCCACCGTGCAGTCCTGAGCCATTTCCACATGTTCGGGCATTAAAAAAGTTCCTGGGAGGACAGAGCTTCAGAGCTGAAGCAGGCATGGCTCTGATCATGGTTCTGATAAATCCTTCTAACCTTGATGGTATCCAAGCACGCCCCTCATGTGTGAGTTGAACACCCTCATATTTTTCTCATCATTTTGAATTATTTTTGCATTGATTTATTTCCTCAATTCAATTTTTAAATATTTTGCATAACAGGTCCTCATTAAAAGAATCCCCGCCCCCCGAAACATTTTTCAATTGACATGCACTGCCAAGGTTGGCCATTGGGAAAAAGCTTTCACAAAAAATGTAAATCATTAATAACTGTAATAGTAGATTGGTAAGAGCCTATAAAATAAATTGGTTCATCTGTATTTCTGAGATAAATCATCTTCATACCAATGACATATTTTTCCTAACAATACCTGGCAGTTGGCGGCCAGCCTGAGACACATTCCTCCCGTTCCGGCTCCCTCGGCGTGCTCAGAATTGTTCAGATGCCGGCTGAAGCGGGGTAACGGGATGCCAGGCCGACTGTCGGGTAGGAACATGTTCCCCGGGGCTGGAACAATAGCAGCGTTGGTCACCTGACCTGTTGGCAAAAACACATGAAGCATCTCCATGTTAGATTCCTGGAGGGCCTCGATAAATTGAAGTGCCATTCCTGTGGATTCATATTTCGAGCTTTATGAACGATGTCGACTGGAGGAAGCCGCACTTTTCCGGTTTATAATGATAAAAACCAGAATACTTAGTATAAATAAATAAATAAATTAAGTCATTTGACACAAACCACGGTAAAAGAATGAGATTTAAACGACTGCGGAGAATAAACAGTTCAGACCTGGAGGGGGAAAAAAAGCTAGAAAAATTAGACAAGTTATGAAGACTTACAGTACACCCAACTTATAAGGGGATAAATCAGGAAAACTGCCGTTAGCTAAAAGTGATGCCCTTCAAATTTTACGACTGAAACAAATGCTCAAAAGTGCGTTTCAAGTACTGAACCCCTCCTTTTTTATTTGCCCATTACTTCCAGTCAGACACATAAGTCCCACATCATCTAAACTGCCCATCTGTCTAAGTAAAAAAAAAAAAAAATCTTTCTCTTTTATTGCCTCTTGGAAAAATCCATAAAACAGACAGCACAATGTACCCTGTTATCTCAGCATCACATGGGCAAAGGTTGGTGGAGATTAAGGTACACAATTCGGGGATTCTGGAACAGTTTCACTTAAGGATGATGGGGATTAGTCGTCTTACTTCAGAACGGGCGCGGAGAGAGCGAGTTCCTGTACTTCCGAAAGTGGCATGAGAAGCCAAAGATCCACTGCGTCTTTAACAAGTTCTTTATAATCAGAAACTAGTAACTGTCGCTCATAATTTTACTGCATTAAGCATCTGGAACTTGAGATGATGTATGAGCAAACCATTTGGGAGAAATATTTTTAAAAACAGGATTATGACATAGTACACGATAACTGACTTAAAATGGGCTTAGAAATTCTCTAAGACTAAATATACAGTATAATAAAATGCTCAATTTGAAATAATAATAATAATAATAGTAATAATAATTTAGTGGCAGGAACGTACAGTATTATGATTCGAGCTACTGTCACTGTACATAGTTGTCTCTTTAAAAAAAAAATTGACTTAAGTTAATAAAACTGACTCTGTGTGTGTGTGTGTGTGTGTGTGTGTGTGTGTGTGTGTGTGTGTGTGTGTGTGTGTGTGTCCTTGTAAGCTGGGATTTTGGCCTTTGACAAACACACTTCCCTCAGGGATCAATAAAGCAATAAAGAACTCTTTCTCTCTATCTTAATTACATCACAATGGAGTTTTGTGAGATATCACAATTATCACCAAATCATTTTATAACATTTAATGTTTTTATGACGCTTACAAACTCTGACCGAAAGCAGACGATTAGATACGTTAGATTTCACACAATGTACATTTTCCCTTCTTTTCAAAATTAAATTATTTATTTATCCAGACAGGTTTTTTTTGCTTCACGTGTCTTAGCAAACCAACGAGGGTGAGTCAAAAATTATCCGCACTCCGGCTATATTAAAACTGTTGGCTGCACACAAGCGTCTTATCAGCGCTTTTCGTTCAAGTCTATTGTCTCCACTGTGCCGGAGTGAACATGTTACATTAGATCTTTTGTAATTGTGGTACGTGCAAAAAAAAAGGATGCTCCATTAGAATTAGTGATTTGCATGAGGGAAGAGCAGCGGGCAGTGACTCGTTTTTGCCCCTGGTGCCGAAACGACTCACAAAAGAACAAACTGGAGCGTTTAATTACCTACCAACAAAATGTGGACCGATACTCTAAGCAAGGTGAAAGTTTCTTAAAAAAAAAAAACATTACTGGTGACGAGACACGAATTCATCACTATGAGCCTGAGTATGGAACGAAAACATCCTCAATCACTGACCGAGAAAAAAGTTCAAAAGTCAACCATCAGCTTGGAAATTTATGCTCCCTGGGAATCTTCAAGGGCCAGTATTGGAACATTATCAGGAAAAAATTTAACAATCCACCGTGCTCGTTATAGTGAGATGCTTACTGAAGTGCTAAAGCCTAAACTTCGGATCACCAGAAAGTTCTTAACTCAATTCCAATAATTTGATATATTTAATGTTTTCTTTGCCTAATGCAAGGCAATAATTTTATCATTCTGAAACGGCAAATACGTTTTTTTTTCTCCAGCCAGAGTATACCAGCACACCTTTCTTATTTCCTATCGTGAAATATATTTCTGTCATATTGCCCACGTCTAGTCTCTCCCTAAAACTTAAAGGAGAAATGACTCACCCTGCAAACAGTGGCCTACGTCTGAGTGAGGAAAAAAGTTGGTTTTTGAGACTCCCTTTAAAAAAATCTAAAATGAACCACATGGGAAGCCTCTGCAGCAGTTCTTGCACCATCCTTGCTCTTGAAAACGTCAAAGCAAAACATACAAAACGTAAACCGCATATCATAGCGAATCGTATGTCAGTGCCCTAAGGGTCTAATTAAAAAAAGAAAAAGAAAAGAAAAAAAAGGCCCAAACAGCCCTGTGCAAAGTGGAGATCTACTTCAGGCAGCTACAAATCTTTTGAAAACAGATTAAAAAACCCTTGCCATAAGGCTCCTGCCATGTCTGCCATGTTTTTATGTTTTTTTTTATAGCTTTCTTATGAACCAATTACCATATACAGATCTGCTCTGGGTCAATGACTAGAGGAAAGCATTTAACTGGAACACATCAACCAAATTGCAGGAGAGATAATTAGTCGTCATCTTCCCTTCCTTATTGCTCTTCTATTACATCTGTAACAAGAGTGCAACAAACACGTTACAAGAAAACAACATTGTTCATCCAGATCATTCAGCATCAAAGACATACTGTACGAGCGCACTACTGTACATCTCGGGCTTATGGGGACGAATCCATCAGTACGAGGGACTTATGAAGGAGTAAAACCGATTGATTTCACAGTACAGTGATGAGACTCTTAGACAAATGGTGCAAATGTTTTAAAGACAAGGCTCAGCATTCGCAGCAGTTGCTCCTGTGAGCATTCGGAAAGTGGAATGCACTTAGGAGAAAAGAGAAAACAGGGTCCTGCGCACCTTACAGTGCTTGGGCCCGAAAAAAAAGATTTGTTCATCAAAGGTGTTCTGTTTCTGAATGACAATGTCACATCCACCACACAGTCTTGATCTCACTTCAAGCCTTTCAACATGTTTAGACCATTAGAGGAGTTCCTGGGAGGCCAGCGTTTCAGACATGAGGGAAGGCAGTCCGATCACGGATCACTGGGAAACGTTCTACATTGTTGGTACCCAAGCACTAGTGAAAGACTGAGATAAGTCATTAGTGGAGCAAGGGATTATAATGAGAAATAAAAGATAGCTTTACACTCGTACCCGAGTTCTGTTATTCTGCACACAAGATAAAAAATCTTGCATTGCCTTGAACGCCCCTCATAGGAGTCTTACATAAGCTTGGGTTTGATAAGTGTTTTTTTTATTCTTCTTATTAGACCCATGTAAAATATCCCACGTACTGTATGCCACTCTCCGATTACGCATGTTTACACACAGCCTGCTGTTGCAGTTTCCTTATATTAATTGTCCGTGGCTTATATTACACTGTCGTTCTTATTTAATGTATGTTCGACAAGAAATTGTAATTTCATCAGCTGCCAAGTCAAATTTCTTTTAAGTCTCTTTCCAGTCAACAAAACCGATTTGGAAATCTTAAGCGGCGGTTTCGAGGCACTAACGATAATTAAAGATACCGGCAGGATTTTGCTGAAGCGAGCTGTTTTTTTTTTTTTTTCAAACTCAAAATCAAAAACAGCTCAGAAACTCACCAGTCTTCCCCCAAAGCCATGCTCCCAAACTCCCCAATGCTGGTCCAAGAAGTTAAGGCAAGCAGCAAGACTGACAAGTGAGTAGAGGCTCTTCCTTTTCCTAATTAGTTTTATGGATTTTTATTCCCTCACTCCTGTTGGGTCCCAACATAGAATTTAGTTTTCATCTCTGAGCAGATATTTCACTGACAGCTGCTAAAAGTGTGAGAAAGGGCAAATATTGCAAAGTGCTTTCGCTACCAAAATCACTGCTCAGAACATTGCCGTATAGGACTGATGATGTCATAAAATTACATTACAATCAAAACCCACGATGAAAGTAATATGCTTATGCAGGCACGCATCTGAATCACCAACAGAAAAGAAAAGTAGATGTTAATTAAAATTATTTGTAAAAACTTTCTAGCAGGGTTTAAGTATTAAACCACAAAGTCTAGTCCAGGAACTAGAGACTATCAAAAGAACTCGATCCAGATTGGCTTTCTCGTAGGGTTGCCGGGTCGAGGTGACAAAAACAGTGAGAGGCGAGGCCTGGTTGTCTTAGCAACACCTCTGGCTGCATACCTGACTCACAATCTGAGAATGTAACTCGACAACAGAGGACAAAATGAATGTAAAGATTCATTCAAAAAAGAAAATTTTTTTTCAGATCCCACACAACCCTTAATGGCCATCAATCCGTTTGAACAATCCTCTCTATTAAAAGTTCATACAAGGCAGGAGACCTGGCTCTCTGGTTAAATATATACGGTTCCTTGGAGTGTATGCAAGTTTTTTTTTTTTTTTTTTTTGCTGAATCAGTGTGTATCCACTCAAGAAACCCCATTATAGTCTATGGAGTGATTTTTTTTTCTTCAGGAATTTTAGGGCTAGTTTTTAAGTGGTTAATTTTTTTTTGGTCTGTGTGAGACATTATTTTAAAAGGCATGGAGTGTTTCGAGCCCTTCAATGCAACATCGCTCTGAGGGTCTCCCTACTAACAAAAACTTCCCATCAAACCATGGTCCGAATTTCACGTTTGTGTAAAGATTCGAATCTCTATACAGTATGCAGTCACTGTAAGTCTATACAAAAATATACAAGATAAAATTTCAGTAATACTTTTTCAGTAATTTTCTGTTACTATGTTAAACATGTGGCCAATTTGAATTTTAATGGTCATGTATATTCCCTTGTATTTGGATGGAATAGAAATTATTTAATACATTTAATAAATCTTCATTTGCACATTGTTGAGCTAAAGAAATGAATGTGACAGGACTCTTGTTGCTCAGACATACTGGGCTCACAGCTCGGGTATTTTACACTCCGTCACCTCAGACTGCTGCGGATATGTTTGCTCAAACAAACTGTGTTTTGTCTCAGTGGCACTTCTCATTCCTGCTTTTTATAATCGCCAGGGTTTTCAGAATATATAAGGCAAAATGGTTTTAAACTTCCCGTACTGATCTGTCAATTTATCTTTAGAGGTTCGGTTGTAATGGTCTACATATTCTTTTCTTGGAGTAAACACTTTTACACACTGTCTATACAACTTAATCTCCACCTTTAGAAAGGAACCCCCCCCCCCCCAGCTAGATTGGTATATTAACTATTCCGAGTAGCGCAGTGGTAAAGTGCTCGCCCAATCATCCGGAGTTCGATTCCCGGGTGATGCTGTAACCTCTCGCAGCCGGAGAGAGAGCTGATTGGCCGAGCTCTCTCAAAGGGGAGGGATGAGAGGTACTTAGTGCTCCCACTCGAAAAAATCACAGCTCTACACCCAATCAGGGGCGTCTGTGAGCTCACGCAAGCGGAAGGAGTGGATAGCGCTGTCCTCCGAGTGTGTTACGCTGCGTGAGCGACCAGTTTCGAAAAAATGTGGTCGGATGGCGTCACATGTTTTGGAGGAAACACGTGATAATCTTCGGCCCCCCCGACTGAGTGGTAGTAGTAGTAGAAGTAGCCTTAATGTGGGAGCCCCCTAGTGACGGGGAGGAATTGGACACGACTAAATTAGGGAGAAAAATAAAAAAAAACAAAAAAAAACATCAGGGTCCAGATAGAACGGTCACTCAGCCCTAGACTATACTACACTGAAAACGAATCCATACAATTTGCAAGGATTAAAAGCATGACAAGATATGCTCTTAGAGAAAAATAATTACACTGTGCATCAGGATGCCGTGCATTACTTGATTTTATTCCTCTTATACCACTGTGATTCATCAATAATGAACATTTTTAGTTAATTAGCTCATGCACCATACGGTACATTGCACATATTTTTTAAAAAATCTTTATTTCGCAATTTAGAAAGAAGACAGAGGTAAAGCTGTTAATTTGAAGGGGGCCTATTATGCAAAATTCACTTTTTAGTCATTTTTAGACATTCAGCTCGGACTGCAGTGTGCACAAAAACAGCATTCCCTGCTTTTCAATTACATTTTCCCCTTAAGGTGATCTCGTATAAGAAGATACTCTTCCCCTGGCTTGTTCTTCCTAGATGCACACCTCTGATGTTTTTCCGAAGGGTAGTGGCTCAACAGTAGCTCATTTACATAGACAGACACAGACACGGCATGTTCTGAAGAGGAGTGAAGCAGAAGACGTTTGAGGTCTGATAAATGTATTATCTGAGAGACGTTTCAGCTGAAGCATTAACAGAGACACTTGGGGGACGCTGGCAGTCTTAACTTGTCCAAGAAATAGTAAAATATGGGACCTTTATTTTTTCAGACACAATAAAGTCTACAGAATGAAAGGCTTTGCAGGAAGGCATTCTCTGTAACATGACAAACTGCTTAGTTTTGACGCTGACGGAAACTTACTTGTATCTCAGACTTGACTCCACAACATTAATCTTAATTAGCAAGGGTACAAAGTAAAATCTTTCATCCTTTAAAAAGAAATTAAAAACTGTAAGTGTTGACAAACGTTACTGTAGTGCTGCAGTTGTGGCTAATGCTTTCAGTGATTAATCACAAGACTTTCTTACGTACTGTGGCAAAGAATAATGTCATCTTATTTGATATTGGAATGTTAACAACATTTTGCTACCAGACAAAGTTTTTACAATTTTTATTATTTTTTTTACCTAAAATCTGGTTTCTGAAGAAGAAATGAGAGTAAACGGCAGAGGACACCCGCAATCGCTGGCCGAGAAAACGTTCAAAAGTCAACCATCAGCTGGAAAATCGGTGCTTACACTTTTTTGCGATTCTCAAGGGCCAGTATCAGGAAAAAGGTTAAAAAATCAACAGTGCTCGTTACAGTGAGATGCTTATTGAAGAGCTGAAACCTAAACTTTGGATTAAACGCAGAGGACCGTTATCCATACTTCCGTCCGCACACTTCTGACCACACCGTCACACTTCTGACACACTTTGTTTCAAGGTGTTAAAGCATCCTCCCTATGGTCCTGATCTCGCTCCATCAAGCTTTCACCTGGAAGAGAGGATGAAGATTGACTACTGATGAAAAAGTGAAACAGCGGTGCATTCGTGGTTCGCAGCTCTTTTTTAATGAAGGAATTTTTAATGAAGGTTTTTGACAGATGGACAAAGTGTATTGAAAAGCAAGTATAATTTCTGACACATTCCTGATCGCTTTTCAGTTTAGCACCTTCTGCGTAAAAGTAGATCCAATGCGGCTGTAACGGTTTAAAAACAAGCCGATGATAGGGTCATCATAGTGTCACAGTCTGTGGATCATTCGTATCATATCAAAAGACAAAGAAATGATGTATATATTCATATGTACATTATATAATTACTCCAACTTCCGATTGGGGCGCTAAACTCATTTTACAAACAAATTTTGGGACGTCTCTAGACATAAAACACACACCACCATCACACCACCATCATCATCATCATCTCTTACCTTTTATTATCATCAGAACCTTAGGGAGACACTATCATATTGCAATCCTATGTGATAATAGTTAAATAATTCAGCTACCTAGTAAAGATGATTTAAGCATTTCAGCAGGAGAACAAAGCCTGACTGTAGGGTAACTTCCCCAGTTAATGATACAAATGATCTGCAAAATCCCTCAGTAGCAGACATTTCAGGGTTGACCAACTCTTTTCAAAGTTTCCTGTGAACTGCCGATGATTTATTAACCGAGGACGGCCTCTCTTTGTGTATTCTGTCTAGTTTCCGCTTCAGATAAATAGTGCAGACATCCAAATGCCCTCTCCAAACTTTTGTGAATCTGTCAAATGATTCTTAGACATCGCCATAAAAAAACGATTTACTGCTGCATTATAGCCTTGTGCTTACAGACTTGAGGCTTTTCGTAGCGAGGTAAAAGTGAGGTGAATCAAAATCAACACAAACCGATAATAGGAGGGCTTGCAATATATGAGGGGCGTTCAAAACAAACCGGGATTTTCTTGTGAATGAAGGCGTAAAACCGATTGACATTTACAGAAGACTGCAAGCACAGTACAGAGATGAGACTCTTGTGAAATATTTGAATGGTGCAAAGGTTTTAAAGAAGGTCGTAAGTCTGAGAATGACGATCCCGGCCAAGGTGGCTCGGAGCCCACTGCAGCCGTTACTGTGAACATTCAGAAAGTCAAACGCCTTATTCTTAAAAATCGACAGATAACTTGTTGCTAGTGTAACTTGTCACAAAAAGAGACGCATCGGTCTTTTGGAACTGTGCACACAATCATTCACCAACAAAACTTGCGCATTACAGTAAATCGGCTGAGAGTTACAGTCACATCCCTAACGTCCTGACCTCGCTGCAAGCCGTTTCCACACGTGTCTGGAAAATGAGGGGATTCCTGGGAGGCCAAAATGTCATTTTGCTTCACTTATAAACATTCGAGTTGAGAATTTTTCAGATACAAACGGACCGCAGTTCAACTAATATTCGTAGATGTGAACAAGTCATGGAAGTAGCTCCACAAAATAGACACTGCAGTGCACCAGATACCTATATGTACAATTCTCTACAATATTTTCGTTGTGTAAGTGAATGTATAAAATGTCCAAATGTATAAAATGTATTTAAATGTATAAAATGTCAAAGTCCGGTATATTGTGTGTGCGCGTGTGGGGGGGGGCCTCACCACTTTCAATGAATCAGCACAAGAGCAGGATGATAGAAAATGGCTGTCCGGTAAAGCTGTCCTGATGGTGAATAATCCAATTCCTTGGAAAATCCTCAAAAAAAGTTTTTCTACAGTACAGGATTCCACAAGTCCAATACTGTGGACAACAGCTCAGAAAAAATGAAGTCCGGGTTTCCCCTCGTGATTTAACGGTGCAGAGGCAACACTGTTACATTTGTGAGATTCATTCCCTTAAGTGTGGTTTGGTCACATGATGACAGTGTGGGGAAAGGGGACAGAGATTCAGTCAAGTGGATTGGTATGCTTTACATTGTATATTCGTGTCAAAGGTGTGTAAGCAAATTCGACTTACAGACGCACTCCCTCGTTCGCAAGTAGGGGACTTCCTGTATTATCTAAGTACTAGTGAAATGCTGAGATGAGTGCGTTAGTGTAGCAGGGGATTGTATAGAGAAAGCTAGAAGTCCCAGTTTGACTCGAACGCCCCTTGTATATAATCTTAAGTATGTAAATCCCATTACAGATCAGGCTGAATTACTACTAAAATAAAAAAATATATATTTTAAAAACTAGGACGATATGAATTTGCCATGTTTAAGATGTTGCCCACTAGGTAGTGACATAACAGCTTTTAAACTTAAATGTCAGCGTCCTGGGCCAAGATTAATCGCAGATTGAGCTTTAAATGGAAATTGAATTTTCCACCGACAGAACGATCCCTCTGAAACTGGAGAGCTCAAACAGGTTTATATACATCAGTGCGTCGCTTTCTCCTCAGTCGGCTCCTTTGAAGGGAACCGAAGACCTTACAGGCATCGGATGAATTTCGTTTAAATGTTAATCGTGGCTGGAGTTCTCCACAGGCTTCAAATACTCCATCATCAGACTTTTCAATCAGCACTGGTGGAGGCTGGACGGGGAGCTAATTTCTCATCAGTGCACAAAGCTTCATGCCAAGGCGCGGTTCAAATTAAAGTGTGTGTGTGTGTTGATGTAATGCAAAAGAACCTGAAGATGATAACCTCTGATTGTAAAATTCCTCGACACAAAGGGAAAGACCCGTCCTTGGCGTATAGCGCATAGGGAATGACGGCCCGTGATGTATTAGTCGGAAAGTGAAAAAGTAGGGAATCTCTGATTCGACTGCCAGCCAGTTTAAAAACTGCAGACTCTGACCGAGAGCTCGCTCTGTTAAATTATAGATAACCATAAAGTTAAGGAGGATTGGGAAGAGCGGACATGAGGATTTCAGACTTTTCATAATAGACTGATAGGAAATGTTTCCTCATACCATTTTGTTGTCCAATTATTCTTTTGCTCAAGCTTCTCCCTACAGAAAGTCTGGATATAAAAGAATGCTGATTCATATATTCCTTAAAATAGAAAAGAATATATTAATGCTTAATCCTCCACAGGCAAATAACAACCAACATCAATACGACTTGTTTAAATAATAATGTGAACGCATTAATATTTAATATTTACTTCAGCTGAAGGCTTTGTACTTTCAATTTGAGACTGCATAATGCTGATTAATGAAAGCAACCGGAATAAAATAAATAAATCAGCTATTACATGCTAGAGGTGAGAACAGCCTGTAAAAAAAATGACCTCAGGTCTACGTTTGTATGCAGGAGCATTTTCGAACATTCAGCACTTTGGGATTTGCCGGATCATTATTCTTCACCGTTTTAAGAAAACAAATGAATGTAATCGCGCCGAGCATGCTTCATAAAGTTTACTTTACAGTTCATAACCCCGGCAAACTCATCAAAATGTCGAGCATGCTGTGTCTTTCCGAAAGGAAATGGAAAAACGGTGTGTATCTAAAGAATTAGGACGTGCGCTCCGATTTCTGTTCGCCTCGCAGTCGACAAGGGGGAACTGAATAATGCGTTTGCATCAGGAGCACAAGCGCCTGTTCGGTCTGGCTGTAAAGCAACGACAGAAATTGGCACTGTGCGTCAAACGAAGTGTCGTGAATATCAGGGAGAGCAAAGATGGAGACTAGGGCCGGAATCATTGTCTTGTGAAGTGTTGTTGGTGATGATCTTTCTCCAGCTACGATCACCACTCTGTACTAGTGACTGGTGAGAGAATTTTCACCTCAAATCAACGGCTCTCACTTCCTTCTACCTCCTTCCCCGAGTTGTGCATCTGCCAAATGAGTAAATGCAATGTAAATGTAAATTTCCGGCTTAACAGCTGAGAACCTCATAAATAAAGATAGAGAAATAAAAAATGAGCGAAGTTTCGACTCATTCGGGAGCCTGTAAAACGTACCCGCTAATCAAACGATAAAGAACGCAAATCTGGTTACTCTAATCCAAAATTGACACACTGCCTCTATTAGTGGACGTAAGCATTAGAAGTGAACTAAAGCATTAAACAAATAATAAACCTATCATCTGTTTAAATCACAGCCTGCGTGTTTGTGCGAGTGTATTTATTCCTTGTTGTGCGCCATTGGTGCCGGCTAATTATCTCTCACTCAATTACAACTATTGATTCATTACATGCTGGCTCCTACTGCCAGAATTACGCTAATGGCCTGGGCCCACTCCGACCGTGCCACACATTCATAAACTGTGCACTATGCCAGGTAGGGTCACAGAATGTTATGGAATCCCAGCAAGGGAAGGGAAATGGGCTCGATGCAAGCTCTGCCAACACACTGCAGATACAGCCTCTTGGCACTATACTCCCACAGGGACGGAGGGGGTGAACATAAAAGCTCAGGCGTGCAGCTGATGGCGGCGAGAACGGAAACGAAGTTGCGAGATCGCAAGGCTGCCAAAGACTTCTTTGCTCTGATGCAGCCTTAAGCCCAACTGATTTGCATTGGATATTTTAGAATAGAAGAGATTTCAGAGTGCCGTTAGTCTAGACAAAACATTTCACAAGGCGAGAATTCTGGAACACACTTACTTATTACACAGAGGCATCTGAAGTGAAATTTAGAAGTTATATTGGTATAGAGGGATGTCCGAAAAGGACAAATGAGTCTCTGCAAATCTCAACCTTCTGGATTAAGTAGGACCTGTGGAATGAAGGAAACTAGACTGATTGGTGATGTGTACTGCACACAAAGGCCTTTGTCACTGTCGTTAATGCATTTGCTTAGAGATAGGTCACCATCTGTGCTCATCTGAACCTTTAACGTTGCAGAGATTTTTCTGTACTCCTCCCCAGATCTGTGCCTCGATACAATCTTGTCTCGGAGGTCTATAAACAAGTCCTTGGTTCATGGCTTGGTTTGTGCTCCGACATGCACTGTTAACTGTGGGACCTTATATAGACAGGTGTGTTCCTTTTGAAATTATGTCCAATCAACTGAATTTACCAGAGGTGGACTCCAATCGAGTTGGAGAAACATCTCAAGGATGATCAGTGGAAAGAGGATGCACCTGAGATCACTTCTGAGCGGCCTGGCAAAGGCTGTGAATACTTGTGTATATGTGATTGTTTCGTTTTTTATTTTTTCATAAATTTGCAAAGATTTCAATCATCTTTCACGTTGTCATTATGGGGTATTGTTTGTAGAATTGTAGAAAAATAATGAATTGAATCAATTTTGAAATAAGGCTTTTGTAACATGGCAAAATGTGGAAAAAGTAAAGTGAGGTGAATACTTTCCGAATGCACTGTATTTTTTGCACCTTGTAGCCTGTTGGAGTAAACGTTTTCCCATTTTTTAATTTACAGTACTTAGGCAATTCACGTAATTCTATCTTTATGAGTTTTTCTTTGGTTTGTTTTTGTGTACCACCTCCTCATGATCGAATTAGACAAATGACCATCACACCCACATATAAGTGTTTTCCTAAAACTGTTGCTACAAAAGTTGAAACAACTACTGTATATACAGTAGAGTCTTTTTATGATGTACTGTAGTATTACAATTTCCCCTCCTTGGAACTAAGGGGCACAGACCTGTTCTAGCATGAAAATGTACAGAAAGTGGGCTCTGAGACAAAATGGTTTGCCAAGGTTGGAGTGAACGAACCAGAACCCTGACCTCAACCATAATTAACACGTTTAGGATAAGGAGGTCTCCTTGCCTGACCTCACTAATGCTCTCGTGCAAATCCCTCCCGGGTCATGAAGGTCATTACACTGGAAAATTGTTCCCAATCTGGATGTTATGTGAAATGATTTTCTTTCACATATCCCAGTTCGGAAGCTGGGGTCAGAATGCAGGGTCAGCCCCTGGAGCAGATAGAGTTCAGCGGTTCAACAGTGGCAACCCAAGGGCCAAAAAGGGCTCAAGGGCCCAAAAGTGCTCAAGGGCTCAACAGTGGCAACTTGGCGATGCTGGGGCTTGAGCCTCCAACCTACCGATCATTAACCCACAGCCTTAATCAATTGAGCCACGGTGTGCACAAGCTGGGAATTGAACCCGGTTCACACAAATGGGAATCTTGCAGAAGAATACACCATTGGAGTGCTTGGAAAGTATAACTAACATATGGAATTGTAGTCAAATAAACTTTTGGCCATGTAGTGTATTTGTAAATGGTAACTGCAAAATGCTGTCAAGTTAATCTTGAGTTAACGTTGAGGTCACGTTTCGTGAGTTGTCTCTGGAATACACACACTTTGAGCTTTCTGATGCGATTTCATCTCCGCCGATTGTTTCAGATCTGCTACGTTTTATATTATTTAGGCTACAAAACCAGTAGTTTTCTCTATGCTCTGTGATGTCTGTGATATTAACATTTCCACAGTTTTAGTAATGATGAGGTTCCGGCTGTTACAGCAGCTCTATACAGAGGTCTAGTTCAAATATCGTTACATAACATGATCATCTTAAAGCACAGTTACTAGACTCAAGAGCACGGAGAAGCCATCTGCTCTGAAATCTACACGAACATGATGCTCTGCTATTTTTGCTCACATTTAAGTCTACACTGAAACACAGCTGGGAAATGTACTAGGTCTGATCGGTCCAATGACTGTACTATGAATATGACATTAGGTTTTATTGCAGTATATGTGCGAATCCCAAAGCATACCAGGAAAGTGATTAGAAAGATCAGAACAGAAAATTCAATGACCTGCAAGGCTGAAAACTTTCTTAGACGCTCAAATAAAAATGCACTTGGATATCAGATACAGCAACTCCAATCTGCAGAGCAGAGATCAAGACAGGATGAGAGGGGAACTGCTCGACTTCTTATTTAAGTGCCTGACTATCTCCATATCTGATCACATCCTGTTCAATGTTCAATATACAGTCCATCATTTTAGACTCATTTGGTTTTGCTGTCGGGTGGAGAGGATTCGTTGAACTCCCGCAGTACAAAGAGAAACCTCATGAAAAAAAAAGTCGTATCTGTTGCGCAATAGGAAGCAAGGATGCACTTTTTTTTTTTTTTCAAGCTTTAAGTCATTCTTGGAAGAGGAATTTGATTGGAGTTACCTAGTCGAGATTGCAATCAGCTGTGTAATTAACACAAGTTTCGACAAAGCAGCCAGCCACTACTGACGAGGTTCACTCGTGCTGAACGTGAACAGTGCTTTTAATGAATAGCGCCTTCTTTTTTCCACCACTCCTCTTGCTACCCTATTGCACTCCTGCTTGTTTCCAGGAACTTTAAAATGATTCACCCTTCACCGTTACTGACAAGTGGGTTATTAAAGGGGATTGCCTTTAATAACGTTGACAGTTACGAAGGAGGATGCGCTTATGTCATATCATCCCGGGTCTCCAACATGCTGATCCATAACCGCCCTTGCCCACATGTTGAGCTCGGAGGGTAATTTTGCAAAACGCATACGCCTGGTGGTTTAACGGCGGGATTTGTTTGGGTCTCGCTTGCTGCTCAGCTACATGCGTGTCTAGCGGCAGACCTTAAAGAAAACAGATAAAAAGGAATGAGGGCAGGGATCAGCAGCATCTGGGGAATAATGGGCTTAATTGCCTTCAAGATCAAATGCTTTAGATGAAAGAGTTGAATAAACAGTCAAATTGAAAAGATTATTTTTTGGGGCCGTTTCTCAATTCACAAGCAGTTCAAGGTATTCATGTTAAGGATAGTAGTAGTAATGCAAAAGGACTTACAAACGGTATAGGGGAAGAGAACGGTATGTATCAACTTACAGTATTGTCAACAATGAAGGGAGGCAACGAGGCTGAATGGCAGCTTGAGATTTAGAGGGATTGCGAAGACTTAAGCGGATGAACGATGACGAGCACATGGTAGGTTATTAACTAAAACACAAAGCTCTCGATGCTTGTTTAATTGCTGCAGGTAATTCAAAGAGACGGCAATTTGTTCATTGTAGCTCTCATCATCTATATTTAATAGCCTTTTTTTTTTATAGCTCCACTTCATACTTTTTATTCAGGTTAAATTTACATACTTAATGTTTCTCTGATTTTATGACTTTATGCAGTACAGGATTATACTACCGCAGTACAACAGAAGTTAAAACTAGATAAAAAGTCATGGAGAAATTGTGTAGTAGAGGCACAGGGATGCTTATTTCTCACAATGATCTCACTTTTATATGAGGAGCAGCTCTGTGAGTGAAGGGATGTGGCTTGGTACCACTGCATCACTTCCACGTGCATAATAAACTCACAGACACAGGGAATGTTGAATAAATACTGTCAGTCCTGTCATTCTCATACATTTATCTCTAGAAAATGTTAATTGTTGGAGCTTTGGTTCTTAGACTGATTGGGAAAGGAGGCTTTAAACTTGTCAGGTTTTGTATGTTTAGTACTAAAATTGTGGTCAGGATGGACGTTTGTCCAAAGTGGTTAAAAAAAAGGCTAATGCTGTGAATGCATTTCTTTGTCAAAATCTGTTTTTTGTAAGGTCCCAAACAAAGCTATTCATAATTCATTAACCCCATCCTGTCTCTAGTCATGAGAGCCTGTTTACAGGCTTAACCAGAAGTCACCGGGGGCCATGTTTGATCAAGGGGTCATTTATGTTTGATCGACAAGCGAGCTATGAGTCATGGGCATGAGTTCCAACAAATCCTTGTAACATGAAAAATATACCATTCTGTCTTTGCGAGACCTGGCTGAACATTTTCGATGTATGCATTTCATAGGGCATGGGTCCCAAAAAAAAATCCAATGCATGCATGCAAAATTGAGGGAGATACGACAGCCTAGTCCTGAATCTGGAAAACAGGAATTTTGGGAAAGCCGTCGGTCCGATTCCTTCGAAAAGTAATAGCACACCATTCCCGTTGGGGACGAGTAATGTACCTTAAAGTAAAAAAAAATGGTTTAAGAATTAAAAACTGTGTGATCACCTGTTTTTAAAAAGGAACCAAAAGTAATCGGACAATCGGCTGCTCAGCTATTTCATGGCCAGGCCTTGTTATTCATGTTAAAAGAAAGCACATATGGTGTGTAGACCTGACATTAAGTATGGCATCCATATTTTTAATCTTTTGCTGTTAACTTTCAATATGATGCTCAAAGGAATCCAACATGCCAACAGTAAAGCATCCTGATACCATTCATGCGAGGGGTTGCTTCTCAGCCAAGGGAGTGGGCTCACTCAGAACTTTGTCTAAGAACAAAGCCATGAATGAAGAATGGTACAAAAACATCCTCCAACAGCAACTTCTCCCAACCACCCAAGAACAGATTGGTGACAATCAATGCCTTTTCCAGCAGGATGGGGCATCTTTCCACATAGCAAAAGGGGGAACAAAACATCAAAAACATTTTGTGTCCTTGGGTCCATGGCCAGGAAACTCCAGGAAACTTAATCCTGTTGAGAACTTGTGGTCAATCCTCAAGAGGCGGGTGGACAAACAAACACCCACAAATTCTAACAAACTCCAAGCATTGATTATGCAAGACTGAGCTGCCATCAGCCAGAAGTTGATTGACAGGATACCAGGGCAAACTGCAGAGGTCTTAAAAGAGAAAGGTTAACCCTGCAAATATTGACCCTTTGCTTAATGTAATTATCAATAAATCTTTGACGCTTATAAAAATTATTGTAATTATATTCCAGTATACCATAGAAACATCTGACTTAAAGATCTAAAAAAAAAAAAAAACACTGAAGCAGCAGACTTAATTAAAAAATTAATTTTGGCCACGGCTGTACACTAGAGGGATCAGTTGTGGCCAAATCAACTATTTAATACAATCATAAAAAGAAAGAACACACTGCTGAGTTTAGGAACACCAAGAGACCTGTAAAAGTGGTGGATGACAATTTTTTTCCATAGTTAAAAAAACAAAACAAAAGCAGACCAAGAACCACCATCAGGAAGTATTTTAAATTAACAATCAAGCGACGTCTTGACCAGAATAAATACGAAGGGTTTAGTGCAAGTTGGAAACTTTGGTGAGCCCCAAAAACAGGAAGATCTGATTAGATTTTGGCAAAAAAATCACCTAATCTATTAACGTTCTGCAATAACATCCTATAGACGTTGGAGACAGATGTCCATGGAGAAATGAAGGCACTGTTTACGATCACCTCATCTTAAGGCCTGGACGTGTGGACATCACATTTATCGATGATGTGACTGCTGACACACTTACTGATGGCAATTTATTGTTGGCAAAAAGCCCTAAGAACAAGAAGGAACTGAAGATAGCTGCAGAAAAGCCCTGGCAGGGCATCAGCAAGGAAGAAACAGCATCTGTGGATTCCAGATTTCAGGCAGTCTTTGACTGCGAAGGATTTTATGGTACTTTGCTCAATTACTTCTGGATCCTTTAAAAGGCAGAGCCGCATATAAAAGCGCAGTTATTCCTACAATGTTTGCCAGATTTAGATGTAAATATGCTCGAATTAAAGCTGAAGGTCAACTCTATTCACACAGGCTTCCTAAACTTTTCAGCGATAACATTTTTATATAACAGGTGGAAAAGCTCATGGGACTGCAAATCATTCCCGGAGAGCTGCGCCATGCAAGATTTCACAATGCCTTTCTCTCACTAATGATATGATGGGTTGAGAGGAGCCAGCAGTCAATCAAAAAGAGATAACCTGAAAGCAACAGCTACACAGAGAACAATAATCAATGAACTGCATCACAATCGTCTCCGTCCTTACACCTCATGCATAATTCCTGTGCTGAAAAAGTAGTATAGGGATGCGCGTCTAAAAGCATTTACACAGATCAAAACTCTTATGGAACAATAATTCAGCTTGGCGTCGTCAGAGAAGGAGGGATTGTGCATATTATCCCATGAACGAAAAACACACAGTGAAGTACGGAGGTGGAATAATCCTATGAGCTGCTGCTTTGCAAACTGTACTGGGGCATTATACATCATCAAAGGAAACCTGAGTGGAGCAATACATTAAAGAAGAATTTAATCTTATCGGTTAAAACAAACAAACAAACAAAAAATCTGGAGAGATGATGCATTTTTTAACAAGAGCCAGACAGACTACATAACTTAAGAAGGCCTTGCATGGGCCAGCCAATCTCCTGACATGACTCCTATTAATCATTTATAACATACGATTTTGAAACTGCAAGGGATGCTCATAACCCTGGGTAACTGAAGATGAATTTCCATAAAGGAAAAGGTGTATAAAATTGAGCCACAAAGGGACAAAAAAAAAAGATAGAAAGAAAAGAAAGAAAATATCTACTTACCATAGATGTCTTGAAGCTGTAATTGCCAATAAGAGTTTTTGAGAATATTTTTCCCCGTATCATTTTTTTTTAATCATATCTTTTTTATGCTTATGAATACATGGAGGGAATTCCAAACTAGACTTCAGATGATGTGCTGCAATTTAACTCCTTTAACTGGACTGAAAGCAGCATCGGAACAAATGTTTAAAGAAAAAAAAAAAAAAAAAGAAGAAGAAGCCTTGAACGTATTGTCTGCAAGTTCATGAGAATGACCTGAGCTGCCATTATATTCTGCAGTTCAACAATGCTCCAAACCAGCACACAAAATAAGATGGAAAAGTGTGTGCGCGCGTGTGTGGGGGGGAATATGCTAGTCGTGCAGGCAGAACTATCAAGGTTTCCACATTCATCAGATCCCATCGATACTGTATTCAGCCTGCAAGAACGCAGTGTGCATCAGCGGCTAGGTCTTTTCAGATGCAGGCCTCTCAAACATTCCGACTACAATTGACTTCAAATACGGTTTCGTTTTGTGTGCTTTTCCAAAAGGAAGTCGTCTGTGTAATTTAGAGATTTAATCTACTGAATTATTTCCCTGCACATTCTTGTGCTTTAAACTTAATTCCCGCATGATGTCCTTTTTATAATCTTAAACCAAAACAAGTTGATGTACAGTATGTGTGATGATAGTGTAGACGATTTAAAAAAAAAAAAAAAAAAAAAAAAACATGGCTTTGTTTTTGAAACACATTTCAAAACATTTTTTTTTTAATTGTCTAAAACATTTTCCAAGTCTGAAATTTCACTTCATTACTTTTTATTAAAATGTTTAGAAATAAAAAAATCGTTAGATAAGAACATCTGGATGTAAACACTAGAATGACCAGGAAAACCAGAATATTGCTTGGACGAGTTGGAAAAATCAAGTTCACACTTCCAGTTGAAATGGTATAAATCAAAAAAATTTTTTTACAATATATGGACAAAAGGATTTTTCCAAACCTGTTTCTTATTGAATTCAGGTGTTTCAATCAGGCCTCTTATCCCCAGTGAAGGGCAATCTTAATACTCCAGCATACCAAGACATCTTGGATAATATGTTTTTCAACTTTGTGGTAACAGTTTGAGAAAGTCCTTTTTCTATTCCAACATGACTGTGCGCCAGCACCTTTGGGATGAACTAGAACGGAGATACGGAGACATGCCTCCTCGTACAACATCAGTGCCTGACCTCATAAATGCTCTACAGAATAAATGGGCTCGAATTCCCACAGAAACACTCCAACAAAGGCCTCCGAGTGGCACGGTGGTAAAGTGCTCGCCCTATCATCCCGAGATCACCAGTTCGATTCCTGGGTGATGCTGTAACCTCTCACAGCCGGAGGCCTAGAGAGAGCTGATTGGCCGAACCCTCTCGGAGGGGAGGAATGAGAGAGGGGAGAGATGAGAGGTACTTGGTGCTCCCACATTAACCACGGCTCTACAGCCAATCAGGGGCGTCTGTGAACTCGCGCAAGCGGAAGGTGCGGATAGCGCTGTTCTCCGAGTGTGTTACGCCGCCCCCAAACCCCCAACGGCCCTCCCGACTGAGTGGTAGCAGTAGCCTTAATGTGGGAGCCCCCTAGTGACGGGGAGGAATTACATACGACTAAATTAGGGAGAAAATCGGGGAAAATCCAAAATAAATAAATAAATAAATAACACTCCAACATCTTGTAAACAACCTTGCAAAGAAAACTGGAAGCTGTTATAGCTGCAAAAGGGGGACCAACTCCCCCCAATATTGAGGTATATGTATTTGGATACAATGTCAGTGCAAGTTTGGACAAATACTTTTGTTTATATAGTGTATAAGACTCAGATCTGATTTTGTTTTCCATCCCAGTGTAAACAGCTCAAACCACGTGGAATCTGTTATTTTCAATATAGTTGTGTTTACATTACCAGCCTGAAGTGACTCAAATCCAAATCAAATTTTTTACCTTAATGTGACACGAATGTGATTTGTTTTTTTTTTTCGAGCCATCTGAACACACAACTCTGATGTTTTTTCAGACTGGATCTGAGGCACTTTTGTATGTGCTGCTAGATCAGATACATATCTATTACATGGTCATGTAACTTGAATGAAAAGATTCATCTGACTTCGGAATTCATGTGACTTTTTGACATTTGTAAGTAAGAACGTGAACATTCATGAAATGCAAACCCTTGATCAGAAGGATTGTCCTGCTCATGTTGTATTCTCTTTGCATAACATCTCTTTTTTAAGTTAACAAAACAGAAAAAAAAAAAAAAACTTTTTAAAATTTTTATTTTGCCAAGTCACACACATGCTATGCGCAGGATGGTACTCGGCTGAACAGAAATTATATCTACAAAACTGAGACAGAGATGAGTTCATAAGTGAACCGAGCACAAGGGTCATTTGGCGAGTGCTAGAAACATGACTAAGCAATGATGGATGTTTATGAGCAGAGGTTCGGTGCGTGACGCGATTTAAAATGCGGGGAAGAGAGCGGGGCAGAAAGAGCGGGAGACGCTGCCAGAGGAGTGGGTGGAACTCACCTTTGTGGTTGATGCAGCGGATGCACTGCTTGCTCTGAACATCCCACATCCTGACAGTCTCGTCATGCGAACCTGACAGCAGCAGCGTACCGTCCATGGACACAGACAGGCACGTCACTAAGTTCCTGCACACAAAAAACAAATCTGCAATCGAGCCAGTGCTGCGTGGCATAGTTGGGATGCATCGGTAATACATTTTAGGTTGCAGGTACAAATCTTTCCCACTGAATGAGGGCGCATGGTCAGTTCACATACCAGTGTGTATTTATTAGGGCTGCAACAACTAATCGATAAAATCGATAATTATCGATAATGAAATTCGTTGTCAACGAAGGCCGTTATCGATTAGTTGGACTGCTCACATTACTGAGGAGCGCGACCACAAGATACACAGCCGCTCACGCAATGGAGGTTACAGAAGCGTCTGCAGGAAAAAGCACGCGCCTGTGGCGTTATATTCCTGCCACAATTTTGAGAGCAGACAGAGCACTCTATGCGTGTGCACGCTCAACAGCTCGATTCTGCGCGTGCAATGTCTCCCCTGCTCGCTCAACATGTTCTCCGCGCACGCGCGACTTCTCGGTTCTGGGCGCGCTCGACTCTGCCTTCACGCGCAAGCAACATTTATTTTCTGTGCGCGCTCGACTCTACCTGTACGCTCGCTCAACTTTGTCCACTGCCACAAAACCAGCCAATCACAGACTTCCACACACTACTTCTGATTGGCTGTTCCTTCTCTATCAGCTGGCAATATCTGCAATTATTGTAAGAAAAAAAAAAAAAAAAAAAACTTTATTTGGCATACTCAAATGCTGTTATTTATTTATTTATTTATTTAGAAAGAGACAAGTCAGCACAAGTGAGTTCATTCAAAAAATAAATCCCCCATGCACTCCACAACAAGCAGCCACTATAACAGAAGCCATCCAATATAATAAGAGTACATTAATTGTTTTGCTTATTTATTTATTTATTTATTTATATTTTGGATATTTAGAGGAGTTTTACTGTTCAAAAACAAACTTTGTCTTTAATTTAAGGTTTAAAATGTCAAAATTAAAGATCATTAAACTCTATACGTGGCTTTTGCATTTTTTAAAGTTTAGTTTTATACATAACTAATACCCTGATTTATGGTTTGATATAGTTATAAGCAAAAAATCTAATTAAAGAAGCATTTAGTTTTCATCCGATTAATCGAAAAAATAATCGCCCAACTAACCGATTATCAAAATAATCGTTAGTTGCAGCCCTAGTATTTATACTTGTGTCTGTAAAGACTACACAAGACTTCAGGTGCCAAACCTGGTATGGTCAACTTTTTATTTCAAGTTTAGGACTGTTCGGATATGGCACAATGAATAAGTAGAGTGCAATCTGATGTATTAAGAACCATTGTTTAGTTCCTCCACTTCGCCAGGGTGACCGTGTCCCTCACCGTCCTCCAAGAGTCCCATCAAATCAGTCTTGCCTACAGAACTGCACAAACACCAATCGTCCTTCAAAGTACTAAGACAAGGACGCCAAGGACAGGCAGATTCTCTGGAGTTTGCTTCTAATTAGCAATCAAATTCATCATTCATTCATTCATTCTTCTACATTCATACATGCAGATGTCTCCAAGCCTGATCCGAAAGGTGGACTATCGGGATTTAACTTGCAACATCACCAGAGAAGTTATCCGCTTCTATCTGCTGCTAGTAGAGCAGTTCATCCTACATCTTCCAGAAAGAATGACAGGCTCAGTCTACTCCCACCAGAGGATCAGCTCTCTTCTTATCCACTACTTTCACCGAGAGTAATGCGTGAAAATACCTTTTAGCTGACATTTCAGTATTTACCAGAGGAACATTTTCAAATGAAAAATTCTAAGAATTCCTCATGCTTCAGCCAAGTGGAGATAATCTGGGACAGAGCATCAATGTCTAAACAGGGTCATATGACAGCCAGTTAGAAAAGTTTTTTTTTCCACCCACTGAGACACACACCTATAACACATCAGCAATGCATATCAGCACTCTCAGCCTTAGGCATCACTATCACAGGTTGGCAGCTGTCAAGCAAAACAGGAGCAGGTGGGAATTGGCTTTGACAAAACTGGAGGAAAATCTGGGCAAAAAGCTAAATAAAAAGCTCGGGTAAGATGCTTTCAGGAGAACATTAAAGCGGTAAAAGAGCAATGCAGTCGCTATTTATAAGGCAGACTTCACTATTCCCTCTGGCCTGACCTGTACGAGAACTAAAAGTCATCATCAGCTTACCTGTGGCCTTTGAACACCTGATTGCCTTCGCCGTCTGACTGGAAGGTCTTATCCCGACTCAAAGCCTGTCGATGTAAAAAGAATGAGAGAAAAAGGAAAAGAGAAAACATTTATTATAAAAAGGAAGACAAATGTGGCAGGCTCTGAGAACAAGCTCTAAGCAAATTAGCTCACGATCCAGGTACAAAGCTTCAAGATCCTTGCTTCAACATCCATTAGCCTAAAGTGTGTTTTTTGGCCCTTACCATCTTCTAAATGGTTTGATCAATTGACTTAATCGCATCAATTAGGGGGGGGGGGGGGGGGTCTCTGCAGATACGAGGGTGGTAAAGATTACTAAACTGCACCAGCACCACTGCTGACTCAAATCATTACGCCACTTCCTAATGGCTTGCTCGAGGATTCTCAATTAAACATGACAAGTGGAGTTCAAAGGCATGGATTACGCTATAGACAGCCAAAAGTCATTTATTTCCTATTCATATAGCAACGTTTTCAGCAGGCGCTCTCTAGCCTGGCTAGGATTTCAAATTCACATGATTAGTAGAAATGACTCAAAGCATTACATTTTTAATAATGAGATACATTGCATACATCAGTCAAGTTTGTGAAACTGGAAGAGTTTCGCCCTTTGTACTGTATATGAGAGAGGGGAAGCTGGAGGAGGCATGCTTTAATTGCTCTATTCGTAACACGGAAAAGTTCACACATCAGCCGTAACATTGGAATTGCTGGCAGGTAAAGTGAATAATGGTGAGCTTCTCATTACAGTTGCATCTGTCAAGGGGCATAAGACGGTAGCAGTCAAAAGTTTGGACACACATTTCAATTCCATGGTCCTGATTTTTCCCCCCCTTTCTTTCTACATTATAAAACAAATGCTGAAGGCATCCAAAATATGCAATAATCTCATTTGAACGATTGATATTGAGATACTGTTAATTGAACCTATTGATTTGTAACTGTTGTTACTTAACTGCCAAAAAGGAAAAAGAAATGCACCCATTTCACAGTTTTGAAAAAAATCTAGTATTAGGTCTTGTGGGGTATACTAGGTCTCCTAAAAAAAATGCTCAAACGAAGGACAACCAGTGAACTTGCGACAGGGTCATGACCACCCAAGGCTCAATGATGCACAAGGTGACTAAAAGCTGGAACGTCTTCTGTAGCTCACATGGCTCAAACAATGAATGCTGGCTATGATAGAAAGATATCTGTAGATGTCTATGTATGCTGTTGTATAGCGGTGCCCATGCTGACCACAGTCCATTCCCAAAAATTCCTACGATGGGCAACAGAACTGGACCACGGAGAAATGGAAGAAGGTGACCTGGTTTGATATTGATCACTTTGTCTTTTGTATCATCATGTGGCGGGTGAATATGCGTCTCTTAATTAGGGAAGAGATGTCACCAGAACGCACTATGGGAAGTAGGCAAACCGTCAGAGACTCTGAGCAATGTTCTCCTGGGAAACCTTGGGTTCTGCCAGTCATGTGGATGTTACTTCGATACACACCTACCTACCCATTGTTGCAGCCCAGGTATACCCCTTCATGGAAATGGTATTTCCTGATAGCAGTGGGAGGATAATGCACCCGGACATGCACCCGGAATTGCTCAGGAATGGTTGGAGGATGATCAGGTGTTCAGGGTTTTGACTTGGTCTGCAAATTCCCCAGATCTCAATCTGTTTTGAGCATGTGTGGGATGTTCCGGGGAAAAAAAACAAGTCAGATCTATCGAGGCCTCACCTCACAACTTCTAGAACTTACAGGATCTGCTAGTGAGGCTTGATGCAGGATACCACACAATCAGGGGTCTCTAGGGGGTCAGAGTTCTTTTTGGCAGCATAAGAGGAACCTATAGAATATTAGTCAGGTAGGTTTAATGTTATGGTTGATTGATGCATGTTAAACATACTTTATAATTGTTTTGAGCTTAGATTTAGTATCAATCTCCTACTGTAGCATTTATGACTTATTTAAACTGGACAACAGGGTTTTTTTTTTTTTTTTTTAAATACAAACGTACGACACTCTGAATACCACAAACATTCTTGATTACGACTGAACACTTTAAACTGACTATAAATATGATTTCAGATTGTTTTTCACCCAGTATGGATATAAGGAAAAACAAACTTGACTCAAGTTCTTTCACCAGGTTCATCATTGACCGCACAAAAAGGTTAACAAAAGCAGTTTAAATGTGAATGCAGAAACGTAATGTGTAGTGATCTGCTGAATCCTATGGTTTTGTACAGTATGCTTAAAGCATTTTGTCAAGCAGCTGGATGTAGTTTGGTGCCCTATAGTTCCCAAGAAAATTCTTGAATGACACCATTAATTTCTGAACTTAAATAATACTTCATTTATCTTGGAATCAGTCATTTTGAAAAACATCTGTCTAACGTCTTAAAATCCTTCAATGTAGCTGTTTTTCATTAAGAAGAGGCAAAAAGATCTGTATTGGGCTGACGAGTACTTTATACACACACGCACACATTTTTTCTATCCTGGAACCATATCCTTACAGCACACCGAGTCTTTTTTAATGTAATGAGACAATTTAACACGGCTGACAGGACACCTAAACCAAAAAAAAAACAACAACAAAAAAAAAAACTTGTTGGGTTTACTTAATATAATCGTGCACACCGGTTCCTTGTGATTGAATTGAGTTACATTAGCACACTTTGTCCCAAAGATGCATATGCATTTTCAAGGCCCTGAACTAAATGAAATTAAGCAAATCCATGTTGCAGGTGTTCTGCCACGGCCATGTTACAGACGCCGCTATTTCATTGAACGCAGCCTAAAATCATTGTTTAAACCATCAGTGCCAACATCCACATAATTTTACATCAGATAACCAATTTATGTTAATACTACTGTATGTGAAGTAATCAACCTAAAGTAATTACAATAAAACCTAAACTAGTTTCAATTAGTTCTAGTGTCAGTGAAGAAACGTCGAACCCGCATCTGGAAAACATTTCCTAACTTCCATTGTCTGCAAAGTTTTATATCAAGGATTCAAAAACAAAACCAAGACCGTAAAAAAAGGTATATGACAACAAAATTATGATGATTTTAACCCAAAATTCAGTACACACCCACAATTCCTGTTGTTGGGTCTTACCGGAAATGGTGAAAGTACCAAGATTCTTAGGTTCAAGTAAAAAAAAAATCGGTCATCAATTATGGACAGAATATATCATGTCAAACCAGGACTTTCTTGTGAATGAAGGCATAAACCCGATTGACGTTTACAGTAGACTTCGAGCACAGTACAGTGATGAGATGTTTGGCTACATTAAAGCGTTTACATGGCACAAATGTTTTAAAGAAGGCCGTAAATACGGGAATGACCATCCCGGCTTATGTGGCTAGGAGTCCACTCCAGTTGCTCCTGTGAACGTTCAGCGAATGGAACGCCTTAAAAATTTTCTTTTTAAATCAATGGATAACTTGTCGCCAACTTGAAGAGACGCACCAGTCTATGGGAAAATATACACACAATCAATCAATCACCATCCCTCAGCTGTGAGTTATTGCTACATCCGTTGTACGATCCTGGCCTCACCCCAAGACATTTCCATTAAGAGTTCCTGGGGGGCTTTGAATCGGCACTTAGATACGGTATCGGCTGCTCCCTGGTGATTTCCATCACTAATAGTGATAGTAAAGCTGAAAGCATCCAACAAATAAAGCCCATATATACTGCGTTTATAAAGCCTATATACTGAGTTTAGATACTCCAGTCTGTTAGATACTGATCACTATACTTGAACCAGCTTTAAAAAAAAATTAAAAAAAACTACAATCTATAAAAATGAGCTATCTTCTCTTCGGATTAATGAGATGTCTAAGCAATAATGTGAGCGAGTCATACAAAGAGAAATAATACTCTCCCTGCAACAGATAGCCTTGTGCACACTGCTCAGGTTCATTAAAGCACTGTGTGTGTGTGTGTGTGTGTGTGTGTGTGTGTGTGTGTGTGTGTGTGTAGATAACCACTTGACTGACCACTTGCAGCCTTGTGCGCACTCCCACTATGCAGCAATCACGCCTGCAATTCAAGTTTAATTCATTTATTTACTTCCATCACTTTGGTCAAGGGTTGATTTTCCCTTGATGTGATTAATGAAAAAAGCACATTAAATGTGTTTAGCTGTAGAAAATGCTGCGCACTCCACTCCATATGTGTGGTACATCCAAAACATTAGACCCTTTAATCAGCAAATGCTACGCAAATGCAATTGACTCATATACCGTACTACTGTATATACACGTCTTCTTTTGAGTTCTGATATTAACTGACAGATTTTTAACTCTTCCTAGTCACAAAATGTCTTCACTAGTCACACGTCCGCTTTAGACACATTCAGTTTGCATGATCAACTACAGTCCAGTAATACAATATACGGTTTATGTTAAAAGTACACATTCAGACGAACAAGTTTATTTCAAATACCTACAGGTAGGGTTAGGTGAGTCAAAAATTATCCGCACTCTGGCGGTTACCCTCATTAAAAATGTTTTAGGATGAACTGTGAGGCACGGATGCACCGCTGTCTTCGCCTCTTCTTCAGAAGTGAATCTTCTTGTCATCAGGAGACAGTAGCCTTGAACACAGCCTTGAAGCGCTGATAAGACCAGAGGAATTTTAATACAACCAGAGTGCGGACCATTTTTAACTCACCCTCATATCATTTTCATCCTAATTTTAATTCGCCAGTCAGATAATTTTTTTTTTTTTTACATTTTATTGTTTTTAACTGTATAGCCAGTGTTTTATGCCTAAAGCTAATATGTGTACATACCGTACAATTCATTTAACAGTAAGACGTTTTGCTTTGTTTATTTCAGATGCCATGAACAGCTACGTTGATTGTCAGTTAGCTCAGGAGAAAAACAACAACAATAAAAAAAAAAACCTAGGTTTTAAAAAAACGTGAATAGACTTGTGTTGCTATGGTATTTTATGTCATAAGACCTTCTTTACACCTTATTTACTTTGTCAGTAGGGGTTCACAGAGGAAAGAATACTATCACAAATAATAGTGCAAATAATAGCAAAAAGTATCATTATTTGCTATAGAAAGTGCTGTTACTATCCTTTAACAACTTTAAACCCACATACTGTTGTACCTCAGCGCCTCAAATTTTTGCCTTAAGAACTGAAATTTTACAAGGAATTTGTCTCGGCATACGAGCGACCGAACCGGCCAAGTTACTCGTATGTCCGGGAGTCCTTCAGAACTTGAAAAAAAAATTATACTTTTCTAAATATAACTTATTTAAACGATAACTTTTCTAAATGTTTTGATTGTATTTACAATATATGCAAAAATATAATTATAGTGTTGGAAATTGGTGGTAAAAATTTGTGGTGGCTGGAACGGATTATCTGGATTTACATTTTTTCCTATGGAAAAAGAAAGTGCGTTTCACAAAACAAAATTTTTCCTTAATAATTCATGAATGTGCATGTTGAATTCATAAATGTAACATAATAATAATTTTATTATGGTTTTATTATGGTTACTTCAAAATCATGGGATGGGACGTCCCGAACTGTGACTTTTGCGTTTCGTCACTTAAAGTGTGTTGAAAGTGTATGCTAACCGGAGATCTTACTGGGGTCCTAATTTCCAACACAAAATAAATGATCTATTGCATAATATAATCCTCTGATGTCATAAAACTCAGTATCTACCTCGACCCTTTCACTTTTTTTTTTTTTTACACATTTTTTAAATTGGAAATTCCGTTTCATGCCGTCTCCCTGTGAAAAGCCGGCTCGGGGTGACAGCGCTCCTTAAGCCCAGGGCTCTCCTGGACATCCTTCCTCCTTAGCGCACCACGTATGCTTTTCCCCCTTTGTGCCTTAACCTTTGCGCATAAAAAAACACACAAAGCTGAAGGACTTTATTGTGAGAAATGAACCTGTCACAGTGAATCAACACTATTATAGGAAGACATGATGATCTTGTTTGCTAAGCGTAGGCCTGACACTATAAATTTAATAGTCCTCTCGAATGAAAACAGCAACAGTGTACAGGACATAGAGGTTCAGACTTCACAAACACACAACCGTGACGTACTGTAGATTGGGAATCTTTGAACACTCTGATTGGTCGGACAGTGTGTGTTATTTGTGCATAATGTCTCAGCTCGACTTGTAACACGAATGACATGTCAATGGTAATGTGCTTGCTGTAATATTTGGTTGTTTCCATGGTAACCACTCATTCATATACAGTAGGGACTTGCACAGAAGATGTGGCACATGATCTAAGACTAATATGAAACAAATTTCTAGTAGAGCAAAATCAAGTTTTAACAAGAAAAACAAAACAAAACATATACAGTCATTGGTATGGTGAAGTTTTTGTTGGGAGATGTTTATATAACAGTTACAACAGGGGTGTTGTATTTCCACGCTTTTTGCCAGGCACTGTGCTTTGTAATACTTCACAGCACAGACAAGTCTTTAAGACTGACAAATTTATGCTTTACAGTTTCTCTTTTTTAAACTTTTTCGCGCTGCCATAACATAAATGATAGCAGGAGCCAAGTCGTCTTGCAGTCAAGTACACTTGATGTAAAATCACCGCTATAAAAGTGTAAACAGACATCAGACCGCTCTGTTATTCGGAAATAACACACTCGTAAGTGAGAACGAAGACTTCAGAGTGGTGATGGATTGGTAACAGTGTGTGTGTTATTTTCTTATAACAGCATTCTATTCGCAAAACAGACCAAATATTTTGCGTGACGTAAAAGTCGAGCCTGCTGTGTGATGCAGGTGTGATGCAAAAGACTGAAGAATCAGTTCAGCATTTAGTCTAAGAAGAGCTCGAGAATAATCTGAATTTGCACCACATTTCATTGTGTGTTCATTCTAAAAAAGACAAACAAAAAAACTTGCAAGTTTAACTGCAGTAAATAAGGCGTGTTCAGGTCAATCTGGGACTTTATTTCTCTATATAATCCCCTGCGAATAAAGGTCCCCATTAAAACATTAAACCCACACTAAAGTTTCTATATTTTTCTGTAATTGTACAGAATCATTTCTTCTCCATATTTGTACAGCTACGTTTTCTTATATTTTTCTTATATTGTATATTTTGTCTTCTATAGATACATTATTCTTATCTTGGCGAAATCAAAATTTGTATATTTTATTTCTTTTTTTTGTTTTATTCGTATTTATTTCCTATTAATAATCTTTTATTCTAAGGTCACGGGCAGTCGTTTAAGCATTTCACTGCATACAGTACTGTGTATGACTGTTTATGTGACAAATAAAAATTTTATTTGATTTGAATTAGATTTGAATTGCTACACTAATGCACTTATCTCAGTGTTTCAGTTTTTCTAGTGCTTGGATACCATCAATGTAAAAACTAAATATGATGTGTTATAAGCAACGGTCAGATTGTCTGCTTCATATCTGAAACACTGGCCTACCAGGAACTCCTTAGATGGACCAATGGCTTGGAGCCGGGTCAGGACTATACAGGACGGTAAATCCCAGCTGAGTTCCTAGAACATGAAGTAGGGTTTGCAAACGATTGTATACAGTTTCGTCTGCAAGTTATTCGTGTATCAGGCGTCCAAATGCAGCGGAACAAGGGCCTTTACAGACTTACGGCCTTCTTTAAAATATCTGCCACATTCAAATGACTTGCTGTGGCTATGTAAGTCTTCAGTAAATGTCAATCGTTTTTACAGCTTCATTCATGAGAAATTTCATCACGAGTCCCTGTTTGACTCGAACATTCCTCACAGAACTAACCAGTTAACTTACTCCATCTGACTAATTATAGTCCATACAATACACTGAATTCTAAACATACTACATGCTGGTACATTTCACTCACTGGCATTCTGACCTCAGATGGGTGAAACAGAATACAATAATTTAAATGCACTGAACTGGCAGCACTTGAAACGGGGACACACCACAAAGCACACAAAACACATTGTTGCATTATAAAATCGAAGACGTCCTTCCTATACAACATCCCAGGTTAAGGATATGTCTGCTTCATATCTGAACTCCTTTAATGGACCAAACATGTGGAAATGGCTTGGCGCCGGGTCAGGACCATACGCTTGGCCCCCAGCCGAGTTCCTATAATGTGAAGTACTGTACAGCAGGACATACATTTTATTTCTAATTTAAACACACTCAAAAGTAGACTTTGCACTTTTCAGCATAGCCAAAGCATTCTCACTCTTAGGAATTTGAGCTGATCATAAAAATAACAACAGGATGTGCTGCAATTTTATGCCCTGAATAACGAGAATGGAAGCCAAATGCACAGTAAATAATGTAATAATGTCAACTGTTCATGCAGGAGTGTACTGTATTGACAACAGACTAGACGCGCATTAGATTTTTAATTGAATAATTTCCGTCTTCTCATTTATATCACAGCCTTTTGTTTTGTTTTGTTATTTATTTATTTATTTATTATTTACATTATTTGTTGTTCGAACGCTCCATCACTTTCTATACACTCAAATGCAATTGTTTGTGTATGGTCTAGATGCTAATGAATAGCCAAAAGGCACAGCTACACACTGGGAGGGAGGCAAAAATTATCTGCACTCTGGCTATAGAATTTATTTTAATTAAACTTAGAAAAGGCAAATACATCATTATTCTTACATAATGTCCTAGCTTTTCAATGCATTTTGTATTGAATCCGTCAACAAACTTTCTTATTCCCTCATAAAGATTTTTTACCCCCGAGCCACAAACGTACCGCCGTCTTCACTTCTTCATCAGAAGTGATTCTTCGTCCTCGTAGGGCTGCTTTCAGGCGTCCAAACAGGTGAAACCCGGATGGATCAGGACTATAGAGAGGATGCTTTAACACCTCGAACAAAGTTTTTGAAGTGTGCGGGTGTGTATCGCGCTTGGGTATTAGTCACAAACGCTGTTAATTAAATGTTGTTGAATTTTTTTCCTGATAAAAAGTTCCAATACTGGCCTTTAAGAGTCCAAGAAAAGCATCAATTTTCAAGCTGATGGTTGACTTATGAACCTCTTCTCAGTCGGCGATTGAAGATGTTTCCGTTTCCATCCTCTCCTGTTTCCTCTCAGGCTCATAGTGATGAATCTGTGTCATGTCACCAGTAATGATTCTCTTAAAGGAACTTTCACCTTCCTTAGAGTATGGGTCCAAATGTTGTTTGCAGATTTCCAAACACTTCTGTTTATGCTCTTCTGTGAGATGTTTTAGCACCCATGTTTTAGATGTTTTAACATACTCAGACCAGCAAAAACAGAAGTTTTAATATTACCTGCATGAACCGAACACGTGAATAATAACCTAAATAACTGTCTAAGATGACTCTATATAAAAGGAAACTTCCCTGAAGTTATAATTCACCAGGTTCTGTAAAGGTCTGCAGCTCCAGTGGTAGAAGATAACATTTAACTTGCTACAGTACTTGCGTACATTTTCACATCTGTATTTTCCTTGAGTAGTTTTATTATTGGATTTTTTTTATATACAGTATATTTACTCCACGACATCCTACAACGAATATCTGTACCTTCTACTTCACTATGTGGCAGATGTATGAAATCAAGAGCAGAGATATTTGCAGACCTCAAAGAAACAGCGGTCAGACAGTGAGGATGCACAGAGAGAGAGACTTTTAGTAGGACTTAAAGGCTATTGTGAGCTAACACAATCTCAGTGCTTTAAAAGTTCATTTAAGGGGAAGTACTTTTGGACTTTTATTCGAGTACAAATGGAAATGGACAACCTTTTCCTTGAGTAATCTCCACTTTGTCCAGCTACAAGGTGGCTCCACTGCCTAGAAACATGGGCGCCCTGGAATCATGCCCCTCAGCATACACACATCATCTGCTTTCTCATTACGCACACCTGGAATCAATACCCACTGACAACTCTTTTAGCGCACACCAAACATCCCATAATACTAAACACACCAAACATAGTATTGTTCAGAGTTCTCTGTTCCTCGTGGGTGAAGCGTTGTTTACTGATATTGATATTCTGTTGCTCAAACTCCTTCTGAGATCCCGGTTCATTCCGATCGCTCATCACATGAGCTTTTGCTAGTTTTTAACACTGCTTTTTCCTCGTGAAATACTACGTGAAACACCACAGTACACTTACGCTCGCACGCTTCTCCACTTCCTGACAAATTCTTGACACTTCCTAAAATTTTATACAAAATGTATATAAAACATAAAATTCAGAAATTAAAAAAATATATATATTTAAATTGGGAACAAGTCCACTTACTGTGCTACAGAGGGACACCTGAAAGATATTTCCATCACTTCCTCCACAGAACAGGAAGTACTCGCAAGGGTCAAGGGTCACCGACATGATGCTGACATCGAAGAGGACTGACAGAAGCAGCTCTCCAGAGGACATTTCCCACAGCTGAAGAACACACGAGAAAAATACATGTTGCTGTATTAATGTACAGAATTTTGTTACATTCACAAATATATAACGAACTAGCATAAACACCCATTATTGACAGGAAAAGCGTTTGTAGAAACACAGTAGGTAAAAATGCTAAAGCTAAAGGTAAACTGATCAGCTTTAATGTAAACAGTGATATTACTGATTCAGGTTGAAGCCCACGTACACGTCTGTCTGTCTTTCTGTACGGCAGAACTCTCTGTCTAACTTAACGCTACAAAGAAATACCGCTCTGCAAGGTTGAGTATCTTACGCCTTGTTTTACGCCAAGTTGAACTTCTTTCGCCAAATACACTCCCTGTTCGGGAATCACAGATGAGAAACCGGAAAAGTACATCGGATGAAGATGACGTGTTAAAAAATGACTTCAGCGCGTTAAAGGTCACTTATGCCGCTTTAGCGCTGTTATTTCAGAGGTGAAAATATCAAATAATCCCAGTAAAAATATTCAGGTTAGATTTTCTAATTAATATCTATTGGTGCAGGTGCTTATTGGTAGCTTATTTAAAGTAGATTATTCAACTCAAAACATAACTGTTCATACAGTAACATCGCATTTTCTCAACATTTTCATTTCACTTATGGTGCAGTTCAAACCTCAGGCAGACATCCAAGTTATGCAAAAGTATTATTAAATTTTATCCTGCCAGTTTTGCATGAAGAAATCTGGATGGACAGACACACATACAAACAAATTTCTGAGACTGGCTTCGGGTCCTCCAATATACACACACATCGATACTGTAATAACATTATATACTAGTATAACTAACATTTTAATGTAAATAGGTGTTTTATTAAGTAGATTTTTATACAGTATACAATATATTATACTGTATTGTATAAGGTTCTTCGACTCGATCTCCTTGCTGAAGATTTCTATCTCTGGTTTATGTTTTGCATGCGCATGCATAAAACGCAATCCTCTAATGAAAACACAATTTGAAAACTTGGATTTAGTTTCTCCGCAACCATTTCTGTGCTAATTTGGATGTTTTTCCTCATCGTTATAGTGAAAGATCGATCTTACGTAACCTCCTGGCAGAGGAAATCTATCCTGGAACATTTATAACGTCATGAATCTTCACATGAGACTTTGAAGCACCGGGTGTGAAACAGCCCCTGAAGCGGGAATGCTTTATGGTCAGGTGATTTTTCCTTGTATTTGAGTTACGGTGTACAATTTCCACTAAAATATTATCAATAATAATAATATCCTGACGCCAGAGTGATTTTATATTTGAGTTGGGGGAAAAAAACAAAAAAGATAAATGAAAAACAACCAAAACTAACTAAATATGGAGACTCCTTCTTACAGGGGAGAGATGAAAGGAAAGACCCTGCTTCTATCACCTTGGAAGACGGAGAGCAATGAGCCGTCTGACGCTGACGGCAATAAATATCGGTCTGCGCCGCATCGCACATTTCTGTTCCAAACTCTTCCCCAAATTAATGACTCGACAGATCTAATTATTTAGAGACGATAATACTTTTGCCAAGAACTTTGATGGTCGGTCATCGTGCCCTGAGCCAATATAATACAAGCTTATAGGAAGTGCTGAGGAGGAGGTTTTAAAAGTCCACAGTAGGAACGGGGCTTTTCTCTTACAGAAGCAGGTTAACGCTATTCATCCTCCATTAATCCAACCTACAGACAACCTTTTTAAAGCTAACAGACATCTCGCGGAGTTAAAAGAAACCCACACACACACATACTGTATATAAGGTCTGTTGGGTAAAGATTAATAGTCCTGAAACGCCCATGGTGGAATTACTAGATGTGTCCGTTTAATCACTAGACATGGTAGAAGTCTGGATCCGTGTTTTCAGAGGTCTCTATAGAGATAGTAGCGTGTTCTGGCGTTCTCTCTTTGGCTTACCTTCCACAGCTCAGAGTGACAGATGGGCCATCATAAGGGAGACAAACCGACCATAAAATAAAGCTGGGATTGGACTAATAATTGGACGAGATCAGTGTGACGACCCAGTCATAAAACAAAAAAGTGCTGAAGTCGAGCGGATGGAAAACCTTGGGTGTCTTTCGCCGTTTGAAAGACATACTAGCACTGTGTAGATAACGCCTAGAGGGATCGGGATTTAATACGATTCAACATTGAAAATATTTAGGTCAGGATTCGATATTGAAGCGTTTCTAATGCAACTGAACTGATAATTGTCGAGTGAGCTAAAAAAAAAAAAAAAAAGAAAAGAAAAAAAAATCACCACTTTAACGCCCCATTAAAATAAAGCTGTTTCTTCTTCTTTCTACAAGATTCTGTATAATTTCACAAAGTGTTTGCCAAGATAAAATCTCCAACACAATATTTGTGATTATTTAAAATGATATCATTAGGCATGATGAGACGACTGTATCAGATTCTGTTTCTGGATTTATAGTCATGCTGTATTTTCCCGTACCCCATACTGTATATTCTGATTAGTCTCTCCACTGAGAACGCAGCTCACATGTGAAAATGATTCCTCACGCTCCCAGAAACTCTCTTTCACAATTTGAGCCTTGGAATATTTCTGTTCCATCAGGGAAGAGAATGTCTATACATGTGATAACCTGGTCATTCAGTACATTCAGGTCGTCAGCTGATTTTATTTATTTGTCACATGCCTCCAGATGCCTCCCCTGACGCACCCATCTTATGGGTTTTCTTATGGACACACAACTGTTTAATCCTGTGAGATCTCATCACATCGTGCATGTGGAAATGCTTTTCACGTAGCTCTGCGTTCTACTATCCATTTTTCTTGATGCTACTTAACCAAGGATAATAGTGATCTCCTTTCAAGATTTTTTTTCAGCAATCTCAAGTTTTCTTCGCTTGATGCAGGCCAATAATTTGATCCTTTTTATCATGCAAATCTGAAAAAAAAAAATCTGTTTATATATAAACTATTTTCCACAATAAACTTGGAAACATGTAATTAACTGTGCTTAAGTTATTACTGTCCAAATCTTTCACCTAGGAAAAGTTTTTATAGACTTTTATAATACAGTATGTGTTCACCTTTCTGGAAATGTTTTGATCAGATAAATTAAAAGTAACTGCGCAAAAGCCTAAAGCCATCCCCCATTTTTTCATATTAATTTTTAATTAAATTAACAAATGAGAACAAATATTTAAATGTGACGGGCTGCAAAGTGCCTAAAGATACAGTTTAAAAAGTGGTTATTTATGCAACAACCTCAGCAGCGACCTCATTTCCCCTCTCGTCTGTTCCAACCACTCGGAGTTTCTCACTGGTACACGATTTAAGTGAGATGTTTTTTTTAGGCTTTAATGATTGATATGTCATTCCTCTGAACATTCCTCTGAAACTGGTCAGGTCTGAAAATAAGAGACTAAAAAAAAAATCCTTCAGGAAGCCTGGAGAACTAGTCCTTAAGAATACATTAATAATACAAGACGGTCTTTGTCTTTGGAAGCAAAAGATGATATGAAGAAATGACGGGTAAGCCATGAGTATTGGGCACAGCATTGTAATCTCATGGAATATACATATTTACAGTACGTCCAAACTGACACATGAAGCGTGCATTATTTTAATACAACAGCACAATCTGGAGTGACTAGACCAAATATTTAAACATTTAATTTATTAATGAACAAAATATCATGCATTTTAATGGTTGGTTGGAACTAATCTTGTGGAATAGTCTAAAAAAATAAAAATAAAAACAAGTTAATTATATGATATTTTGTGAGAGAGGAGGTTTTTCATGCTTTTGATTTGAGAAAGTGCTCATCTCTGGGGATTTTTTAAGTACTAAGGTCTCAGCACAAGTTAAGCCTCCGTACATGCTATGCTCATTTGACCCAAGTATGATTAACACAACAAACCAAAGATAAAAGAAAAGATATAAAAAGAAATGCATGCTGGGGTTTGGGGAACGGATTGGCTGGGTAGTTTGGTTTAAACTGTCATGACGTTTTAACTAATAATATGTGACACATTGCACATTTTAACAGCCTATAATCCGTTTTAGATCCGTTCATCCAAGAAAAAAGTTACTTCACTTATGTTTTAGCTGCGAGAAACCATCATTCCCTCACAAGCATCTCCCTCACCTCTTCTTTCTTAAAATAATAATGAAAAAATAAAACAGCCTGTCATTTTACCAAGAAACCAGAACGCGTGGAAGACGATTTTATCCGTGCTAGGAAAAACTCTGAAAAATACTGTGGCTGTTACAAAGCTCTTATGACGCTTTCATAAAAATATTAAAAAAAAAAAAAACACACAAATACATCAACCATTATGAGAATTACTCCGTAAATCACCAAAGCACTTCTTCATAAATCTATTTATTATGTGACGGTTTTGCTGTACACGACCCAGTAGATGAGCTGTTACCATAGCAACAATAATGTATAAGGGAAAAAAAAGAAAGAAAGAAAAAGCTTTTATACTAACAATACAATTAATTTGTATTAAAATGATGCGTCAGCAATGCATATGAAATGATCAGTAAGTACACCCTGCATTTTGACACACCAATCTCTTATTTATACACAGATCGTTTATCTCATCACTTAGCAAATGAATCATAATTGCTGCAGACATCCTCGGGGAGCAGTACTTAATAGACATGTACATGTGTACGAATTGGTTGGTACCTTCCTATTGAAAGGTCATTGAAATAACAAAACTGATAAAAGTAATAATAAATAATTGAATAAACATGGACTAATGCAAATCAGAGATCGCTTTTGAATTGTGGTTCAAGTGGATTGAAGGAGAAAAAAAATGATGGTACCTAACATAATATTTGGCTGCACAACCTTTAGAGGAAATCGCTGCAATCAAGTGAGACTTCTGCACCTGTCAGCGTGTATTCTGGCCCACTTGTCGTGAGCAAACTGCTCCAGCTGTCTTAGGTCTGAAGGGTGCCTTCTCCAGACTGCATGTTTCAGCTCTTTCCACACATGCTCAATAGGATTCCGATGAGGACACATAGAAGGCCCCTTCAAAATAGTCCAGTGGTTTGTTCTTAGCCACTCTTTGGTGTTTTAGCTCCGTCATTATCCTGTTGGAGGATAGCAGGATATTTTTCTTCAGCATGCCATGATAGTTTTGAGATTTTATTGTACCCTGAACATATTCAAGAAACACTGTGCCAGACACAACAAAGCAGCCCCAAAACATAACTGGAGCATCATCCGTGTTCACTGAAAGCTTCATTTTTGTCAAGGCTGAAAAAACTTGCTTTAAAAAAGCTTCAGTTTTGTCTCACCTGTCCAAAGGGCATGCTCCCAGAAACATTGCGGCTTATCAACATTTCAGCCTGGCTTCTTTATGATTTGCTTTCGACAGTGGACTCCTCCTCGGTCGTCTTCCATTAAACCCACTTTTGTCCGAACACTGACGGATAGTGCGATCCAACACTGATGTTCAATATGACGTCAACGTTCCTCTTGCAGCCAGGTCCGGGGAGGTTGTCTACAGTACCATGGACCCTAAACTTCTTGGGACGTTTTCACAATATGTCCCGGGAACATTTCTGAGAACACGTCCCTGGTTCATCTTGATCAGGGAGAACACAATCGTTCCATGCTCGGGTTGCATTTGATCGGTTTTCCAGTGTACTCGGGCAGGGATCAAATCAGATATGTTACCAGTCGTACCTGAGAATGGAAGTGAATCGCTGTCTAGACACGACGTCATTAGTGCCGTTGGTGTCCTAATCTCAGTGTGTGAGCAGCATGTGCCGATCGCTTTCTCGTACCTACACAGCCGTAGCTGATAAAGTAGGATGGTACATGAGCGTTACTCGACATGTTTTTTACGGAAATATCAACCAAAAAATCTTCTCGTGTTTCATGGTGGCTCACAAACCATCCTGCCACCTGCTGTATTAGAGAGTGTAAATACACAAGTGTACCCGAGAATAAAGAGCAAAGATAATGGGCAAAGTACAAATCAATCATCACTAATGCGAAGACTATTTGCAACTGTAGTCACAGGAATTTTGCTTGGATATGGTCTTAAAGCCCTTACCGTTGACATCCTTGTCTATAATTTTCTTCAGATCTTTCTTAGACAGCTTTGTCCTTTACGTTCTCTGGTCCATGTTCAGTGTGGTACACGCCATGATACCAATCAGCAGAGTGACTACATTTCACTATTTAATCATCAGCTGACTAACTGATTCCTAAATTCAAGCTCACAAAATTACTTTTTTCAGTTTCAAGTTACTTCAGTGAACATTGTGGGCTTTATCGTTCTTTACCGGAAAGGGTATCAAGAAATTCGTCTACGTCTATGTATCCGTACATCTAACCCAATCCAAAGCGTACTATTAAACGGCTTATATTGTGGATGTCGACTGTGCCAAGTGAATTTTTCCCTGCATTTCCGCAGAGGTGAAAACCTCTCCTTGTCATTGTGTGCGGTTTAAATCCGCAGGCTTTATCTATATCATGCAAGAGATTCATTTGAATAACTTGTTAAGATGGGTCTGTGGCGATCTGTGAAATTTAAATAGAAGACGAGCCACAAGAGATGCTTTTAAATAACTTGCTGTCATTGGCCTGTAAATAAACCTACAGCACAACGGATACAGCTCAAACTACATATTATTCTTCTAAGTTGAAATGATTTGCAAGTAAGAGAATATGAGTCACTGGAGAGACACAATGAATCATTCAAATAAATAAAGGCATGATTTTCAAATAAAAAGAGCTTTGAGTCATGGTTCATGAAGACCCAGTAGCAGTAAAAATGTAAAATATATACACAATGAAACTGAAACACTGGCCAATTTAGTGTTGGAGGTTTCATGGCTAAATTTGAACAGCCTGGTGGCCAATATTCATTGATTGCACATTTCACCAGTAAGAGCAGAGTGTGAAGGTTTAATTAGCAGAGTAATAGCCCAGTTTTGCTTAAAATATTGCAATGCACACAACATTATGGATTTGTCCAAAAGAAGACAAATTGTTGGTGCGCGTCTCGCTGGCGCATCTGTGACCAAGACAGCAAGTCTTTAGCTACGTTTACACTGTCAGTTAAATGTGACCCAATTCCGATTTTTTGCTCATATGTGACATATCGGATATTTTTTATGTCTGTGTAAACAGGAAAAAAATGCATGCATTCTGATATTTCGAGATCGGTTTCAGGCCTCCTTTATATGTGGAAATAAATCAGATATGTGCTAATGTGATTGTCGTGTAAACAGACAGATCGGATTTTCTGAGGCATTGCGTTCTGTACATCATTAAAACTGCGACTTCTTTGCGGTTTAATGACGTAATCAGGCACACCGAAGCGCTGCTCATCCCAAACAGATGCGCCAGTGTGCGGTAGCCCGCACCTGTTGCAAGCCACCAGAGAGCGACCCCGACACGTCTCGCACCCAGACATTTCTTTTGAATGTTTGAGGACACAATAAATTAAGCATATGCGCATGGTCCAATGATGGCCCTTTTCCTCCTTCTCCGTTTCACGAACTTTGCATATATCGCAGAGCTAGCATCAAGCATATTTCACCTTGTAGTGCAAGAACCTCCCTTTAAGTATACGCGATGTTTCAGACGGTACGGCAAGTGTAAACACGTGAATCGGATATGGGTCATAGTTGAAAGAACGTGTAAACAGACGGTCAGAAAAATCATATATAAGCAACAAATCAGAAATGGGCATCGAGACCTGCAGTGTAAATGGGGCTTTTGTGACGTATCAAGAGCCATGGTATCCAGGGTAATGTCAGTATACCACCAAGAAGGACGAACCACATCCAACAGGAGTAACTGTGGACACAAGAGGAAGCTGTCTGAAAGGGATGTCCTGGTGCTAACCCGGATTGTATCTAAAAAACATAAAACCAAAAGAATTTAACTTAACCCTCCTGTTTCCACCAAAACTGTTCGTCCGGAGCTCCACAGGGTCAATGTACTTGGCCGGGCTGCTATAGCCAAACCTTTAGTCACTCGTGCCAAAGCCAAACATCGGTTTCAATGGTGCCAGCAGCAAAAATCTTGGGCTGTGAACAATGTGAAACATGCATTGTTGTCTGATGAGTCCACCTGCACTGTCCACACCCGGGAGAGTTACGGTGTGCAGAAGCCCCAAAGAAGCGTACCACCCAGACTTGCATGCCCAGAGTGAAAGATGGGGGTGGATCAGTGATGGTTTGGGCTGCAATACCATGGCATTCCCTAGTCCAAACACTTGTACTAGATGGGCGCATTACTGCCAAGGACTACCAAACTATTCTGGAGGACCATGTGCACCCAATGGTTCAAACATTGAATCCTGAAGGCGGTGCCGTGTATCAGGATGATAATGCACCAGTACACACAGCAAGACTGGTGACAGAGTGGTTTGATGAACATGAAAGTGAAGTTGAACATCTCCCATGGTCTGCACAGTCACCAGATCTAAATATTATTGAGCCACTGTGGGGTGTTTTGGAGGAGCGAGTCAGGAAACGTTTGCCTCCACCAGCATCATGTAGTGACCTGGCCACTATTCTGCAAGAAGAATGGCTCAAAATCCCTCTGGTCGCGGTGCAGGACTTGTATCGGCCGCAAAAGGAGGCCTTACATCATACTAATTAATTATTGTGGTCTAATATATATTACATTATTATATCTAATAATATATCAAATGATCATAAATCAAAAACAAGGTTGGATGAATACATTATGAAAATGCAACACAGGCACATCTTTAAAACGCACGGGACATAAATTGATGGTTGGGAATAGGTCTTCTGTCTCTAGGCAGGTTCAGATCGACAGTAAAAGTAATGCAGGAAGCGTATTTATTCACAGTTCATCAGGTCCTGCAGTGGTTGACCTCTGTGCTCCAGTGGTTGACGTCTGACTCAAATACAACATACTGTACTACATCACACAGAACCGTTCATCTACAGCGACAGACAGACATCCACCACATCTGGTGATACTGAAAACCAGACACCATGCTGCTGACAAATGTGCATCAGCCAGAAGAAATTAAACCCTAAAATTACTGAGCTGATTGATGAAAATAGCTGGAAATAACACGCAGGGTGGATGGGGCAAACAGAGGCAGACTGGCTTCGGGAAATACTGGGGCTTGAGAAAAACAAACAAGTATTCTATTTAAATGATTTATTGGTGCTTATAATATTTATAATGACTCACCATATACCGAGAAGCCATAACATATTTTTATTTTTAACATTAAATATTTTAATATTATTAACATTAAAACTAGCTAGGTTTTGGGTTTCCCTTGTGCCATCGGAGCAGCTTTGGCTCCTTGAGACATGATTCCGAGACCGCTGGGTGTGTGTTGTGTCTGGTACCAGCACGTTGGCTGTGGATCCTTGGGGTGCTGTTGGTTGCGGGTTGGGCCTCTGTAGAGCAGATTTGTTTGGGCTATCCCATGGATGCTCAATCGGATTAGGATCTGAGGAGTTTGAAGGCCAAGTAGGTGGACTTGGGCACTTTGCCTTCCTGGACCCCTTGGGTGTCAGGCTATGGAGCACTTGGTGTTCTGATTTACTCTCTCTAACAGCAACCATTACAGTCGTTCCACATGGGTTGTTGCAGAATTTCCCAAGAGTTTGTTCATTCTTTTTGTATTTGCTGAATGACTGTTAACAATAATTTAAATACATTTCACACCGTTTCAAAGCTCACGATTATTGAATTAACATCACGGACTGGGACACGGACAAAATAGTGCAAACGTTTAAACTTATTCCAGTGAGTTTGTGAACATCTGGAATTCTATTCGTCAGGTAGACCAATAGAAGATGTCACGGTAAAGTGAAGTCTAAATGCCACAAATATTACTTACAATAAGAAGTGTTGTGCTTTACCTATTTAGAGGACCCCTTAAGGGGGCAAAAAAATCTAGATTTAGAAAAATGTCTTGGTCTGCTAAATGTTATGTGATAGGAAATATTATTTCCCGAGATACTAAGACAATACAACAAGAGGTTTTTCTTTAGAATACTGTATGCTAGATTTTTAAGAAGGATGCAAAATTATAAGCAATTAATCAAAATGGAATTATCCAGTGGTTACATCTGTATTTCAAATCGATTTTGCTAGGGAGCATTAGACTTTGAAGCAATGACAAAAAAAGGTCATGTGGTCAGATGAGTTCAGATCAACCCTGTTCCAGAGCGTTTTCCAGAACTGCATTCATAGTGCCCACTGTACAAGGCTCTGGAGCCTCTGTTATGACTTTTGCACAGGACTACACAGTCACGCCTATAAATTTTGGAACAATAAGTTCCTAGAAGTTAAAAATGTGGCTTCTGTGCGTCACAACGAAGTCAAGACTTTCAGCTTTTTTCAATTCAATTTTTTTTAGAAATTACAGCCAGTTTCATCAACACCCCATTTTAGGGCTCATAAATAATGGAACAAATGGCTGACAACCAGTTGCATGGCCAGGTGCGGCCTGTTCGCTCCTTACTCCAGAACTAAACAAGCAGATAAAAGTCCTGGACTACACGAGTGTATCAGTAAGGTATTACGCCAGAATAAAGCACAGAAGAACAGCTTCAATTTAACAAGTGTCTGGAACTGTACTTGTGGCATGGGAAGCATTCTTACAAAAAATACTCATGCAATTAGTGTTTTTATTATAGCGGTGGAGAACACTGAAGTCTGATGCATCAGTCCGACATCATCTATTTTGGACATCTGTGCTGAGCGATATCACATCTGGATAAAGAAGTTTCATTACAGGATAGAAATGATTAATGAAAAATTACTCTGTACTGATTGATTTGCTCGGATTCTTGCAGCAAAGGGGACAACAGAACCGAACCACATGCTGACAAAGTGATCCCAAAGTAAAAAAGGAATGACAGTTTTGCTTTTTTTTTCTCTCTCTCTCAACTCCTCAGCTCAATTACTCGTACTGAAAGGAGTCATATGTATTCTCGCGTTCTTTCAAAAATCTAAGCCACGTTTGAAGAACAAGTCAATATTATAATGCAAAAAGAGCAAACTCTAACACTATAACGTAAACCACTTCAAATGATCATCTTAGTTTAAAAGATGGTACATGTAAAATTTATAACCAGTGGGGGAAAAAAACAACAACACAAGGAATAGCAATGAATGGGGCAGGTGCCTCGAGTCGCTCACCAATCATCAGTAATCAGGCATCTCAGCATGAAGACAAAGCAGCTTTGACAACGTACGCGCACTCTGAATTCCATCTCACCTCTCCAAATCAGAGAGAAACACGATAGTATGGGGCTGTCAGAAGCCCTGCTGGGCGTGCAAGAACACAGAAAAAAGACAGAACCAAGCCACACCAGGATAATCGTGCGTGAAGGAAGACCAAGCTAAAGCCAATGCAGCATAATCATCTGTGACGGGATCTAGAAAAAAAACGTGGCTTCTTCATAACATACATGATTGCAATATGTAATCGAGTTGATCTGTCACTTTTTTTCACTGATGCTGCATATTATTGAAGTCTGCTTCTCTTTAGCCTATAATTATGTATAGATCAGGGGGGGCTGGGGGTTTGCCCTCAATTAGTAGAAAATATAGGCATATTATTTTAGAAATCCGCAGTGCATTAGTGTAAATGCAAACTCCTAAATCTCGAATACGAATAAAGTAAGTTTTATATTTATACAATCCTAACATCTGGCAGCTTTTCAAAAAAGCTCTCATACAAGCTTCTGGGAGTCATTTATTATTTGGGCTTGTCGTGTTACTGTAGATATGATAGATCATGGTTTGTCACGATCACTCACATTTGAAGAAATACACGGGTCTGTACGCTGTATTAAATAAAACCGACAAATACACATGCCATTTGTCTGTCATTTTTATATCAGGGAACCTGTTATACAAAATTCAGCATTCAGATGGCTCTCTGAGTCAAAAGACTAAAAATGCTTTTTTTTTTTTTTTTGTATTGGCCAGGGCCTAAACAAGTAAACCAGATTTTCTCCCTTTTGTGATCTCATATCCCAAGAGATCCTCCCCAGCTCAATGCTTATCTCACTTCAGTTCTGCTCAACATCACCCAGTTCTCTGGGTGCCATATTGAAGACCTACAGGAACTGAATAAAGCTAGGCTAGCAGGTAGAGGCTCACTCCTAACATAGCTGGTTTTAGCTCTTAAAAGGGCTAGGTTAGCAATTAGTGGATTGCAGTTTGCTAACTGCTAAACACTCAAGACTAACCACTACAGGCTAACATAGTGATCTTTAGCTGTTGGAAAGGGCTATGTTAGCTGTTAGAAATTAGCAGGTACTGGCTAATGGATAACCTAGCCCTTCTTATTTGCTAATCACTGCTAGATTAGCCGTTAGCACTTATCAGTTCGAAGACAACCACTAACCATTAACCTAGCCTTATTTAGCTCTAAAGAAGTACTTGTTTTAGATCCCTGCTTTCTGATTGGCTAAGAAAATGTACTTTCACAAACAGACATTCAGGGGCAGTTCATTTAAAGCTGGAACAGAATGTTTGGGAAAAAAATATAATAAATTAAGCAACCAGGATGCACAACCAATTTGGAATTTTAGCTGGAACATTAACAGACATTGAGACTCAATGTAAAGTGTGTTATGTAAAAGGAGCATAACGTGATGCAGGTGCTGACGATGTTTTGTATAGAAAAAATAAAAAAGGGGAGTTCTGATCTAAACGTCAAACATTTTATACAAAAGCATGAGAAAAAGTCAAATGGATGTAAACTATATAATATAAAGTATAATTTGGGTTAATCCAGCCTGTAGTTATGATCAGATAAGCACTTAAGTTCTTTACACACCAAAACAATTTTTTTTTGTTTAGTTTTTTATTAATTGATATAATGTAATTTATATTTAATATAAATAATATAATAATGGGGCCTCCGAGTGGCGCAGTGGTAAAAGCGCTCGCCCTATCATCCGGAGATCGCTAGTTCGAATCCCGGGTGGTGCTGTAACCTCTCGCAGCCGGAGGTCTAGAGAGAGCTGATTGGCCGAGCTCTCTCAGAGGGGAGGGATGAGAGGTACTTAGCGCTCCCACATTAATCACGGCTCTACAGCCAGTCAGGGGCGTCTGTGAGCTCGAGCAACGGATAGCGCTGTCCTCCGAGTGTGTTACGCCGCCCCCATTGGTGCACGAGCGAGCAGTTCGAAAAGATACGGTCGGCTGGTGTCACGTGGTTTGGAGGAAACACGTGATAGTCTTCGGCCCTCCCGGCTGAGTGGTAGTAGTAGCCTTAATGTGGGAGCCCCCTAGTGACGAGGAGGAATTGGACACGACTAAATTAGGGAGAAAAATGGGGGCAAAAAATCAAAAAAATAAAAAATAAATAATATAATAACATATAATAATATTTTTCAAATCAGAAACCTCCCACAAAGAACGTTTCACACCAACGACAAAATTTCACCGAGCGAAAAAAGCAGTATTTGTTGTTTTCACCCTCTGACCAATCACAGAGTTTTTAAAAATTGTCGAAAGGCTAAAGTTTTAAAAAATCTGCTTGAATGTAATCAGTAATATTATTATTTCAGGTTGAAGCTCAAGCACATGTCTGCGTGTCTTTCTGTACAGCAGCACTTCTTCTAACTTATTAATACAAAGAAATACAATTTTATAAGTTTATCTTGTTTTGTGATAAGTCGTACTTCTTTCGTCGCCAAATACACTCACTATATTTGTAGGGAATACAAATTCACTCCGAGAATCGGAGAGTGAATCACAGATGAGAAATTAAAAACATAGTTTAGCTTTTCTAATTAATATCTAAATTGGTGCAGGTATTTTTTCACATTGAGCAAGTAACTTATTTTAAAGTAGATTATTAAATCCAGCACAGAACTGTTCATAACATCACTTTTACTCAACATTTAGATTTTATTTATGGTGCAAGTTTAACTTCAGGTAAGTACATAAGTACTGCTCAAGTTTTCATTAAATTCTGTCCGGTCAGTTTGGTGTGATGCTGTGACAAAATCTGGCTGGACAGACAAACAAGACAGAAATTTTGAGAGGCTGGTTTCGTGTTCCCCAACATATGAATCGTAGAGATATCATTAAAAGAGCAAGTTCTGATCAATGTGTAGCCTTATACTGTAACTTACAGCATTTCTTATCAGTGTGTTTAGGTTTTTAATTCTTGAACTGTGTATACATTGTATATATTGTATATGCACAGTTGTGGTGTGTTTAATTTGCCCTAGAAATTTTCACTTTTCCATACAGTTTATTCATCTTGTTCCTGGTGTATAAAGGAAAAAAAAATGTGTGTAAAATCACAAGGTTTGCCTTGGGATAAACAGATTCCAGGCCAGTAAGAGTTTCATTCATTTACTCACATTTGCTGAGAGGACAAGCACTTTTAATAGCAAGCAGATGCTTTAACTGTAAACGACAAAAAAAATAAAAAATTCAGGCAAATCAAAATTTATCCCACAGCCAGAGAAATAAAACTCCGTATTGACTTTTGCACGAGATGAAAGAGCACCACGGCTCAAATATTAGCCAAAGACTTTCTGCCTTTTTGCCGAGGGCGTAAACAGGGATTCGCGTATTTGCTTATTTTTCATACGGCTACTGTTCAAGCGTTTGAACACACCTCCATATTCAGTGGGTTTTCTTTCATATGTTGTAGATATGAGAAAAATATTGAAAAACACCAAAATTATGAAACAATGCATATGCAATTATGTATGTAAGTAAAAACAGTTCATCTCTCCTTTAAGACACGAAGGTCAGTTTGTCTGGAAAACTGCAAAAATGGATGATAAAATCACAACAAACGCTATGATGAAACTGGCTCTTGCCCCTGGAAAGAAAGACCAAGACATTACTCAAGAGTTGATTTAAAATTACCAGCCTCTGTTTTTTTTTTCCAGACATGAACAGCGCATCAGATCAGAATCCACATGAACAGCTGACCAATATTATCAACTGTTTGGAGATTATTTCATATTTTGAATTTATTCAGTATTGTTCTACAGTGTACAAAATGTAGTAATAATAATAATACATTTATTTAGTTGGTATGTTCAAACTTTTGACTGCTAGATTACTGTACTGAGTGTATGTTAGTATCATGATACCTAGGTGCAGATTCAATTAAAATTGCAATTCTACGAGTATCCCGATTTTGTAAATAACCCAATTCGATACTACATTTCCCATGATTTTGTCAAAATTTTCAACCTTAAAAAAAGGTTGAAGGCTTATAATAGACGTTTCCTCACTTAAAAACCAAATGCAGCGTTTAAACAATACAATCCAACTCTGAATACAAGTGTTTAACATTTAACTGAAAATTTTACTAAACAAAAAAGTTAATTTTTTACTGAGTAGCACGTATCTCTATTATTTCGGAATAATGTAAATTATTATTATTATTTCTGTATAATGTAAATGTGTAAATAGCTCAGTGTTTACCACCTGTAAGATTATAAAGAAATAGTGACGTCTTACCCCTCAAACACCTCCAAAGACTCAAAACTCAACTTGGCAGTGAGTGCATGGGTCGCGCGGCTGAGATCCAGTTTATTTGTGGCGTTCCTGGCATGCAGGGCTTAGCGTACGCAGTTTTCAGCTAATTAGTGCTCGCTGTGTTTTGATACTTGTGTTATGAGCGAGTTTGATACTAATTCACTGAGAGTTTGAAACACAAAGGGCATATCAAGATTTTTGATAACGTAATGCCATAAAAATGTGTTTCTGTTACACCACCTAGAAGCTTCTGCGCTCGGTACACAATTTACATTTACAGCCCTTATCCAGAGGGACTTATATTTTTATCGCATTAAACATCTGAGTAGTTGCTGGTTAAGGGTCTTGCTTAAGGCCCCAACAACTTGGTGGTTCTGGGGTTTGAATTTGGGACCCTTCGAACCATAGTCCAATGCCTTAGCCACTGAGCTCCCCCTGACCTCTGACTCGTTCATATCTGAGGCTGAAACTGAGGCAGCCAATTCTGCTCACTGGCTGATGAACCAGTTCATCTCTCTTATAAATGTAAAAATAGTGTTTAAAAAATTTATTTTGAAGTCAGTGTGGCGATACGTGAATCGGCACACAAAAGAAACCCCAGCTCAAGTTACCCCTTTAGGTTTTTTGAGGCCACAGGGGAATATTTTAAGCAGGTTGATTCTGTCTTATCAAATGAAAAATGCCTGCAATTTACCAGACCAACGTCTCAATGTTAGTTGTAAGGACATATAGATGATGGAAGTGAAACTATCCTTAGAAAGAAACATTTAATATGCTCAATATTCTGCTCACTACTTTAGAAAAGTATAGTATTTATTCAACTTCGAGTTTATTCTGTATCGCGGTGATGTTTTTGCCAAATACAAGACATCTCATTTATTCCAGCTGTACTGTGTGACAAGCAGAAGAATGTACTCTCTGGTCGGCCAATGTCTCCAGCCTTTAACAAACCTGACTGCACCTTTCCTGTCTTTTCTCCTCATCTGCGCTCTCCGTCAACATCAGCAGGTGAAAAATTCTTGGCGGTGACTGAGGAAAACTGCTCTCTCAAACAGCACCTACTGTGCATCATGTACTTGCCCGGATAAATGACAGATGTTAAATACCATGATGCTTTCTAGACACCTTTATAAAAGGTTAGAAAACTCATGCTCTCAAATCATTCCGGGCTAACAAGCTTGATCATCTGACCTGATCCTCTAACAGGAACGTTGGCACGAAGTCCAAACACCCTGTCACAGACCATGAGGTCGCACTTGTCCAGAATGCACAAGTAATAAAACAGCACCAGCTGCATCAGTTGCATCAGGCATAATACCACTTCTACTGTCCAGGTAGCCAAACACATCACAAATGTAATGATTATATTAATATTTGTCTCTAACTTGGTCCCATTTGAGCCTGTTAAGTGTTAACAGTCCATACAAAAATGCATTATTATTATTATTATTATTATTATTATTATTTATTAACTTGTATAAAATATTACTGAATACAGATTAATAAAAATAGATTCTTTGACATCACACCTCTTCCAAATGATTCTACACAAAATGTTTTACAGTAGTCTTGTGTACGTGTACAGTACATACTCAGCATAATCCTTAATACTTTTAAATCTTTTAATACAAATTTTTTCTTCAATTATTCAATATATACACCAAGACTTTGCTGTAGCTGATAATTCCTCCGTTTCTTGCATTCTATATCCCGCTTATTATTGGCACACCAAGAATAAAACTTAAACGACATTCTATTCAGTATTCTGCTAAGAACAGATGAAACTTTGAACAAATCAGGAAACAAGTTTATTCAAAATGATACAAGGTGTGTTCGGGACTTTTGATTGTGCAGAATAACAGAACACAGTTATACAGGTAAAAACTCCCTTTATTTCTCTATATAATATCCTGCTACACAAAGGCACTTATGCCAGTGTTTCACTAGTGCCTGGAGACCATAAAGGTAGAAAGTTGTCTTTCTAAGCCGGAGCCATGATCTTCACATCTGAAACGCTGGCCTCCCAGGAACTCCTTTAATGCCCCAAACATGTAGATTTGGCTTGGAGCGAGGTCAGGACTGTATTGGGGATGTAATGATTGTGTGTGCAGCGCTCTCAGACAGATGCGTCTTTTCCGCAAGCTGGCGACAAGTTATCTGATGATTTTCAAGGATCAGATTAACTCGTTAAATCCACTCGTAAGCCACATCAGTCATTCATGGACACACGGCCGCCTTGAAAACATTTGCATTATTTAAAAGTGTTACTGTTCTCACGAATCAAATCTATTACCACTAAGAGTCTCATTAGTGTACTATAATTGTAGTCTTCTGTAAAGGTCAATTAGTTTCACGCCTTTATTCTCAGGAAATGTCATCTAAAATCCCGGTTTGATTTGAACACCCCTCATACACTGAAAAGCTACAAGTTATTTACCATGCCCATGTTTTTAATTGCAGAAGGCTTGACTTGGCTTGAGTTGTAATTGCAACCAAAGTTATATATTAAATTATAGTGATAACTGAGTGACTCAATCATGCATTTAATGGATGGCAGACAGCAGCAGGAGCAGGGATTGCACGAATCAGCTATTTAATAATTTGAGACCTTCCATCATCCCGTCTCACCATGTTAATAACACAGGAGCAAGAGAGAAGGTATTCATCCATAAGCACAAGGCCACAAGGTGAGTGCTGCAGATAATCCGTACAAGTATACAGTAGAACAGCATGATTGCAAGTGCAATATCGATATTTCTATCCTCAAACAGCAACTAGCTGGACAGTAACTTTTAAAGAAAACTGTTGGAGTTGGAGGTATTAACCCTTGAACGCTCTAAATTTTGAGTCACTTATGAAAAATGTGTTGACCTTAACCTGATTTTACTGCTCAGCGTCTCATCAGTGTGCAGTGATTGAAGTCTTTTGTAAATGTCGACCGGTTTTATGACTTTCATCACAAATCCTGGTTTAATTCGAACACCCCTTATACAATGAAATGCTGCGAGTTATTTACAATGTCCATGTTTTTAATTGAAGAAGGCTGGACTAGGCTTGACTTGTAATTGCAGCCAAAAGTGTCTTCAAAAAGTACTGACCCAGAGGGGTGAATACTTGTGCGAAGGCAGGAATCAAATTTTCCCAACATTAAAGAAAATATTTTGCCCCTTTGAGTGAGTAAATCATATGGTGCAAACGTCAACTGAGGCGTATTCCAATTCCAGTCTTTCTACAGAATGTGCAATGGTTCCACGGAGAGAATACTTATACAAGGCACTATTTGTGTTCAGATACCGTTCTGTATTTCAAGTGACTATTAAAGTTATTCAGCCAAAGAGTGCTTCAACAGGCTTGTGTTAGAGGACTCACCAGAACATGGTATGTATAGTGATAACTTGGCACACTCTTCCATTTAATGGATGAAGACAGCAGCAGGAGCAGTGACAGCACGAATCAGCTATTTAATAATTTGAAACTTTCCATCATCCAGTCTCACCATGTTAACACAGGAGCAAGAGAGCAGTTATTACAGTGACTCAGCCATAAGCACGAAAGCATAAAATGAGTGCTGCGGATCATCCATACCATTATTTGGCATAACAGCATGATTGCAAGTGCAATATCGATATTCCAATTCTTAGAGTGTAGCTAGCTTGACAGTAGCTTTTAAAGAAAAATGTGCTGGTGGGTTGCTGGATTAACCCTTTAATGTTCTGCTCAAATGTTCGGTACAATACATTTTGAGTCACTAATAAAAAATTTCTAGAACTTAACCTGACTGAGGTATCTCTACCATTCGGTTGAGGTATACACCTTGCTAAAAAAAAATTGTTATATTGGAATAGTTTTTAATTGCTTCATAGCATACGATCACTAATGGCAGAAAACATTTTTTTGCACACAAATTTTGAAAAAATATTTTTTCAGATTGTTTTTGGTATTGTATGAGGTGAGGGTGTTCAAGTCAAACAGGGGCCTGAAGCTATTTCTTGTGAACGAAGGCGTAAAACTGACTGATATTTACAGAAGACTTTAAGCACAAGTGATGAGACTCTTAGCCGCAATAAAAGATCTGAATGGTGCAAACGTTATAAAGAAGGCTGTACATGTATGAATGGCAGACATGACTGAGCCCACAGCAGTCAATCCAGTGAACATTCGGCGAGTGGAACACCTGATCCTTGAAAATTGACAAATAACTTGATAACTTTTTTTCTTTAGGACTTTTACCAATTTAAGTCGTATCCAATTCCTCCCCGTCACTAGGGGGCTCCCACATTAAGGCTACTACAACCAGTCAGTGAGGGACGGCCGAAAATTACCACGTGTTACCTCGCACCATTGGGGGCCGAGTAACACACTCGGAGGACAGAACTATCCGCTCCTTCCACTTGCGTGAGCTCACAAGTGCCCTTGATTGGCTGTAGAGCTGTGATCAATGTGAGAGCACCAAGTGCCTCCCATCCCAATCAGCTCTCTCTAGAGGCTACAGAATCACCCAACGAGCGCTTTACCGCTGCTCCATTCGGAGGCGACTGGTTGCCAACTTGCGCAAGAGACGCATCTGTCTATGGGAACTGTACACACAATCATTCACCAACACCACGCAACACGCATTACAGGAACTCAGAGCCACATTCCCCGTACAGTCCTGACCTCACTCCAAGCCATTTCCATCTTTGGGTCATTAAAGGAGTTGCTGGAAGGCCAGCGGTTCAGACATGTAGCAGGCAGTCTGATCATGGCTCTGGCATACTGAGAAACATTTCTACCTTGATGGTATCCAAGCAATAGCGACAAGTTCCACAAGGAAGCAGGGGATTATATAGAGAAATAAAGGGAGTTTATACTCTCATAACTTTGCTCTGTTATTCTGCTGTTTGACTTTTACCATGAACCAACATCTCAACCATTCATAGATGCATACACTGGAGTCTGTTAAAAAAAAAAAATGAATAAAACATTGCTTCTTGTTATTATTGCCCTAAGGAAATATAAAAATTGCGAAATAAATAAATAAATAAATAAATCCACTGGTAAATTCTGAACGAGGGTGTAACAAACTTAGTTTGCATACGTAATGATAACTTCACTGACCTTGTAAGAACTTCAAAATAATGCATTTCACATATAAAACAAAGATATCCATCACATCTTTAATAATCTCTGCCATGTGTGTGTGTATTATGTTATCCATCTAAGAAAAAAAAAAAGAATCATTCGACACTGTGACCTATAGTTACGGATCAACACTTGCGGGTGATCTGATGAAGTGTACTGTAGGTTATAGAAATGGGCTTCCCCCACACAATATACAATTCCCTTAAAAGCCAAACATCTAAACCGGTCCGAGGGTGACAGATAGTTTTTTTTTCCCCCTCCATATCTTGTTTCGCAGGTGGTTAAGAGGCTTAGGAAAATCTTCAAGCCGAGAGCGACAGCTCGCCACCACCCTCAGTCAATCGCAGCAGTCTTTGGCCGTCCCACGTGGACGTTTAATCTATACGCTATTGATCTTATTCTAAGTGACCAACAAAAACCCAGCCACCCAAGAGGACGAGCTTGAGCGCAGTCCATAAATAGCTAGCATATCTTCATTGTTATGACCAAAAAAAAACTAAAAAAACCACAATTCATCACTGCAACAGTGACTATATTAAATGTTTATGTTTGGGTGTAATTAGGTGGCATGTCTGGTTGTAGTTACAGCCTGCCATGCTCTATATGAGCATAGAAACCCCTACATACAAAAATAAAGACTTTAAAATACAGAATGAAGAAGCAAAAGAAAAATCGAGAACGCTGCACCGTAAGACACGACCGAACGGATTACCGATTTTATTTAATCAGGAGCATCGACTGCCAGGTCGAATTCATTACACAGCAAAGGGGGATTTTACAAAGATTTAAAAAAAAAAAAAAAACTGAAGGAGGAGAAGGATGCTCATGCTCTTGTTGAAAATTAACCTACTGAACTGCTTAAAGAAGCAGAGAGGCTTGTGAACGCCTGACGAGCTCTCGTTAAAGTCTCAGACTACTGTGTGCAAACAAAACAAATAAAACAGCATAGACTCGTTAGTGCACAAATACATAACATATGTGCTTTCTTTTTAGACGTATATTAATACACTGCAAGTTCAAAACCATTATAAGATTTAACTATGCATTAACAGGATTCAAATTAGTGGCTTTAAACATATGCCTATAAATGTTTCTTCCCCTCGAGCTATCGACACTACGATGACACGACAGAGGCCCAAATCAATAAACAGGTCTAACTGTTAATGTTGAAGCTCTTAGGATGAACACCGAGCCATCTGTAAATGAGATCGGCTTAAAGGAGGGAACATTCTGCGTTTCTTTCTGTTCTACTTGAAAATGAATAAAATTCCTACGACCCAATATACAAGCAGCAGTAAACTGGGGTAGAGTCCTAAAGCACATTAGGTATTATTACTACTACTACTGCATGTGGGTACAGTATAATAGCCGTGGCATCTTTAGGATAGATAACATTTTGATGGCAAACGTTTCCCCGTAAAAGTTTCACTATACAAGTGGAAATATAACGCAGATATAAGGAAAATGAGCAAACATTAAGAAATACTTTTGATAATACTTTTTCTTCACTCACTCATACAACATACTTTAATAGGAAGACCAATATACCTGTCTGGTATGGGGCAGAAGTAGGCATTGGACTACGGTTCAGAAGGTGCCAGGTTCAAACCCCACAACCACCAAGTTACCACTGTTGGGCTTGATCAAGGCCCTTAACCCTCAATTGTTCAGATGTATAGTGTAATGACATAAAAAGGCAAGTCGCTCTGGATAAGGCCGTCTGCCAAATGCCTAGATGTAGATACCTGCTACTTCATACAATTATCCAATCAGCTACAGTAGTAGTGCATAAAATCATGTACATCCAGGTCAAGATCTTGAGTTTCAATCAGACATTTACATGACGACGTGTTGGTCTGACTAACTGTTTGTCCGACTAAAGTCAGACTTTTAAAATAAATGCAAACATGTAAGTCAGACTGATATTGTACTAAACTGAAGTCGGTCTCCCATACAGTGTGGTTGGGAATCGAGCTGATGCGGTTGGAATAATTCAATCAGGAATCATCCTATGTGCTCCATTTGCTCCAAAGTTCCGCTTTGACTCACAAAAAAAAAAGGTGTAACAGCAGAGTAAGCCGCTAACGATACGGCGATGTCATCCGCCTTCGGGTAACGCCTAAACCACAAGGGATGGCATGCATCTCATTTGTACAAAAAACTAACACAGAGCATATATATATATATATATATATATATATATATATATATATATATGAAATGTATAGCATGGTAAAGTTGCCCATGTTTTCACCACGCAGCTACTGTACCACGTTACCGCTAGTGCACTTATCTGTCGATTGTTTTGTGACGTACTACTGTAAGTCAACCGGGAATATAATATCAACAAGCTGAAAGGGGCGCATCACTACCTATCGTACCGGAGTCAGGTGTACTCGTCTTTCAGTCAATAAATTGACCCCCATGCCATGGCATTACAATGGAACTGGAACAGTAGTCCAAATAAAAGGCTGACTCCAGGTACAGTATAGCCGAGGCTCAACTTAACTGTGTATGTAAATGCAGTGAACATTAACATCACACATCAAAAAGGGAGAAAAAAATGACGAGTGATCTTGATTTCCTTGATACTTTTATGATCGTTGGTATCAGAACGGCTGTTTTGAGTATTTTTAGATAAACTGCTGATTATCTGCTAATTATTTTCACACGCAACGGAAAAGTGTCTTTGGTGCCGAAAACAAAAAAACAAGAAATTGTTGATTAATAGGGATGAGGAAAAAAATCTATTTAGTTACAAATCGCGATTCTTGTGTGCACCGCGGTATCATGATAATATCTAGTGATTCCCATCCTTATTGTGGACTGGAAGAGCTACAAGACCAAATGACATCCGTTTGACCTCTTGTCATCCAGTAACAATAATCTGAGTGTAGATACAGAGCACACTCAAACTGAGTGAATAAAAATGGAAAAAGAGCAGGTGAGGTTTTTATAATCTAGTGAATGAGCAGGTGTTCCTAATAAAGTAATGGCTGTGTGTGTATATAACGTTACTGTATCTTGTAAAACAGAGCACAATCTTTCGACAAAACCAACATGGCTACATATAGGACATAATTATTTTCAAAACTGGTCTGGATGGAGGTGAATACTAAAACTGAAAGATCAGAGGAATAAGATTCACATGCAGAAAAGGAGATGCGAACTGATTTGTCTTTCTGGGATTTTGCCACCATTTTCACAATCTCATCCAATACAATAAACCGCGATGAGAATCACCAGATACAATATTATCCTGATCTGTATTACAGTATATGATTTTATAAATATCCCAATTCGCTATTATTCTTTTAGATTCTGTTACCAAACTTGGCAATTAATTTGCTCGTTCCACACAGGACACTGCGCCGTCTGCCAATGCGTGAATAATCTAGAGCGCAAAACATTTTACCATCTCAAATCCAAGCACTGCAAAGGCAAATGCATTAAAAAATAAAAATAAAAAAAAACGATACAGGAATCAGCACAAATCATGATACTTATGATTCATTATTATTGTCAAATCCTGGGTGTGTGCTTGAGTGTAAATATTCTTACCTTAACAGTCTGGTCTAAAGACGCAGTGGCCACTCTTGCCTGAGCTCCCATCAGCCCACAGTGGACATCGGTGATGGGAAGAGTGTGGCGTGATAACACATGCCGAGGCTCCGGAGTGCGAGAGGAGTCCAACTGTACAACACTGTAACACACAGACACCTGCAGATTAATCATCATATTGCCACTTTCACCTTAAGCAAATGAATCAGACGAGTGAAATTAGGCTGCATAATTCATCTTTTTACAGTTATACAGATACCAAAAAACAACAACAACAAAAAACACGATTTCCTAGTGCATGCTTTGTTTTTATATTAATCAAGAACATCAATAAACTATTTAGATACATTTAAGTTTCTTAGTAAGGAACCTGTCATCTGATTACGAAACTACTTCCTGTATGTGGAAATATAGTCAACACAAAGATATTAAGAGAACATATAACGGTAATGTATGCCTACACTGAGATTAACCTCTCCTAAGTACTGTACAATCTTCATGATCTAAAATACAATAAAGATTTCTGACATTGTTCCTGAAAAAGATATTTAACTTTGAAATGTCATAGTAAAACATTAACAATATTTCAACACACTAAAGGTTAAACTTGCCATACACTTTATTAAGAACACCTTTACCTATTAATTTATTTATTCATTCATGTGACTAATCTGATTCGATCTGAAGAATGGCCAGACTGGTTTATGCTCACAGGAATGCTACAGTAACTCTGAGTAGAAAGGTATCTGAGAATGCACAGCATGTTGAACCAGACACGCTACAACAACAAGAGTTTCATTTCAGGTTACACTTCTGTCAGCCAAGAACAAGAACAGAAAGCTAAACCTGAAATGTGCACAGGCTCACCAAAACTAAACAGTTGAAGTCCAGGAAACCCTAGCTTGGTCTGCTGAATTTGGATTTCTGCTGGATGGTAAGGTCAGAATCTGGTGACGACTGAGTGAATCCATGGCTGGTGGGGGTGATGGAATGGTCAATGGTAGTGAGCAATGTTTGGTTAATCGTAATTAAATCATTGCTTGTATTCCACACCGCACTTAAGCATTGTTGTTGAACACCAGCTGTGCCTTCATTGCCACAATTTACACGTCTTGTAATTGGTACTTTCAGCATGATAATACACCATGTCACAAAGCAAAATCGCAAAATCATCTGAAACTGGTTTCATGAACATAATGAGTTAGTCAGTGACCTTCCTGGCCACGGATCTGAATCCTTACACAAACCAGAAAACATGAGCACATCACGCCAATCATTTACATTCATATTTATGGCATTTGACAGATGGCCTTATCCACAGCGACTTACATTTTAATCTCATTATAAATCTGAGCAGTTGAGGGTTAAGGGCAAAGTGGTGGTGATGGGGTTTGAACCTGGGACCTTCTAAACCGTAGTCCAGTGCCTTGGCTCACATAGTAAAATTGACTATAGCATATTATGACGGATTAATAAAGCTTTAAAGTTCTTACAGTACCCTAGTTAACATGTGGTCGTCTATGGAAAAAGTGCAGGCTTTTTATTGGTACCTCAAATAATGAGATGTAGTATACAGAATTGGAAGTGAAATTATTATTAACCTAGATTAGGATGGGTTTCCTTTTTGAGTTTAGTTCCACTTGAGGTTTCTTTGTCTTGTTGCCACGGAAAATGTGTCCTTACCCCCGTCACGTCTGTGTTGTTAATGAGAGATCAATGTACTTAATTTAACTTACAAATCCATTGTTAAACGTCCATTGATAAATGTGCTTCATACAGTACATAACATTTAATTTAACTAAATTTATTTGTTTAATCTAATACTGAGGTCATAATATATTTATGTTCCTATTGTGATGATTAAAAAACAACAACAACAACAACCACCACCACCAAACAGCTCAGCTCGATTCTGATAGCAGTCAGTTAAACACATGCACTGAGAGAGAGAAAAAACATCACTGTGACTGATCTAGGCTCTGTGATCAATTAGTAATCATTTTAATCAGGAAATTGAGAAGGTGAATCTTTCTGCCTATTAATTACTATTATTATTTTTTTCTTCCCAAGGGTAGGCAATACTTAGTTTGCTTGGGTATGAAATAAGCCTGTGATTATGGCGGGTTAATGATACATGTAATAGAAGCAATAACTGACCTTCAACCAAAAGTTCTTAGCTAGAAGAAGGAGCGAACGAGGGGAAAATTGGTCTTTTTTGTTTCTTCTTTTGATCGAGAGTCTCAAAGTGCTTGAAAACTGATGCTGAGATTAATCTGTTGCTTAGATACCTAGTGCTTTCTGCTGTGATCAGTTATCCCCAAGAAAATGATTGCAATTTAATATTTTCCAGAAGTGTAACATTTGTAATATAGTTAGATTGACAAAATAAACATTGAGAGTTCTGCCGGTGTATGTTTATGAGCAGGGTCTATGAGTACAGATGCAGGCAGGTAAGTGTCTTGATCTGTAATCAGGCGTGTAATTGCTTGCTTAGAACAAAGCACTGCGTGCACACACGCGCGCACACACACACGCACACACCTGCATGTTCTGAATCACAATGTTACATGATCAAACAACTGCATCGTCAGTGTGCATGCATTTTTGTTGAGACACGTTTTGTAAAGGTGACGGATTTAAGTAAAGTATGACTTTGAAAAGGAGGGGACAAACTTGGTTAACTAACTTCGTTACTAATTTTGGTATAAAATATGTATATTAATAAAAAATATGCTCCATGATGTTTCAATTTGCAAATTGATATTACATTACAATAAAGTGTGTACATTTACAGACCTTACATTGAAATGATAAGTATAGGTTTTACCATTTTTTTATATATATATATATATATAAATATATCACAATTAAGACGTCCTTCTATAAAAAATCTTAATTATAGCCATATACAGTATTTCTTTTGCTTTGCACTTTCAAAGTGTTACACGCTTGTATCTCTGTCTCTGGGATGTTAAAAGTTTGCCATTTCTGCTTTTCATATGCTTTTCATTGCTCAAAGGAAATTGCCAGAGATTCGAATCACATTTGAATTTTTTAGCATTAAATAAGATGGACCAAAGTAAACACGGGTTCGATGTCATCAGACATCTTAATAATGCACATTCGCATGAATTAACCAGAGCATACATCAAAGAGAGTGCAAATTTCCTTCAGCTTGCTAATAAAGACTTGTACTGACTCAGATCCAACCAGCTGTAATATACAGCCATGTCATATCGTTTCATTAATATAGTTGTAGAAATATTGGCCCCCTTAAACCAAAACCTTAAAAATTGCTTTAATTCAAATAAATGTTTTTCAAATAATTACATTTAATTAAAAATGTATTTAATTTAGTTAAAATTAAAATAACTTTTTATGGAATTTAGTTTGTTTTGTACAAAATCACATCACAACTATGAGCACAACCATTGCATTTGGTTTTTTCATGCACTTGTCATTTTCCAACATAAAAGCACCAAGTGTCTTATAAATATGCTTGTTGAGAGCAAGACAAATGAGACACCTCGGTACGGAATGTTCTCCAGGGTGTTCGGTCATCTCTTCTATGTTGTTTTTTTTCCTGAAAATGTATGCACTTAAATTTGCACAATTAGTTGCATAAAAACTGAAATCACAATATACAGTAGATGTGTGCAATTACGTAATCATGCAATTTATTACAGATAATACATGCAAAGTCAGGAATTTTTGTAGAGTTTGTCAATAATTCAAGGTTTATGTTAAGTTGATAAATAAAGAGTGGCAGACATCCTCTCAATGCTAACATTTGTGCCATTATGTGCTGTTAGCTTGGATTAATGCATTCAACTACACAAATCTAAATTATTTAAATTAGTGCTGTACAATGAGATCAAAAATCACATTGCGATTATTTAGGTCTTATTGTACAGCACTAATTAAACTAATTTAGGTTTGTATTCCTTTTCAGCATAAGATTAAGCTACAAAAAACAGAAAACGTCATTTTGTCCTTTTAACCAACTGTCGGGAATAATTAAAAAATATATATATAAATATTGAGTAGACATATTGCACAACTATATATATATATATATATATATATATATATATATATATATATATATTACACAACGATAGAGTTGATGTATTACACAATTTATTGTGTGATAATAATAATAATAGTAATATATTTGTTAGGGTGTTAGGTCTATAATCACTATATTCATTTCAATTTAAAGTACAATTATTGCATTAAAATTGAAATCACAAAATGGACATTTTATTTAATGAGCTCATTTGCTCATTCCATAAATGACCTCTTTCGCATTCATGCTTTCATCCTGAGTAAGCATGTTAATCTGCTCAGGGTTGGAAAATACACCAGATACACCAACCCGGTTCATCGCTGGGATCCACACACCTTTGATCCATATGTACAACTGGGAGAGTTTAGCATTGGCAAAGTCTACCATGGTTTTGAAAGTTGCGAGTGAAATGGAGATCCCAGAGGAAAGACAGTTTGAACCATCACATTCTACATCTCAAAATAACCCAAGTTGATTTGGATGTTGTTAAAAAATAATCTCAGTTGTTGCTTTAATTAAAGAATAATATAACAGTATAAACCTATGGCTAGGAACGGTGTTACAGTGAACTGAATGTTAAATATAATGGGAGAAAGGCACAAATATTTTTTGCATGCCATGTAAGATTGTGGAATCTCCCCATTTATTCATAAAGAAGCCGCAGCCAGGCACCGAACACCACGGACGATGCGTTTGGGTTTACTGAAGCTTCATGAGCCAGCCTTCAGCAACGTGTGCCTCAGTTCTCAAGGTCACGTATAGTCTACTTGGAGATAACCTTCCCTAGCAACATTTCCCTATCTCTCCTGCACCTGCATTTAGCCAGAATCATTTCACTGACTGAGGTCTTTCAAAGGATTAAATCCTCACATACAGATTATATTAATTTAGTCAGATTTTCTGCTTGGTTTTGAAATGAATTTGGCATAAATTTTCTGTAACATCACTATTAAATAAATATTTCGGCATGAATGACACGTATTATCCCATTTATTCTCGGATAATAGGGTTCGTTAACCTAAAGTCCTGTTATTTAGATACATTTTAAACCATATGCACGTATTTAAAACTAGACATTCATGCAATCGTGTGTGTGTATATATTTATCTTAAAAGGAACAGCAAGGCGAGTGTGTGTGTGTACGTGCATGCCTGTATTATACTGTACATGTATTATATATATACGTGTATGTGCATATAGGGCAGCATAGTGGCTCAGTGGTTAGGATTGTTGCAATCATTGTGGGTTCGATTCCTGCCTCAGGTCTGTGTGCATGGAGTTGCGCGTCTGTGTGCTTGGTGGGTTTCCTGGTACTCTGGTTTATTATTAATTAGTCTAATTAGTGTCCAGTAATTGCGCATAGTGTTTGAATGATAACTGTGCATCGAGTTAGCAACCACAGCCACGGAAACGATGGATATATCCCGAGAGTGGGGAATATGCGTCACCCGATGTGCCGGATGGATGCGCCAGATGGACCAAAATACCAAGGTGTACTGATATTAGGGCTGCCAATATTAACACGTTATTAATTTAGAAATTTTACCACATTACTACTTTTCAACGCAAATTAATCATATGACCAAGTTTGACCCTAATGGCTTCCCATATTGGGAAGCCACAGTTACCTGGCTGTGTGTGATAATTACACGGATAATAAGATGACTGAGGAAACATCACCAGGTGTTACTGATGGCGAGTTTTATTATAAAAAGCTGGAAGTTTGGATGAAACCAAAGTTTTCAGGTAATCAAGCTACCTTAAATGGGAACTCTTTTTACAAGAACACATTAAATATAAGACGTGCGAGTGGTGGCTCAGGCGGGTAAGGCTCTAGGTTGTTGAAGATCTGCGTTCAAGCCCTACAACCTCCTACAACCCAGTCACTGCATGGAGTGCTGGTCCCATTCGAAAGATTTTTATTTAACATTTGTTAAAGGGTTAATGTTTAGATGTTATAAAATTGCATAATCTGTTTCCTCTAACCAGTTTGTTAGGCATTTCTTTATTGCATGTTTATAAGTAAATCTGAGTATTTTAAAATAGTGATTAATCTCAGACTATGATTGTGATTAACTAGATAAAAAATTGAATCGATTTTTAATCGAATAGTATGCACTAATGTACACACACATTTATATATATATATATATATATATACACATACATGTGTGTGTGTGTGTGTCTTTATGTGTGTGTTTGTCTGTCTATCTGTCTGTCCCACAGCTCTGAGATCCAAGTTAACACATCACATCTCACTAAAGCTTTCATCTATTTTGTTTCAATCCAAACTCAATACCCAATGACAGCAGAGAGAGCAACAGAGGGAGGTGGGAAAAAAAAAGAAAAACAAACAAAAATATAGAGAGCAAAAGAACATAGAAAGAGAGAGAGAGAGAGAGAGAGAGAGAGAGAGAGAGAGAGAGAGAGAGAGAGGCCAGGGAAAACAGACGAACAGACAGCAGGACAGATGAAAAGAGAAAGATTTGAGCCCAGTTCTGTCAACCCTGCCTCAACTGGCAAAACCTCTGGCAAAGCCAACCTGCCTGCTGAAACAGCTGTCATGAACATCAGCCCTGGGAACTTGAGCAGCACAGCAAACTGTTAATCCGCAGAATTCCACAGGCGCTCATTATCTTCAGCTTGACGGCATTTAGGGTGGGGGGGGGGGTTTCCCTCCTGAGATAAGAGCCGTTACATATGGAGGGCGTTTCGACAAATATGAGGGCAAAATCTGCATTTATTAATGTGTTATCAGCTAATGCAATTCTATAAATCCTAGTCGAGGTCCAGAACAGATATAATGTGGTGGACCAAACTGTCCTGCCTACTGACTGATACCATTACAGATTTACAATTAGGGTAACTAGGAGAATGTTCTGTAATAGCAGGGAAATGTTATGATGTAATACCACATGCAGATGGTACTCGAGCGGTATACTAGTTTTACCGCCGCGCCTCACGGACTGGCGCTATATGACTATAGACTGACGCCTCAGGCCTTAGGTCATTCTCTCAAGGCTTAATGAGCCGCGTAGTAGCAGATAAAATCAAGTCAAACATTGTAGTTAAATGAATTCATAATCAGAGTACTAAAATTACATTACAAATTTTGTATTAAAATTAAATTAAATCTTATTAGGATCAAATTTAAGCAAAGTAAATGTTAACACAGTGAGCCTTTAGATTTTCTCATGTGTAAGTAGAAAAGCTACGCATGTAGGGATTATTATATCTTATTATATTATTATATCTTACGTGTGTAGGGTTTATTATATCTTATTATATTATTATATCTTATGCGTGTAGGGTTTATTATATCTTATTATATTATTATATCTTATGCGTGTAGGGTTTATTATATCTTATTATATTATTATATCTTATGCGTGTAGGGTTTATCATATCTTATATTTTGTGTTCTTTAAATTTGTAGTAGATTTATTAACTGAAATAAATGAAACTAAATGACCATAAAATTCAAGCATCGTCAGGATGTGCTACTGCGTCAACAGATGCCGATGTCCTTTTTGCGTTATTATTAGAATTAAACGCAGTAGTCTGTTATGATCATCATAATTTTCTTTAAATAAATAATGAAAACGTTTGAACAAATTACATTTTTACATCCCAGTAGCACCCCCGCTGCGCTATACCACCGCCGGTAAAACAAGTGAAACATTAAACAAATCAGTACTAAAATTACAGTACAAATTTAGAATTTCTATTAAATATAGGCGTTTCTTATTTGCATCGAATTTAAATGTAGTCAAAGTAAATGTTAAAATAGTAAGCCTTTATATTTTATCATGTGTAACACTAGCATAGCCAGACAAACTCTGGGTGTGCAACAGAAAAAGTGGGTGTGCCACAGGTGTTGTCAGATTAATGTACAAAAATAATACAATAAATCTACATAAGCTACATAGCCTTTATAAGACTCCACTTTTATTTAAGTGCACTCACAAGGATGACAAAACGTTATGATTTTGTAAAATAATGAAAACAAACAGGATGCGCTATTCTGTATCCCAGATGGCAGATTGACTTTGGGCCGGATCTGGCCGAGTTTCGGCTGTTAGAATTACGGCCCAAGGTTGGGCCCAATGCTGTTTGCCAAAAGTCAACCAGACTAATGCCGGAAGCAGACCGAATCCCAGCCACAACTTCACAATGTCCCCAGAAATCAGCTATAACTGGCCCACGGCAGTGCCAGAATCCACAGAAGTCAGCCAGACAAAATCCAAAATACCACCACATTTACCCCAGAACTCAGCCGCAACTTATCCAGACGGTCCGGAACACCCACATAACTGGACTGCTTTTGGTTTCCATTTGAACTTGAGCACGTCAGAAAATGAACCGAAACTCTGTGTATGCTTCCCTCACAGATGTGAAAAATACACACTTTACATATAGAAAGCGGAATGTCTGCTTTTATTTAAACTAAAGAAAAACGAATTCTAGATTATGTAAGAAGTATAAAACGTGAATTATTGGCGCATCCACTGGTGCGGAGATGACGAGATGACATGATCACCTTCATTACTAGAGCTGAAAACAAAGAAATCACTAATTAATCAAGGAACTGATAAAAAGGCCAGAGTCAGTCTCCTTGCTGTTTTTCCCGACGCGTTCATAATCATTAGTTCATTTCTGCCTGTGCGCTCTGGAAAACTTTATATGTGCGCTGATTAGACTACGTAGGAAATTAAAGAGGAGGATCACGATGCTCAACACCGCGAGCCCAAACCTCATTTAAATTAAATTAAATATTGTAAGTAAACAACAATCCCATGTTTAGAAATTAATTTTTTTTATTTAGATTTTTTTAATTTAGATTCTATTTTTAGGCGTACCAACTGCCACTTTTTATGTAGAGGTTTTCAGTACATAAATTAACTATTTAAACCATTAAACTGTTTATTTTACTATTTTAACTATTATTTCATTTACTTCGAAATACATTTAAGAACAATCTAACTTTTGTTTTATTTGTTTTTTGTTTGAGCTGAAAAAATGGTTGTCCTCAAACCTTTAACATGTGAGGACTCGTGTCCATCAATCTGATCCTCCTAGGTGGGAAGAAACTGCTTTGTGTAGTTAACATCAAAGACAAAAAAACAACTTTAAAATAAACATGCAACAGCCTCCACCAAAGAGTCTGGAACGCAGAGTAAAGGATGCGTCACACAGCCGCGATATATCATACCATAACCGTATTATACCAAAGTAGATTAGAAATACCCAAAATAAAATACCTCCGCTGTTTTAACCATCACAATCAGCGGAAGTTTTCAGAAATTCCTTCCGCGCTGAGGCTGCGTTGGGCGGAGGTACATGAGGCATGTGCATGGGCATTGCCAAATCTCCGAAATTTCTCTAAATAGACGCTATCTTTAATAACCGATGGAGGCTTTGAGCTGGACACACCTGCATTCTCGCCTAAACAACTCTTAAAACTACACTTTGTAACACAATAACAGTAGTATTACAAAATTTTGCAGGCCGTTTGAAGAAACCAGAGAATAAAGAATAAACCAGTTGTTTGGTCAAAATGATCCAACCAGATGTTTACAGAAACAACACAGCATTATTTAGAGTGTAGAGTTTTTAAGTTATTCTAATGCTCTATTCTGAAAGTCTATTTTTTCCTCTTATTTCTACATTTAACATTTGACAGTCTTTAAATGTAACATTTTTTTTAATAACAATAATAAAACGATACAAACAGAGGCTATATAACAGTTCCTTCTTTGTACAAATAAAATTGTTAGCTAGTGAACTGGATCGTCTGTCTAAACACCATTTAACCAATTTATGTTTTAACTCGGTTTCTGTTTTAAAGATCTGGTTCTGATTACCATCACTAGCATTTCTTCGATACACCATATGATTTTTTTATTACTTTTTTTCTCAAATCATATTTGAAAAGTGCGTCAAATTTAAATGTCACTTTGCCCCACCTGGCGGTCATTTCATGAAAGACAAGAAATGCGACCGATTTATTTTGGCGGCGGCAGTAAGCACAGCGGTAATAGACATCCCCTTTGCGATAGGCTTCCTGCTTAAATTAAATACTGGAAAGAATATTAAGCATCCAAATTTGGATCTAACAAAGAGATCTGTCTTGAAAGAGATTTTCATACATCAATCACTCTCTTTTGTGACAGGTTTATTTCTGATGACTCTTCCATGCAGGTCATGTCCAAACAAGCAACACTGCACACCAAGTTAAGGTGCATTTTATACTATGGTTTCGGTCATGTTTGTGTCTCCGCATTCATGAAAATTCTCAGGCTCTTCTCAGACGGCTCCTAAAGTAACTTAAAAACTTGTACTTAGCTTTAGAGTTATTTAGAACCAATCTCAGAGCAACTCTGAGCAAGGAAAACACTCTGAGGTGGGCTGACCCCATCGCTAGATACCACACATCCTTCTGAAGACTGGGATTGGTTATCCAAAAAAAAAAAAAAAAAACCTAGAAGTGCTAGTGATGCTCGGGTCAATGTATGAGACTCGCACACATACCATTCAGGTTCAGATGATATTGCTTTTCCATGAAGGATTGTATACGGAGAATCAGCCTAACTATTAATAAATCTATAGGAAAAAAATAAACACTTCATGCTTTCTTTTTCCTCTTTCTAGCCCTCTCTTCATTATTACAAACACACATACAAAACACACATGCAGGCAGATTTATTATTAGAGGTTCATTTTTTCCCCCTAAATGGTACCAGAGCCTGTGTTTACACTGCACTTACACTGTCTGCACAAATCCTCTTATGTTCATGTCAAAAGTCTGGAACAATTTGTTTAATCGTTTTATTTTTTATTAACATTTATTAATACTGTGAGAGCAGCAGAGAAAGTTTTTTTTTAAAGTTCCTCGCTCCCTCACTGTTTCCGTCAGTGCTCTCCTCCGTCACACTTATTGGTCTAACGCTAATAAACTGTATCATGGTTTTTTGCGGGTCGATGGTTGCCAGAGCCAGTGTGGTGCTTGATTTGAGCATGTTAGGGCGGGTCAAGTTAGCTCTTTGATCGGTTAGGATCAGGTGTGGGAGAGAAAGATGAATAAGATGAATAACTGTGCATAACTACGAAGTGATGATACAATAATTATTATACAGTATATTATAACTCCAGTATATTATATATAAGTACAGTATATTTAATATATACTGTATATAGTATAAATAAGTACAGTATATTATAATTACAGGTCAATTTATCTAGTTTACCCATGAGTTTATTTGCCATGCTGGCAATTTTTGTACTTGATCTATTTGAAAGTAACTAAAGATAAATGGCTTGGCTCTTTACTGTGATTGCCAGAGTGTCCATGCACAGTAAGTGGTGGGGTTGGTTTGTATAGCAAACACGAGAGAAGGTACTTTGTCTTCGTTTTACTGCCATTTTTCCTCTGCTGACTTCTCCTAACAATTTTTTTTACTTAGGAGCTCTTTTAAGATGTTTAAAAAATACATTTTATATTGACTAGGATCTACTCTTTCATTTTAAGAACGGGCCATGGTGGCTCAGGGATAGGTTTATCGCCATGCCCTGATTAAATGGGAGGGGAGTGTCAGGAAGGACTTCCGACATTAAAACCTGAGCGAAAGTTATGTGGGAGGAGAGGAGCCGAAAGGCCAGCATCAACTCGTTAATTATTGGGAAACTCCTACAATTCTAGGAATTTTCTCAGAATTTCGTGACTAGGAGCTGCTATTTAGATATTAACGGATTTGCCTTCAGTCTGAACTAGGTCTTAGTCTAAATTTCCACAGGTGCGCATAACGGCCACTTCTTGTGAAAACCACAAGCAAGGAGCCCATGTGTATTAAATGAGGGTTGGAAGAATCAGAAAAGTGTTATTCCAAATACCTGCCTAATGAGTCCTAATGAGATAGTTAAGGCCTAAGAGTTTATCAAAGTCTTAGACTTTACCGATAAAAGGCTGACACATTACTTTTATTTATTTTTTATGTTTAACAATAAGAATGTAATTGTGGGGGCTCCGAGTGGCGCAGTGGTTAAAGCGCTCGCCCTATCATCCGGAGATCGCTAGTTCGAATCCCGGGTGGTGCTGTAAATTTGCTCTCACAAATTTTGCCACTATTATACTTCCATATAGAACCGAGTAATTCACTACAATAAAAAAAATAATAATAATAATTAATACACAAAAATTTGGGGTGCAATACAACACCACCACAAAAAACCCACTACAAACCTCTCACAGCCGGAGGTCTAGAGAGAGCTGATTGGCCGAGCTCTCTCAGAGGGGAGGGATGAGAGGTACTTAGTGCTCCTACATTAATCACGGCTCTACAGCCAATCAGGGGCGTCTGTGAGCTCGCGCAACGGAGGGAGTGGATAGCGCTGTCCTCCGAGTGTGTTACGCCGCCCCCAACGGTGCGCGAGCGAACAGTTCGAAAAGATGCGGTCGGCTGGCGTCACGTGGTTCGGAGGAAACACGTGATAGTCTTCGGCCCTCCCGGCTGAGTGGTAGTAGTAACCTTAATGTGGGAGCCCCCTAGTGACGGGGAGGAATTGGACACGACTAAAATTAGGGAGAAAATCGGGGAAAAATCCAAAAAAAAAAAAAAAGAATGTAATTGTGTACCCTATGATTTCACATTTTCCTAGCTTACATTTTTCTAAGAAGTGACAGGATCACAAAAAAATTCACTTGTTTTTCCTTTTTCCATCTTTGCACTGGATTAGAATTGTAAGTTGTCCGAATTGTCTTAAATCTGGTAAGAAAGCATGAAAGCTGTTACCGAACACAGGTGTCATTCAGAGAAATATATATATATATATATATATATATATATATATATATATATATATATATCCCTGCTCCACCTGGAAACAGTGGTCTGGGGTTTGATACAAGTGAATTTAGCTGTGGACGGCACCGTATGTGAATCAATCCTGGGTACAGTCTCAAGAGAGTAAGTGTGAAAATGGCCTTCTATCTCTGTGGGAAAAGCGATAGGGGCATGACTAAGCTTTAAACGTGATCAGAACTTCAAACAAGTCCAAGGAGATATCGATCCCGATGTCTGTATCAATACTCAGAAGAGTGTTTTTTTTTTTTTATCAGTGTAACAAACACTTAGATTAGTGGAAAAATCCCTCTATTCATCAAAGCTGCATATGAACAAATTCAGACTTGAGCACTAGAAAGGAGGTGTGACGAGGCATCTCTAATTCATGAACCTGTCGTATGTCCTGTCTAATTTACACGAGACAAGTTTCGCAGGTGTTGCAACAGTGAGCCAATAACAGGAAAGGATTCAACAGAGGATAGTTACTCAACATCAGAGCTATGATCAGAAATTTCTGGAATGAAACCAACCTTTAAAGCACCTCGGTGACCACACCATGCTTGTTGATGACATCTGTTCCCTTTCTGATGTTTGATGTGAATATTAACAAACTGCAGCTCTTGACCTGTACCTGCATAATGTTTATTTGCACCGAGCTGCGTGTATCTAATCTCCCGGAGTCTGGCAGAGGAAGCTTTCCGAAGGCGTGTATGCGAACTACGCCTTATGTAACATAAGAGCTATTTGATGCCAATCATCCTACTTTATTCCGCAGTCTCTCTCATTGTTCAATGTGCAGCAGAGCTGTGAAACTCTGAGACTTTTCGATTCAATTCAACTCAATTTCGTGCATTTTTAAGTAGTGCTGTGAATCGATAAAAATTTATAATCTAATTAACCGCATAGTGGGCGATTAATCACGATTTTAAAATACTCAGATTTGCTTGATTATTACGGAGCCCCTAAAGGGACATGGGTGAGGGGAAAAAAAATAATTGAAGGAGAAAAAAAAGTTTTGGAAAAAAAAGATTTTTGAAAAGGAAGAAGAAAAAAAAACGGGACATGGGACGTAAAAAAAAAAAAAAAACGGAACATGGAACGAAAAAAAAAAATTGGCGACGAAGAAGAAATCTGAGGAAGGGGAAAAAAACGGGACATAGGAGGAAAACCAACTTTTGCGAGATCTCGCAAACTTTTGCGAGATCTCGCAAACTTTTTTAAAAAAAATAAAACTTCCTAGCTTAAATTTTTTTCACCCATATCATGTTAGCCTATTTTTTTGCCTTTTTTGCCTCTAATTTGTTTTTGTTTTTCTTGCCTGGCATTTTTTTTTCCTCCAAAGTTTATTTTTTTCCACCCACGTCCCTTTGGGGGCTCAGTAGATTATAAATGTTGTTGGAATAAAAAAATGCATGACAAACTGCTGAGCGGAAACAGATTATGCTGTTTTTTTATACAGTCTCAAACATTAACATTTAACAAATGTTAGATTAAAATCTCCCGATTTTGACCGTCACTGCATGCAGTGGCTGGATACTATGGGGTGTGGAAGTTGAATCACATGTATTCGTGCATCCTCTGCAAGTGCTTGTGGTGCAGTATAAAGTACAATAGTGTGCTACAAGCCTAGGATGTTCGAGAAGCAAGAGTAAAAGCAGTGGCGATGAAGCTGGTACTGCTAATAAGGGCTGAGCAATAAGGATGGAGACAAAAGTGAAATTAACTGAGAATTAAGCAAGGTGAAAAGATGGCTGACTTTACTTGTTCTTTTAACATGAATCGTTCAACATTCTTAAGACACCGTACCATACTATATGGTGTAGAGTCGAATGTGTTAGTATCCTAGAATCCAGACAAGGTTTGTTGGTCTTTGTATGTTGGGGAATTACTGTACTAAATATTACAATACATTAGACAGTGTTAAATTTTAAAGAATAACATTTATAAGACAATTAAATAACTAGTGTGCATCTGTGCTTTCTGAAGAAGCAACTGTGCAAATGTGGTAAAATATTCCTGAATGGTGTAGCAGGATGCAAAATGTGACGACACGGACGATGATGGTGAGAGATGATGGATGGCGAACCCCGCGTGCCGCCTATGCGCCTTGCAAAATTTTTTAAATGTGAGTTTTGTGGAAGATGAAGTCGGTTTATATTTTCTGCAAAAGTTGTGGTTTATTTTCCTGTTGTAGTTAATAAACCCTTGTGGTTTTACCCTTTAGAAGTTTAATAAATTATTTAAAAATTGTCAATCGAATCTGAATTGAAAAATGACCCATCTATTCATTGAATCAAATCAAATGACAAAGTGTATAATAACTTTTTTTTTATTATCAACTGTAAGATATTATTTATAGCTTCTTTATATCACTACTTACTTCCCAGCATTGATCATTATTAAAATGTGTTTATTATTTAACAGCAAATTAATCTTTTTCCGCAGGTCGTTTAAAGGTCGTTACACTCCAACCTGAACTCATTTTGACGAGACGTGAATTCGATCGTTCAGATACGCTAAAGATTCCAACCATCGGTGGAAACTGATCATGCTTATTTTACTACAGTATGAAGATTCGCCACCACAGGCCCAAATCCTTGACGGGCAAGAGGGTAATTATACAGTGCCAGCCGCCTTTGTGCTTTAAATTCTCCTCGTACTCCTCACCGCCTAATTCTTCATGCTACATTGCACTCAACATTGTCACCTAACAGGGAAGGACACGGGCATCAGGAAAGGCGGGTCGATGCATTCAGAATTGACAGACAACGAAGATTGAGACGACTAAGCCAAAATTCTACACAAAGACACCATGTGCAATATTAAAACTGCTCTAAGGTAGGTAAAAGAAAAAGAAGAAAAAAAAAAAGAAATGCACTTTTACACTGACACTTGACTGAAAAAATCATCTATAGCTGGGGTGAACTACAGGGTATTGCTGAGAGATGAAAAAATACTGTTTGAATATTTAAGGCAAAACTTTCTGCCCTTTTTGGTGACATTTGAGGCATTTCAGTTGTGGGAACTTGACAAAATGGTGGCCATGGAGAAAACCAGTAACAAAAACAAACGCCAGTGTTTTTTCAGCCGTCGCTGGAAGTTAACACATTGAAATACCACTTGGTTTTCACTCTACACCTTTCAATATGTGGAAACTCCTGCTTGACTTTTTTCCAAGCGTCCATTAGAGCCGAGCACTATGATCTCTATTATGAGTCATGTCCCAAACCGCTGGCATCCATCAAAATAAAAACGGATCAGGGCTGGTCGAGAAAAGCTACGCTAAGAGGCTCGATGTTGATCTGTTGTGTTGAAGGCCTGCATTTGTTAGGAACCATCGGCCAAGTGTATGCACTTAGCCACTGTTAACCTACAACAACTAGAGCAGGCATCCTGAGTATAACATTTTCATAGTGTGTATGGTGAAATATTGTGTGTCCAAGTTATTCTTTTTTTTTATTCAGAGCTGCTGCAAAACAGGTTTTCATTTATAATATAAGGTATGGTAAGGTTACCATAACTATACCACTATGGAAGTATAATAGTGCTAAAATTACCCAAAGCAAATAGCATGTTGAATTACATGAACTGAAAAAAAAAAAACTTGTTGCAATAAAAATGTTAGAATTTCTCTGCATTGCATATTTTCAAATATTAAAAATACAATATTAATTATTTTTTAACCTTATACATTCAGATCCACAAAATTCAGGTAATAAACTTGAATAATTGTATTACCTGAATTTTGTCGACCTGAATTTGTGATGTTGAAAAATAATGAAGATGGTATTTTTAACACTTGAAAATACATTTGAATTGCAATCTAGTAACTTGAATATTTTTGCATTGAATTTTAAATGCTTGAATAACATTGTCATTTGAAATCTCCAACCACAATAAATTGCACAAATAAATATAATAATAAATGCTATGAGGATTTTTTCAATTCAGATCAAATTGCAATGCAAAAATTTTTTTTTTATTTTATTGCAACAATTTTTTTTTAGTTCATGTATCATAAATTTTGCCACTATTATACTTCCATATAGAACCGAGTAATTCACTACAATAAAAAATAATAATAATAATAATTAATACACAAAAATTTGGGGTGCAATACAACACCACCACAAAAAACCCACTACAAACCTCTCACAGCCGGAGGTCTAGAGAGAGCTGATTGGCCGAGCTCTCTCAGAGGGAGGGATGAGAGGTACTTAGTGCTCCCACATTAATCACGGCTCTACAGCCAGTCAGGGGCGTCTGTGAGCTCGCGCAACGGAGGGAGCGGATAGCGCTGTCCTCCGAGTGTGTTACGCCGCCCCCAACGGTGCGCGAGCGAGCAGTTCGAAAAGATGCGGTCGGCTGGCGTCACGTGGTTCGGAGGAAACACGTGATAGTCTTCGGCCCTCCCGGCTGAGTGGTAGTAGTAGCCTTAATGTGGGAGCCCCCTAGTGACGGGGAGGAATTGGACGCGACTAAATTAGGGAGAAAATCGGGGAAAAAATCCACAAAAAAAAAAAAAAAAAAGCCCACTACAGGTCATCGGCAAATGGTTGCCGACAAATTTAGCATTTATATAATATAGTACTGTTATAAGCGTAGTGTTTTAACAATACAAACTATCTTCAAATACAAGAGATTAACATTTAACTTAAAATTACATTAAACAAAAAAAGCTAAATTTTTTACTGGTTTGTCAAGGAGCATGAAAAATCTAAAGGAAAGGTTTGTCAAGGAGCATGTAACTAACAAATTAGCTCTCCAGACTTTATACTAGCTATTACTTTTTATAACTATTTCGTAATGGAATTTGTCAAAACATTGGAACTTTTACCTACAAGATAGTCTACATCATAAATCTATGATTTCTCCACTACTGAGGCTCTCATTCCTCTCATGGCTCGACTCTTCCAACCCTCTGCTGACAGACCTCATCGCTTGCATTATTAAACCATTGCATGTTTTGGTCAACATCCAAAATGTGCACATTTCACCCCTGTTCCTTCACTCAGCTGACTCCACAGAGTTGCTCAGGGAGTACCTGGTGAAAAACCAAACTGATCTCACTTTTTGGTTTCCTGAACTGGGAGCCACCCACTCATTCATCGTATACATCACTTCATCCTGTCGCAGGAGACCTGGAGCCTATCCCAAAAGACTTAGCGCTCGAGGGGTACACCCTGGACAGGGTGCCAATCCATCGCAGGGCGCGCACTCACGCACGCACACACTATGGACAATTTGGGAACGTCAGATATCCTAATCTGTAGGTCTTTGGACTGTGGGAGGAACATAAAGTACCACGAAGAAACCCATCAAGCAGGAGGACAACATGCAAACTCCATGCACACAGATCCCGAACCCAGACCCTGGAGATACCAGAGTGTAACTGGTAGTGTTTACTGGGAGGGAGTAATAATTTACTTGGTTTCCTGTGTTAATTAGAGAAATAACCAATCACAGGCATGTAAACGATCGTCCTTTCCTCCAAGGGCGTTATAGCGCAGTGTGACCCACATTGGTTAGGAGTTGGACACGATGCAGTCGACTGGTACGTTACGTCACATTATTGGTAGCTGTTGTATTATTTGGGAAGGCTGACTGGATGGCTTTGCTGACTACCAAGTTAGGTAAAAATGGTGGCAAAGACAAAATTGGCGGTCCCAAGCCTGGATAAAATGGAAAGGGTTGCGTCAGGAAGGGTATCCGGTGTAAAAACCTGTGCCAAATTGTTGTGCGGATTGATGGTCGCTATGGCGACCCGTCGATGGGGGCAACCGAAAGACTAACAACCACAACATGCGATATGTCCTAGTGTGCAAGCCTTTGAGAATGGTAATGTGATACGTTTATCTATAAGCATCGCCTATACCGACTGCTCAACCTGACTAAATCTGCAGATTCAGCTTTCATGAAAAATCTAAAGGAAAGGTTTGTCAAGGAGCACTTAAAGTTTAATGCAAAATTACTTCCACTTCTCTGAGCCCTTAAATAACTACGTGTTATTTCTATATATATATATATATATATATATATATATATATATATATATATATATATATATATATATATATATGTGTGTGTGTGTGTGTGTGTGTGTGTTCTTGATGCATTCCTTTTTAAAGGGTTTACTTGGTAACACAACTCAATGCACCTTACAGTGTGTATACTTGTATTACTGTTTTGTGTAATTCAATGTGTATTAGATATATTGGGTATCTGCCCCCCTCTCATTTCTTCATATTTTGCTTCCAAAGACCCAGACCTTCTTGCTTTTTAATGTAGTCTTAAGGAATAGTTCTCCAGGCTTCCTGAAAGAACATATTTGTCTCTCATGTTCAGACTGGTCCCAGTACATGACCAGTTTCATGACCAGTTTGTTAAGCCACAGTGACACATGAATCATTCAAGCATAAAAAAATATCCAACTTAATACATGAACCAGTGAGAAAGAGGTGATGCTGAATGCTGAGTGGACGAGAGGGGAAATGAGGTTGCGGCTGAGGATGTTATATTAACAACCGATAATCCTTAGGCACTTAGAAACTCGAGTTCCTATTTCTTTCATTCAATGTACATTCATTTTTTTCATATGAAGAAACGAGCGGTGGTTCAAGTCTTTTTGCGCAGTACTGTAATCTGTACCTGGCTTGACTGGGGTTTCCTGCACCATGGTGTCTAATCACTGCTTCCACTGCTCTTCATTCGCCCATCTTTGCATTTCCATCTACTGTGTTAGTGGACACTTATTATTTCCTCAAATAAACTGAACGGATTGTATAATTCCTCACCTGTTAGTTCCTTTGGATGAAAGCACCGAGCAGATAAATGTAGAAATATGTAAATCTCACTGTGTTTTTTTCCTGACATTTACTTCCACCAACAGATCAGGATTTCTAATATATTCCGGGAATAAACATTCTGCACTAGTTATGTTTTCTGAAACAGAAAGGCTGTTTGCTGTTTCTCTCAGTGCTCATGGTCAGGCAGTAAAAGACATACATTGCCATCTATGGGCATGATGGGAGAGTTGCACACAGTGAGCGGAGTCAGAACGAAGATAAACTTCTGGAATGTTCCCTCCAATATATCAGCAAATACTCGAGTTGTGTTCCAAAGGGTTTAGGGAGTGAAATCTGCTCCTGCTGTTGATACAGTGCAGTTACAGCTAAACTGTAACTTTAATTTTCCCTGTAACTTCAAATGTGACAAAATATATATAATATGATATAAAAGCACTATAAATATATCTACAAATATGAGTGTAGTTCAAGTCAAACAGGGACTTCTGATGAAATTTCAGATTAAGATGGAACAAAACAAAAACACTAAGATATTTGAATTGTGCAAAGGTTTTAAGTCTGTGAACGACGATCCCGGCTGAGGTGGCTCGGAGCCTGATGCAGTCATTCCTGTGAACATTCAACGAGAGGAACACCTGAACTTGTTGGATGAGACGCATATGTCTGTGGGAACTGTACACATCATTCACCAACACCACTTGCACATCACGTGAACTCGCTCCAAGCCATTCCCTCATTTTTGGACCATTAAAGAAGTTCCTGGAAGGCCAGTGTTTCAGACATCATGGCTCCGGCGTACTGAGAAATCTTTCTATCTTGATGGCATCCAAGCACTTGTGAAACACTGGGATAAGTGCACTAGTGTAGCAGGGGATTATATAAAGAAATAAAGGATGTTTTACTCTCATAACTGCACTCTGTTATTCTGCATAATCAACCAAAGTCCCGGTTTGACTTGAACGGCCTTCCTATAATGTGGAGTAATCCTGTCCTGAATGCAAGCATGTATTTGTAAAACTGGCAACGTATACATACATTTATTTCTTCGATAATTAAGTAACAAATTTTATCAATTAACAAATTCAATAAATAATTAATTTAACAATTCATGTGTAAACAAGTTATTAGTCTAAACCTAGAGAATGAAACAAACTGAAAATGTGAATTAACTATACATAACTGCAAAAAAATGAAAAGATCATGGGAAACTTGGGGGGGGGGGGGGGGGGGGAGGCAAACTGAATTGTGAGAAGTCGTGCAGAGGAAGCCGGGTTTACCCTCCACTACAACAGAACAGTGGCATATGAAAAAGAGAAATGAATAAATCATAAGTACCTGGCGAGGTTCCAGACAAGTGCCAGATTGTCTTTTCCTCCGGACACAAAATGGCTGCTGTCGTCAGTGAACCGCAGGCAGCTCAGGTCCTGGTAGTGACGATTCAAAATAACCAGCAGGTTTCCTGTTGAAACCTACAGGAAATAGTGAGTGTTTTATATCTGAAAGGTGACCAAATCTGTCCAAGGATAGAAAAAATACCATAGTAGCTAATCACTAAGTAAAACAAACCGTCATGATTATATATGTCCGACATCATTACTTCATCTACTCATGCACGTTTAGTACTTTTCCCTACAATTTCGAACTCAATCATAATTTAATAAGAACATCATACAATACATTTGATTCTCTGGAAGCGATAAATAAAATTAGTTAGAGGATGTCAGAGTCACCACAGTCAGAGTCTCCCAATTACGTTTACTAATAGACAGGTCTGTTCTTCCCCAAAGCAGGAACAAAACAAAAATTTGGACTCGCACTGCCAACGATTGTTCTTCGACTTTGGGAAAGTCAAGCAAGGCCGGATTCGGCCGAATGGACAAAATTAATGATATCGTCTCTTTTGAATGTTTAATTGCAAGGGCTTATAATAAACTAGGGGACGTTTTATGGTCCGAGTTCCTGGTGTATATAAAAAAAAGGAACATAATGGGAAAGAATTATTCAACATAGTATATACGGTGCTTATGCAGGTAGATTTATATGCAGAACATCACCCCCTGTTCTTTCTCTGTGTCTGTTCTTTGTTCATTTCTTTTTTTTTTCCCCCTTTTTTATTCTTAGTTTCCCAAGTTATATGCATGTTTGATACATATAAGGAAGAATAAAAAAGTGTACATTTTATATTACTAATTTAATGTTTAGATTAGAATTTTGTAATAAAGAGTTTGTAAACTGTAATAGTTCTGCTGTATCCTGGAAAACTGAACAAAAAATTTTATTAGGAAAAAAAAAGAAAGAAAACTACCACGTCATTCATTTAATTTCTTATACTAAATTCTTATTCTAAATAATTTACGTCTTATACTAAATAAAATTTAAACAAGACTCTAGTTACAGCGGTACCTTGGCATACGAGTCCTTAAGGTGAGATTTCGTATTGCAAACGTTTTTTCCCATTAGAAATCATATGAATACAGATGATCCGTTCCAGCCACCCAACATTATGACCAATATTACCAATTCCCAACACTATAATCATATTTTGCATATAGAAAAAAACCAAATCATTTAGAAAAGAATGAAAATAAATGGAGTAAATTATAAACTACACATTAAATCTTAATTCATGATTCCTCTCAGCACTGGCTTCTTCTTGAACAAAATGCAAAAAAAAACTCTCAAAAATATGTAAACTCGCTTTGCTTGGTTTTCCAATGGCGCACAAGTTTTGAGAGACGTAGACGTGAGCCAGACGTACGTCCAACGCAGAGGCAAATTTCCTGCAAAATTTAAGTTTTTAAAAATTCTTGATGCGGGTATAGTTACACTTGTAATATAAATGTGATCTACTTACACTATGCACAGATTATTAACATGGATAGGGAGAAATGACTTTAGTAAGGACATATATCTAAATAAAACAAGGAAGATTTAATAGCCGAGTGAAAAATGTCACCGTCTCACAATGCCGGTGTCCAGCACTTAAGCCTCAGCTCGGGTCAGAGTGCAAAGTTCAATTTGAAAATACATGATCAAATAATAATATTAATAATTTTAAAAATTCTATTTATAAACGCCTTTTAAGCATCCAGTGACACTTTAAATTGAACATAAAGGTATGAAACTGACAAGAACAATTAATAAAAAGATTTCATTGATCGGGCAGAATAAATATAGTATAAAATAAAATAAAATGAAATTGAGTCAATCCAAAGGCTCTACACCAATAAGTAAATTAATAAATACATTTGCATTTGCACATTGGAATTACACAACGATATTCGCGTTGTATCGCTTGTGTGATACTGATTTTAGGGTGTACTTTGCTTGCTCACCTCCCACAGATATATGGCTTCAGCAATGCCTGCCAGCAGATAGAGGCCATCAGGGGACGCTGTCAGGCAGGTTACAATCCCAGGACACACAATTTTCTGCTGCAGCTGGTCCTAAGAGGAGGAAGTAGAAGAGAGCAGAAAAGTAAGCAAAGAAAATGAGATATTGGAAAAAAAAGAAGAAAAAAAAGTCAATAATTAAGACAGACTTTTTAGATATAAGACAAACAGTACAGCGTGTTATAACGTGACACTGTATAGGAACGAATTAGATAAAGCTATTTTCCCACCTGAATTAATCACACTTTAATCATCCTATGTTTTAGATGTATGTAGTTAACGAAAACATTGTTCATAAGGACGCAGGGTTGATGCTTATCTGTATATGACAATACTCATATGTTCTTATATAAATATATATAAAAATCACACTCATATATACTAGAGATGGGAATCACCAGGGACCACCCCATAAGATATCACGATACCGGAGTGTCGATTCGATTTGTATTGCGATTTTATAAAGTTTCTGATACAATACACATTTTCTTTAGATTTTGCTACAAATTACACAAAAAAAGATGCTGTGTTGAGTTTAAGCTTAGAACACATCATCTGCAGATCTATAGAGGAACAGAAACATTTCACCACTTCCAATGCGATCACACAAATTAAAAAAAAAAAATTATTGTGTGGTGAGATGTAAATTGCCACATAAAAGAATCACGATACATAATCAATTTTTCCCCACCTCCAGTAACAGCATCTTTGAACAGAAATTCAATTCATACATTTACAAAAATTAATGTCAATTAAACGAGGACGCATTAAGGCTGGTCGAGCGGGGTTTAAAATATGAGGTGCTTGATTGGAAATGTTTCTGAACACTCAGATGTAATCAGAAGCCAATGCATTATTAAAAAACACCAAGATGGAGAACTCCTGGTGAGGCAGCTGAGGGACCGTGCTAGTTTTATTTTTGGTCAGGCAGTGTACAGTACATCACAGTTCTCGGGAGTCATAGCATGTCACATCAATGTCTGTGTACGACTACTTCGCATTTCCTTTTCACGTAAATGATGGAACAGCTTTCTACAGTTCAAGTCCTCATTAGTACTTGGTGCTATTAATCACACAAACTGAAAATGAGTGAAAGAAGGCAAGCGGTAACAAGGCCAAATTATTTAGTTTCTGGACAATTCATCCCATTTTGAGTATTTCCTGTCTGTATAAGCCAATTATACCACAGCATCATAATAGAAGAAGTCAAGCGCTATAACTGATTATAAACGTCAGAATGTAGGAGGGAGTCACTGATCTCTGTAACTTCGGCCGTGGCATGGCTGCTGGTGTCAGATGAGTGGGGATTTTGATCTCAGGGGATTTTCATGCACAAGAGTGTCTAGATATAGAAAATCAACTACAAAACACATGGACAACTGGTTGTTTGTGAGGTCAGAGGATGTCAGAATAGCTCGAGTTGACAGGGGGTGCTACAGTATTGTAGAAACCTTTTATTTTTAAAGTATATCAGAAAACTCCTCCAATAGAGGAGATGGTTTACAACGGCTAATGAGCACATCGGGTTTCACTGCTGTCAGCCAAGAACAAGACTTAGCGACTACAATGGTACAAGAAGTAGCTTACCGAAACAAGACAGTTGTCTCAGCAGTTTGTGGGGGAGATGTAATGGTGTGGAGAATGTTCCCTCAACCTAAATTTGCAATCCAATCATATCAACATGAAGCAAAATCTCAAAGTAATGTTATATAAACCATGCAATGAAGAATCAAGGCTGTTTTGAGACCAAACATGGTCAAGAACCAGTTTGAGCACTGCATCCCGAACAAAGGTGACCACTGAATATATAACACATACTGTATATGTTGCCTTGTGTGAATCACACTGCTGTTGAATGTATTGTCGAGATGCTCTGGATGCTTGCTGTTAATGAACATTTACACCGAGATGTGAGCTGCTGTCAAACAGACACTAATGAAAATGTTTTGAGCTTTCGTTCATTCCACCAAATGGTAAGGGAGCAGAAAATACGACTGGGAGAAGACTGCAAAAAAAAAAAAGTCTCTTTATTATAGTACCTCATTATACCAAACAAATCAAGGACCATTTAAACAGAAATCAAGGGCGTTCAAGTCAAACCTGGATTTGTGATAATTTCTTGTGAATGAAGGTGTACAACTGATTGACTTCAAGCACAGTACGGTGATGAGACAATTAGCTGCAGTAAAACATCTGAATGGTGCAAACGTTTTAAAGAAAGCCATATGTCCGTGAACGGCGATCCCATCCAAGGTGGCCCAGAGCCCATTGCAGTCATTGAGTAGAGAGCCTGATCCTTGAAAATCGACAGATAACTCGTCGCCAACTTGCAGAAGATCCGGTCTGTGCGAACTGTACAAACAATCATTACATCCCCCATACAGTCCTGGCCATGCTCCAAGCCACTTCCACAAGTTTGGACCATTAAAGGAGTTCCTGAGAGGTCAGCGTTTCAGACGTGAATCAGGCAGTCCAATCATGACTCTGGCGTACTGAGGAAACATTCTACTTTGATGGTATCCAAGCACTAGTGAATCGCTGGGATAAGTGCATAAGTGGAGCAGGGGATTATATAAAGAAATGAAGGGAGGGTTTACTCTCATAACTGTGTTCTGTACAATCAAAAGTCCTGGTTTGACTTGAAAGCCTTGTAAATGAACTAAAACATGCAACATCATGTTCGAACCTTTACTACCTTTACTATGAAATTTGAGAATATAAATAGTCAATACATTTTTAAACATGTACAATGACCTGTCTACAAAAGTATGCACATCCCTAAACTAACACTGACTTGAAGCTTATATACAGGGGTTGGACAATGAGTCAGACTAAAATGGCTGGTTTTAGAACACAATAATTCACTAAGGTGAAGGTCCTCCATTTGCGGCCGATACAGCATCAATTCGTCTTGGGAATGACAGATTCAAGTCCTGCACCGTGGCCAGAGGGTTTTTGGGTCAATCTTCTTGCAGAATAGTAGTCAGGTCACTACATGATGCTGGTGGAGAAAAACTGTTTCCTGACTCGCTCCTCCAAAACACCCCAAAGGGCTCAATAATATTTAGATCTGGTGACTGTACAGACCATGGGAGATGTTCAACTTCTCTTTCATGTTCATCAAACCACTCGGTCACTAGTCTTGCTGTGTGTACTGGTGCATTACCATCCTGGATCCTGAAGGCGGTGCCATGTATCAATGTCTGAACCATTGGGTGCACATGGTCATCTAGAATTGTTCGGTCCTTGGCAGTAAAGTGCCCATCTAGCACAAGTATTGGGCCTAGGGAATGCCATGATATTGCAGCCCAAACCATCACTGATCCACTCCCATGCTTCACTGTGGGCATGCAACAGTCTGGGTGGTTTGCTTCTTTGAGGCTTCTCCACACCGTAACTCTCCCGCATGCGGGAAAGACAGTGAAGGTGGACTCACAACAGTGAACAGTCAGCGAACAATACATGTTTCACATTGTCTCAAGATTTTTGCTGCTGGCACCAGTGGAACCGACATTTGGCATTGGCACAAGTGATCAAAGGTTTGGCTATAGCAGCCCGGCCATGTACATTGACCCTGTGGAGCTCCCGACAAACAGGAAACAGGAGCGTTGAGGTGCACATTTAATTCTTGTGGTTTTATGTTTTTTGGATACAATCCGGGTTAGCACCCGGACATCCCTTTCAGGCAGCTTTCGTCCTTCTTGGTGGTATGCTGACGTTACCCTGGATACTCTGGCTCGATACATCACAAAGACTTGCCGTCTTGGTCAAAGATGTACCAGCGAGACGCCCACCAACAATTTGTCCTCTTTTGAACTCTGATTTGTCACCCATAACGTTGTGTGCATTGCAATATTTTAAGCAAAACTGTGCTATTACTCTGCTAATTAAACCTTCACACTCTGCTCTTACTGGTCGAATGTGCAATCAATGAAATTTGGACACCAGGCTGGTCAAATTTAGCCATGAAACCTCCAACACTAAATTGGCCAGTGTTTCAGTTTCATTGTCCAACAACTGTATCTTAACTCAGCAACACATTGACATTCTTCCTCTGTCAAGATTTAAAAGGGCGTCTCCTGTACAGCGCCCTCTTCGGACTATCCCCCAGATTTTTTTTTTGTAGATTTAAGTATGGCTAAGCCATTCCATTGGTCCGTGGATTTAGAAGTGTGCTTCGGGTTGTTGTCACGCTGAAAGGTGAAATTCCTCTTCATAGCAAGTGTTTTAGCAAAAGTTAGTAAAGGAAAAGTTAAAGTAAGATTTTTTTCTGCCAAAAATGATTATCTGTCATTATCTCCTCCTGGATTAAAGCCCCAGTTCCAGCAGCACTAAAACACAGCGCTCCACTGGCATGCTTCACTGAGGGGGGTGATCTTCTGGTGATGTTCTGTGGCTTATTCAGCTTTGGTCTCATGAGACATTAACACAGTAATGTTTAACAAGGTTTGACATACTGGGTGTATTTTTTTCCCCATGAAAACATTAATCAGACTTTTTTTTTGGTTTAAAAAAGGCTAGCCACCAAGCCGTATCCCAGACATATAAAGAATCCAGAAGATTGAGATCACATGACGGAAGCAATCAGCTCTTGCCCTAAATTACTGTAATTCTTTTTAATGTTGTTGTAGTCCACTTGGCTCAGTCCCTGAACAGTTTTCCCCTGGCCTTTTCATCAACTATAGAGGGACATCCTGTTCGTAGCAACTTCACTGTTTCACCATTTAGTGTTCCATAGTACATCCAACGCCTTGGAATTTTATTGTAACCATGTCCTAATACCACTCCACCCCCCCCCCCCCCCCCCCCCCCCAAGTGTAAACTAAAACATTTAACACGGTTAAAATATGATTGGTTAATTCTGAACATTGGCAAGATATAGAAGCGTGTGTAAACTTATGCAAGTTGAACGGTTTTGTTTGTGCGTTTTTTCCCCTTCAAAACATTTCTGCAATTTTACTGTAATGGCGAACATGGCTCTGACTTTACGTTACTTAGTTTCACTCCTTTACATCACAAAACCTGACACAGGAGTGTGTGGACTACATACAAATATTTGTTTATTTATTTCAAGGGTGAATTTGTGATTCTCATCTCAAGGGCCAGTATTGGAACATTTATCAGAAAAAAGGTTCAACAATCAACAGCGAGACGCTTATTGAAGAGGACCGCTATCCGAGGGGGTTGTGATCTCACATGACGATGCACGTCCGCACACTGCTACCCATACTGTCGACACTCTGCAAAAACTTTGTTTTGGGGTGTTGAAGCATCCTCCCTATAGTCCTGATTTTGCTCCATCAGACTTTCACCTATTTGGTCGCCTGAAAGCAGCCCTACGAGGATGAAGATTCACAACTGAAGAAGTGTATCGAAAAGCAAGAAGATTATGTTGAAAAATTTTATATTTGTCTTTTCCAAAAAATTATTAAAATATATTCGACGGCCAGAGTGCGGATGACTTTTGACTCATTTTAAATTCTGTACTAATTAATTTTCTATAATAACAGCAGATTTGACTTGAGTACCTGCACATATTACAGTAATAACTTTAAGGTCTAAGCATTGATATTTCTTTCTGGTTCACTTAATTATATTTAAATGTCAAACCAAATATGAAATGTAACAAAAGTATCAGTTTTGCTGAAGGACTCAGAGCTAAGGTTCAGAATGTCCCCGGTTCAAATCCTACGATCACCAAGTTGTTGTTCCTGTTGGGCCCTCAACTGCTCAGTTTTATAATGAGATAAAAAATTTAACGCAAGTCGCCCTGTATAAGGGTGTGTGCCAAAGGCCTAAATGTAAATGTGTAAGAAGCACCCGTAAATGCATTAGTCCAAGGGTTTAACATCCTAATTTAGTTTCCCAGCTTGGCGTATGGCCCACGCAGAGTCACAGCAGGTAGAGTTGTACACCCCACAGCTCCAGGATACCTGATTCAAGCCCAGGCTTCAAGTCCTCTGGGTTCTCTGGTTTTTCCTACTACAAAATCGAAATTAATTTGCATGATAGTGAGAGATATAAAGGCTTTTGATGTTTACATTCTCATCCCTGATACACACTAAATGAGAAGCCTCAGACTAATTGTCTGTAGCCATGTTTAAGCCTGATTTATGTTTTTATGTCAAGTCTATAATGACTTTGATCGATCCACAGGGTAGCACTGCATTTCTGGCTTCTTATTCTTCTACACTCCCTTCCGCCTCCTTTGGTTCAGCGGTCAGACTGACCATCACCCCCTCCGTCTGCATTATTAGTAACTCTTCTTAAAAACCTATTAGTGCCAATTCCAATAAGATCTGCTTACAGTCTCATTCACCAAAAAACAAACCTCACCAGAAAGTGATGAATACACTCAAGACAGATGAGCACAGAAATCCCCAACGCCAACTAGTGGTTTGGCAGTGTATTTGCAAAACAAAACAGGCACAAGTATGAATGCTTAAAATTGAGGCAAAAGCAAAAACTTGACGCGAAGTGATAAACTTTTGCCACATCTGCAGATATGTTGCTCCTAACCACAAATGTGTGTCCTGAAGTGAACTGGCTACTGAATCAGGGTCTATCATAGATTTTGGGTTGCCAGGAATGCTCACTCACTCACATCATCTATACCGCTTTATCCTGTATTCAGGGTCGCGGGGGCCTGGAGCCTATCCCAGGAGGCTTAGGGCACAAATTGGGGTACAACCTGGACAGGGTTCCAATCCATCACAGGGTAAACACACACACACACACACACACACACACTACGGGCAATTTGGGAATGCCAATTGGCCTAATCTGCATGTCTTTAGACTCTGGGAGGAAACCGGAGTACCCGGAGGAAACCCACCAAGCACGGGGAGAACATGCAAACTCCATGCACACAGAGACGGGAATCGAACCCGGACCCTGGAGGTGCAAGGCAACAGTTCTAACCACTACACCACCGTGCCGCCTGCCTGGGATACACACATGCATAAATGTATACATGAATAGTATAGTATAGTATAGTATAGTACTACTTGATTTTGGTTGATTATGATCAGTGTGGTGACTTAATTGGAATGTAATTTGACGAATTCATGGGGTGAGGTGTGTGTTTAATCTTGATGGAGTGAGGTGTGTGTTTAATCTTTTATTTACAAATCAAATGTCTGATTACTGACTTAAACTCAACTGAAAGTTATTTGAGTTGATTCCTAACTCACGTGTTTCTGGTTTTCTGCCTTTTATAGTTCTAGACTATAATGCACTATATAAATAAATGAAATCCATTAGTGCCCTATAAGCTGCAGCTCTCCCTGATGGAGGTTGGCGTTGTTAGGGAGATCTCTCACCTTCCTCTGGATCTCCCACACGTTGATGAAGTTCTTGCCGAGCTGAGCTCCGAGGATGTACTCCCCGTTAAGAACGGTTAAAGAGCGAGCGGATGAGTTTCCCCCTCGGTAAGATAAGAGATTTGTTCCGGTGTGAGGGTCGAGAACAGCGCAGTTCCACAGCTGCCCGGCCGAGTCTGCAGTCACCACCACCTCCACGGGCGCCGACATCTTGGACGCACAAAGCGCGAGTATTTTTGGAACGAGGGGGTTCGTCTGTTACAACGTCATTTCCGCTATAGCCCAGCGTTGCATGATGGGAAATGTAGTTTTATACAATAAACCGTTTTTTCTTTCTTTCTTTCTTTTTACTTTCAGAAGTAATATTGTGATTTAAAATGTCTGTAAAATGGACATGTGTATCTCAGTGCTGATATTTGTATCTGTTTAATTCTCCAGATTTTATATATATACATATACACCAATCATCCATAACTTTAAGACCACCTGATTAATATTGAGCAGGTCCCCCATTTTGCCACCATAACTGTGATGCACTATTCTGACACATTTCAATCACGACCAGCATTTACATTTTCCTCAACTTGATCTACACTAGATTTTCTTTAGGATCAGACTGCACAGGTCAGCCCTGACCCTTGACCCCTCCTATGACCCTGCCGCCAGTTCACTGGTTTTCCTTCCTTGGATCACGTTTGGTTTGTCCTGACCACTGCAGACCAGAACCATCCCACAAGAGCTGCAGTTTTGGAGTTGCTCTGACTCGGTCCTCTACTCATCACAGGTTGGCTCGTATCAAAATCACTGAAATCTTTATGCTTGCTCTTTTTTTTTTTTTTTTTTGCTTCCAACACATCAACTTCAGTATGTTTAGGAGTGCACATATTAGTATTTGTAACTGTTTCATTCTCCAGAGGCGGCATGGTTAGCACTAGCTGTCGCCTTGCATCTCCAGGGTCCGAGTTCGATTCCCACCTCAAGTCTGTGTTGGATTGGCACCCAATCCAGAGTGTACCCGCGTCTCATCCCCTAAGTCTCCTGGGATAGCCGCCAGGACTCCTGTGATCCAGTATAGACGATGATTGAGAGAGTGAGTAATTCTCCAGATATCTCAATCTATATTTAGTTCTCCAAATATCTCTATTCATATATGTTTTTAATGCACCAGATATTTATACCTATAGATGATTAGTATGTCAAATATTGGTATCTGTATTTGTTTAGTGTTTTTGGACTTTGTGCCTTTCATCCTAGGAGTCGTAACATCAGATTGTTTGATCTGCAAAATCTGGCCTAGGTTTTATGCCGGATTTTCTTCCTATTGCAACCCTCCCATGTTCGAATCAGGTTTGGGTCTGGTCTCAGTGTTGTTTTATGGAATGTAGGGTTAAAGATCCTGCCCAAGGACCCAACAGTGACAACCTGGTGGTTGGGGGCCTCGAACCCCTGACACTCTAATCAGCAATCCAGAACCCCAAGCGCCTGAGCCACCTGTTTAGTGTTTTAATTATCTGTATTTACAGGATATGTGTTGAGTGCTCTAAATATCTGTACCTCTACTGTATATCCAATTATTTGTCTTTAAACCTCTTTACTGCACTGACTATCTACAGTATATCTGCTGTTTAATGCTCTGATTTGTATCTGTAACTATCTATTTATTTCTCTTTAAAGCTCTTTAGTGTGCCAAATATCTGCCTCTATAGCTGTTTACTGCTTCAGATATTAATATCAATAGCTTTTTATTACCCATAATCTCTATATCTGTAGCTGTTTAATGTTCTGTGTCTAATATCTGTCGAATTTAGTTCTCCAAATAATTATAGTTACAGCTCTTTATTGCTCCAAATATCTTTATCTGTTTATTCATTCATTCTTTCATTCATCTTCTATACCTGCTTATCATGCATTGGGTCATCAGGGAATGGAGCCTATCCCAGGAGGCAGGTTACACTCTGGGCAGGGTGGGGCCTCCGTGGATCACAGATCACATTCCATGGATGCTCAGTCTGATTGAGAAATGAGGAATTTGGAGGCCAGGTCAAACCCCTGCCAAGCCCCATAAGCAGCAGGCTGTGATGCACTGGGTGTTCTGATACCTTGCAATCATAGCCAGAATTTTCAGTACTTTTTTCAGTAATTGCATTACTTTTCTGTGCGATGAGTATTAGTGTTGTGCTAATGTTAATTGCTCCAAATATCATTATTTATTATTCATTAATATTCTTATTACATCAATTGTCCAAATACTGCCCTCTTCATAGGCTAATACTCAAAAAGAGATCGGAGGTCAAACACAAAGACTTTTGAAAGTTTATTTCAACAATATTTCCAATACACTCACATCTGCCAGCACTTTAATTTTCTTTGAACACTACCATATTTTTCCTCCTCCTGGCTCCCAGGCCAAACACCAGTCACTAAGCCTTATCATGTGTGGGCTAATTTGAGCTAGAGCCCAACTCACTTCTGGGAAGCGTCTGATTCTGACAATACTTTATTTGTTTTGTTCCAGGAATAACCTAAGAGGAGTTTCCAACCTTCAGAATTTGTTGCCGACTCGCAAAATTGTAAGGAAAAATATCATACAAAGAGATCACTGTATCAATAAAAGCCCAAATAGGACACCTCGCCATAATCTGATTAATGACAGCGCTGTTAGAATAAATCTCTTGCGTTCGCCGGCCCGATGTTAACCAGACCTGATGTAGTCTAAAATGCTCAATATGCAGCCTTATAAATAAAGCCCTCGCACTTTATTAGGACCTCATAATGTAGGAATCGTAGTTCAGCTGGATCGAAAGATATCGGTTCAAACATTTCTCTCTTTAGCATGGACATTATTCACAGTCAGTCTGACTGTTTCTTTTTTAAGGGTGTAAATGTGGGTTAGTAGGGATAACATTCCAGCTCTTATTAAATGACACCTGTTTAAAGGAAATGGGTGAAGCCACATAGTTTATTTTTTGTAAGCTGGTGTCTAGATGAGCAAATGAGTTTTAAAGGGCAATCAAACAAGTTTTATAGATTAATCAATGAGTTTAAAGAATAGTCATGACAGATGGGGTAAGCCCAGGAGAGTGTGGTCCAAGATTTCAAAAAAAAAAAAAAGAGGTCAGAAAGAAAGACAGTACAGACTGTGTTAAGCAATTTCCCTCTGGGATTAATAAAGTTCTTTGAATCTGAAACTGAATCTGAACACAAATCAACTTTGCTGCTGTTAATATTTGTCGACAGTGCAAACACAACGGCTTCAAGTCAGGATCGGCCGCAGCAGTTCATAGTCTGTCACGTATTCAAGCTGTAAAAATGACCAACATGTGCCGCTGTATCAACTAAGGCATGTTTTGTGCCCATTTCTTAATACATTAGTAATGCTATAATATTTTGTGTCAGAAGAACAGAAAAGATTAGAAAAACAGATAAAGCACTTTCAGGTGGGTTTTTTTTTTTTTGTCTTGTTTGTTTTTTGTCCTAATCCAGTGATCGATAAGAGACGAGCACAAACAGGTCATGAAGCTCAAGACAAACATTTGATAGCTGAGAGACAGAGATATTTAAAATATACTACACTATATTCAAAATCTGAAAGACACCTTTCTAATAATGAGGTCATAAATTAATAACTTCAAAACATCAGACTACATTAAAGAAAAAGAAAAAGCTATATGGCTTATTTCGGAAATGCATTGCTGCCACAGGAAAACTAACGCAAAGAATCAAGTTGAGTGTTTTTTATTTAAAAAGATTTTGTCATAAAGATCTTTTCTCGCTATCACGTCAAAAGTTTCCCGGGAAAACAATATAAATATTTTTAAATAACATTAAAGTTTAAGATAAGATATTGTCCCATCATACCATGAAACATTTCATGTTAAAAACATTCATTGATTTTTTTTTTAATTAATTTTGAAAAAATTTAACTTGACTTTTTCAATTTCAAGATATTTGTACATTTTCCATGTTATAACGTGAAAATGTTGAGTTAAAATGTAAAGAACTACTTGCCGTAACAATAATTTCTTTTATGTAAAAACAATATATTTTTTTTTATTCTTCCGTGGCAGTAATGCGCTTTCGTCCAACTTAGTACAGAAACCAAAATATGCTGACATCACAAGAGAAAAAAAAAAAAGCCTTTTTCACCATAAAGCTAACCCTTTTTATGTTCTCCTTTAAAGCCAAATAACTGTTTCAGGAATATCTTTATTCAGTGAGCTAAACATTCCTGTTTGTCTTACAGCAGTGCTTTTCCCAACAAAAGTAACGTGTGCCTGCTTCAAGTCCAGGTCAACTGCGCACGTCATACAGGTGTCTTGAAACAGTGTCGTACTGAAAATGTCTCCAATTTTGTATTATTTTTATTTATTTATTTTTTTGTACACAGACGCTCTCTTTAGGTCCGTCCTGAAATAAAAGCGCAAAAAATAGAAGTCAGAATTCATTAATTTCAGCAATGAACCATTTTGCCTTATGAGTCATGCTCCATACTGTAACCAAGCATAAATTTACAAGAATAAATATTATTATAACAACACTATGGATACACTGGGATTGTTTTGTGTAGAAGTGATTAAAAAAAAAAAAAAAACATAAATAAATAAAAAGGTAAGTACTTACATGGACCTAAAAGAAAGCTGATGCACAAAACCGCGAGCAGGACGGCGCCGGCTGCTCGTCCATCGGGTCCATTATTCGGGGGTGACGTATGGGGCACGGCTTTGCACTTTTCTCTATAATCAGGCACAAAACACCAAATTTCACATCCTCGTCCAACAGGTGGTTTATTTTGTCCGACAAACGTTTGAGCCCAAATTCTCCCCATTCCAGTAATAAAAGTTGGCGTGAATTATGACGAAGCATAGAACATGCGGTATGAAATATGACTCACAGTTGCTTCTGCATGAACTGCTTGCTGGACTGGCAGCTCTGCGTTTGCTTCTCAGCTGCAGTCTGCAGATTCTGAGCAGCTTCCTTCAAACTCGTGCACGACTGTAGCTCAATACCCGCCTGGGACACGTTATGCATCAGTAGTTCGATCATTTCTGAAATGAGATCGGAGAGTACTATGCAACATATGTATAATATATAATATATGATAGGATGGATTTCCTGACTCTGTGAATGGGCACACAGTCTTAAAGCAGAGGGAACAGCCAGCAAAAACGTTAAGAATCCTTGAACGCTAATGACATCCGGAGCGAAACATTGTTTTTTTGTTTTTTTGTTTGCCAAAATATAAAAAGGAATTCCATTGTCTTATAAGGTTATGTCTTGCCAGAGAACGAGGTATCAAAGTGTTTCAGGATTGCATGATGTCACGCCTCTATTTTGGGTAACACCGAGCAGAAGTGGCGGGCGCTACTGTTCACTTCCAGAACGCTTCACGTTTGGCACGGATTTAATGATTAAGTAATGCGTGTAATTGCATCCTGTTTTCGGGATCAGATTTTCCCAGCTCGATCACGTTTTCCATTTTTAGCAGAGATGGCGAGTGTATTCCCCACCTGCAGCTCTCTACCTTGCTTTCTTCATCCATTACAGGCCTACAGTAGCTGTCGTTTTTTACATGCAAACCATTTCCTGTGGTTTAGTTACACAGGAAATACATTCAAACAGGAAAAAAGAAAAAAAAAAAAGATTAGAGATTCTTGTGCAGGTTGTAATACAAATTTCAGTCTTCTTTTTCTTTCTGAAGTCCTAGCTCTATTTTGAAAGATTTGAAAGGCTAGGGTGCAACTTTCCAAGACTGAATTCCTCTTACAGTATCCCAGAGCCTTATCTGTGTAAAGTATGAATAATCTGAACTATTGCTAAAAAAAAAATTAAAAATAATAAAAAATCTTCAAATCCAAACCATTTTTTTCAAGATAACAATCCAACATTTCATGTTAAAGCGTCATAACTGACAAACCCTGGCTATTTGTTTTCTTTGCTTGGTTTCTATGGCTACTCGGAGGGAAAAGCCTCTAAGAATACCATCAGGAGCAGAGTGTTCCTTTCACTGCAGCCTGGAATGGGAGGAGGGGGAAAAAAACTGACTTGGATTTTCCTACCTTGCTGCAGCGTGATATTCGCAGTTAAGTTGGCCTCGATGGCTTTGTGCAGCTCAATCTCATCCTCTAGCGCAGTGATGTTCATAGTCAGCATGTCCTGAAACACATACATTCACACACACACACACACACACACACACACACACACACACACACACACACACACACACACACATACACATGAGCTCCAAGTTAATTAACTGAGTTTGTGGATTCATGGGTTAATGGAGCCTGGTTGTGGATAGTAACATTGCCATGTTAAGGAGTGTTTCAGATCGCAAGAGCGCTTAGTGCCGATGGGATCTCCGAGTATTAGAAGTGACCTGGGACCTCTGAGACGTTACTATGAATGCCAGTGTAGTCCTTTTAACCCCTTAACTTATTACTCCTGCTAAAGCATTATTACTAGTACCTATGATGATAAGAACAGGAGAGTGAGAAATATCATAACCAAGGGGTTTATGAAGTTACATTAAACTATATTCAACTATATTCTATATATAACAGGATGAGTGTAGTTCCCGTTTAATATTATGATTTTCTGTGATTTTACTTTGAAACATATTTTAAGTACGTCTTCTTCACTTGAAGTAAAACCGTCCGGTACTGAAAGTTTATATATACTACATAAAGTATATATATATATATATACTATATAAAGTTTATATATAGGTACTGAAAGTTATACTTTTTTTCAGGAAAAGCAGAGCTTGATTTCTCACCCACTTGCATCCGGTTTAAAATACTGTATCGACCTCATTCGACTATAGAGAGCACTTTAAAAACACAACATGGGCAAAGATATTCCACTTCAACAGCCATATGCACAAGCCAGAAAGCAGTACCCACTCACATTTTGCTGATGACAAGACTCCAGGGACTGATTGAGGGCAAGAAGCTGGCTCTTCAGCTGCTCCATGCGACTCAGCAACAGGCTCTGGTTGGTACGGCCCTGCCTCACCAGCTCCTCCAACGCGATCCGGTCCTTGTTCCAGACGTCTTTCTCCTCAGCAAACCTCTCCTTGAGTTTCTTCAGGTTATTGTTGCACTCGCTGGCCCCCTTCATGTCAGGCGAGGTGGCCCACACCACTATGATGATGAGTGAAATGATCGACCAAAGTGCCAAGAAAGCGATGCCAATGTTGCGCATCGTGTGTGATGACTTTGAGGCAGTCATCCTGATCGAAAGAAAAAAAAAGCTGGTCTGCAATACCAAAATACCGAAAATTAAAAAAGGTCCCGTCAGTCTGAAAGTCTGAAAGTCTGAAAGAGGGTGTGTGTGTGTATGTGAGAGGCTGGGTGCTGTGGAGGGAGGCTTATATGGGTAGGACTTCCCCGTTAAACCTCTGCCTACTACTGGGGAGGAAAAGGAAAAGAGGCGTGGTCCTGGTCCTGGTGGTGGGATGCTTGCCCGGGAAAACCTGTTCATAGCATTCCTTCTGATTCAAGATTAACATCTCATTTGTGGGGAAATAAAGACACTGCAGTGAGAATAAGGTCGACTTATCGTGCTCCATCAGAAAGTGAAACTAAAAAAAAAAAAAATCACTCTCATTTCACCAGAAAAGTTGGACTGTTTGTGTGTGTGTGTGTATGTTTCAGATTCCATTTCTCAGTCTCAGGGAGTGCTCTGGCAAGTTTCCCAGCTCTGGGGCTGGAACCCGAATCCTGCTGGAGAGAGGGAAGCAGTGCAGTCTGTTTATCCCGTTAACTATGGCTTGTTTAGTGCACTTTCATAAGACCACTAGAGCAGGAGCCACTCAGTGTTTCCAGACGCCATGCCAGGCTTTCACAGGGTGGGTAGACACACACATACACACAGGTCCGCACCCTGCTCAGCCATTCCATTAACTGTCATGATAAAGAGGCTGGTCTGGATTCCTCCCCTTGTATCTCAAAAGTGAGGGAGAAAGAAAAAAAAAACAGGGGATTTCATGATGTTTTTTTTTTTTTTTAGATTACCATAAATCTAGTGTTGAATGCTTGTTTTAAAAACTCGGATCTTTGTGCATCTTTCATTTATGCATCTACTATGAATTCAGTGTGAGGAATCTGAAAATGTTTCAAATGAAAATAAGATGCATGGGACAGGAAACCATTCTAGTGACGTGTGGAAAGGTGAAAGCAAACAAATCATTTCAACAAGCAAGTCACCCCTTAGTAAACATTTTATCTTGATCAGTTTCTTGCTCGCTCCAAAGACGAGGACAGTGATGGACGAGGCGGGAATACATCCTGGATGCGGAGGACATTCATTACAAAATGATCAACTAGCCATTACATTTGTTACAAAAGAAATGTTTGCTTTCTGATTTGGTCCATCAGTCATGAGTTAAGGGCAGGCATGCTTTGTGAAACATCAGCTCCAGGTCTGTGCATGGGCCATAATAAATTCCAAGAGCACCCTCTTCTGGTTCACACATTACTCAGCCATTCTTCAACACGCTGGAATCCAACGCCGGACTCTCTGAACCTGTGAGTCACTGAGCGTGATCGCATAATGATGATGGATAACGGTGCATCGTATAAATTTCAATTCTTTACTCAATTGGGTAAAGCGTGGCTTTGATGTTTTATGTTTTGGAAGTGCAACTTATTTTTAGGAATGTTGGCTAAACAATAGTATTCTCTGTCTCTGATATTTCTTGAGCTGAGACTGTGCAGTGTTTCTTTAAATATTAATCAAATCCATTCTTGGAATACTGTTTTACTCAGATGTTGATATGAAAAGATATCATGGAAAGTTATTTGCGAAGACAGTAAATAAAGCAATGCTTTTATTTCCCATATTTTCACTTTTTCTGGTCTCATCATTTCATACTCACTCACTCACTCACTCAGTCTTCCCATCACTCAAATCCAATTAACCTAAGGAACGGTGGAGAAATCATGCTTCCTCTGTGACACAGGAAGCCAACATCTTAATATTTTCTAATGGCTGAGTCGAAGAGCAGCATGAAACACTCAGAAGAAAATCACTATCCTTCTTTAGAGTACAGTACATACTGTAAGCCTACAGACACACAGTGTCAATATGATTGAGAGAAGATACAGTATCATCCCTCATGACCTTGAGCATTGTGAATTTTGATGGTTTGACTCCCAGAAATTTGAAATCATGGATTTCAAAACCATCATCTCCCAACAATAAAGAAAAAATGCAGTCTGCTGTGGTGCATTAAATACACTCCTAGATAAAAATAAATAAATAAATAAATAAAGTCATGTAACCTCTCAGAGATGTTTTAATTTAAAATCTCCATTTTGTGTGTCTAGAAAAGAAAAAGCATTTTTCACTGCTGTTATCACAACTGACATACTGCCCAGCCAAAAAAAAAAAATATATATATATATATATATATATATATATATATATATATATATGTGTGTGTGTGTTATTGGACCATCTTTTGCTTGTATAACAGCAGTGGCGTCATTTTGATAAGATTATGCAATCTCACAACCTTTATTTCAGTCCAGAGTCGCATTAACTTCTCTCCAAGATCTCCTGTTGATGATGAGAGAGTCTGACCACTGTGCAAAGTCTTCTCCTGCAAATCCTACAGATTCTCAATGGCGTTAAGGTCTGGACTCTGTGATGGCCAAATCCATATGTGAAAATGATGCCTCATGCTCCCTGAACCGCTCTTCCACAATTTGAGCCCGATGAATCCTGGCATCTAAGAACATGTCGGAAAAAATCCACTGATGGAAGAACCTGGTCATTCAGTATATTCAGGTAGTCAACTGACCTAATTTTATGGGTACATAACATTTCTGAGTCTCGACCAGAACAAACAGAAGCGACCCCGGATAATAACACTGCCTCAACAGCCTGGTAAAGTAGGCACTAGGCATTATGGGTGTAATTTTTCATCCGTGTCTCTTCTCACCCTGATGCCCCTGTCACTCTGGAACAAGATAAATGACATTTTTCCATTACTCCACAGTCTATTCTTTATGCTCCCTAGAAAAATGCATGTCTTTTCTCCTCATTAATCTCACTGATAAGTATTTTTCTTAAGGCTGCACAGCTGTTTAGTCCCAGTCCCTTGAGCTCTCTTCACATAGCTTCTAGTTATACTTTTGCTTTTGTATCGTTAGAATTCACAAAGCGTTTAAGCGATTTTCCATCAAACTTTCTCAGGATGTTTTTCCGACCACATTTTTTCTACGTAAATGATGGTTCACAGCTGTTCTTCCAGGTTATAATAATGAGCTTTTTTTTTGTTGTCCTAAACCTAATTTTAATAGTTTCAGCCATCTCCTTAGTTGTTTTCTTTGCTTGATGCAGGCCAATAATTTGATTCTTCTGAAACAGAGTAACATCTTCACAACGACCATAGAACATGAGGAACACGCTGTGTTGTCATCCATAAGTTTTTTTTCTGAAGTGAAGCTCAACCATGGAAGCTCTGCTCCTCGCAATCGTAGCAGGAGCTGACTCCGCCTAAACCCTGATTAATCCATAAATGGGACAGAACGAACAGAGCCTGGCTGTTGGTTGGAACACGCATACTTATCTCAGTTACCACAAGCTAGCCTAAAATGCTAAGATGGCTAACATTAATGTATATGCTAACATTACTTTGCATGCGATTAATAATCCATACTCTATTCGTTGTCCTGTATCAATTCCTACATTTCTTATTATTAAACTACAACGATGTGCTACAGTTAAAGTGATACATAGCAATGCAGCTATCAACCAAATTAACCATGGCCCTAATTATGCATAATTTTATGACTTTAACTGATGAGTTACATAAAAATTCACCCCCTGTACAGTTGTTATGAATGGGGACTCTAGCTACCGAGACCAAAATGTTACAAGCATGTTTATTTCCGTTGTAAAGTTGACCATTTTAACTTGAAGGTCGAATAGACATTGACTCACTTTTGAAGCCAGCTCCCAGTGAACTTATTCCAGTTGGACTTATTTTTCAGAATTGGCTGTTACCCCTTGGGGTTGCCACGGTTGGAGAGGAACTTCTCAGGCACAGAGCCCTGATTGTTACCCCACTCTGAATGGTAGAACAGTCCTCACAGGGCAGCCTGCATGCACTTATTCACACACTCACTCACACATAGGTGTAAGATATCCTACACAATCCACTGGTATCTTTCTGAGGGGAGGTGGAAGGAAACTTAAACAGACCTAGGAAACGTGCACAGAAACTCCACAGAGAGAGAGAAAAAAAAGAAAAGAAAAAAAAAACAGTCAACGCTATAGCTATTCATGTTTGTCTAAAGGTAGATTAGTGCACTGGACTGACCAAAGCTCAATATTAAGGAGTAAGCAAATACAGTACTTATATAAATTGAATGGCATAATTCAGTTTTCAAAAATCAACACCTTTTACATGACACTGTTTGTTTTTTTCAAGGCCATAGGTTAAAGTAAAATAATAATAATTATAATTTCTGGGAATAATGACAGCCATCGCAGGCAATCAACAAATTCACAAAACTCCTTCAGGTTCTCTGTGTGCACAGTGTAGATGTGAGAGTATTGATATATTTTGAAGATGTTCTCAATATCGACATCTAGTGTGTCTACCCCGTAATCAAGTCAAGTCAAGTCAATTTTATTTATAAAGCGCTTTTAACAATTGACATTGTTGCAAAGCAGCTTTACACAATAAAAGAAGTAAGTTTGTATGCAATGTGTATGAATCAAAATGATAAGATTGTCCCTGATGAGCAAGCTGAGGGCGACGGTGGCAAGGAAAAACTCCCTGAGATGGTAATAGGAAGAAACCTTGAGAGGAACCAGACTCAACAGGGAACCCATCCTCATCTGGGTGATAACGGATAGCAGGGATTGATCAGCATAATAATGTGTACTGGAAGTTCAGTATAACAGGAGATGTTATTAAAATTAAAATTAAAAGGAGTCCAGTTTGTTCCTGGAGGCTCAGGTAGACTGTAGGAGATTCCAGTCCTGAGCTATCGAACAACTGAAGTCACAGGTCCCCAGAGCATCAATCGATGACAGGACAGTCTTCATGGAAACCATCCCCAGCCACCACACGAATCCAGGCAGACCACACGGGTCATCCATGCGACGAGATCTCCAACCAGAAGCAGGACTCCAGGACGGGTTAGACGGGTTCAGAGGGCAGAGGGGTCTGAATCACTGGCAACTCAGGAGTGACATGTATAGCTCGACAGAGAGACAGAGAGAGGGAAAGGAGAGAGGGAGAGAGAGAGAAAGAGGAGAGAGCAGAAGAGGAGAGAACAGAAAATAAGGAGAGATGGCAGTTAGGTATGGTCACAGTCAACATGTATAAGGTGAATGTATATTTAGTGCAAAGTGCAAGCAGGGACTCCGGCAGAACTAACTATAACAGCATAACTAAAAGGGAGAGCCAGAAGGAAACACAGACATGAGGGCTCCCTGAGATGTAAAGCAACCAATCACCTCACCGTCAACAAACCTGAGTGATCAATGAGAGTGGGAAGGACAGCATCTAAACATACCAGTTCACCAGAATACTCTACGTCCATGAGTCCCCCAGATCTGCTCCTTTACCTAAGGCTAATCTATTTACAAAAATGCTTGGCTAAATAAATAGGTTTTTAGCCTAGACTTAAACACTGAGACTGTGTCTGAGGCACGAACATTAATAGGAAGACTATTCCATAACTTTGGGGCTTTGTAAGAAAAAGCTCCGCCCCCTGCTGTAGTTTTAATAATATGTGGTACTGACAGGCAGCCTGCATTCTTTGATCGAAGTAGGCGTGGCGGATCGTAAGACACTAGCAGTTCACTCAAATACTGTGGCGAGGAAGCATGTAAAGGGAAAAAAGCAGTGGGCCTAAAACTAAACCCTGTGGAACACCAAACTCCACTTGAGAACATGAGGAATGGTCACCATCTAAATCTACAAACTGATAACGATCAGTCAAATAGGATCTGAGCCACAAGAGGGCAGTTCCCTTAATTCCTACTACCTTTTCTAATCTGTGAAGGAGAATACTATGATCAATGGTGTCAAAAGCTGCACTGAGGTCCAGTAACACAAGTATAGGTGACGCAACCCTGATCAGAGGTCAATAGGAGGTCGTTTACTACTTTAACAAGTGCTGTCTCTGTGCCGTGATGAGGCCTAAATCCTGACTGATACAGTTTATTTATGCTATTTCTGTGTAGATGTGAACATAGCTGCTGTGATACTACCTTTTCCAAAATCTTAGAGATAAAGGGAAGGTTTGATATCGGCCTGTAATTAGAAAGCTGACTGGGGTCAAGGTCAGGTTTCTTGATTAGCGGTTTAATACCGGCTAATTTAAAGGATTTGGGGACATACCCACTACTGAGTGAACAGTTAATTACTTTCAACAGGGGTCCTATTATTGCTGGTACTATCTGTTTGAGAAAATGTGTCGGTATAGGATCTAATATACAGGTTGACGATTTTGAAGAAGAGATGAGTGAAATTAGTTCCCTCGCTTCAAGGGGAGTAAAGTGTTCTAAGTTCTGATGTGATGTGGTTAGATCATCTGAATTATTTAAATTGTCTGGTTTCAAAGCCTGAATTTTTTGCCTAATATTTATGATTTTGTTATTGAAAAAGTTCATGAAATCCTCACTACTGCATGATGTTGTTGTGGAGATTTCTGCAGTGGTCTTGTTTTTAGTTAAGTTAGCTACGGTATTAAATAAAAATCTCGGGTTGTTTTTGTTATTTTCTATAAGAGTGGAGAGATACGTTGATCTAGCATCACTGAGAGCTTTTTTATAGTTCACGATGCTCTCCTTCCAAGCTATTTTGAATACTAACAATTTAGTTTGGCGCCATTTACGTTCAAATTTTCAAGCGGTTTGTTTTAAAGCACGTGTGTGGTCATTATACCAAGGAGCGAGTTTCTTATCTCTAATCAATTTCCTTTTAACTGGAGCTACATTATCTAAGCTATAACGAAGTGCTGACTCTAGATATTCATTCGCCTGTTCGAGTTCTGTGAAGTCAGATGGCGATCCAATCAAAGTTGATAACTCTGGAAGATTATTTATAAAGCTCTGTGCGGTATTTGATGTAAATGTACGTTTAAGGCGGTAGCGCGGTGCTGTGCTGCATACATTATTACTATGACACGCTTTAATCGAGACAAGGTAGTGATCTGAGATAACTTCAGACTGTGGAATTGTGGTTATATTTCCTATACTTAATCCGAAGGATAATATTAAATCTAAAGTGTGACCTGCTTTATGAGTGGGTCCTACTACACACTGATTTACTCCTACTGAGTCCAGTATGGACAAGAATGCTGTTCTCAGAGGGTCTTCTGGATTCTCAAAATGAATATTAAAGTCTCCAGCAATTAACGCTTTGTCTACAGAAACAACAAGGTTTGAAAGCAAATCTGCAAATTCGCAGAGAAACTCCGAGTACGGCCCTGGGGTTCTGTAAATGATGATTAGCGGGATCGACTGAGCTGACTTTATGTTACTATAGAGAACTTCAAATGCATCACATTTAAAACTGTGTAATGAACACAATTGTTCGAGACAGCCCACATCGACTAATGACTTGTTCTGCAATGTTTGCGAAAACATTCCTTCCTTGTTCATCACGCCGGATGTATTGCAGTTGTCACCTCTGAACGCAATACATTTGAAAGAAAATCCCTTTCTTTTAAAGTGTACTTTCTTTGATGTACTGTATCGTGCGATCGTATCAGCTGACTTATTTGGGGTGTTTTTAACTTCGACTAATTTACTTCCTACGCCACCATGCTTCAAAATCAACCATGACAACCAAAATCAATCAGCCATGACACAGAACCCCTGGAGCCTAAGGGCCTTGCTTGAGGGCCCAACAATAAAAAAAAAAACTACGTGACGCCAGCCGACCACATCTTTTCGCTTCTTATCTCCTTCTTAGCTCACAGACGCCCCTGATTGGCTGTAGAGCCGTGATTAATGTGGGAGCACTAAGTACCTCTCATCCCTCCCCTCTGAGAGAGCTCGACCAATCAGCTCTCTGTAGACCTCCGGCTGCAAAAGGTTACGGCATCACCCGGGAATCGAACTCGCGATCTCCGCTGTGCAAATTAATCATTATTCACCAACATATTAATACTAATTTGCAACATTTAGTAAATTGAAGTAACTGAATTTATTGTTCATTGTGACAAAACTGTGAGAGGTGGACTTATAGCGTTTTGTGTTTTTCACAAAAAAGTGCACAAAATATTGTAAACATTGTAAATCATTGTACTTTTTTTCTGTGTGTGTGTGTGTGTGTGTGTGTTTGGATTTGTCTCTGTAATTTACATGAAACTTTATTACAATAATAATAATAATGAATGATACCTGTTGTCTTGCTATCTAGCATTTGTCCCAAAAAGGGATTTTATAAGTGATCTAAGCAATACATAGTAGATAACCAGTATATTAAAATTACAAACTCAAAGATTTTATAATATTTAGCTTATAACAAAATTATCAAATTATCAAAATGTTATTATCTGGCATTTCAAATTTGTTATTAAAATACATTCATTATATATAAAAAAGAAGTAAATGCATGCAAAAAAGAAAAAAAGAAAAAAGTCATTATGGTAGTTTCAGTTCCTTTAAGCCCACCCAATCAACCTGAGTGTGTTATTATACACACAGTACCTCCTTTAGGCTCACATCACACAACCAATTTCTGGAGCTGATTGCGAAATGATTCATAAAATTGCTCTGCTTGTTTTCCTCTGTACCATATTGCACTGTGAGTAATCTTAATTAAAAAATATTATATTGTGTTTAGATTCATTCAATATACAGTAGATGTCTTCTATAGTAGTCCAGTTATAATAATGCGCTGCTGATTTAATGGTCCGGTTCTGTTTATTGGTTATGACTATGTCATGAGTACAACATAATATAAAATCATTCTAAACGATATAACATATAAAGGGACTCTGCATTGCTGCAACTAATATAAAAAAAAAATCCTTTTGGTCACTGACATCAGTGTCACATATGTGTGTTTCTAGGCATTTTATGGCAAACCTCCATAGGCATCTCCGTGAAACAGGGACAAAATGTCACCCTCATCTGCCCACTGAAGACCAAAGAGAACATCGGGGTAATGACCTGGTATAAGCAGAATCCTGGCCAAGGGGTAAAACTGCTCCTGACCCACAACTTCACTGTGCCGCCGTTTGTGCGCTACGCTAATGGATTTCACACGTACAGATATGTGGTGTTACGTCGGAACAGGCCCAGAGTCCATTATCGGTTACGGATCATAAGTGCTGAGGAAAACGACACAGCGACTTATTACTGTGGATATTCAGACAGACCGGATGAGAAGAAAAACATGCCTTAAGTATAGCTGATAAAAAAAATTAAACATTTTAAAGATTTATTTTTTTGCTTTTATTTTGACTTCATTTTTCATTAGCCTCCTGTCATTCTTTATTTTTTCATGCATATTGTTTAGACTGAACTGATTTAATATGTTTTTATAATATTGATTAATATTGGTTAATCAATATTGATTGATTGATTTTTATTGAATAAACCTGTGCAAAACAAAACTGTTTTTGTCATTACAAAGATATGACACAGAGAAATGAATGATAAAGTGTTTGTGTGTATTATCTAAAAAAAAAATAAGGGGCAGCTTCCTCCCGAAGCGTTTATTGAGTATTGCTACAGTATAAGACATATACAGTACCAGTACCAGTCAAAGGTTTGGACACAAGTTTGGATTTATTTTCTACATTCAAGAACCATACTGGATTTTTTTAAAGCATGAAATAACACATATGGCATTAGGTAATTAAGTAACAACAACAACAGCAGCAACAACAATCAATTGTTATATTAAGACAGTATTGTCAAGTGCATTTGCAAAACCCATCAAACACCATGATCATGAAGACCAACCCAGGAGAGCAAGACCAAAACTTACAGTACTTGTACTGCAGAGGAGAAGTTCATTAGAATCACCAGCCTCAGAAATCACCAATTAACAACCAGCACTTCAGATTAGAGCCTTTATGAAGGATTTACAGAGCAGAAGTAGCAGAAACATCTCAACATCAACGGTTCATAAAATGAGATAACTTTTATATTATACTATATTATTTTATACTATATTATTTATATTTTGGATGCCTTCAGCATTGTTTTACCATTTAGAAAGAAATAAAAATCAGTTGAGTCCAACTGGACGTATATAGACAGTGTGTGATGTTAATGCAGCACTCTGGATGTTTGCAAGAACTTACAGCCTACAGCAGCCATAAGATCATAGCAATTTTACTTGCTAGTTCACTTCCAGCAAGATTTAGCTTATACCATGAAGTTTTATCAATATTTTATTATCTGGCATTTCAAATTTGTTATTCAAATACATTTGTTAAGAAAAAGGAGTAAATGCATGCACGCATGCATGCATGCATGCAAAAAAAAAAAAAAAGAATAGCTTGCAATAGCATGTGAAAGTTCGAAAGGATCATAAAATATATACAGAATATGTTGCAGTTAGTTAGAGCATGTCACTGGAATAGGAAATACATAACGCACATGTACAAACGCTACTCTGTGACCCACACCGTGGCATCCAGTAAGCTCTTTGCAGAAGTAAGTATAATGGGTGCATCTGGCTCACTATAATGCCAGCAGCTCTTTCCTGTTTTTTAACAGCTCCCAAGTGTCAACTGTCAGATAAGCTTGTTTTTACTGTATAACTGCCAGGTGCCTTTGGAAAACATCGACCACGACCACATAATGCAGAAACTTCACAGCTTGTTTTTGCTAAACAAATTATTTTATAAAAAAAATATATATATTCGGTGTACATAGGCACTTAGATAGATCTCAGGATTCAAACTGCATATAAATATGGGATATAAATATGTTTGGAAACGAACACTGCAAAGGTTATATACAGAGACATACTGTTCAAGACATAAACATTATCGATAGCATTATGATAAAATGTACGGTATGCATAAAAAAAAATTTGTTCCCATTGTAACACAACTACTGTTTGTTTTCTGCTTTTCTTTGATCGTTAATCATCCTGAAGGGGACACATTTCCCACTGATACTTTCATCTGTTAAAGGTCCCATATTTTATCAAATTATCACAGGTCTTAGAGCATTACCCCTACGAAATGGCCCGCCGATAATATGCTCTGTCATATCTAAAATTCCCTTTTCTATTATTTTTTTGTTGGTGTTCACTTCAGCAAGCAACAGGCTGGGGGAGGGACTCTTCTTTTATGAGGTCACACTGAATGGTCACATGGTTACAGGTATGATCTTGACTTACGTTGACGTAGGCTCTAATTTGGAGTTAATAACCTTTTACATAGTGGCTTTCCAGAATGCTGTCAAATCAAATTGAGCCAACAGTTTAAGAAGCTGGATGTCACAAGATGTCCCATATTCCATGAATTCATCAATTCCTTGAGACAAAAACACAAACGGTGGTCAAAGAACACAACTAAACATTGACATCAAGCAAAAATGACACGTTGATACAAGGTAAAGAAAACTTTTATAAAGAGTAAAGTGCATCTGTTACTTCTGCAAGAAAATACACCTGGAGGTGTGTTCAAGTCAAACTGGGACTGAGAACTGAGAATAAAAATTCTCGATATAATCCCCTGCTGCACTAATGCACTTATCCTAGTGTTTCGCTAGAGCTTGGATACCATCAGGGAAGAAAACTTTCTCAGTACACCGGAGACTGCTTCATGTCTGAAACGCTGACCTCCCAGGAACTCCTTTGATGTCCCAAACATGTGGAAATAAGCTTGAAACGAGCTCAGGACGGTACGGGGATGTGGTGAAATCTCCCAGCCGAGGGACTGCAGTGGGCTCAGCTAGAATCTTTATTCATTTACTGTATGTTTGCACCGTTCAAATGTGTTACTGCAGCTAGGCGTCTCATCACTGTACTGTGCTTGAAGTTGTCTATAAATGTCAATCAGTTTTACGGCTTTATCTTGCACCAGTAAAACAAGAATTATAAGAATATTCCTTTACAAACAAAAAAAAAAGAAGGAAAACGAACAGTCACACACTGCTGGTTACATTCAGTCAGATTCAGTTCAATTCAGGACGCTGGATATGCAGTGGGCCGTCCAACTTCAGAGCATCCACACACACACGCTTGTGATCTCTCGACATAACCGCCCTTACACACCATATGCACATGAGGGTGCAGTGAGTGTACGCTGAAGACACACTTACAATGCGAGCAGAGACTCTGATTACAGGCTTATTTTTGCTGAGGTAAGCACTATTTTATATGAACAGAGCTGATCGGTCGAAATCTAAATCATCTGCAGTTTGTGACGTTCCGACTTTCTGTCACGCAGCTTTAGTCGAGGAGAACAGGACCCGAAAAGCATTTCGTTTAGTCCGGGTTTTCAACTGTTTGTTAAAGGTAAGAAATTGAGATTTATTGCTTAGATGATTTCCATCACTGGTTTCATTTAAAGAACAGCTCAGATGAATTTGATATCTCGATATCACAATATTTTATCTATGTGCTGCAAGTGTCTTTATTTAACTTTTTTTTTATCTTTAAGTTATATTGGGCCAATTGTTTCCACATGTAACTTTTTATCTGATCCTCTTAGATTAATCATTATTTTCACAGATATTTACATATTGCTTGTTTTGACATACGTTTCAATGCATGATAAAATATAGCTTCACATGATTTTTCTCACTCACTCACTCACTCATCATCATCTATACAGCTTTATCCTGTATTCAGGGTCACGGGGGGCCTGGAGTCTATCCCAGGAGACTTACGGCACAAGGCAGGGTACACCCTGGACAGGGTGCAGGGTGCACACACATACACTCACTCGCACACTCATTCACACACTACGGCCAATTTGGGAACGCCAATTAACCTAAACTACATGTCTTTGGGAGGAAACCGGAGTACCCGGAGGAAACCCAGCAAGCACGGGGAGAACATGCAAACTCCATGCACACAGAGACGGGAATCGAACCCGGTTCCTGGAGGTGCAAGGCGACAGTGCTAACCACTACACCACTGTGCCACCTACATTATTGGTCAAGAAGGGTTAATAGGAGCTGTTATGGTGACGCAGTAGCCAGCATTGCCACCTGACCAGTCTAGGGAACCTTGCTCATTCAGAAGTTTTTTGTTTTCTCTGGTTTCTCTGGTTTCCTCCCATCTCCCAATAACCTAGTAGATAGACTGGCTGTCCTGACTTTGTCTATGGGGCTCTAGTGATGGACTGGCGTCCCACTCATGGCGCATTATCGCCTCAAACACATTTCCCCTGGCATCCGCTATAACCCCAATTAGGATAAAGCTGCTATAAAGCAAATAAACCAATCATAGATTTCTTGGTCTACCAAAAATGCACAATGCATTCTATGTCTACAAATTGTGTTCTTGCCATAAATCATAGATAACTGTATCACACAGGTATTCACGTCAAGGCTCCCAAACTGCAGATCTTACTCCCTGTTGGACTTTGGACAGAGACGCCTGACCCCGCCGTACTTATGTGCATCATCACAGGATTACACACCAAAACACCACACATCACTTGGAAGATTAATAAGACAACAGTAAGACAAAAACACACCACAGTTGATGTCTTCAAGGAGCTTGATGGTTCTTTCACTGCATTAGGGCTCTTTTTCCCCACACCAGGTTACGAGCTGAAGAGTGATGACGTCTACAGATGTGAGGTTGAACAAAGAGGAATAACTTACTATGAAGAAGTATGGGTGTCTCAGTGTGAACAGTGATATCCAGTGGATTTTTACATGATGCTTCTAGGACTCTTTTGTTAAGGACAATGTGGAGGCCCTGCTTGGGGTTACCAGCTTTTTTTTTATTTTACTTCAGAAATGAGTTAATTTCTACTTTGTAAGCGTTCCATTAGTTATAGTAATTTATACAGCTGTAACAAATAGGTTTAAGAGAAGCTTACATTAATAGGTATGTAGGTGAAAGAATAGTGGGGAATGTTCAGTGAATGAAGAATTTGGTAAATGGGGCAGGGGTAGCTCAGTGGTGGGCCCCTGAGCAAGGCCCTCAACACTCAACTGCTCAGATGTATAATGAGATTAAAAGAAATCTCTCTGTATAAGGGCTTCTACCGTAAACATGACGTTGCACTACCCTTGAGAAAGGCCCTCAACCCTAAACTGTTCAGATATACAGAGTGATTCACTTCAAAGCGGCCCTGAATATTCTGTAATAACTCACTATGATGAAGTAATCTGAATTTAAAAAATATATACACTACATACCTTGATGTATGTTTAATGGATTGCCCTACATTCGATGCTGGCATGATCTCTGTTTTCTGCCAGACACATTTTGACTCAGCGCTCCATGTTCCTGGTCATATCGGCAAGAATATCGAGGGGAAGAGCAGCAATTTCCTGTTGCAAGTTTCACTTCAAAGAGTGAATTTTGGAACACCATATGTCTTCTCTTAAACAAATCGGTGACCCAATAGGTTTGCTCAATGAAAATGTGCTGCTCATTACTGTACACCACCATCCTGTAAAAAGTAGTATGATAAATGAAGCTGCGCGATAGCTGTGTTTTACCCACCTCATCGGTCCGACTGAGGGGCACCCTGGCGTGTTCAGAGCTCCATATACTGAGGAGCACATTGTACTTCAGATTGCTTCATCTTACCAAGATTTATTATAGAATATTGGAGGCCTCTTTCGAGTGAATCTCCCTGTATAATTAGGTAAAAAAAAAAAGTACAGTATCTCACTCTGGATAGGGGCGTATGCCAAATGTCATAAATGTAAATGCTTAAAGAGAGATAAAAAAACTGAGAAAAAAAATTGCACCTGCTGCACAAATGTGCTGGTATTTGTCAGTAAATTGATTTACTCATAGGTTATTCTTTATTTATGATAATCTATGGAATAATATAAGACCACTTAAGACCTGGATGAATAAATATAAGAGTTTAGGACATAATGGAATCATCATTTAAAGGTCCCATATTTTGCTGTTCCACAGGTCTCAAACTCAAAACTTCAAATGAGTACTTTCAGTGTTTATGTAAATGAGCTATTGCTGGGCCATGTGCTCCTCAGAGAACAGTAGAGCTGAAGAATAACCAGGGGAGGGATCTTCTTATATGAGGTCACATTAAGAGGAAAGACCCTTCTGTATGTCTAAAAATGACCTTTGAGTCCTTTGTCCCCTTTAAATGTTCATGTAAATATCAAAATATACACTAAGCATCCTGTTTCAAATGAATACTTATGTATATGTCTGTGTATTCATACAGTTATACATTGCCTGCTCTTTTCTCATTTTTCAACTGTTCAGTTTGGGTAAAAATGTGTTCACAATAATTCAATAAAATTTTATGTGAACCAGTCTGACCCGTTTTCTCTAAACCTCACTCAACAGCATGGCCTTTCCGCACTGCTACTCATTTCATGCAACTCATATCATGCAACTTACAGTAGCTGTTCCTATTAAAGTGCATTTGGTAAAAGTTTTGGGTTTGAGTTTTGGTGTTGGCCTTGTTTTATTGACCGCTGTGTTACTTGTTAAGCTAATATTGAAAATCCTTCGGGTAGGATTTATCATACAGTTTTGGCAACCTGAAACTGGTAGCTACTCTCTGTGCATATTTATTAGGCAAGATGCATTCCTGAGGATACATTTTTATTTATTTTATTATTAAAGGAATACAGGGGTCTCAGTCAACCGAAAATGTTAATAACCTCGAACCTGAATGTTTACCAAAGTGTGTTTTGGCCTTCTCAGGGGAATATATAAGTGTGCACAACTATTAGGCAACAACTAGTTTGCAGAATTATTATTTAACTGAAATTTTTAATTTTTAATACTAAAATAAAATATGACAAAAAAAACAACTGAAAACTAACAAGTAAACAGTTTTGGCATTTCAAAAATATACAGTGACCAATATAACCACCCTTCTGTAAATGGTAAATTTCATCCTTCACTATAAATCTCATGTTTAAGAAGCGGTTCACAAGTTCTGAATACGGTTTAAGGTAGGTTAGGGAGGGGGGGGGGGGGGGGGGGGGTTTGGAGCCAGGTCCAGCAGTAAGTTTAGAAGTTGAGTCCATCTTAAACCCAAGAAGGTCCAACTAGCTCATACCAGCTGGCTTCTGACTTGAAGTGGTACTGTGTATCCAGGTATCCAGGGATCCAGCCACGGGCCCATCCAACCTGTCCATCAAGAGTTGCGCTGTACATTAATCCTTTGAAAAGGGTTTTCAGCTTGTGACTCTTATTCAGTGGTGGTCATGTTTCAGGCTTTCTTACCTCTGTCTATTTCTGGAGATTCCAAGTAGGTTCCACTTCTGGAACATGTTTGTATTGGAGGATGATGGGTTTGTGGTAGCTTCACGTTTAATTCTTCTCAATTCCTTCGCAGTTAATTTGCTTCTTTTCTCCTCCACCCATTTCTTTTTAATGAACCCTCTTGAATATCACTCACTCAGTCATCATCTATACCGCTTTATCCTGCATTCAGGGCTGCGGGGGGCCTGGAGCCGATCTCAGGAGACTCAGGAAACATTACAGTTGCACCTGGAAGTGGGTGGGATATGTTAGGCAGCAAGTCAATACTTTGTCCCTGAAGTTGATGCGTTGGAAGCAGAAAAAATGGGCGAGCATAAGGATTTGAGTGACTTTGACAAGGGCCTAATTGTAATGGTTAGAGGACCGGGTCAGAGAAACTCCCAAACTGCAGCTTTTGTGGGAACTTCAAGGTCAACAGTGGACAGGACAAACCAAAAGTGATCCAAGGAAGGAAAACCGGGAACCTGGAAACAGAGTCATGGGTGGCCAAGACTCACTGATGCACATGGATCGTAATGAAACGCGAGTGTAGATCAAACTGAGGAAAAGATTAACGGAGGTTCACATACAGTATAAGGGTATCAGAATGCACAGTGTATCGATGTTTTGGTGCCAAAAGTGGAGACTTACTTAATATTAGGTGGGTGGTCATAATGTTATGGTTGATCGGTGTATGAATAAGTATGAATAAAATGTTCAAGCTGTCTGGGAGATGTGTGCATCACATACAGTAAGCTGACACACAATATCACATTGAGATAAGCTTAAATATCTTTAAAAGGCTGAATCTAGTAAAATATATATATATATATGTGTTCAGTACATTATGTAATTATGTATGTGTTTTTATTATTTATTTATTTATTTATTTGTATTTTGAAGAATGAAAGTTTCAGCTCTGATCTTTACATCATTTAAACTGGAACAGCATACAGCACTGTGCTTCCTATAGGAGGTCATTCCATGGCAGAACCACACGGGGGCGTACGTGGCCTGTAACAGTGCAATGAGAGTTTTCACAAATGTGTGCCTGGAGTTCATGTGGAGGGTTCATGTGATTGTGAAAAACTTGATGGAAATCGAGACAAAACAAACATGTTTACATCCTTGTGAAATATCCTAGGTCTAACAGCTTGCAAGGCTTTTTTTTTGTTTTGTTTGTTTTTGGCTCTTAAACTCTTGGGAAATTGAAAATGTGGTTAAATGACAGCTTTAAATGTGACAGTGTTAATAAAATAAGAATGTAAAGAATCTTTTTATGCAATTTTTAATTTTGGATCAAATAGCAATTGTTTCCTCCATCCATCCATTTATTCATTCATCCATTCTTTCTTTCTTTTCTTTTTTTTAACACACACACACACAGGGTCACACCCGGACATATACAGTACATGTGCATGCACACACATGGGGGAACAAATCTAAAGGTTGCACACAGAGACACACACATACAGTACATGTGCATGCACACACACACATGGGGAAACAGTTCTGAATGGCGCACACAGGGACACACAGTCACATACAGTATACACAAACATAACTACACATGGGGAGCTGCTTTAAATGTGGCCACACACACATACATGTGCATGACCACAAGGGCACATACGTACACGGCATCAGAGAAAGACAGCACTTTGCAAAAGCATCAGTAGTCTGTTTGCTGTAAAAACGCTGATGCATGTATAATTTCACCTTGTAGTTAATTGTTAGGAATGCTGTTACATACTGTAACATGCACATCTTCACCAATATTCTGTTAGATGATTTGAAGTTAAGGGCAGAAATAATCTCTTGCACCTTCGTTCTATTTTTTTTTCTTCTGTACAGTACATGTCATTTGGCCTGGATTCATTCACAACGCAAGAAGAACAAATATGATTCAAACTGTTGAATTAATAAATGCATGCATGTTTATGAGAACCCGTCAGTGCATAGATGATTGATGGGACGTGGCTGTGTGTATCCGTTTTCTTCAGGGCGACACTCTGTGAGTTTATAGCATTGTTTAAAACAAACTGGGGCATAGGTTAAAGCATTACCCAGTGCCAGGCATGATAGCTCCTCCTCCATTAAAAAAAAAAAAAAACAACAACACTGATAGGGATAACTTCATGTCAGTCACTGCTCTAATCAGGTTCGGGGAGGAAGTGGAGCAAGGGAACATGAGGTGAGCGACCTGTGACAACTTGGCGTGACAGTTCGTCTGCTGAACTGGTTCGTACTTCTTGTTGAACAAACAGGCCAGGACATGTCACCCAAGAAGAGACTAAAATTAGTTAGTTTTTTTTTTCTTTCTTTTTTTGAGAGGCTGGGTTTGTGTGCAGGGCGAGGAGCTGATAAACATGTACCGTCATCCTCATCAGTCCTTCGTAGTTCCCAAACAAGGGGGTTTCCTGTATCGGTGAACCAGATTTATTAAATCACATTTTATGTGATACTGGGATACATTACACACGGATGACCCCCATCTCTTGCGTTCTCAATACCCAAAAAGTTAAATGGATCTAATAGACTGATTCCAGGGACAGATTCGTGACTGTCCAAGCGCCAGCAAAACTTACTGAACTTGTGCGGCTTCATTTAGAAGTCCCCTAATTAGGCTAGTGCTGGGCTGTGTTAAGATCTGCTGCATCAAAGGAGGGAAAAGGCAGTCCCTCGAGAGCTGGGAAATGAACTGGTATCTTTACTGGAAAGCTAGGTTTAATAATATCAATGACCTGTATAAGTAATTATTATAAGTAATTAATACTTGTTTACGATACCTCCTTTATACTTGAAGCCAGATTAAAAGCTACAGTGTAATATTTTAATCGATTTTTAATTTTGTATACATTACATTATAATTTGATTAAATATATTAGCCAAAATGCCAAAAGACGCCATTGGCATGTCCTTGGCGACAGGAGAAAAATTCACCCTGTCTGTAATCCGCGACCCTCTCCACAAACACGATGGCGTGCCTTCACTGTTTTCTTCGTTGTTCTCGTTCAGCAATAGCCTGCTAAGAGCCTCAGGGAAGCTGTTTATGAGTGCGAGCAAATCTGTATATCTCTCTTTCTTTCTCTCTCTCTCGCATTCTAACCCTCTCCCTCCCTAAAGACAGAATGGTGACTAATGTTGGCTGCTTCCCAGCAGTCTGTTTACATGTCTGCACTTAGGGGAAGAGGAACCGGTCTGAACCAGTGCATACTGACCCACAAGGCTATTCCAGAAGTCTGCTCTTGCCCCCTTTCAGACTGGAGCACTGCATTTAATGTGGGTACGAATTCCTGGAAAGTCACAGAGGATACCCGTTTCACTCCCATGTGGCTCGTGTTGAATAAGCACATTTTTATAGATGGATAGAAGCTGCTGTATCTACGTCAGGTTTGTATCTTGAGGTATTTTTAAGGTAACTTTTAAACGCAAAAATAAGGGGCAAAATCAGTTACACAATCCCAGATGGCTACACTGAGTCAGAACCGACCCAGTAGACTAACGCTCGGTGGGACTGTAATGGATCCTGGTGTTATGTAAAACTGACATGAAACGAAGATGGAATACGTAAACACGATGATGGATTGCTCCACAGGTTAAGAACGGGGTCACCCTTCCCCCTGACTTGTATTTCTCACACCAGCTTTTCCTGACTCACTCGCTGTCAGCATTTCACTAGCTGTGGGCTGAAAAGTGTGGTGATTGTTGGCTTTCGGTCTTACTCACCAAAAAGGCCTTATTCAGCCACAGCACGTCTTCGGGATCATGCCTGCCAGGTGTGTGATGTGTGTTGCATAAAGATTTCAACTAAACCCCTCAGGGCAAAAGGTTTCCAGAAAAAGAGTTGCTGACTTAGCACACCGAAACAACTTTCCTCCTCAGGAAATTCCCATCATTAACTACTTTTAAAACTGCTGTGAGCTTTGATGTTATCGGTTTTTGCTCACTTCCTCCGGTGAAAAAGTTGACTGCTTCCCTTCAGTCCCACACCCTTATCCGAAACTCTTTCCAAAGTCCCTTTCTGCAAAGGCATACACAGTACATATACACCGTACACATCATACAATAGAGAATTGTTACACTACGATGACACTTTCAGAAGCTGCAGCTAAGCAAAGACCACTCACAGTACACATTAAGTACTAACAGATATATAATTAGATATGCTAGTTATGCTAGTCAGCTAACATTTAGAGATCATGAGTACATTTTTGTAACAAAATGCTAACTTTGGAATACAGGGATTAGAAATGTTGTCCTAATGGCGAAAAAAAAAAAACACAAGTAGATACACCTAAGGAAGCTAAGAACCTTTAAAGGCAGCACGGTGGCTTTAGTAGTGAGCATTTGTCGCATTGCAGCTCCGGCGTCCAGATTTGTTTCCTGACTCGGGGTCTGTGTGCATGGAGTTTGCATGTTCTCCCTGTGCTTGGTTGGATTCCTCTGAGAACTCCAGTTTCCTCCCATAGTCCAAAGACATGAGACCAGTTAGGCTAATTGACGTTCCCAAATTGCCCGTAGTGTGTGAATGTGCATGTGATTGTTGACCGTAGGTCCTCCAAGGGTCGTAAAAATGGCCTCTACAGTCTCTAGTTGAACTATAGAAGTTCCTAGATAGAGATGCATGGAAGAACCTTTAACAACCTGCTTACCAAATGAGAAAACCATTTCTTGAGCCTGTACACTTAGCTAGTTTTTTAGATAAATATGTGCTTTAAATACATACAGTATTTTATACAAACAGGTATCCAAAATGGGTCTTTATCTTAAGGTACACATGGATTTATGGACCTTTTATGTGTGACAACAAAAACTGCACAAAAAGTCCTAATGCTAACCTTAACCCAATCCTAGCCATCATAAGTTTTCATTTAAATTGATCCAATTAAACCAAAAGAAACAGTGGGAATAGCTGATCACAAAATCCTTTTTACCGATCAGCCATAATATTAAAACCCAAAACATTATGCCCAGTTTTTTGAAGGTTCTCCTTGTGCAGCTTAGCCCCCTCAGGGCACGACTCTACAGGACCTCTGGAGGTGTGCTGTGGTGTCTCGATCTGACCAGGATGTTGGCAATGGATCCTTTGGGTTCTTTGTGTTATGTGGTGAGGCCTCCGTAGATCACACTTGTTTGTCCAAGACATCTCGTGGATGCTCGGTTCTAATGAGATCTGGGGAAATTGTAATCCGGATGAACAACTTTGAACTCTTTACGTGCTAACCACCATACATTAACCTTTACAGCATTTGGCAGACGCTCCAATCCAGAGCGAATTACATTGGCTTCTCTGTGGGATCAAAGCGGACGGGCTTGGCCTAGATTTGCCTTAGTGGTCCATGATCCTGTCACCAGTTTACTGTTATATAATTAATAAGACTTTGAGTGATCGGTGTACATCAGTCAAACTCAAACTCTGCAGCTTTGCTATGTCATCGTTTAACTTTTACACCTGTGCGTTAACATCACAGATGCGGCTGTGTGTTGACTGTGAAGCCGGAGCTCATGACGTCTGACCTTTCGGCATGACCTCATAAAGCGCTTCCAGGAGCAGAGGTCACATTTATCTAGCAAGCAGCTCAAGTTAGAATTCCTGACATGAATCATCCATTTCATGAAACCTGACTCACAGCGAAACTGTTAAATTCTATAACTGATCATAAAAGCTCAGATATTCAAGCTATACAAGAGAAGAAACTATTTTAGCCCACCCAGAGAAATTGGTTCCTTCTGCAGGGTATGGTTTGGCATTCAGTTTTTTTTCCATTACACAGCTCAAGCAGTGATTAATTTTTCAGAAACCTCACAGGCTACATTCTTTCCTGTATGTTTCTGTGACGTTTTTATGGTTTTAAACACGCTTTATCCGAATACTTCAATTTCAATTTCGAGGAAGTTATTAATGGCTACAGGGTTGAACAACCAAGGGAGGGTTGCATTCAAGAACTTCTCACACTTCGATCTTTTTCCGGTACCTTCAGCCAGTGTGTGCAGTATGTTCAAGCTGTTATAATGAAAATAAAACCTTCATCGCGTCCTCCATGTTTTTATCTTTCCTTTTTTTTAACCTGTATATTTTTCTGCTTACAGGATGAACACCTCATTCCTCAGGGGTCCCTGAACGGTAAACGGTGTTTCTTTTGGAAACGTTTCTGCGGAACAGCTGTGTGAGGCCTCCTGCCAAGTCCATTTCTCACAAGCCTTCATTTCACACAGTGTATGTGCTGTTCATGCTGAAAACCACAGCAAACACAGCAAGAAATGGCTGCTGCAGAACAAAAACAGCCAAAGGTTTTCAACATTGTCCATGTGTCTCCCAGTAGAAATCTAACCTGCCTGATGACTGGTGACATCGTTTAATCCCCTTACTGACAGCTTCATTTTGTTGCTCTGGGGTGTTGTGTATAAATGTCTGTATCTAATCAAGTGGAACTAATTACTTCCAAGAAACCTGATGTAGGAAGGCATACAGAATAAGATGGCTGTCAGAACAGACTGTAATGCAGGAACTAAAGAACATTCCTATAAACAAAAACAGCACAGAGACAGAAAAGCATGTGAGGCCTCCTACCACATTCTGCTAGGGTTTACTGTATTATGTAACTTGGTCATATGTCTTTATGCTTAACTCAGCAAGACAAAATAATACAACTTCCCAATAATCATGCTTTGTGTAGCAATGAGTTTTTGATATACAGATCACCCATGACATTAAAACCATTAACGCCAAGGTTTTAGGTTCCCCTTGTGCTGCCAGGGTGGCTTTGGCCCCTCAAGGCGTGGCACCTCTGGGGGTGTGCTGTGGTGTCTGGCACTGAAACGTTAGCAGCAGATCCTTTGGGTGCTGTGGATCAGGCTTGTTTGTTCCATGGGTGCTCAATCGGACTGGGATCTGGGGAATTTGTAAGCCTTGGGCTCTTCACCTGATGGGTGTCATCAGCGGGCTGTGGAGCACTGGTGCCTTTCTATCATGGCCAGCACTGTTTTTTTCTGTGATTTTTGTTCAATTGGTTTTTCTGTGGGATCAGACTAGACGGGCTGGACATGATCCTGTCACTAGTTTACTGGTATATAAATTATAATCAGTGTTATTCAATTCACCTGGCCTGGAATGTATGAATGCTGCAAAAGTGTCTCCTTTTCAGTAGTAATGGAATCACTTTGTTTTTCAAAATCTGGCAGGCAACACACAGATATTTCATCCCCCCAGACGCCGATTCTACTTAAAGGGCAAACAACACACTGCAGCCAGCGGGGCTGCCATCCCCTCTGTAACCTCTCCACCCGGCCCTGGCGCTGGGCCAGCCGAAAAGCAGCGCAAACCAGAGCGAGCCGGTCCTGCCCTCACAACCCCGGCACACTCACCCACATGCATTTCCACTTCCTCTCCCTTGTATTTCTCACTCTTGAGTCCTTTTGCTCACTCTCTCCCATGCTTTTTTTGTTCTCAATTTCAGAAGACAAACCGTGAATGGAAGAGGAATCGACATACGAAATGGCTTTTCAACAGCTTCAATGTCAGACCTTTGAAAACACATTATTCAGGCTCATACAGAGTAATGAGTTTCCTTTACTCTATCAGAGGTGTGCATGTTTAACCAGTAAGCCGACTGAAACAATTTACCCTCGGAGCAAAGTTTTGCTTGTTATTGTCTCAGCCTGTCTCCGAGTGGTAAAAACAGAATGCTGCTACCACATGCTTTCAATCAAATCGGGTCCTGTGCTGGAAAGGATTAAAAAACAACTCCCAAGTCATTTCTGAGAAAAACAGCTGAGTAACACTTCGTAGTATTGGCCGACTGTGAACTCGAACTTGGTATGTGTTTGGCTCAAGGCAAGCACATTAGTCTTAAAAGTAGCTCCAGTGTAACAGGATCACTCCTAAAACAATAAACGGCGAGTATATTTTTGCCCATATGTGCATTTATAAATCCCCAGCAATCAAGGATCACGTATCTGCTCGCAGACGAGTTGAGTCAATGAACCTGGTCACCTTGTTTACTAAAATTCATAAGCAGCTATGGGATAAACATGCTTTCTTCAGGTGCTATTTTAGTCAATGACACATCACTACCTCCACTCCCTTCATGTTCCACAAATGGACCGTGCCAGTGTTCATAGCGCTTAAAATAGTAAGGGTACGATATGTTAATCCAATACGAATGTTACTAATAGATTTTAGGACAAGATTTTAAGGTTAATTCCACTTGGTATTAATAGTCCTGTAGTGCCGTTTAAAAAGTGAAAGTGTTTTGTGTGGTAAAGTTTCCTGCAGGTGTTCTGGCCAGGAACCAGACTTTTCCTGGAGCCCACTGCCAAACTTGTGAATTAAAAATGAAACTCTTGAGCAGTTCTTAGTGGCGTGAGTCCATAAACTTTTATTTTGGCTAGCGGCGAATTATTGTTCCAGAAAACCTGCGTCAAAGTAATCAAGATCTTTTGTTTTTTCGCTGGTTCATCAGAATCAGAACGAATGTGCGCTAATGAGGAAGTGCTGACAATAAGTCACATTGCAACCTTTAAGAATCTGAAGCTTTGGGACAGAAAAGTGATTACTGGGGAAAAAATATTACAATTATAATTGGGTACAGTGGCCTGCAAAGGTCACTCAGTCACTCATCGTATATACCGCTTTATCCTGTATACAGGGTCACAGGGAGTCTGGAACCTGTCCCAGGACACTTAGGGCGCGAGGCTCGGTACATCCTGGATAGGGTGCCAATCTATCGCAGGGCACACACATACACACACTCACACGCTCATTCATACACGACGGGCAATTTTATCAATGCCAATCATCCTAATTTGCATGTCTTTGGAATGTGGGAGGAAACCAGAGTACAGGAGGAAACCCACCAAGCACAGGGAGAACTTGCAAACTCTATGCACACGGACCCGAGGCAGGAATCAAACCTAGAACCTTGAGGACAGTGCTAACCACAAAGCCACCGTGTTCCTACCTTCAAAGCTATTCATAAAAATTGAACATGCACCAAGTAAGATTTTGAACCAATGACCATCCAATAAGCAGCCCTATGGCATAACTCCTGAGTTTTTGTATTTCCTTTTTCTTTTTTTTTTTTAAAGTACTGTGATTTCTTTTTATGATCAGAACCTTTACAATCGACATTTTGTGACACTGCGTTGGGCAGAATAACAACGTTAAGTCTTCCTGTAATTTCTAACACAGGTGAAGATAGATAAAGTGCAGTCTTTGTAAACTCCTTCATGGAGAACTCTTTTACTGACTAAGTAATAACAGGGCACTGCCTCAGACACTCCGTCATCAATGCACGCATGGTATGAGGCTGAGAATTATGTTAACATCTCTCTCTGACATTTAAGCCTGCATTAACTCTTTGGAAAGGAATCTTAATCTATCAGTTACTAATACAAAGACCACAAGAATTAAGTGTATACTGAGCATTAAAGCTTCTTCTGAAACTTGAAATGCTGCGTGCGACAAATTGCTCATGTGCTTTCCTGGTTTAAACAGTTCATGCCACTATCAACAAAGAACATGGACCTTCTCTCTCTCTCTCTCTCTCTCTCTCTCTCAGTCACATACACACAAATAAGCCTTTCTCTCTGTTTCCTGCCTCCAAAAAGTCCAGCACGAGTGCTTTTCTTTTAACAATTGTCCTTGGATGGAAATGTTCAGGGCAAGCAGGGAAATGCATGTTTCTTTTTGGAAACATGTGGGGGTTGGGGACAGACTTAATTATCTTCCAAGATGGAGGTGAGTGACATTAAGCTCTTGCTCTGTATAAAGAGAAACGTAGGAGGACTTCACTGTTTCCTCCTCTGCTCTTGTGGTTAATTGCATTAAACCACAAAGAACAAACCTTTTTCCATATTCCAATCTCACCAGCGACTACAAATTCAAATAAACTTTGTAGCCCTCATGTTTATCTCGATTCTAATTATTGTGGTGTTTCTTGCATAATGTATTAGAATTTAATGAATTGTAAATGTCATGGCATTGCATATTTGTTGTATAATGCCAAAATGTGTCTTGTGCATTATCATGAAATCTAATGTAAATATCTTATAAACCTTCGATCGGCCATATATACAGTTCACACCTGCTGAAAAGTCCAGTCTGGCCTTCCTCCTCCCTCCTAGCATGAAATTTTGACCAAATGTCCCGCTGGATTGATGTGGCATGAATTCCAATTTGACTGTTTGTACTGTGTTGCAAAACAAAATAATCTGCCCAACATCTGTACCTGTTTCTGTACCATATGTCTGACCACATATGGAAATCAAGATAAAAAGTTTTTGTTTTGTTTTTTTAAATTCACACTGTAATATAAAAAAACATATCTGGGTCGCATATGAGCCAAAAACAAAATCTGGTTTGGGCCACTTTTGTCTGCAGTGTGATTCTAGTATTTGTTCCCATTAATGTAGTGGATACACACCCACAAGATAGAAACTTTTCTACAAGCATCTAACCAGATGGCAAGGATAATGCACCAGTTTGACTTGCTTTGCCTGTGTTGTGGCAGCTGGTAGATGGTGAGATTAAACTGGCTTTTTAAGGAGGGTCATTAAAATGAGCTTCTAATTTAAAAGATTAATGGAACGCTGTAGGCCCAGTGTGACCACGAGGAGTGTTTAAGTCGAACCAGGACTACAGTGTTTTCTTAATTTTGGCATCTGAGAATATTTTCATTTTTTATTTGGAGCTCATTTTAATTGAAAATCTTTAAAAGATGGTTTAATCTAGCCAGCTATATGAATGTTGACACCGAGTTCAAATGTTAAGAGTTTGAAATGCAAGCAAGTCAAATCATCTGAGACATGCTGCATGCTGAAATAATTAAACAAGGGGACAAGTAGTCCTGGTTTGACTTGAATACACATACACACATATATAGGGGAGTTGGGGCGTTCAAGTCAAACAGGGAATAATTGATCCTTTGTTTTTCAACAATGTATGCTATATGGACAAAAGTATGTGGTCAAACCTGTAATGACATTGCATGCAAATACATATATATTTCAATATGGACTTGGTCTATTTATTCTTTAGAGCATTTATGAGGTGGGGCACTGATGTTGGACGAGAAGGCCTGGATCGCAATCTCCATTCCAATTCCTCCCAAAGGTGCTTAATGGGATAGAGGTCAGGGCTCTGTGCGGACCAGCCATGTTGGAATAGAAAAGGGCCTTCCCCAAACTGTTCCACAAAGTTGAAAGTATACCATTGTCCAAGATATTAATTAACAGGTTTGGGAAAATCCTTTTATATCAGTTTTTGTATACAGTTTTATTTGTTTTTCTGAGCAATATACTTATTTCAGCATGCAGCATGTCTCAGACGCTGTTCCTCCGAAGTAAAATGCAAAGTACAAACTTTTCACATAACTTTAGTGTCTATTCATTTTTAAATATTCGTTTGTTGAGTTGTGTTCTTGAAAACAGCCTCACACAAAACACTGAAGAGAAACATGCTTTTCAGACCTGAGCAGGTTCGGCATGCTGAGAAATGTTAATTCAATCAGCAGGGTTGTCAGCAGGCAGTCTGCTCAGCGCGTACCTTTAAACGGCTGTGGTTATCTGTTTAAAAGCCTCATGACGTCACGAATGTTTACTTTCAGACATGAAAGAACAGGCTGCGTGAAAAAAACAGGGGAAATTCACACCGCGCTATGATTGGCTGGTGGATGTTCTGATCCCTGTAAACGAACGCCTGGAGACAGGGGAGCCAATGAGAAGGCGCGGGGCGTGGCCTAAGTGGTGAGCTCAGCTGGAGGTCTGGTTTCCTGCAAAACCGCAGCGTTTGTCCGGATGTCAGTTTGCGCACGTGGGCAGCTGCACGCGCCTTTGTGCAGCGTTCGTTATCAGTCATGTTCGTGTTTTAAACTCAAGAACAACGCAAAGGTGGTGTGACAAAATTCATGGGCCACACTCTTCAGCAGCTGGTTGAGCAGACTCACACACGCGCTATGCGAGCTGACCGCAGTAAACACAGCTGTTCTGAGAGTGACAGGTTTAAGCACAATGACACAACTCTTGCACATAAACACACTCATACTCCCAAGACAAACCTTTACCTGAAGCATGCATCAACATAGAGAACTTAAATGAGATGTTTGTTCTTTATGCAGGAGCATCTGTCTATCTGTGATGTTTGACTACATGCACTACTGTGACTCAATCAAGCCTTTGCATCCAGTGTTTTCATTTTTCTGTTTTTGCACCACAACCTGCCATCAGTACAGCTGATGGCACAAAACCATATTATACTAACAATACAAACGTCACCTAAAGCATGCATCAATATAGACAACTTAAATCCTATTGCCTTATATGTTGGATATCTTTGCATGAGCATCTGTCTATCCGTGATATCTGTCCTGCTTGGGCTATTGTGACACAATCAGGCCTTTGTATCCGGTATTGCATTTGTCTGTTTTTGGCACCACAACCTTCCATCAGTACAGATGGAACTTGCTCTTAAATTTAAGTGAAAGCACTTAAATTCTATTGCTTTAGATGTTTAATCTCTATGCACAAGCATCTGTCTATCTGTCTATCTATCTAATTTATATTTGACTGCATGCACCACTGTGACACAATCAGGCCTTTGTATCCAGTACTGCATTTGTCTGTTTTTGGCACCACGACCTCCCATCAGTACATTTCATGGCACAGCACCATAGAGCGCACCTGACTTTGTTTTTCTCACTATTCAAACTATTTTATTGGTACCCGGCTCCAGTCCAGTGTCACTGCTGCAATCTGAGATAAGAGTGCTGATAAAGCTTTTTGTTCATTCTTTGTTGTTTGCTTAGGCCTGTGCATGTGCAGGACACAATGTGATTGAAACGAACCTGTTTTCTAATACCAAATGTATGAGTTGTCATAAGATCTTTAACTTTTAAGGTCACTAAAAACTTTTAAACACGGAAAAAAAAGTTATGATTTCAGAGTTTTATTAGTGATTTCAGACACACTGTTCTTTTATAACATTAACACCACATCACATTAACACTGGTTATAAACTATATTCCAGTAACCTGGTGACAGGATCATGGTTACCCAGGGGTATCCCATGCCAGGGGTGCCATGGGACCAAAGTCTAGCCCATCTGGTCTGATCCCTCAGAAGAGCCACTTCAGCACAACTTTCTGGGGGAAAAAAAGATCAATGCAGAAAGGTGCCATGATAGAAAGGTATTAGAACACCCAAGGCACAACTGGCCAGCAAAAAAAAGCAGGAAAGGGTACTGACTGGGTGTCCAAACCTGCCAGATCCTAATCTGATCAAGCACCCATGGAATGCGCTGGAAAAACAAGTCTGATCCACGGGCCCTGCAACCCACTGTCCCACTACAAGACACTGCAAGCTCACCACTGTCATGTAAGGAACAGGGATTGACACTGGCTTATGTGAATTAAGGAAAATTCACAAACTCCTTCCTACTGACACTTAGCCGGCAAAGACGGCCTAACAGTATGACTAGGCCGGCCTGTGTTTTGGCAGAACTAAGTAATTGGTCTGACTGAAATCTATTTTTAAACACAAATTAATTAAACTCAGGATAAAGCAGATCCTTTGACTTATTAGCATTGGCCAGCTTCCATTTCAAGGACAAACTTTGAACGTTATGTTCCTACCATAGTCGTTTAGTCTATTCATTCATGTTTTTTAAAACTGCACCATAGGAAATGCTGAAGAAAAACATGCTTTTGAGGAGGTTCTATAATAAGTTTCACCGTTGAGAAATTCTTATCCCTTTTATTAATGTTACTCTTATAAATGTATTCAAAAATGGCTTGATTGTATTGGACATATTTGGATATTTTAGGAACCTCGTGCTATTCAGTTGGATTGCTGGTTAAGCTGATATTCATTCTTCTTTGGATGACTTAAGCAGGTGTAAAACCTAATTACATTATTTCATAAGCTACAAAAAGAGACATGCTCATCTGAACTCTTCTAAGTAGTGTTGGCTGGAGGGGATATAAAAAAAAAATCTTACATGTATCAGTAGCTGGACAATGAAAAGATTAGAGTTAAACAATGCATTCAATTTTGTCTCACTGATAATGTGATAAAAACTATGTAAGGCAAATGATTGCATGCTTTTTACGTGTTTCATGGATGTTATGATCTACTGGCTTCATGCCATTTTCCATCAAATACCATTTGGTAAGCATTAACGTTGTAAACCTTTGTTCAAATGCAAAACACACACACATACACTTTATTGTTCTGGCATCAGTGCTTGTGTAATTTGTACTTTGATTGGACAATGTGTGCTTTTTCAATCTACCCTAAATTTCCTCTCCAAAGTAAATCCAGAATTTTTTATGTTTCTTCCATCTCTAACTGTGTATGTTTCTCACGGACCTTTATATTTTATGATTTGTCAGCAAAGCAGGCTGAGATATATCAGTGCATATCCATTTGAACTCAAGTGGGTGTTTCACTTTGTGTAATCACCTGACACTACACTGATAGGCTACAGGTTTTTAAAGTTTGAGTTAGGAACAAATCACCTCATCATGTCTTCTTCATATAATTCTGTGGATTTTTCTTCAAAGCTCAAACTAATCCATAAGAACCTTCTAGATTTTGCATGTCCTCCTAGTGCTAGGTGGCTTTTCGGGTTTCCTTGGGAGCCCAAAGACATGCATATTAGGCTAATTGGATGTAGTGTGTGTGTCTCTCTCTCCTGTGATGGATTGGCACCTTGTCCATGGTGTACCCTACCTCGTACCCAACAATGGAACCATGAATTCTCTGCTTTACCAGAAAATCCTGAAGGAGAATGTCTGGCCATCAGTTCGTGACCTCAAGCTCAAGCGCACTTGAGCTATGAATCAGGACAATAATCCGAAACACACCCGCAAAATCCACCTCTGAATGGCTCCAAAAAAAAAAAAAAAAAACTTTTGGAGTGGCCTAGTCAAAGAACAAACTTAAATGCAATGGAGATCTTTAAACAGACCATTCATGCTCGAAAACCCTTCAATGTGGCTGAATTTGAACAATTCTGAAAAGAAGAGTAGGCTAAAATTCCTCCACTACAATGTGAAAGACTTGTTGCCAGGTATCGCAAACGCTTGATCGCAGATGTTTCCACCAAGGGTGCCACAACCAGTTATTAGGCTTAGGGAACAATTACTTTTTCACATACTTTTTTTTTTTTTTTTTAAAGATTTTTTCCCTTAATAAAAAAAAGTCATCATTTGATTTGGTATTTGTTTGGATAATCTTTGTGTAATAATAAAAAAATGGATCATTATATACTAATATACTAATTATATTATATACTAATTTATACATATACTAATTATATCCTAATTATGCACCATCAACAAGCTTATAAAGTAAATGGAGCTTTTACTGAGTCCAATAACTTATCACTTATCACCACATTCTGTACTTAGAGCATTAATAATGTGATTGAGTTAGCGTTCACATGTACACATTAAAGATAATTAATCGCAGAGGAAGGAAGGATATTTTCAGAGAATATCAGAATAAACTGCTGCTTCAGTCTGATTTCCACCAGAAATGACTGAGTTTAGATTTGATTGGGGTCTGATGAGGATAATGAGTCAGAGCAGACGGCTAAGTCTCAGCTTTCACTTCGATTTCATTGTGGTTTGCATATGGATAGTGAGTCAGTGTACTGTAATATCCAACATGTTAATACCAAGTGTGAACAGTAGAAAACCAAAACCAAAACTGAAGTGCCTTTAATCCTCTTAGTTATATTTAACATAGCTGTGTGTATTAGCACAGCAGCAGTTCAGGGTGTGGAGAAATACAGGGAAATTCCAGTTGATGTACTGAAGTATCACTTCATGTTGCAACACCCGTGTAACACTGTGTTTGTGTGTGTGTATGTGTGACTCAGCTGATGGATGACGTTGTTCAACGGTGAAGTTGAGACCATTAGCACGTACACAATGTATTGCCAATTGATGTCAATTTTTTTATTCAGGGTATCTTTTATATATGTATTGTCTTCTAGTATTATTTTCAAGATTAGAAAAAAAAAATGACATGCATGTTTAGAATTGTAGAATTTCATATATACAGTACATATACATACATTATACACACAATACTGTATATATATATATATATATATATATATATATATATATATATATATATTGTATATATCCTATTTATACATCTATTTAGTTCCTGCAAACTTTATCCATCACATGTCAGTGGTCCAAAGACATGCAGAATGGCCTGATTGGTTTTCCCAAGTGTACATTTGGGGGCAGCGGTGGCTCAAACGGTTAAGACTGTAGGTTACTGGGTTTCTGATCAGGGAGATCGTGGAAATTTGGGGGGTTTGAGCCCCAGCACCACCAAGCTGAGCCCTTGAACAAGGCCCTTAACCCTATGTGCTCCAGGATGCTGTGCTCTGATCCCAGCTTCCTTACTGGGATAGGTGAGAAAATCATTTCACTATGCTGTAAGGTGCATGTGACAAATAATTGAATCTTAATGTAGTTGTGCGTCTGTGTATATACCTGTACCCTGCGATAGGTTGGCACCTCATCCATCCCCTGCTTCGTGATTTTAGATTTTTATCCAGGTCCCAATTGCCCTACAGTATGGGAAATGAATAAGTGTATAAATGCAATATTAATATAATCAATTAAGACCTAGAAACTGCCATGGAAACTTTCTCAGGATGCTATGGCAGACGTCAACTTTTGATTTTTTTTTTTTTTGATCTTCCATTACTTACATGTATGCTGTTTTGTATGACAATGGTGCATTATTCCACAAGATACTAAAAACAAAGCTTATCTCAACTCTACAGTCATTGCAGTTAATGATATCAGATAAGAGATCTTAATATAATCGAATATCAGTAGCTTGAGGATGAAATGATATGGATTGAGCAATGCATTATTATCATTAGGTCAAGGACTTCATAATGGCATAGTAAAAATCATGTGGGGCAAACTGTCATACACACACTTAAAGGCAGTAGGGCAGCTGAGCTGGAGCCTATTTTAATAGTATTTTAAATCTGTTTTGTACTACTGACTAAAGAAACCATAGAACTCAGAGAAAAGCGCTGTAAACCCTGGGAGGGCATGAGACATTTCATACAGAGAGTAAACAGGGCTCATGATCAAACCACAGACCCTGGAGTATTTACTGTATATAGATGCAAATTTTATGTTAAGTAATTGTCAGATAGCAACATATCTTGGTAAGTCTGAATCATACCCCTGAAATAATATTAGGTAATCGAAACTGCAGTAGTGTTTAATAAGAGTTGGTCTTCTCTGTAAAAGCAAGTTTATACCTGTACTAGATCACACAATCCAGGCCCATTTCATCATTTAGGTTTGATACTGCTGTTTGATTGTAGTATTTATAATAAGTATTCATTACATATTAAATGCAAGTAAATCAATAAACAGCGGTTTCTTTTAGACGATCAATGTGTTTCTGTCTTCGAGTAGAACAGATCAGAATATTTTCCTCTTTTTCACTTCAGATTTTAAAACTTTACTTTAGTTGACTTTAGTGCAAAAGAAATATTGAAATTTCAGGAAGGCTGAAGTTTTCAGAATTTTGTATAGTAGGAATATTTCACCATGCCAAGGAGTTTCCCAGGCTTCCTCATGTGTCATTAGATTTTCCCATGGTTTATCCAACACTGTGTGCTGTTACCTAATGTAGCAATAAGAACCAATACAATAGAGCTATTTTTTTCCATTACAAAACATAATGTTTTATACATATTTTAAGAAGAAAAAAAAATCTCTTGGATAAAGTGTCCATCATTTGGTATCCCTCATCCCCCGTCCTGGAGGATCACCTGACCCTTTTTTAGCCTAGGACTCCTGATTTAACTAATCATCTGATTAACATCCTTTTCTTAGAGCAAGGAAAACATTAAAGTATATGTTCAGGTTCCAGGGATACCCCAAATGGGTGTCATGAGAGCTTCTTCTCTTCCAAACCTCTTGTCTTGTGTAAAATGTATCTCTTCTGAATGCACGTGTCAGGAAACGGACGCGCTGCTGTTGGTGTTAATTCAGCATTGAGGATAAGAAAAAGTCAGCATTGATCTACTGTGTACACTAAATCGTCTATCCTGTGAAAACTTTTACTACAATTGTTAGTGACCACCACTTCAACCTCAGATCTTGGGGCTGTCCTTAGAAGTGTCCAAGCCGATGTCTTTATTTTTCTCTGTCCGATTTCTTCTTTAATGTTTCATTTTTGTGCCGTTTAAACTGAATAGCGACTAGAATCAATTTAGTTATTTTTATTATTTATAATCTTAATATACCATGTGACGTGTCTGATATGAAGCATATGATAGCCTTATTTTGGGCAGGAGTGTCCTGTGTCCTTATCTAAATCATTGGTGTGCTTCCAGGATCTGGCAAGTGCAATAAATGCGCTGTCAAAGAAAGACTTGTTTTCTCTCCAGCAGATTTTACTTTACTGTTTCCGAGAACGACTGAATATGCTGCTTTATCACATAGCGGAATAACTTTTGAATGGGGACATTGTGTCCTCCTCGCTTTAGACGTAAACATCATGGTGAGTCTGTGCTTAGGATGATAGTCCAGCCTGTAGATTTGTTGCCAACAGCTATGCTTTACTGTGTTTTTCAGTAACGCGACACCCACTGGCAAGGCGTGGACACCATCAAAACATTCCTCTGGTCATGAAAACATGAAAGGTCTCGATTTCCTTCGCAAGCGACAAAAGCAAACATGGCAAAGAGGAAAATATGGGCAAGGCCAGAGGAGGGCCGAACGTACTGACACACTCATGAAGCATGTTGGCCGTGCAGGTGGAAGAAAAACACCAGAGCCCTTTTTTTCATGACCTGCTCCGTCCCGGCCGTGAGGCGAGGCTGGCTTTCACAGAAATAGAAGTTTGATGTATGAACAGCTCTCTCTGAGCGATCTTATTTCTCCAGCAGTTGAGAAAACAGTATTAGATCACGTCCTTCCTCACTATACGTGATGTTCCGCAGCTCTCTTGTTCATATCGAATGTGCACCTTTCACCTTCACCCAGCACTCAACGCATTACAATGCCACATTATGCGATATGTGCGCTGTTTACCTAGAGTTTAGACCAGACCAGACCAGTTCTGCAGTTATCAGCCTCAAGAGAATGTCAACAGTAGAAATGTGAACATCTTCATGCATGGCTATAATGCTTGAGTCAGGACGGCAGAATGCAAAGTCAGCCAGTTTCCATCATGATGGAATGAATCAGTTCCAGGCCGCATGATTCATGAAACGAATGTGTTACATTGCCCGCACTCGGATGCCCGCATTGTTCTCGCTGAACTCAGGGGTATAGTGTAACGACAATATTTAAGGCATCACCACGATTCATGTTGAAATGTATCTTATTAGGGCCTTTCATCAGAAGCACAGTGCAAAAATCTTGAGCCATCCCTTTTTTTTTCTTTGTATTTTGCTTTCTTCCAAACAGCCAGACTTTCATGTATTTTTAATGCAATCTTGGGAAATCATTTTCCAAACTTCTTGGAGGACTTTCATTTTCAATCCATTCCTTGTGCTTGAGCATTTTCAGAGGAATGTTTTTTGTTTGTTAATCCTCACTGGAACTGCTAACTTAGGGCATGAAGCAGAGTACATCCAGGACAGGGTGCTAATCAACCTGCTAGTTGGGAATGGTAATCAACCTAATCTGCATGTCTTTGGACTGTCGGTGGGAACCGGAGTACCCAGAGGAAACCCACCAACCATGGGGAAACCATTCATGCAAACTCCAAAGTGGGACTTGAACCCTCAACCATGCATGGAGGTGCGAGGCCACAGTGCTAACCTCTACATTACACACTACATTTACTTTCTTTTTTTTATAACAACTTTATAATTAAATTAAAAAAGCAAGAAATGAGGGAAATATGTCCAAGTCAAGCACTGATCACAAATCTGACACATCTGGTGAACACTTGTTTTTTTGTCAGCGTGCCCTTTAACTGGAGCTAACCAAACATATTTACTAAATGCTAAGCTCATTTATTTCTCTTTAAAGGCCATGCTTTTCATGATATTGTTTGCCATCACTTCCATTGCTACCTACTGTATAAATCCACACTGTACACGACATCATTACTGTAGCTCTCATATAAATACCACAAATATCTTTAAGAAGATGAGGGCTCCGGACAAGGCCTGTATTTTTTGCCCTATATTTGCCCTGACAGAAGACGTGACTACCAATCTTAAATTAACATCATGTTCCTGTCTTTCAATTAGACACAACATCTGTAAGCATTACGCAAGCCAAAGTTCAATTAATTAAAAAAAAAACGTTTTACAGAAAAGCTTGTTTTCCTTGTGCATTCATCACATGATTACAACAACGTGCTGTTTATAACTGAACCACGGCACTGTTGAATGATTCATCCTAAGTCGTTCGAAGGTGTCATCTTGTTCCTCACTTAAACGATACCAGGTGAACCACAGTAGCATTTGCAGAGGAGTTGTGCAATATGTTATTCGGAATGTGACACTGTGTTCTTATTAATCCAAGTATCAAGTGTAGATCTCAAAATCAGATATATAATAATATCCCCAGGTATTCTTATATAACTTTTGGCCGGGTGTCATCTGTGTAGTGTCGGATCTGGTGTTATGCAAGCTGATGACAAGAAAATATCATGAACTTGGCACGATCTACACAGGACAGTCTGACCCAGATACGCACATCTTTTCTTAAGGAGCAGGGTGCCCATACTTTTGCCACAGCAAGCCCTGCTGAAAAAAACAGCATAGACCCGCATAGCTGGTTACCATTATACCAGCATATGTTGTGTTTTGGTGCTGGTATGCTGGTATGGTGGTGACCAGCATGGTCACTTTACTGATGCTGGTCCACAGCATACCACCATACATTTTGCTGGTATGCTGGTGATCAGCATTATAGTGCCATGATACTATGCTGTCCACCACCCCATCTAATGTTGGTATGGTATAAAATCCAGAATACATGGAAGATTGTCATCCAATATGTAAAATATAAAACAGAATCAGTATAAAATTAGCTTTATTGGCCAACACAAACAATATTAACATTGTGTAATATGTAACAATATATACAATATGCACATTTGTAACAATATGATAATTTAACAATAAACAGCAAATAAGTTTTGATTAAAAATAAATAAATAACAAAAACAAAACATGAGACCAACCTTTCAGAGACACTTTCACACAGTTACTTTCACACCACAGGAGTGTAAATGAGTGAGCTTGACCCTCACTCTTTAATTAGGGGTCTGCAGGTTTATGGGCCCTGAAGTAGTTCTGACATTTGTGTATTTTTCTTACTTATAAACATATAAATGTCACCTCTTTCTCCTAGTGACAAGTAAATGTCCAGGATTGAGGGAAGAGTGACACAGATGATCTTATACTCAGAAGGCACATTTCTGGCATACTGTAAATATGGCCCTGCAAACAGACATTCAGGGTAAAACAGTGGGAACAGGAACAGTGCACTATGAAGAATGGGAGTTAGTTTTGTAAAAGCCAACTTTTACACCCTATACACAGTCATACATCTTTGTGCCTCTCTCGAAAATCAGTTGTTTAACTTGTTTAACGCAAAACACAAGTGAACATCGCATACCTGGCATTTCCATGGTGTTTATGGCTGCTTACCATAAACTGATTTGCAATTCACTCAGACCCTGTGACTAGCAGTGGTAACATTCCTGGCATTTGAGGTCCGTCCATGTGCTGGTTGTATGCAGTCACAGGTGAAGCCTTATCGTGTGGTCAGCCGCTTAAAAAAATACAAGAGATCATTTCCGAATCCAGACCCCAATCGTCGTCGAGGTTCCTATGACATAGTGATGGTCCGTCTGTATCTTGCTGCTTGTTTGCATTCGGTATCTATAACACAGGTGGCTGATCATTTCCATAAAAAAGGAAAAAGAAACATAAGCATGATGATAATAAAATTACTGTCAATAATACTCAATAACTATTGACCATGCATTAAGACAACACACACTTTTGCAATGTTATAAAACGATTTATACTTTTTGAATTACGATTTACATTTACACCTTAATATCACAAACATCTGTAAGCTACATAAGGCAGTATTTTAGGCAACGAGAGCTAACATGTTTGTGCTAAATAACATTATAGATAGCAGTGTCATAAGCTAGCCAAAAACTGAACCAAATAGCTACCATAACATGAAGCTATCCAAAACGGGGTGAATATATTATAAACATTTACTCCACAGCTGATACTGACAACCATCTGTAATCTACATACTGTAAGGCATTAGCTTAGCCACCTGTGTTTGTGCTAAGCTACATAAGGCAGTATGGTAGCATGATTTAGCAGTGTTATCTACATACTAACCAAACCATGAAAGTGACCATGTAATGACAATGTTTCACATAAACTGGCAAAAGCTTCAGAATAAGGATTATATAAGATTTAAAAACTTACCCATGGTAACAACTTGCTGTATTCTCCCCCTTCATTCTCTGTTGGAGTCTCAGTGTTGTTCTGAGGTAAATCTAAACTCCTCCCACTGTCCAGAACATTCTGTAGAGATTCGGAAACATATACAGTGCGTAACATCTTCCACAAGCGCAGGAAACTTATCGGATCTACTATGTGTGTGTGTGTGTGTGTGTGTGTGTGTGTTTGGGGCGTGCTCTTGATGTATGTATGCCAAAGCAGCTGACCCCATGGTGCTGGTGCTGGTATGCTGGTAACCCTGCTGGTATAATTGCTGGTCAAGCTGGTTATCAGCTATGGTGGTCTATGCTGTTTTTTTTTCTTCCAATTTTAAGTGATTTCCATTGATTACTTTACAAAAAATAGTTTATACAGTATAAGTTTACATAAAAGGTTTGTGTTGTGTTTTTAGACAACCCACAGATATTTAATAAATGTAAAATAATTTATTTACATGTTTTTGGTAAATGGATAATTTTTGTCTCTTGTATGTAAATGCATTTACAGATAACACTACATGGCCCATGTATTTATATCACACATTATTTTCAGTACTGGGCTATTAAAAAACAAGATAATGAGCTAAAATGGTAACCAATTTTAAGTACCAAAACCTTGCTGGTGTCCTAGCATATAAATCCTGCTGGCCTATGCTGGATTTTTCAGCAGGTATGCTGGTCTTCCATCAGTTATGCTGGTTCACCAGCTAAACCAGCATCAGACCAGCACTAACCAGTATTAACCGGCATAGACAAGCATATAAATCATGCTGGTCTATGCTGGATTTTTCAGCAGGGAGTACTGGCCGGGCCAGCAGGCCATGTTTGGAGAAAGAAATCAAGACTCATATTCATTTAATAATATAATGCACTGATATGTGAAAACACAGAATTATAAATTCGTACTATTTCCCAACACAGCCCAATAAAACCAAAATAATCAGCTACAGTATAATCTCTGTTATGGGAAAATACCATTGCCTGGTCTTCTCATCTTCAGACTTGTCTTGTTGAGCTCTTCTGCACTCTTGTCAACCTTTTTCATCTTATTGAAAGTCACTACAAGATTGTTTACATCTACTGCATCCCCTTGTGTGCCGCTGTTTACTTGTACATACAGTTTGACGTCAGAAGACTAAAGGGCGTTATGATCCCCCCAGGGTATCATAAAATACTAAAAGTTTAGAAAGAAAATATTCCCACTGTCTGATGCCTACTTTTATGTTACCATTTTTGTTTCATGTATTTATATATGGTCTGGGTAGAAAAAATAATAATATGAGTGGTGTTCAAGTCTCAACAGAACACAGTTACGAGAGGAGAAACTCCCTTTATTTCTCTATATAATTCCCCTGCAACACTAATGCACTTATCCCAGAGTTTCACTAGTGTTTGGATACCATCAAGGTAGAAAGGTTGTTCAGTACGCCAGAGCCATGATCAGACTGCCTGCTATATGCCTGGCCTCCCAGGAACTCCTTTAATTGCCCAAAAGTGTGTAATTCACTGGAAGTAAGGTCAGAACTGTACAGGGATGGGGCAATAATTTGTGCAATGTGCAACTTTGACTGTACCTTTGGACATTTTTTTTCTGAGAAGAATTACAGTACATGCAGTGAAACAGGTCTAAAAGTATATAAATGTGTCCATGACATGCCCAAGCTGGGTTTGTATGAATTATATTTGTTTTGAAAGTCTGGACATGAGTATAAAATTTTAGATTCACATTTTGAAATTTGGAATTTACACTTTTAATCACTGTGGCCAGATGCATTAAATTATGGCAAAACTTTTTTTTTTTTTTTTTTTGCTTGTATCTCTTTTTTTTAGGGCCCAAGCACTGAGTGCGCAGGGCCCTATTGTTTTCGTTAGGATTATTATTATTTTTTTTTTTTTCTTTTTATTATTTTTCTTTCAATCATCCGGGCACTTTCGGGCCTCTTAACATACTCAAAAACTCACCAAAAGTTGCACACAGATTGGAATCTGCGGCCAACAGGTCCTCAGTGGGGCTCGGCCCGGGGCGTCGCACACGCCCCACACAGCGCCCCCTACAGAGTCTTGCCTTATAGCTCAGACACACTTGCACATATACTTATAAAACTCGGTGAACATTTAGATCTCATCAAACTGAACAAGTTTCGCGCTGCATGTCATCAGGACTAATCAACAGGAAGTGAGTTATTTTGAGTTGTTTGCAAAACGCACCCAATGGAATTTGAAATACTCCTCCTAGGAACTTTTTACAATTCGCACCAAACCAGCTAAATATGATCTAAACAAGTTGCCGATGCAAAATTGCAGAGATCTTTTTGATACCTCGAACGGTTCGGCCGTGGCGACGCTTTAAAATTATGGCGAATAAAATGAAACAGGAAGTGGCTAATAACTTCTGTGTACATTAAGTTAGGCACATGAAAGTTTACAGGTATGTTAAGAGTAGGAAGCTGATCACATCATATGACAATCATGAGTCTATGTCATAGCGCCACCAAGTGGCAGCAGGAAGTGTGTCACTTTTGGAAATCAGTAATATTTTGTCCTTTACTTTCACCTGATTTGGTTCAAAATCAGTCAGAATAATGAAAAGACATGGGTCATTTGAAAACATGGAGGATTTTTTTTCTAATTTGAATCGTGTTGCTATGGTGACGATTTAACTCAAGAAAAAATCGAAGACAACTATTCTTCTCATATCTTACGAGTGGAAAGACCTACGGGTCCCAAATTGTATGGGTGTAGACTCTAACTGATTGTGAGGAAGCCCTGAGAGCCTGGAGCCCGGGCGTGCCACAGGGCCTGTACAGCGCCCCCTGGAACTTTGTAAAGTTTAAGCTGCATAACTCATATCCACTTTCACATATATGAATGAGACCCAGTATAAATTTAGATCTCATTGAGATGAACAACTTGCATACCCCATGTCATGGAATCCGCTGAACAGGAAGTCAGTTATTTGGCGTTGTTTGAAAAACGCACCCATTGGAATGTGATCTACTACTCTTACAGGATTAATAGGTTTTTGACCAAACAGGGTCTAATATAATCTCAAGAGATTGAGGATCTAATATTGTGAAGGGCTGGTTGATATCTTAAACGGGTCGGCCGTGGCGAGCCCTTAAACCTATGGCGAATAACAGGAAACAGGAAGTGGCTAATAACTTCTGTATAAATTGAGTGACGTTCATCAAACCTCAGCAGTAGGTTAAGAGAAGAGTCCTGCTCACAGTGACATGGGTCCCGTGAGTCTCAGTCATAGCGCCACCAACTGGCAGCAGAAAGTGTCTACTTTTAGAAATTAAATTCTTTTGTGACTAATTTTCAGCAAATTGGCTTCAACATCAGGCACAATAATTGGAAGACACGGCTGATGTCACACTGTAAAGGATTTTTTGATACGTTGAATAGTGTTGATATGGCAACATATCATTTGGAGCAAACATAAGATACTTATATCCACCAAGTGGAAAGTCCTAATGTGCCCAAACATTTTATGTAGAAAGAACAACTGCTTCTGAGTAGATTTCTTGAGTTTCATGTTTTTGTGATGCTCACACAGCTCCCAACAATTTTTACAGTATATTTATCAGCCTTGGTCTGAATTTTCTGTACTGACTCCTGCAGTAATAAAATATGTCCAGTAGATGGCAGTAGTAGGCAGGTATTCTGCAGTCAGGTCTTTCCCCTTCTCATTTACTATGGCTTCATGTTTATTATTTAAACATATGCAGAAATCATAAAAAATAAACAATACAAACATTTAAATTGCCCACTGTGCAACATTCAGTCTGGTGGACAAGCGCGGCGATATACACACCAGACCACACATTCTACACATCGGTCATGTACACATCCCGACAAATACACAATATGAACACACTAACTATCCTACATGCACACACACACATCACAAGCACACGTCACTAATGGTACCTGACTAAATAAAAATCAATATATCATGAAAAAGGAAAAAGATCCTTAAACAAGAGGCTCCTGCGCACCTATAGTGTGTGGGTGAGTTTTTAATTGCAAATCAGTTTTGATATCTCAAATGTCTCAGCCGTACTAATGTCTTAAACTTACACAACGAAAAATGATTAATAACACACACATCACTAATGTCAACACACTACATTAAAAAAGAAAAGAAAAGAATGATCCTTAGGAAAACAAGAGGGTCCTGCACATCTATAGCACACATCTCTCACGACACACACACACTCACACACACACACACTCACTCATTATATTCAGTGACACGGACAGTGACATCACATTCAGGAACATCCTTAAACTTACACTGAAAAATTATTAATAACACACATCACTAATGTTCACACACAGACTCACACACCATACACACAAACACACACACACACTCCATATATATATATATATATATATATATATATATATATATATATATATATATATATATATAATTTTTTTTTTTTTTTCTGTAATACAATTTATACATAGACCTTAATTCTATCATACAAGTTTCTATAGATCTGTATATATGTTTATATTGCACTGCTAACTTGCACTTCTGGTTAGATGCTAACTGCATTTCGTTGCCTTGTGACTGCGTGCAATGACAATAAAGTTGAATCTAATCTAATCTAATCTAATATACACAAACACGCACAAACACAAGCACATTTACTCGTCACACACAGACTGACACATCTACATCTCACACACCTCTGTCCCTCACTCTCACACACACTAAACCTCCCACACACACACACACACACACACACACACACACACACACACACAAATCACATCACATCACATCACATCACTCACACACATCTCTCCCTCACTCTCACACACACATCACATCACATCACACATTTTGATCTCTCAAACGGGTCAGCAGTAATAATGTCTTAAACTTACACCGAACAATTATTAATCACACACAAATCACTAATATTTGAACACACCATACACACAAACATGCACAAACACAAGCACACATCACTAATGTTAACACACTAAATAAACACACACAAAGACACAAACACATCTCACACACACGCACACACATGCATGCACAAACACAAACAAATACACTCATACATCACACAAATGAGCACCTACATACACACACACATTATAACATCACAAATTATAACACTCACACACTCACATCTCTGTCTCACGCAGAAACACACACATCCACTAACAAGTCACATGTCTTGGACATACTAACACACACATCACTAATGTTAACACACAGATTCACACACCACACACACACAAACACACAAAAACACATTTACTCATCAGAGACAGACTGACACATTAACTAGTCACACACACACACACACAAATATTTAGGGCCCAAACTGATATTAGCCCAGTATGATGTGTGACGTTCTGTGTGCAAGTTCTGCGGTGCAACCGGGTGCCAATGACTTTTTTGAGGTTTTGACACACTCGAATAACACGCAGGTTGTGCGGTGCGCCCGGGGTGGGGACCGCGCCCGTTGCTTGGGCCCGTCATCGTTGCTTGCAACTTTAATTTTTGCTTGTATCTCTTCTTCTTCTTCTTCTTCTTCGTATTATTATTATTATTATTATTATTATTATTATTTGCTGCATGTTTGTTACCTAGCTATAACATGTAAGCTATACCCATTTTACACCTTTTTATACTATTACATTTTTATATATATTAAAATTATATATGTATATATTTATTAGACCCAAAAATTTACATTTTATTTATTTATAAAACACCTCCGAATAGCCCAATTTGTTATAAAATGATAAGAATATGCAAAAGCAAGAATCCATCAACAGAAGTTGAGATTTATCACTTCAATTGGGGTGAGAGGTGAGACTGGGATTAGAACATAAAAATACCTTCAGCATACAAGGTTGCCAGATTTTCCATATTCAAGTAAATGTGCAACAACAGTGAAATATTTACATAATTTAGTTATTTTAATTTGACTAGATTGATTGGGTCCGGGTTTGATTCCTGTCTCTGTGTGCATGGAATTTGCATGTTCTCCCCGTGCTTTGTGGGTTTCCTCCGTGAACTCTGGTTTCCTCCCACAGTCCAATGACATGTAGTTTAGGTTATTTGGCATTCCCAAATTGGCCGTAGTGTGTGAATGTGTGTGTGTGTGTGTGTGTGTGTGTGTGTGTCCTGCAATGGATTGGCACCCTGTCCAGGCTCCAGGCCCCCTGTGACCCTGAATACAGGATTAAGCGCTATAGATGATGAGTGAGTGAGTGAGTGAGTGAGTAGATTGATCTGTGTGAATGGAGTTCGCATGTTCTCCCCGTGCTTGGTAGGTTTCCCGTTACTCCTGTGAATGGATGTAACCTGATGTGAAGCATCCTGGATATATGTGTTTTTATTATCATTTTTTAAGCATGGAGGTATAAAGGTTTTAAATCCCAAATGATTAGAACTCTCATTTTTGCTCATTTGCTGTAAAAAAAAAAAAAAAAAAAAAAAAAAAATATATATATATATATATATATATATATATATGTGAAATACACCAATCTGGCAACATGTGTGCATTTTGTGCATTCATTGGCGTGGTAGTGTGAGACCTGCTTGTGTCACATCCATAGTGAAAATCTGACTTAATCCATTTGGAAATGAGTGAAAGCTTAAATCAGAATAATTTTCCCAGAGAAACAAAGAGGATCTGTTTGGGGAAACAAAGCGTGCATGTACGTACACATCACACCACCCAAAAAAACTAACCTCTGACCTCTTCAGTTTAGCAATCTGCCCTGATTAATGAAAACAACGACAGCAAAATAGGTTTAACATGAATGATTGAAGACATTGTACCAGACATCATCTGTTTTTTGTTTGTTTTTTTCTTTCTACTTGGGAATATTTCAAGAAACTCTTGGAAGTGTTACAGGAGCTTCCCGGTGTGCTCGGGAAGTTCTAGATGTTTCCATGAATCTGTTACCAAATCCCCCCTCAGCACAGTAAACAGCCCAGCTACAGTCACACTCCTCTAAACGTCACCGTCCTATGTATGGAAACCTAGCCTGCATGGGAAAAGGTTAAAAAAGCACCCACCACTCATTTGGTCGCGTGTCAGGTTGCGGGTTTCCTTTCCATAATTCCCAACAGTTCTGTGTGTATTTTTGGAAGTCTGATGAGGGATAATGTACTCGGTGCTGAGTCGACAAGTAGTGTACATCTTGTGTCCTGGAGGTTGTTGCGAAGCGTTTTTTAAAATGTACCAGGGACTCGTATACCAGAGCTCTACACTCACTGCCAGACATTTGACCTGTGCACTCCCTGCTAACATGTGCCAAGATGTGCCAAGGACTTGTATCGTTATCAAAGCTTTAATATGAGTAATTGAGATCTAATCTGACCTTGACGTTTCATTGCCTCATTTTTTCCACTCGAGAATAATAAACACTCACTAATTAGTCTGGCTGAAGAGTTGTACTAATTAAATGAGAAGAAGAAAAAATGCTTATGTGACAATGATATTCAGCTTATGGAACCATGGGTCATGTCATGCCAAAAAAAAAAAAAAAAGATAATGATGAAGAAGGCATGAAATCATCGTCTGTACTGTATATGATCTTAGGGAAGCAACCGAGCAGGTGTGGATTGAAGTGAGAAAGTGACACCAGAGTACCACTGGTTGACTCAGCCGGATCCAGCAGGTTTTTTACAATACATGACTTCATACTACGTAAATACTGATTGTTATATATATATATATATATATTCTCACTAATAAATTATTCGAATGATCTTGATAATTTTTCATTAAAACTGTTAGGAGACGCTGATCACAAGACAGCCAAAGCCCAGACACTATGAGACACTATTCTGTATTGTCAGACATGTTGAAAATGGACATTTTCTTATTAAATGAGACCAAAATTACATAGAGTATATACAAGGAGCTACTTCTACTAGAAACCCAACACGGATCATAACCTTGACATAAGCATCCTTACAGCGAAGCATGGTGGTGGTGGCATCATGCTCGGAGGTATCCTTTGCTTCTTAATCAGAAGATTTTTTTTTTTTTTTTTTAATTCATGTGTAAACTTTAGAAACTGTACCAGGAGACTTAAATCAGCATGTCTGGTACTAACAACGACTGAACCAACATAGCTCTTGCAGTGTATTGTTTCTACAGGATATTTTAAGTACATTTTGACATTGTACAGTATAGAAATCTACCACAGAGAAATTATTTACCCTGTTCTTTAAAAAATATTAATACCTTCAATATTTTGTGCTCACACAAAAAGTACATTTTCAGTGTTTCCATACTTTCATGATTCCTATCGTACCCGAGTCAGTGTGTATGAGACAGCTGTACTGGGGGACTGCATTACTGGGAAAAAAAAAAAAACATCAACAGTGTGTATCTTTTTACATACATGTATTGTATACTGTAGGCGCAGATGATGAATGATGACACGGCCATAAAATGCATAGCATGGTGTATGAAAAAAAAAAAAAAAAAAAACTGCTCATGCCAGATATTCAAATACAGCTAAATGATGCCCAACTCAGAGAGCACACAAAGTTCTGTTTTTTTTTTTTTCATATTGTTGTTGTTGTTCCTCTTTTTAGTACAGTTGTGCAACTGAAATCACATGGTCTGAGGTAATGTGGAGGGGAGGAAAAGAAAAAGCATAAACGTGATGACCGATAATCTGATGCGATTTACTTTCTGTTCTCTTTAAAGAACCTAAAAAAACCCTGCAGTGTTTGGGTTCAAGCCAGATAGGAATATCGGATATTCTGTGCACAGGTTAATCAAACCATTAAAAGAATATCCCAGACTGTGTGTGTGTGTAATATATGTAGACATTGGGTGTAACTGTGATCATAAGCAATTTAGTAACAAAAAAAAAAGGTCACTCAAATGAAAATCAGATTTGTTTCACTTTTATTAGAAAAGTTATGAAAATATATTTGGAACATGAAAAACCTATAAAATACATTCATTTTCCATGAGTGCCATAAACAGTACATTCAATGTTATTACCTGATTTATGAATTTTTGTTCACAATTTGGAATTTAACTAGCCGTCTTTGGAATGTTAGGTACACTTCAGAGTGGTAGAACAAGTTTAAAGCTGGACGCATCATCGCGTATAATCCCTGTACTCAACTGTGCTGCTGTTGTAACAACACAAAAAGGCACCGTGAACAAACATGGCTTGTTATCCGGCAAATGACATTAAGACTGCGTCTGCTACAGTGTCATAACAGTCATATAAGGCCATGGCAGGAAAACACAGAAAAGCACCTTGTTAAGAGTCACGTTAAAGCCATCAAACGTTCGTGTTCATCCCAAGAGCACAATTCTGCCTTAAACATAATCATCATCATCTTCATCACTGTCACATGGACAGTTTTCTTGTTCAGAAACAAACATCCTGCCTCCAGGAAATGTGGCTCTCCTTACCTCAAAAAGCTTTATCTTTTCTTTTTGCCCAGTACTACACGTGCATATCCAGGCAGGTCTAAACATGCACAATTCTTTCCTTCTTTACCCGCATACAACGAACACCAAAAAGAGCTCAGATTAACATTATGTATCTTGATGGTAGAGGTACGAATGGAGAAACAATGCATACGGAAGCACTTCGACTACCATCAATGGTTTGCATTATTGCTCCTGCTAGCAGATGGTGATACGGTTACAGGATATGGAGTGGCACCAAAATGTTGACTTTTAAGTACAGAAAAAGTCACCTAACAGTTAGGCATTGCTTTTATATTTTTAAAAAAAAGCTCCTGCACAAGAAACACCTCTCAGTCGAGCTCACTCCACAACACAAAATACGCTTCAGAGGTTGTTAGTCATTAGCGGGCGCTGACCAAAGTCTACTCAGAGACAGATTAAGGATAGATATATGCACGGAAATAATCATCCGTCTTGCACTTTTTCCTCAGGAATCCATCCGTCCATCAACTCAGACAGTTCCTCTTTCTCATCCTTAACTGGTGTCAGCGTACATATCCTAAGGCGGGGTGAACGCAAGCTCCCCGCTGCCGAGTGCCAGTCTGAGATCCAGAGCCTCTGGCAGAAAGCAAATCTCTGCTTCGTTTCAATCATGACATCACCGTGTGATGCTCAGCGTGACGTTCAACATGTCATGCAGCGTGGTCTGATGTTGACAGGCTGAGGATTCGGGTCCACCTAGAAGCAAAAAAAAACAAGATTGTTCATTCCGTACAGACTTTGCTATGCTTTTCTTTGTTTGAAAACACCCACATGCTGTGCGCATACCTCGCTGTACACTGGAGGTGGCCTGAAGCGGAATTCCTGCACGTACGCCATGAAGGGGCGCTCGAGCACCGCGCTGAGGTCCTCCTCGATACGGCTGGCTGCAGAATTCTGCACTGCCTCCTCCTCTGTGACGACCGAGCTGTAGTCAGGAGGAGCTGTGGAAAAACAACCAGAGAAGTCCAACGTGAGCGGGAAATATTTTAAAGAAGGACGTAACCTCCATACGTTTGGAAAACTGTGAAAAAGCGCTCACCTTCACGCTGCTCGGGGATGGTCATGCGGAGCCAGTCCAGGTTCAGGCTGTACTGGCTGCTCACGCTGGAGGTGCGGCTGCCGAAAGGATGCAGAGGGATGGTCCCCATGACCAGCGGAAGCTCCAGAGCTAGCTTCGAGGTGCCAGGAATGTCCACACACACCTGATGAATGGGAAGCGGTAAAAGATTAGGCATCTGAAGGATCACGTAAACAGGGCATCAAAATGGAACAGAATTACAGATGAAGAAACCTCAAACTCACCCTGAGCATGTACTCCACTTTGATGATACGGCACTGAAGGATAGACGGACCGACCGGAGGGATCTTGATGGCGCGGCCGTGCCAGGTCTCTCTGCGGCGCGCTCCCACCACATCTCCGCAAAGCGTCGCCACGACCGCTTGCTTCTGCTTCATGGTCCCTCTTGCGATGAACGTCTGAGTCTGAGTGATGTAAGCCTTGGGCACCACAGATCGTGAAGTGGAGTTATCGAACTCAGCGAAGACTGGAATCACTTCACCTGTTGAGGCGATAACGACGCGTCAACCTCTGCTGACTTTTTTTTCAGTTTACTTAGTCAGAATTACGAATCTAAACGTGCATTACCTGGCGTGTATCCTTTGCGGTCGATCTTTGCGGTCACAGACACTTGCCCGAAGTTGTGATACCACATACGAGCCATCTTCTCTTTGGTTCCAGCTTGAGGTGCCTGGAACAAAAACAACATTCAGAACACGTTCCATCTATAGCGAGCGTGTCAAAAAAGAGGAGATCTGGAGTAGATTCTCAAGCTTACAAGTAGAGACGGTGTGTTGATATCGATGGGCTCGATTACTGTAAACTCTTTCTTGATCTTCTTGACCTGGGCCCATGGCCGGTGCAGCTTGACCTTGACCCAGTAACGAATGCTGCCGTGCTTTCCTTCGAAGGAGGTCACAAGGGTCCTGGAGGCGCGAAAGAAACGCACAACGTCAGGTCATTTCTTAGATCTGTATAAACTACGCTGGTTGAGCATATTAAAGACTTTGAATGAGGATAAATGAAGTGAACTCACTCTTCGGGGAGCTGGAAGCTGAAGGGGTATTCGTGTCGTCCTGGGGGAAGAGTAGTCACCTCACCGTTATCTATAGGAACAAGATTTGCATGCCGTTATTCGAAAGCTCATCCTATGGCGTGAAGGTGATTGTGATCAGATGGTTTCGAAAACATGACAAAAGCAAAACAAGTCCTGACAAAACCTCTAACATGCAATGAATGAGATAGTCTGTCTCTTTGGTGGTTTAAGATGGAAGAGATTTTATCGAATACTGTTTATTGTGTCTGCTTTTATTTTTTTTTTTTATCATGTCTGTAAACAGTATCAGCTCTGATAAAGAGCATCATGTGTAATAATTTATCATATCTGATATTCTTGATACTTTTAATCATATCTGATACTTTTATATGATGCTTTTTATCATATCTGATATATTTTTGAAAAATAATTTCTGATACTTTGTATCAAATCTGAAACTTTTTAACTATATCTGAAACTTTGTATTATATCGGATATTTTTAATCACATCTGATACTCTTGTATCATATCTGAAACTTTTTAAATCATGTCTGGTACTTTGTATCATGTCCAATACCTTTTATCATATCTGATATACTTTGTATCAAATCTGCTACTTTTTAAATCATACATGATGCTTTGTATTCTATCTGAAACTTTTTTTTTTTAAATCATATCTGATACTATGCATCATATCAAATCTCCCAGAGATTGACTTAGATGTGAAGCATTTAAGTGCTCGAGTGTGTGAGTGAAGGCTGTGCACACAAACAAAGCCCGTGACTGCAGGCTCGTGCATCAGTGCTGAGGGACAGACCTGCCTGCAGCAGCACATCTCTCCGGTTCAGATATTCCACCTCGTCGCTGTAGTTCTGCGTGTAAGCCGTGCTCGAGCCTGCGCTGCGAGATTCGGTCCAGTGCACTTTCGCGTAACCTTCGGCGTGAAGTTTTACCGAGTGCACTTTCGTCTCTGCCCCGAGCTCGAGCACGACGCGACCCGACACCACGTCCCCGCTGCTGAACACGGGCGGAGAGTTCACATCCGGGGAGTCGAAAAGCACCTGGAACTTCTTCACCTTGTCGAAAATCATCTTTCCGTCAGCGACCTTCACCGAGACTAAAGCACTGCGTCTGCTGCGATCCGCGTCGTGATTCTCGCGTGCTGCAAACCAAAACTAAAACGCTTCATAGCTCAATAGGTCCTTTAACTAGGAAGAAAGGGGGCGGGGCAACGCGCGTAATTATGCCAGGATCTGCGCGCCGATTGGCTGCTCGCGGGGACAGACGCTGCACGATGATTGATGCTTGCAGGTTTGCGCTCGGAGAAAAACAAGCTGACTGAGCATGCCCGAAAAACAGGCGTTCAAAACAAAACACTTCGAGACACCGAGTGTACTCGCTGTTCCATGCAAATCAGGACCGACGTCGAAATTATTCTAAATGTAAATGAATCAACTCGAGTACACGCCACAAACTTTTACAGTCAGACATATGTATATGTGTACGTGTATATAACTCTTGCCTCATCTTTTAAGTCAAGTTGAGGTTTCAGAATGAGGACTTAGTACACAAACACAGAGCCACTTGTTGAAAAACAAACAAACCAAAATAAATAAATAAATAAATAAATAAAACGATACACTTTTCTCCAGCCTCTCTTTGTGCAAAACAACAAAACTGCCTTCCTTCCTTGTCAACTTCCTGAACTATGGGCTCCCAGTGTATCTCGGGCTCCCTCTGGTGGTTACAAACGGAATATATATATATATATATATATATACATACACACACACACACACACACACTATACAAAAATATTTACACACTTCAAGAAAAAAAAATAGTATGATGTACATTATACAAATATAATATTAATAATATCATATACATAAATATATAACGTATAGCAATAAATTTAGTATTCAAATATTTATACAAGTTTTCTTTTCCTGAAGTGTGTATATATTGGGTGGCACAGTGGTGTAGCACTGTCGCCTTGCACCTCCAGGGTCCGGGTTCAATTACCGGCCAGGCTTGTTTCCGGTCTTTGTGTGCTCTCTCATATATATACCCACACTATGGGTAATTTGGGAACGCCAATTGGCCTAAACTGCAGATCTATGGATTTTGGGAGAAAACCAGAGTACCTGGAGGAAACCTAGCAAGCACAGTGAGAACATAAACTCCATGATCACAGACCCAGAGGAGGGAAGTGAACCCCAACCCTGGAGTTGCAGTGCGACAGTGCTACTAAGCCACTAACCACTAAGCCATAAGCCGCCGGTTATACACAGGCATCCAAAATATGCAATAATCTTCTTTGAACATTTGATACTGAAATGTGTCTGATACTTATGCTCTGTAAAGCCTTCATAACAGCTCTAATCTGAGGAGCTGTTAATTGATTTCTGAGGCTGGTAACTCTAAATGAACTTCTCTGCAAAAGAGGTAAGTTTTGATCTTGCTTTCCTGGAAAGGTCTAAATGAGAGGCCGTTTCATCATGGTGATTGCAAATACTGTTTTTGCAAGAACTATTTCAGAACAGCTGACCTTCGTCTTACAATAATAACTGAATAACCTAAAGCCATATGGGTTATTGCATAGTTTTATATTTAAAACTGGAAAAAAAACACACAAATTAAACTGTTATTAATGAAAAGGTATTTATGATGATAATGCTTTAGTCTCAGGTACAATTTGTGCAGTTTAAGGAAATTAGGCACCAAGTTTTAGTGAGCATCCTGCAGAACCACCCACAGTTTTTCTTCTGTTGCACCTGCTTCGTTTTTTGCATACAAAATCCACCAGCTTCCTTTTTTTGGGGGGTCTAAAACATGCTCACAAAAAACGTAAAATTTTGTGGTGGAATACTAACGTACTGGCTAAAATCAGAAATCTTTTTCCACTGACTCAATAATAAAGCAATAAAATGACCAAAAGTTAGTGGACACATCGCCATCACTCCTAAATGTTCTTGTTCACAATCCCATTCCAGATTTAAATCACGCTTCACTGTTATAATAACTGTTTCTCTTCTGGGAAGGCTTCCCATTATATTTGTTTTGGAGCATGGCTTAAGGGGATTTATGCTTATTCAGTGACAGTCATGCTATCTGTTTTTCCTGCTAAAACGTGATAAAAACATTAGATAATGTCCATTAAGGTTCAGTTCCTCAGTGGGTTAGTAATGGCTATGGTACGGGGATACCAGTGATTAAATAAAAACAGAATGACTGTACAGAGGTGGTGACTCAAACATGGAGACAAATTTTCTGCTCAAACAGTAATGTGTCATTCGTGAGTGGTTTGTGACGCGGGTGAATATCGAGAGCTGACTCACTTCAGTTTTTTGTGTCAATGCTGAACCGTTGCAATGTCATGTAATCAAAATGCTTCACTTCAATTTAGAGCTGTTACCAAAGCACTGGCCAGCTTAGACCAAAAACTAATACTATCCATGTAGACGTACACTGGACATAACAGGTTGTTTATCGTTAATGCAGGGATGCTTATTGTATTTACAGTACCTTATTGTGCAGGCAAAGAAAACATTTCTTGTTTTTAAAGTGTAGTCTGGTGTTCAGGAGCAAATCATTAACTTCAAATACTTGTGGATTTTTCCATGAAAAATTTCTTCAGTTTGATTTGCTTTATTGATTGAGCTTTATTTAGCACAGTCAGTCCCTGCAAGTTGAAATCCCTTTGACCTGGCAATAACCAAGAATTCTGGCAACGCAACCACCGACAGTAATAAAAATCACGTGTTGCTCATCTACTCATCTCTATTCATTATACTATGAGAAGTGGAAAAAGGTTTTATCTTCCAGGTGATTACAGCCTCCACGACATCTACTTTTCCATTAACAGTGCGTGCCATTCTCGAGGTTAAAGTGTGCTTCTTTATCAGATACGAGTGTAATCATAATTACAACCACTGTTACAAATGATTAAATATAAATATCATAAATATCGAATATCCCCAACTACTGTAGTGTGCAACCCAACAGGAAACAAGTATATGCATAATACAGTGTTATTTTGAGTTTCAATGACAGATATAATGAGATGTCTGGACATATATAATGGAGATTACTAATGGGAGTTATACACACTACAATAACCTTAGAATAAAGAAGCAACGCATTAATAACTTTGGTCAGCTCGCACGTTTACCCTGTGTCTATTGGCTATATGTAAGATATACAGTGTGCAACCAAATCTACAAACATGTCTGTGTTACTGTCTTCATTGCTACTGGATGTCTGGAAATTCATTTGAGATCAATAAAGCATCTATCTATCTGTTTATTAGTGCAACTGACTGACCATAAACAGATTAAATAATGTTCCAGTTGAAAGTAGCATAAATAAAGTCTTCTTAAATTTTACTTTGATTTTAATTTCATGTGAATTACATAAAATGCTTTTAATGATTTTTTCCCCCCTTTTGAAGCAAACCATTTAGCACACTGCTATTCCTAAGGTTCTTTGTTACAGTACCCTCAGTGTGCCCAATTTGTGTATGTAGTGGGTATCTTTTATCCTGACTACAAATATCATACCTTTAAAGTTATTTACAGTTCAATGAAGCCTTTTTAAAGGCATGCAATCTCCACATGTCTGGTTGACAGGTTCATATTAGGGGCGGCGGGAGAGGTCTGGCACAGCAGAGGCACAGAGCCTGGGGTTTGGGTATTTGGTGTGAAATGAACCCATGCCTTCTGTATGACCGGACAGAAACCTACCAATGAGCCACCAATACCCATACTCCAGTAACCAGTAAAATTATAAATTAATATAATGGTGGAATATACTGCATTTTTATTTTTGCACATTATATGGATCACTCACTCACTCATCGTTTTTAACCGCTTTATCCTGTTTACTAGCTCACGGGAGGTGGCGGGGCCTGGAGCCTATCCCAGGAGACTCAAGGCACAAGACGGGATGCACCCTGCCAATCCATCGCAGGGCACACACACACACACACACTATGAACAATTAGGGAATGATAATTAGCCTAATCTTCATGTCTTTGGACTGTGGGAGGAAACCGGAGAACCTGGAGGAAACCCACCAGGCACAGGGAGAACACAGACGCAGGGCGGGACTCGAACCTGGACCCTGGAGGTGCAAGGTGGCGGTGCTAACCACAGCGACCATGCCGCACATTATTTGGATTACAATCTCATAAAATTAATCTATATTGAAATATTAAGCTGATCTGTATACTATTATTATTATTATTATTATGTTGCAAAGGATATCTGGCTGCAAAAATATCATCTGTTCTCAACCATGTAACTTTCTAGGTAACTCGATGGAGGACGTGATGTTTTTGTCGCCATCTGGAGCTGATGTTAAACTGGTAGATGAGCTGCCCGAAATGACTCTGCACTTTACTTTAAAACATGCAGTATTACAGTTACACACCTCGTATCAGGTGCTGCATCTTCCTGAAGTAAGAGATCCTGGAGGTGTAGTCGTTGTAGACGGTGTTTGTCCCGACCCCTCTGTGCTCCAGCCAGTGTGCAGAAGCGACTCCTCTGCCCTGCACCTTCAGAGCTCGGATGTCCATCTGCCTGGTCAGCTCGAGCACCACCTTCCCGCTCACCGTGTCCCCGCTGCTGTACACCGCCTCCCCGGGAGCGTCCAGCTCCACCGCCAGCAGCCGCAGACTTGTAGTGTTCATAGCTGGTGAAGACTAGGAGAAACGAAAAGGCACATCAGTATCAATAATCCAGTTTCATAAAACAGTCAAATATTTTACAAAACCCAACATCCTACCTGCTCTCTGCCTGAGCGCTTCACTCACTCACGTCCAGCGAACTTTATCCTCGCCATGTGTTTGTCTCGCTACGCCCCCTTCACAAGGACCACGCCCACCCCGATTCAACATGCAGCCCTAACCACGCCCCTTCTCCCGCCCACCAGCAAGACGGCACCCACCTCCGCTATGTTTTAAGAATGACCACGCCCCCTACCAGGTCAAAGAACCATTCCATGATCATTTACTCTGGTCTAATCACACAAGGCAATTAATTAATAAATAAGTTATAGAAATAAGATTTGGGGAAATGTATCTATTTTAAGTATTTATTTTTCAACCAGACATGAACAATTAAAAACAAAAAGAATACTATTTTGACTGTTAAATAAATACTATTAATTAAATTGTCATACCTACACGCCACATCTTTTCCCTCTTTATACCCTTTTATTGCACCATCCATACAATTTATACATTTTATTTGATATATTTATACATTTTGCATCATCTATTTTACATATTTCTATTTTACATTAAGTTTTATTGTAACTGTACAATATGTTTGTATATTTCATGTGTTACATTTTTAGTGCAATTTTCTCTTCTATTATTGCAGGGAAATCTATCTATCTTTCTATCTTTGGATTCCATCACATCGTTCCTCTTTTTTTTTTTTTTAGATTTTATGTTGTTGAAGCATTTCACTGCATATCATACTGTGTATGGTTGTGTACTGTCCATGACAAATATATTTAAAATTTGCTAAAAAAAAAAAAAAAATATATATATATATATATATATATATATATATATATATATATATATTTAATGCATTTAATAAAATGATGGCTTATAATCTATTTAGGGGATGAAAAGCATGGTTAACATTAATTAATGTTCAAACTCATGTTTGATATTTAAGAATAAATGTTTAGCTTCAGGTAAATTGCTAATGAATGAACAGGCAAACATGAGTAGGGACTAATTTAAAGGTGCACTCGTGTTTTTTATTTTTAGTCATACAACCAACCTGGAAAATAGGTAAAACATGCTAAAAACATAATGTAAAAGAGAAGGTAGATGAGAAAAAACAATTTAATCCAATTGTACACTTCCATTGGGTGGAATGGAGGCTTAGTGGTCAGCACTGTTGCCTTGCAACTCCAGGGTCAGGGTTCGAGTACCCACCTCAGGTCTGTGTGCATGGTGTTTACATGTTCTCCCAGAGCTAGGTGGGTTTCCTCCCACTGTTCAAACACATGCAGATTAGGCTAATTGGCTAATGTTTCCCACTATAGGCTCCAGGCCCCCTGCAACCCTGTATACAGGATAAAGCAGTATAGTCGATGAGTGCATGAGCATACACTTCCAAATGACTAAAAACAGTCTGGAGAGGAACGACATTTGTTCATGTCAGGTGTTCAAATACTATCAGTGTAATACAGCTATGCAATGTGTATCATCTTACTCAAGAAGTGTACATTTTTCTACTCCTCCTCTGGATCAGGTACAGTGTGCTTTTCATTACAGAAACTGCCAGCACCTGCCCCTTGCTACATTTCTCTTACTCTTATACAAGTTAACAGCATGTATGCAAATTCACTTAAAATAATGCAAGGGTAAAGCTCTGCAGCACAAACCAGGAAAAAAAGGATTTAGAAAGATTTACGAATAAAATAATACAATTTACTATATTCAGTATAAATGCTTTGTACCAGTGTTAGATATCTTAACATTTTCCTTGAAAGAACTTCAAATAAAACCGTAGTGGTGATTTGCCACTTTTGCTGTTTTTTTTTTTTTTCAAGTGGGAAAATAAAAGGATAAACACTGTCCAATAATATATTAATTTGTTCATTTATTTATTTGATCAATAGCTTTATTTTGGTCATATATCATCCAGGTGGATCTATTCTGAGAACATGATCAAAATGCATACAGACAAGTCTCTGGTTCTTCACACATTACATACACATTTACAAGCTCTTTTCATTAAGTCTAAAGACAAATGCATTTACACTTTGATGCGGAGGAGATCAAACGTCACTTGTTTTCTGCATTTGCATTTTGAAATCACATTGCACTGTAGAATGCCAGAAAGTGTGTATCTTTGATTAAGGTCACTTTGAGGATGATGATGACGGTGATGAGGATGATTATGATGACTAAACATCCATCACCGTCACACATCTCATGCAACAATTTGAAACGCATCATCTGACCGCATTTCCAAACATATTCCTAGACTTGACCTTATCACTTTGTGAAACAAAATATTTGCGAATACATAGCCTACTTTTGGAACTATTGCTTAACAGAGGAGCTTGTTGGCAAGCAGGCTATTTGTTGAATGTGCAGAGACCTTTGCTCTACATGCAGGTGAACAGCGGAGTTTGTTTTAGTGATTGTGAATGTGATAGTGGGATGTTAATTCGGCAATGTAGTCACTAAACACAAAACGAAGTTAAAAAGGATTCTATGTCCTCTTAGACGAGACGTTAGGTTAAAGTCAGCTGATACAATCTGTAAAGCAAAATATATCCAAGTTTAAGGTTACATGGCTGTCCCAGGAGCAAACGCCTCTCTGCTGTTTGAAGGAAAATCAACAGACGGGCCCCAACGAATATTGTGTCTCCACAAAATATCAATGGACAGAACCGTCTGTATTGTGAAGCTGCATGTTTAACTATGTGCAGTTCAGGCATACCATCTTTACATGTCTGCTTGTCCAAGATTTATGGAGTGTATTAGATCAAAACCCATACAAACCACAATGATTACTGTCGCTATCACCTGCTATCAACTAACCCAGATCTCTAAGACAAACACTGGACAATACAGGACGATTTCACATCAAGCCTTTGAAACAGCTGGCAGTTTTATGTACATATTGTATAGTTAACATTAAAAAAGTTGCTCAAGGGATCAACAGTGGCAGCTTGGCAATGCTGGGGTTTAAACCCCTGACCTTCCGGCCAGTAACCCGTAGCCTTAGGGATTTGAATAAGTGTTGTTATACAGCACAGTGTTTTTGTTTAAGTATCTGCCAGCTTGGCTCATCTTGATTTCACTTTCTCTTGCAAAAATGCTCCATTTGCAAAGGAGCTCTTTTGTTCACTCTTTCTCCCAGTTATTTCACTTCCAGGTGACCAGTAAGATTTAGATCTATACTGACTGGGTCTTTTCCGAAAGTTTGAAGCTGTACGTTTATTGGCTCGGGTTTGTGTGTTTGGTCTTTATCAGGCTGAAATATAAACTTTTCTCTTCATCTTCAGCTGTCGAACAGAGGACTGCAGGTCTTGAGTCAAAGATTGGTATTTAGAACCATCTATGATTCCCTCTATCTTGACCAGAGTCCCATTTCCAGCAAAAAAAAAAAAAAAAAAAAAGCAGCCACAATGCTACCACCACCATGTTTCACTGTCGCTATTGTGTTCTTCGGGTGATAAGAGGTCTTTGTAGCAAAACATCATTATGTAATTATGTAGGAATAGAAATATCTTCCCTGATCCTGGATATTGTCACTGTCTATTTGTTTAGCTGTGTTCTATCCAGAATCACACATATTTACGAAAATACAAAATATACATAGGATGTCTGTCCGAATCAGTGCAATAATATAAACCTTGCAGCCAAAACTACTATCAGAGCTGCTATTACTAGACACATCTACGCATTACTATCCCAGGACACTTTGGGCTTGAGGTGGGGTACACCCTGGACAGTGCCAATCCGTTGCAGGGCACACCCACAAAAACAACGGGCAATTTGGGAACGCCAATTAACCTAACTTGGATGTCTTTGAACAGTTGAAGGAAACCAGAGTATGCGGAGAACACGTACACAAACCATGCACAGACCCGAGGTGGGAATCGAAACCATCAAACCTGGCGGTGCAAGGCTACAGTGCTAACCACTACGCCACCATGCTACCGGCCCATGAAATTCATCATTAAGTAAAAAAAAAAAAAGCGTATTTTTAGATTGTTATGAAGTAATATTCACAGTTAGCATGCATGATATGGTGGGCTTTAATCTATACTCAAAAAAATTAATCAGAGGACGTATTACCTTGATTAAAAACATGTTTGCAAGATGAAAATCCTATTTTAATATGTTTAATAAACATGGTAAATTGACAACATTGTTTAAATGAGTTGTGGCCACTTAATAATGTGGGGGATTACCTCAACTTAGTCATGTGCATCATTTAAACTTAAATGTCTGCATTTTAAAAACTTTTGTTGTCATTGTGGTCATTTAATAAAATTCTCTGTTAATCAATTTCTCTCCACGAGAGCGAGGCCCCACTGCTATTCACTTGAAATAAGACCGGTTCAAACAACTGCATGTTGCTGCAGAAAGGTTGAAACTGCATGTTGGAGGATCCCTCCAGAATAAATACGGCAGAGGAAAAAAAAAAAACATTTTCAAGTTGAGAATTTCTCTTACAAAGAATTTTGACTATTGTATTACATTGTGCTAGTCATTTTAACAAAATGTAAAATAACAAAATGTAAAATGTAATACTGTAGCAGTAAATAATTGATAATTTTTAAATTTCTGCCATAGGGAGGCATATCATTTTAAGGGTTAACAATTAAAACCTCATTGTTTAAAATCTGTTGTTTGTGATTGACTAAATTTGGTAGCCTTGGATGCTTATGCATGAGACAGGAAAGTCTCTTGTTTCTTTCTACAGTGTTGCTTTTGTGCCAACAGATCCTGCCAAGATCAAGCACATGCTTCCTGAGGTATGATGATTGTTTAAACTCATCCCCGAAAAGAAGGATGCTGTTCATTGATGTTGACCCATTCAGATCATATTAACTAATGAACTTTTCTCACATCCGTTCCCCATCGTTAGCACAATACTGTTGAAACATGCAGTGAAGTAGCCATCCGCCGCCTAATTGTTACCTTGGGGAGGAGGAGGAGAATGAAAGTAAAAACATCGTCTTGCAAAACTTAAATCCTTACTGAAAAACGCTCTCTGTTGGTCTGAATTCTATAGAATGTTCTACTTGCATCCATTTCTTAACCAACTCATTGTATTAGTATCTTTAATTAGCTTCAAGTTGAGCCTATAAATATTTAGTTATCTTTTTCTGGTGAAAATCTCATAGAATATGGTATTTTGGTTTGGTGATAAACACTCTTTCCATTATGTTTTGTGAATTCATGGTAAATCATTTCATGCCATTAATTTTGCTTTAACTTAGGGACGCAACCTGTTTATTTAGCCAATTTAATTGAATTTACTTACAGCCTACAAGCCGCATTATCATTTTATTATCTTTAATATGCTAACCTTCATTTATGTACTTCCTTTTTCCGGGGAGATGCAAATGACAAAAATCGACTTCCACATTTTAGACGAAGTTGGAAGACAATCTTGAAAATCCAATCGCATCGCTTCTTTTTGTCATGTGATCAGGGAGGTGAAGAAACTACCTGGTTGAGAAAATAGCAGCTGCCGTGAGTGAACTAAATGCATTTAATGGATTTTTTGAGAATTTTGAACTGGCTTCAAAAGCCAACAATCAATTACACTATTAAATAAGACATAAGGCATTATACAAATTGTATCATGTGCGAAAACCATATTATATATTTAAGTTATGTAGGATACTTGACTGTAACCATTTTTTTCCCCCTCTTGCTCCTATCATTAGCACTGACTCCACTATGATGCAGTTAATAGTAATATTTTTTTTAAAGAAAATTAAGCACAGCAATAATGACAACTGTCAAAAATTGTGTACAAGAGATACACATGTGGTGTGTAAGATGCTGTTGAGTTTGCTACGTCTGCTTCTGTTCATGCCATCTTGTTGACGCTGTGATTGATAACTGAGGCTCATTCATACAATATTGATTTTGTAAACATGATTGTTGAACGGAACAACTTGATGCAGTTACTTCATCATGTGCGATCATAGATCGATACACTGATAGATCAACTCATCTCACTCATGCTAACTGGCTTTATTTGTACATAAACTTTTCTAGCAACCTCCTTAGCTGTATGTATTACGAGATGATGGTGATGCACTTATTCAGGCTGATGTTACATTCAAATTCATTTCTGAACTGAAACCCTTTACTATTCATAGACAGAACATTATGAGTCAATAGTTTCAGTTCCTGACAGAATGTTCCTGAACATCTAATACCAGTACTTGTAGAAGTGTTCTATTTGAGTTCATCTGATCTGTCGTTCGTCTCGATCTGCCAGCACTCGACCAGATGGATAAATCCAAGGGCTTGACTCAGCTTTCCTGAAATGTTGGCGCTGTAAAACACTCAGAATATTCATTACTCTAATAGTCTTGAAGCAAGGGTTGTGTGAACCGGGAGCTATTTGTGGTTTTCCAGAGTAAACACAAAAGATGTTTAGCATACACTGAAAGGGCATGGATGAACGAACATGCTGGTGTTATCTCATAGATACTGAAATTTTAGAAAGTTAGAGCTGCTGACAAAGAAATTTGACTTGAGCTGCACATATCCTGAGTTATATCCTGAATTCCGGTCAAAGGTGGTATAAGATTTTACAGGATCTGAACCAGCTGGGATAGCACCATCTGCTGGTCTAAAGACCATTTCTACGTAGTTTGATCAGGAAGAGAAGAGATCTGACATGCAGCTGCAAGTTTGAGGCTTAACACCTTTTTAACAGCTTCTCAATAACCTGCTTTGAAAAGCACTGCCGCTGTAACTCACAGGGCACACAAGCACTCACACACTGTGGGTAATTTGGAAACGCTTTGGCTCTTCATGTGGAAATCAACCAAGAACAGGGAGAACACACACAGACCTGAGGCTGGAATCGCAGCCTCCATCAAAAATGTCATTCAGAACCTTATCTCAGGGTCAGGTGTAGACATTGAACTATGGTTCGGAAGGTCCCAGGTTCAAATCCCATGACCACCAAGTTGTCCCTATTGGGCCTTTGAGCAAGGCCCTCAACTGCTCAGATGTTTTGACAGGATATAAATGGTTTCCCCATTACAAATATGTGACTAAAATGTATGAGTATTCAATAACAACCAGGACTTTAGATTGTGCAAAAATCACAGTACACAGTTATGATAGTTTTACTATCTTTATTTGTCTATATAATCCCCTGCTACACTAATGCGCTTCACTAGTGCTTGGATACCATCAAGATAGAAAGTTTTCTCAGTATGCCGGAGCCATGATTGTACTGTCTGCTTCACGTCTTAAATCGATGGTCTCCCACTGTGTGGTTTGTCATCAATGCTGGTTTCCCCTCTGTTAAACTTCTTCATCCGTCTGTGCACATTGTTTGTCAATGGTGTCATCTCTGTAAACGTGCTGTAGCACAGGGGGAGACCATCAACGGCGACAAAATAGGTTTTCAAAGAGGATTCGAGAGTTGGGATCAACGATGGTGCAACTGCGCTGCTTATGATGGAAATGACTATGTTAAGTGGTACCTTTATATAGAAGAGGAGTTACTCTACCACCAAGTTGTGTTTGTAATTTGCAAACACACTATGGCAATTGATAGAAAAAAAGAGTTAAAAAAAATAGTTAAGCACCCCATGGGGGTACGTTGGCGTAGTAGCCTTGCACCTCCAGGGTCCGGTTTTGATTGCCATTGCATGTTCTCCCTGTGCTTGGTGAGTTTCCTCCGGGTACTCCAGTTTCCTCCCACAGTCCAAAATCATGCAGACTAGGCTAATTGTCGTTCCCAAATTGCCCCTAGTGTGTCAGTGTACGTAGGTGTGTGTGTCCTGCAATGGATTGGCACTCTGTCCCTGCCCTAGGTCTCCTGGGATAGGCTCCGGGACCCCCGCGACCCTGTATACAAGATTAAGCGGTATAGATGATGAGTGAGTAAGTGTATTATGTGCCCTTTTTGCATTACTTTCACTTACACATACACTGTATATCTCAGTGAGGTAAAACGTCATCCTTTGGGAAACTGTAGTGCATTACAGACATAAAAACCCATCACCAGTCTACCAATTTGAAATGATCCATCACAAGCGTATCCTTACTACAATGTTTTCTTCCTTCTTTTTTTGTGGTAGCCGTTTCCCTATGGTTAATGTCTTGGACTTTAGACAAAACAATTTTGACCATAAATGGCTGCACCATTTAAGACCCCTTCTTATGTTTGTATGACTTTTAGATAACCTAATGAAATGTAGGCAGATGTTAAAAAAGCCGCAAATATAATTCAATCATCCTTGTACGAGGGCGTACTAAAATATTTAGAGATCAGCTGTTTACAAGCTCTTTACAAGTTTTTTCATCGCACCCATATTTCGACACTGGTAATGATCCTCGATATGGGTCATCCATGGCACACTGGCGGAGTTCTTGACATCAATACGATGTTTGTTCCGCTCCTGAGGACTGACTTGGCAGCAACATGGCACAAGTTCAAATCACATGTAAGGATTTCCTGGATTGTTCACACCAACAAAGGCAGCAATGCTGTGTGCAATGCATCTTGTCAAATGTCTTTAGAATAGTTGCCCAGTTTTAAGCAGAATTTCACATTCTCTTTTTGTCCTAACTTGCCGTCCATAATGTAATTGCAGATGTGGTAAATCATGTGGTCAGAATATCACCAGTTACACAGCTCCCTATGTACACAGGACAATGTCTTTTGGCACACTGACTTATGAAGATCAGTGCACCCTGTGACTGTGCGTGCAGCCTTGTGCCTTGTCTACTGGCATGTTACAAGACTAACATACCACCTCGTACAGTATGTTTCCATATTATTTTTCTAAGTTCACACAGACCAAGGGAAACATCAGCTGACGTCAGCTTCGGACATGTCTGATGCAGAGTTAATAGTATAAACATTTTTTCACAGAAGACAGATCAGTACCTTTTATTGTTAGTATAAAGATTTCTCATATTCCAACATTACAAAATTGTATTTATGCAAATCATAGCAGTTATTGTGAATGGAAGGGCAAAGAGCTGCTCGGGGAGGAATAGTAATACCAAAAATGATCAACATTTCTAGTTCGATCGGGAAGAGAAGAGATCTGGTATGCAGCCGTAAGTTTGAACCTCGACACCTTTTTAACAGCTCTGTTTAACTGGTGTTAGTAGAAATACCATGTTTTATCCAAGTATGCAAAAATAACACCCAACAATCAATCTTATGAGTTCATAGCTGCAGCAAGAAGTTAGTACAAAGTCTTTGAGAAGGAAGTTACAGCAGCAGACTGTATGAAGAATTTTAAAGGGTAAACGATGATATTGGAAAGTTATTTCTCTGAAAATTAAAGGCGGTATCGCGAAATCAGATGCAGTCATAAGTACAATAAATGCAAAAAAAAAAAAAAAAAAAACACTGAAAAAAAAATCCTGTTCACAGGAACGCATCTTTTTTTCTTTTCTTTTTTAAATATGTCCATGCTGTCTCAGTACCCTGTACTTAAATGACCAAAAGTATGTGGACACTTGATCATTCTTATCAAATCTGCTCGTTAAGCATCCTATTCCAGATAACATTCCAATGTTCTGAGAACAATGTTGACTAAATATTGGAAGATGGCTGTTGGGGTTTGTGTTCATTCAGCCAGAAGAGCCTCAGTCAGAAGAATTGGGGTGCACTCAATGTTACAGTTCATCCCTATTGTGTTCAGTAAGGCTGTGATTAGTGCTTTGTTTTCCAGTTATTTGAGTTCTTTCACACCGACCTTGGCAAATCACGTCTTTATGTACTGTGCCTTGTGTAGAGAAGGACGTTCATGCTGGAACATGGCCGAGCTCTTCACGTGCGTCCGAATTTGTGGCAGAGATTTGAGGAAAACCCACACACAGTACGAGTGTGATGATTGGGTGTCCATGTACCTTCGGCGATGGAAGATTATAATATAAAGATTTCCAAACTCATTCGAAGTGAAAAGGAAAGCAGCATTTATAATGATGATAGTGGAAAACTAATACTGACTGTACTTGTAAACTAATGGCCTAGTGTCTCATCATTATAGTTGCTAAAGCTCGATCTGTGGCTGAAGTCTGAACCTCTGGCAGAGGTAATGAAGACTGCCATAAAATTTACATAGATCTTTGCTACAAGCTCGACTTTTACAAATAAACACTATTATATAGAGGAGTAGCGTTTCTGTAAATATACTTCCTTTGAATCATTCATAAGTCTATAATACACATATATCTGCAATGTACATCTTATTACATATTACTGCATTACAATTTTTTAAAAGGAAATCAAGTTTAGACCTTTCGTTTAATCCCAGTTTACTACTTAAAGTCTCCCAACATGTACTCTATTATTGTCATTGTGCTTTTAAATGGAAAAAAAAAACAGTTCTGTGCAAAAGTCTTGACTCCCCCCCCTTATTTCTTCATATTTTACCTTCAAAGAGCCAGCCATTCTTGTATTTTTAGTACAGTCTTGAGAAATAGTTCTCCATGCTTCCTGAATTACTTTTCAGTCCACTCCCTGTACCTGACCATTAGATTTTCTTTGTTAATCCACAAAGTGACCCATAAATCATTCAATAATAAGAAACATCCAATTAAGGCATGAAGCAGTGAGAAACATGATCAGGCCGGTGATTAATATACTGGTGATGCTGAATGCTGAGTGGTTGGAACAGACGAGAGGGGAAATGAGGTCGCTGTTCGGGCTGTTACATAAACAATCATGCATTCACCTTCTATACTGCTTATCCTGTATACAGGAGCCTATAGCAAAAGACTTGGTGCATGAGGAACACCCTGGGTACATTGTAAACAGGTTGCCAATCCATCACAGGGCGCACACACACCCCCACCCCCACCCACCCACACCCTCTCAATTGAACTCTCAACCCTAGAGGTGCACGTTGCAGTAAAAGGTGTTCCCATTTGTTTATAATTAAATTTATTTAATATGAAAAAAAGAGGCGTGGATCAAGACAGGTGCACAGTACTGTACGTGAAGCATTCCAAAAATATTATCAAATCAACAAAACAAACCCTGGAATCGTTTAGCCATTTGTGTACCTTTTAGCATGATTGTTGTATATAGAGCTAATATTTCACTTCACATAACTTTTCAGTCCAGTTTTGTGCAACAAGGTGCTGTTTTGTGGAGAAAAAAAAAAAAAAAAAAAAAAGAGTCTCACAGAAGCTGATGATCTATCAGGTCGTGAAGAGAGTGAAGAAACGGATGAGAACTAAATGAGTAACAAAGAGCATGCTTTTTTTTTTTTCCAAGAATAATGGAAATGATGAAGGATAAAACCCCAGTCTTGGTGTCTGCCTCTAAGGTTTAGTGACTGTGTGCTGTGCAATGTTACCAAGTCTCCTGTTGAGATTTGAAGAAAGTAGTGTAGCTGATGCATGGTTAATAGGGATTAAGTGGCATGCTTCATCTTTACACGCCTGTATGATTCATCAGTCTGGTGCCCGATGTCAAGGCTGCTATTTCTCTAGAAAGGTAGTCAGGCTCTTTCTCAGGCTGTTCAGGTCACAGATCTTGACGTCCAGCACCTCGATGACTTTTCGCACTTCGTTCTCCGCCTGCTGCCGTGCGTCCAGCGAAGACGCCAGCTTCTGCTCCGCTTTCTGCACTTGCTGTTCCAGCTCGAGGTTCCTCTGCTCCAGCTCCTAACGACAAAGCGGAGACGCTTCCAGTTACACTAAAATCTACTTTACTGCTGCACCAAGAAGGATTATTAAACAGAGGACCTCAAGCATACCTGCATTCTTTTAGTAATCTCTTCCCTCTCTTTCTCCAGATCCTGAAAATCAGATTTCCTGCCCTGTAGCTTTGTAATTTCCTGCAAGCGTAAATATATTTATTCCTCGGTTTTATGCCAGAAATGGACCGCGTTGAGAAATGTACAAATCCAAACAAGCTTCCAGAATCAGTAAAGGAATAAGTAAATATGAAGCATGGAATACATAATGAAGTAGCAACTCTTTCCTTCGAACTAAACTGGAAAACTTTGTGTAAAAGTAAACGCAATTAAAAATCCAAACAGTTAAAAAAATAATAATAATAATTCTCACATGAATTATGCACACATTCTGAGCAGGATTGAATTGGATAGGTATCCTACACACAAACACACACACACACACACACACACACATACTAATGCTTGAGTATGCCTACAGTGCAGAATTATTGGCACCCCGCAAGAGAATAAACAAAAACAAAAAAATAAAACATACAAGTCACTGTATCTTTTTCTTTTCAATAACATATATTCTCACTAGAATTACTAGATCTCAAACACTTCCCAAATATGTATTAAATAAATGCAAATAAATCAACAAGGCTGTTTTGTAGCAATTAAAGCGCTACAAATGGACGTACTTCATCTTTAGACTTTAGAAGGGCCTCCATGTCTTCTACAGACTGAAAGAGATCCACGGTCCTGATCTCACACGATGCAGCATGTCCACTTGAGCTCGATTCCAGCTCGGCCACCTGAAATCCACAACGAGACGACAGTGAATAATTTCATCCTTACAAATCAAATCAGACCACTTTGTCTTGTGCGAGCTGGGGAAAGGAGGAAAAAAAAAAAAAAAAAGTTCTCGACGACATATCGTCATCGTAGTAAATCCCTTTACGAGCGGCGTGTGTGAACTCCAGGAAACCTTGGAGTTCGTTGCAGCTGTTTTGCCTCCTTACAGTTCACATAGTACATTTGCCATGACCTAGATACAGTTCTTCCAAAGCATGAGTAATAAATCTTCGCTTGGTCACTGAAAAACCCTTGAAGCATGTCCAAACAGGGTCAGGACACCTCTTGGTTTTGAGCACACCCGGGCTGTAGTGCGCTGATCATATTTCGACTTCTATTATATTACAACAAACTAACAGCAGAACGTTCGCCAGAGCCATTTTTCTTTCTTTTTTTTTTTCCACATTAGAGTCAGGATGATGCATTGTTCTCGTGCATCTCTTCCCATGAGACCTGAACTACATTGCACCACCTACATGGGCCGTATTCAAAGCGGGCGAATTAAATTCAGTGTTGGGAAAGTTACATATTTTCTGAATTAGGATGAGGCCCTTACTTAAGTAGATTTTCTGGGTGCACCGTTCAGATTATGCAGTATTTAGTTTACACATCTGAGGTTGCCAAATATTTCTTGAATAAATAGCATCTAGAGAACCACCAGTGCTTAGCTTTGAGAAAAAAAAAAGAAAAAAAAAAAAAACACAGGATGCAAAATGTAGGATATAAAAACAATAGAGAAAATAAATAAATATTAATAATGGAAAAAAAAAAAACATTGAAATAAACATATATTAGGAGTCTTTGATATTGCCAATATATTGCTGAATAAAAGGTCCCGATTGTAATTTCCACATTATTCACTGCTTATTTGGATTAATTTAACAATATGGTTATAAAATAGCACTTAATGCAGCACAACACATACAGTGATGTGAAAAAGTATTCACTCCTTCCTGATCTTTTATGGTTTTGCATATTTGTCACACTTAAATGATTAAGACATTCATAGACATGTTAATATTGCCACAGGGATAACCTGAATAAATACAAAATGCAGTTAAAAATAAATAAATAAATAAATAAATAAAGATATCCAAACCTGCCTGTCCATATGTGAAAAAGTATTTGCCCCCTAAACCTAATAACTGGTTGTTGGCGGTAAAAACTACAATCAAGTGTTTGCGATAATCGGCAATGAGTCTGTCACATCGCTGTGGAGGAATTTTGGTCCACTCCATTTTGCGAAATTGTTTTAATTCAGTCACACTGGAGGGGTTTCGAGCATGAACGGCCTTGTTTAAGGTCATGCCACAGGATCTCAATAGGATTTAAAGCGAGGCTCCTTTTTTTCCTTTCCAGCCATTCAGAGGTGGACTTGCTGATGTGTTTTATTGTCTCACTCATTCAGGGTCGCAGGAAGCCTGGAGCCTCTCCCAGGAAACTCGAGGCAAGAAATGAGGTGGATGCCAATGGAGTGTCAATCCATTGAAGCACACACACATGGGCAATTTGGGCATTTTTTAAATGCAATTCTAAATGTGCTATATACAACCACGTTTATCAACAGGATTTGAAAAAGTCTTTAGACTTAGGCTCAATAACAGACAAGTCTGAAGTGGTGAAACCAAAGATCTATGTAGAGTCTGCTCTGAGAAAAAAAAAAAAAAAGGAAAACAACTGGCCTGGTCTCTGAGTCTGTGCGTCTCCTGCTGATACTCAGTGAGCTGACTTTTCCACTGTTCGATGCTGCTGTTGGCTTCCCGGAGCGCCGTGACAAGCTTAGAGTTGCTCTCCCTCAAAGTGAATAGCTCGGTCTCCATGCTTGTCTCGCATATGGATCTATAAAAAACAGATTATGATATGAACTCAGAGTCAAACTCACAGGTAAAGCTGCAATGAGTATAATATAGATTAGTGTATGGAATGTGTTTAGAATAATAGAATAAAAAAAAAAAAAAAACAGTTTGATTGTATAGAGTGAATATATATATATATATATATATATATATATATATATATATATATATTATATTTATATAGAACTGGTGTACTATATGAAATATTATATTTAGGATGTTTATCCAATAATACTAACAACACCTTCAGTTGATGTTTTTTGAGAACAGTAGATGCATTACCCTTCAGAGTGTATCTTTTTTACATACTCCTTCTTCACGGTCGGTTCCAGGTCTGCGCTCTTGCTCCGAAATAGCTTGTCCTCCCCAGAGCCATTTACACACAGAAATGCTGCTGTAGAGTGGCGATCTTCAGACAGGCCCTGAACAACGGACAGTCGAGAGGGAGGAAAGGATTCGGACTCGGTAAGACCCCCTTATCAGACTCCAAGAATAACAGACCACACTTTCTCTTACAATTATTTAGTATTATTACCAACGAAATAATTGTAAAGTATTCTGCAGTCATGTACGTGATGAATATTACACTTTTACTGGTAGATAAGTAATTAATAAAATAAAACATATCCAGAGAAAAATAAACCACAAAAAACAAATGAATGGGATTTTGTTTTGTTGTTTTTTTTGCACAGAAAAATCATGAAAAAGAAAATCTATAGTCAGAGGTATATTTAATATAAAGTATAGTATAAAATGAATAAGCCATGATGTATGAAATAGATCTTTGTTTTTTGTTAATGTTTCTTGCTGATGTACATAAATACAGACAGTTAATGGAGCAACTCATAAATAGCAACTCATAAATAAATGTAACTTTATAGATGCCTCAGACTCTATATAAATCTAATCCATTAACAGTGCGTGAAGTGATAAAGCCATACTCAAGGCATCTTTATTTATTTATTTATTTATTTACGATTTCTAAATGACTTTGCTTTCATGTACCAGTGCTTTCATGCAGCACTTCAAAATGGCTTTTATTAATTGAAAAGAAGTCCACTTATACCAGCCAAAGGCGCACACTCTGTTTCTTTGAATCATTCATAATACTCAAGTGGGATTAAAGGATGAAGAATTCTCCTTTAGTGACCAATTCATACAGACCTTCCACACGGCTTTAGAGAGGCATAGAGTGCTTCTTAGCTATGGATAGTAAACCTACATTACACAGAAGGGTTCTGTTAGTGTCTACACAATTCCTGATATAAAGTTTTGGACATTTGGAATTATTTGGAATTGCTTAGCATTTAATTTTTTTTTTCATCTATTGTATCTATTGTATATTGTCACGTCTCATATATAGTGCAATTTTGTATAGCGAGTTTCAAGGCACAACTTCAAGTAACCTTGACGATTTATTTAGGCACAGGGTGTCATGAAGGAATGAACTCACTACATTATACAAGAATGAATGTATCGTGTTTTAATGTACTGCAGGATAAAAACCTGTAGAGATGAGATGTTTAAACCGGGACTGATCAGCTCAAACTTCTCTTGCGATTTCTCCCTCACAAGTCGTGCAGCCTCTTTGACTTCTTTGAACTGCTCTGAGAACTGTACAATATAAAATGACAAAACCCAAATTCAACAGATTTTTTTGCAAATATTTTCAGATTGCATCAGATAGCATTCGATTGGATGGGACTGAAGTTGATGAATGGATGTAATTCTGATGGTTCGTTTGGGACAGTTGGGACTGGGATGGGTATTAATTGGGATTGGGATAACTGGATAGATTTGCATGAAATGGAATTGGAATAAATAACATAGGAATTGATAAATGGGTATAGAATAGATACATGGCGAGATAACTACTGTATATGATGGATGGATAGATAAATGAGTATGGGATGGATGGATTATTACATTAGTATGGGATGGATGGATGAAGGGATGGATGGCTAAGTATGGGTTGGAATGTTGGATGGATGGATGGATAGTATTATAGTATTTGATGGATGAATAGATGGGGAAATAAATATGGGGTGGATGGATGGATTGCTAAATCAGTATGAGAATGATGGATGGATGGATGGATGGATGGATGGATGGATGGACATCTAAATAAGTATGGGGTGGATGGGTGACTTGCTAGAAAGGTATGTGATGGGTGGATGGATGGCTAAACAAGTATGGGGTGGATGGATGGATGGCTAAATTTGGATGTGATGGATGGATGGATGGATGGCTAAATTAGGATGTGATGGATGGCTAAATTAGGATGTGATGGATGGATGGCTAAATTAGGATGTGATGGATGGCTAAATTAGGATGTGATGGATGGATGGATGGCTAAATTAGGATGTGATGGATGGATGGATGGCTAAATTAGGATGTGATGGATGGATGGATGGCTAAATTAGGATGTGATGGATGGATGGATGGCTAAATTAGGATGTGATGGATGGATGGATGGCTAAATTAGGATGTGATGGATGGATGGATGGCTAAATTAGGATGTGATGGATGGATGGATGGATGGCTAAATTAGGATGTGATGATGATGGATGGATGGCTAAATTAGGATGTGATGGATGGATGGATGGATGGCTAAATTAGGATGTGATGGATGGATGGATGGCTAAATTTGGATGTGATGGATGGATGGATGACTAAATTTGGATGTGATGGATGGATGGATGGATGGATTGCTAAATTGGATGTGATGGATGGATGGCTAAATTTGGATGTGATGATGGATGGATGGATGGATGGCTAAATTTGGATGGATGGATGGATGGATTGCTAAATTTGGATGGATGGATGGATGGATTGCTAAATTTGGATGGAAGGATGGATTGCTAAATTAGGATGTGATGGATGGATGGATGGATTGCTAAATTAGGATGTGATGGATGGATGGATTGCTAAATTAGGATGTGATGGATGGATTGCTAAATTAGGATGTGATGGATGGATTGCTAAATTAGGATGTGATGGATGGATTGCTAAATTAGGATGTGATGGATGGATTGCTAAATTAGGATGTGATAGATGGATTGCTAAATTAGGATGTGATGGATAAAAACTAAATTAGCAAATTTAGATTGCTAAATTAGGATGTGATGGATGGATAGATGGATGGATGGCTAAATTAGAATGTGATAGATGGATTGCTAAATTAGGATGTGATGGATGGATGGATGGATTGCTAAAATAGGATTGCTAAATTAGGATGTGATGGATGGATGGATGGCTAAATTAGGATGTGATGGATGGATGGATGGTTGGATGGCTAAATTAGGATGTGATGGATGGATGGATGGATGGATAAATTAGGATGTGATGGATGGATGGATGGATGGATGGATGGCCAAATTAGGATGTGATGGATGGATGGCCAAATTAGGATGTGATGGATGGATGGCCAAATTAGGATGTGATGGATGGATGGCCAAATTAGGATGTGATGGATGGATGGATGGCTAAATTAGGATGTGATGGATGGATGGCTAGCTAAATTAGGATGTGATGGATGGATGGCTAAATTAGGATGTGATGGATGGATGGATGGATGGCTAAATTAGGATGTGATGGATGGATGGCTAAATTAGGATGTGATGGATGGATGGCTAAATTAGGATGTGATGGATGGATGGCTAAATTAGGATGTGATGGATGGATTGCTGGATTGCTAAATTAGGATTGCTAAATTAGGATGTGATGGATGGATTGCCAAATTAGGATGTGATGGATGGATGGCTAAATTAGGATGTGATGGATGGATGGCTAAATTAGGATGTGATGGATGGATGGATGGATAAATTAGGATGTGATGGATGGATGGATGGATGGATGGCCAAATTAGGATGTGATGGATGGATGGCCAAATTAGGATGTGATGGATGGATGGCTAAATTAGGATGTGATGGATGGATGGCTAAATTAGGATGTGATGGATGGATGGATGGCTAAATTAGGATGTGATGGATGGATGGCTAAATTAGGATGTGATGGATGGATGGATGGCTAAATTAGGATGTGATGGATGGATGGCTAAATTAGGATGTGATGGATGGATGGCTAAATTAGGATGTGATGGATGGATGGATGGATTGCTAAATTTAGATGTGATTGATGGATTGCTAAATTAGGATGTGATTGATGGATTGCTAAATTAGGATGTGATGGATGGATTGCTAAATTAGGATGTGATGGATGGATTGATAAATTAGGATGTGATGGATGGATTGCTAAATTAGAATGTGATGGATGGATTGCCAAATTAGGATGTGATGGATGGATGGATTGCTAAATTAGGATGTGATGAATGGATGGATGGATTGCTAAATTAGGATGTGATGAATGGATGGATGGATGGCTAAATTAGGATGTGATGAATGGATGGATGGATGGCTAAATTAGGATGTGATGGATGGATGGATGGCTAAATTAGGATGTGATGGATGGATGGCTAAATTAGGATGTGATGGATGGATTGCTAAATTAGGATGTGATGGATGGATTGCTAAATTAGGATGTGATGGATGGATGGCTAAATTAGGATGTGATTGATGGATGGCTAAATTAGGATGTGATGGATGGATGGATGGCTAAATTAGGATGTGATGGATGGATTGCTAAATTAGGATGTGATGGATGGATGGATTGCTAAATTAGGATGTGATGGATGGATAGATGAATGGATGGATGGATGGATGGATTTCTCAACTACTGTAGTATGTGGTGGATGGATGGATGGGTGGATAAATGTTTATGGAATCACTGCTTTATTGGTCTTGTAAGTGAAACTATAATTAATCATTAAAAAATTCATTTGGATTTTAATGTTTAATCGTGTAATTAGGCTTTTTACTTATTTAACAGTTAAACCGATCTGTTTACATCATTATAATCCAGGAAGAACAGTAATTGAAGAGGAATCGTTGTTGTTTGGAAAACTGCTGACCTGTTGAAGATGCTGCTCTGTCGAAAAGCCTAATCCATACACAGTGTTTGCCCTGCTGTCTGCCCACTGCCCAAACTTCTGTGATGTCTTGGTGAAGGTCATGTTGGGTGTCACAGTGCTGTTGATAATCGCCTGAGTCAAAGAAAATGGTTACAAGAAGTCAACTTAAAATAAAGACCATACAAGTTGTAGTGCATTGTATCTAGTGGTTTTACCTTTGTGCCTCCTACACTTATAATCCGATACACAGTCCTGCTGGCATCATAGAAGAATGAGACAGTGACTGCATGCTTGCTGGCTGGAATCCAGTTTCGCTTAGTGGCCGGGTCAATCTGAAACACGTGCGCCTTCGTGCTAAACAGAGGCTGCTCCCTGTTGGACACCACAAAACTCACATTAAATCTGAAGACTGAAGACTTCATAAAACATATTTGAAGGATTAAAAGATATGACATGTAAAAGCAGAAGCAAAAAGTTAAAAAAAAAATAAATCTACCACATCATAAGCAAAGGGCAACCTCCAGTTCTGGAAAATGAAGTGAACGTATTGTAGAAGTGCCATAATGTGCAGTTCCTCAAATGTCCACTAGGGGCTCCAACAGTGAGATAACCTCTAAAGAGCTCCATGTTAAAATGCCCAGTTTTACAACAGAAATAAACTTTGCAGTCTGCTACAAAATAAAACATTTGAGTCTCAATAGTTAGAGTAGATAAATAGATTATAAATAGATTATAAATAGACTACTAAATTAAACATATAGAACATATCAATTATTAGCCACCACAGCAATTTAGCTAACCAAAAGTTAGCTTGCTAGCCTCTGGGTGGTAACCAAGTTATGTAGGCGGGTCCAAACAACAGCCAGGCTCCATTTGATCCGCGCACTTGCCCATATATGGATTACCCAGCGTTTTGCCGATCACTTATGGATGACATTAATGGGAGGGTTTGTCCAGTTCTTCTTTATACAGTCTATTATTATAAGCCACCTCAAAAGATGTCCTTAACTCACCATTTCAGACTTGAAATAATATCAATATGTTCAATATGGAGTGGGTAAAACTTCAGGCTTGGATCAAAATTTGTTTCCACAATTTAGAAAGGACGTGTGGCCCTAACATTAATGTAAAAACAATTGATACAGGAAAAATAATTGCACCCCATTATTTTTGTATTATTCATGCATGATGCACAACATTTTCAGGAACTGTTTTTATTTCTAACATCATCATCAATATACGAAATTCATATTTTGTTCATTTGCTAATGAAAAAGTTTGCACTTTCAAATGGTATAATAATTTCATGGTAGGCACAAAATTGCAAATGTGCAAATAAAGAATAAAAAGGCATAAAAATATTTGTTATCATTATTTTACAATATTCAGCACACCACACACTGGAAAATATGCATCTGTGGACTAAAAACATCGTTATACTAGATAACAATCCCTGAAAAATTCATGCATCTAAAATTAATAATTAAACCATAACATCTTAAGCTGTGGATGCTCTACAGGACTTTCACAATTCTACAGGAGTGCCTTACCACGCCAACTGGACACAACTTGGGACGATTTGGAATCCTATATAAAATCTTGTACATTCCTATAGTGGATCTTCAACTTTATGGAATTTTATTTATATATTTTTTATATTATATTATATATATTTTTTGCAATGGCAACACTCCTTGAAGGTAGTATTAATCAAATACAGTACGAGTTGTTCAGCCAGGAGGCCTCCAGTGATAGCACATGGAGTGAATTACTAATATCCAAAGCTCAGACTTTATTAACTTTGCATTTCAAGTCACTTGTTTGAAACTTGTCATGATGGACAGTGTGAGTGTAATGAATAATGAGCCGTCAAACCAAGTCCTGCTGAGGCCTGCTGCAGTTTCCTCAGCTTTCAAACTTAATTTCTACCAGTGTACACTATATCGTACTGTACATATTTTATTGGATGGAAATCGAGCATTAACACTTTTGCAATAATTTATTTCTATAGCGCTTTTAACAATGGTCATTGTCTCAAAGCAGGACTTAACAGAACTATGCTAAGCAATTTAGTTGTCAGCTCCACATTTATTGGCACCCTTTAAGGCACCTGTGATGGAGTGGTACCCTGTTCAGGGTGTACCTCACCTCTGGCCCACGGGGTCAAGGAGACTTTGGGGACATCCATCTAAGGGCGCGCACACACAAACACACACACTACAGGCAACTTGGAAACACCAATTAGAACTCATTTTCACCGAGCATGGGAGAACATAGAATCTCTGCGCACACAGACCTGAGGTGGGAATCGAACCCTCAGCGTGCAAGGCTAACCACTACGCCACCGTGCCTCCCAAATTAATAACAACAACAACAACGCCATTGTATAAAATAAACATTTAGATTTTTTCAGACAGCAGAAAAGAAAGGAAAAAAACTTTAATACAGCCTTGATTTTTAAGACCAATATTAGCTACAAAAATTTAAAGGCTCTTTTACATACAGTACTAGTGATCTAACTCTTCTAGCAGGAGAAAATCCCAAATGGTTTCCTGTTCGCATTGTTCAAGTCCTACGATTCACAGAGCACTACACCTGAACGCCCGGCGTGAATAGTGTAGAAAGACATTTACATTTCTACCCCACAACACTTCAGTCCTCACTTTCTGCCAGTCCCCACTTTTCCTTCCGATTTGAAAAACGCACTGGAGCGAATCCGGAGCGTGTGTTTGGGCCGGGCGGGGTCACTCCTTTAGCTTCATCCGTATGGCTGCTGGAATATTAATCATCCATTTTTTTCTAAATAATTTTAGTTGCTGCAACCTATTTATAGCAGTGATTCGCACATAAAACTGAGAAATCTATTACAGGATGTCTTCTCTAACAGGATTAATGAAATTTCTATCGATCTAAACACTCAGAGAGAAGCTCCAACCACTCAGCGCAAGTGCTCAAGGTGCGTCCTCACACATTCCAGCGAGTCTGTGCCCGGCGATGCGAAGAAAGGTGGCAAGGTCACAAAGCAGCCCCTCCCTGATCAGGTAGATTTGGTGTTTTTTTTTTTTTTTTTTAAATATCATTACGTGCATGATAAAGTTTTAAATTTTTTTTTATCTCACTCTTGCTTTGTGTCCAACATGGGAAAATGTAAAGTGTATGATCAAATTACCTATGCCTGGTTTCCAAATCACTTATCTGTATTTCAAGTAGAATTTTACTACCTGCGCCCATCAAGTCAATAGCCAATAAAAAAAAAACTTTCAGGGCTAGGGTTACATGATGGGAAAGAGAGACATGCTCGGCTGAAATACAGTACAAGGTTTGGATTTAATACTGAGCCATGCTGTTGGCTGGTTAAGCACTACTGTATTTCATAGAAAATATAACTTTTTGGCCCCCTACAAAATGAAAAATGCATGCAATGAATAAAAAAAAAAGGGATGTATTACCATCAGGGCTACCTCCATATTTACCGTGGGTATTAGACGTTAATCTCCAAAGGCTGGGTGCGCCATGGCCTGAAGACTATTTCAAAATAGAACGATGCTGCATTTCCTTTCATATTCATTTTTGCCCATTTTCTTAAAGGGTGCCAATAATTATGGAGTTGATCATGTAGTGTAGCATGCCACCCAGTCATTCTGGATTGTGCACTAATCACTATTTGGCACATGACAACCATGAATAAAATTGTGACAGCCTTCATCTTCATCAAAAACAAAAGGGGTTTCCAAAATAAATAAAAAAAGTTTTTTTTATTATTTTCTTTTTTTTTTTTTACAGGCGCTTTAATCTTTGATTTTTCTTCCTTTATTTTTCCTTTCTCCAGAAAAATCACATTCTTTTCTTCTACTCGAATCGCACCACATGATGGACTAGTCCTCAGAGCTAAGCATCATTCTTACTCCGCTGGCATCCAGAGTGGGTTACAGAACAGTTCAGCTGTTCTCAGACAAAATCCCAGTTTGGCCCGAATCCCTCTATAATCTACTGTAATTCTGATTATGTGAATCTCTGGCATCTTTCACAAAAAAAGAACAAAAGTTGACTGGGCTTTCTGAAGATCAGAAATAAACACTAGTAAATGTCTCAATCCCATTTTCTCCCCATACATTATAAACTATTATTGTCACACAGGTGAGAATCAACTGATGCCCAATAATGAGCCTCTGTTGCAAAGTTTTGCAAAACATCAAAGGAGTGATGATCGTGATCTGTCAGGTAGTGATCTTGTTCAGACTTATTTTCCAGTCACAACTGGACAGCTGAGACAAACCGCCATTCACACACATCTTCAGTCAACACTTGCGATTACACTGTATGACATGACGGGTTGCCAGGTGTCCCAAAAGAAAACCTGTATCACTTCCCAAGACATTGGCAAACATTGGACATTAATAAAAAACACTTCATATGTTTTCCAAAGTGTCTGTTCACCTTCCGTGCAAGTCTCTGGCTTTGGAGTTAAGAGTGAAGCACAAAACCCCATTTTAAATTCCTTCATTAACTTCCTTTAGAATTGTTGGGATTTGAATAAAATAATAATGAGTACAAAAGTTAATACTTGTCCACTATAACAATGTCTCAAACAGCAGCCTGCGTCAGACTCTTAAAATAGCTTTATTATGAAGGTGTTACATTTACATCCTCACCACTGCAGCTGTACTGCAGACTGAGGCTTCGTCCACAAACAGCATCCTACCGTCCCCAAACGCACACCGTCGCACTAAATGACATGCTTCCCCCCGCCAAAGGGCACGCTGTCCCCATGTACAGAATACTGTTCCCTAAAGGCACACTGGCCATCCTCAAATACCACAGTGACCCCACAAAGATGCTTAGACAATTAACTATAAACTTAAACTCTATATTATAACCCCAAAGGGTGCACGGTCCCCCCAAACAGGACACTGTCCGCCTGGTTCTCAGCTCCGGCAATGGAGAACCACTGTCCTGCACATTTCACTGAGATACCACCAGAAGATTGGCGGTTCAATCCCCAGCTCCACCAGGGTGCCACTGTTGGGCCCCTTAACAAGGCCCTTAACCCTATCTGCTCTTGGGGCGCTGCATCATGGCTGACCCTGCACTCTGACCCCAGTTACTCTGGGAGTAACACTTGGAGAAGAATTTCACTGTGCTATACTGTATACGTGACAAATAAAGGCTTAACTTAACTTACATTATAACCTCTAAAGAGCCCACTGTCCATCTAAAGTTTACACTATATCCCCCAAACTGTACAGTATAACCCCTACAGCACACACTGTCCCTGTAAACTTTACACTATAACCCAGAACTTTAAACTTTACCCTACTATAACCCCTAAACTGGACATTATAAGCCCTAAAAAGCACACTGTCTCCAAATGGCACGCTATTACCCATTACCAGTACACTGTCCCAGCCACTGTCCCACATGCTGTAATGCACCCAAACTGTCCCAGCCACTGTCCCCCATGCTGTCCCAGCCAATGTCCCCCATGCTGTCCCAGCCACCCCCCCCCCACACACAGTGTCCCAGCCACCCCCCCCCCCACACACACACTGTGCCCCAGCCACCCCCCCTCCACACACACTGTGCCCCAGCCACCCCCCCTCCCCACACACACTGTGCCCCAGCCACCCCCCCTCCACACACACTGTGCCCCAGCCACCCCCCCTCCACACACACTGTGCCCCAGCCACCCCCCCTCCACACACACTGTGCCCCAGCCACCACCCCCCCTCACACACAGTGTCCCAGCCACCCCCCCCCTCACACACACTGTCCCAGTCACCCCTTCACTGTCCCAGCAACCCCCCCCCCACACTGTCCCAGTCACCCCTTCACTGTCCCAGCAACCCCCCCCCCCCCCCACACTGTCCCAGCAACCCCCCCCCCCACACTGTCCCAGTCACCCCTTCACTGTCCCAGCAACCCCCCCACACTGTCCCCGCAAACCTCCCCCTCCCCACTGTCCCCGCAACCCCCCCCCCCCCACTGTCCCCGCAAACCCCCCCCCCCCCCCCACTGTCCCCGCAAACCCCCCCCCCCCCCCCACTGTCCCCGACACTGTCACAGCCACCCCCTTCACTGCCCCCCCACCGCACCACTCACCCTGTCCCACTACACGGCACGCTTGCATGCGCTATGCACTATTTAGTTCAGAACGGATCCTCGTGTTGCCACGTTTAAAGAAACATGTCGACTTCACAAGTTCGTTCTGCTCGTGCTTGTTTTTCGCGCTTTGCCCCCGGAGGTCTACACCCAGCCCGATTTAACAGCGAGACAAACCAACTCACCCCATTTTCCTCAAAAGTGTCTCTGGTTCAGCTCCCGACGGCAAATACACAAGTTCCTCAACTTTCAACTTTTTTCTTCTTTTTCTTCCCAAAGACACAGAGAGGACTAAGAGAGACTCCTGGAGGGACAGATAAAACCTTATCGCCTTCTAGTTTTACTGTGTTTCTGTTTCTCGTCTCTTGCTTTGTCCTTTCGCATTTTAGGATGACGGTTTGCCCGTGCTCTGTCTGTACTCCCGCCTGTTTGTCTCCATGTCCCAGCTGCTGTGTGCTGCAGTCAGAGTGATGTTTAGTGTTGCAGTGGAGACAATGCAGGAGATCCAGGAGACTCGGTCTGGACTGGAAATGCTCTGAAACCAGCCGCTACAGAAGCACTGCATTAACGGGCTCAGCACCTGAGAGGCTTCTGCTGCCACCTGCTGCTCACTTTATAAACTACACCCAACACACACACCACTCACTTCCTCTGTCTTTCTGTTTCTTTTTTCTGGTTCAAGGTTGCTTTCTTGGAATGACTGACATTAACATTTGTATTGCCTTAGCTTGTTCAGCCTCAATTCGACAAATAGGACAAACATACAATCAAAACCCTGCATGTGGAGTTCTGTAAAATCATTTTAATACTGTAGTGCACCAAAAACATCACAAACAATGTGTGCAGGGAAGAATTAGGCAGAAATCTATTAATTATCCACCTGCAAAAAGAGCAAACAAAATGTACACATTTACACTATGTAGACAAAACACGAACACACTCACACCATAAGGGTCCAGGGACAGAAGAAATTAATAACTCTTTAAACCCAAGTGGCACAGCCACGTGTCGCGTAGGTCAATGACGATTGAAAAAAAGAAAAGAAGAAAAAAAAACAGTATATGTGCTTATATAGAAACCTTTCTGATGTGTGTTAATGGGGAGTTGTCAGACTTCAAACTGTGTATTTGGGTTTGTTTATATATCAGATAGAACAAAAGTTATCATTACTTTTATAAAGGCTCAATTTTACCACTACTGGAATATTGTGAATAAATAAGCAAAAATTTAGAACTCACAAAATGAGCATATTATTATTATCATTATTATTATCATTATTATTATTTCATCATAGAAACAACCACAGAAATACGTGATTGTGTGTATTTGTGCTATATCTTTGCCTTTGAGTTTCTATTTTTTTACTCAGTCATGTTTGGGAAAGTAAACTAAAACAGCTAAACAAATACTGGCTAAAACGCTCTAAGCTTTAACTACCAAACACCATTAGAAGTAATAAAATTACACAAACACTGAAAGTTAATCAATTCACCTATATGGAAAAGCAACCTTAAATTCCTGGGCACACAGACAGTTCCTGCTACCCCAAAAGAAAGGAGTGCGCACTCACTGAATGCACTAAATATAACCACACTCCAACTGAGTTCTTCAACAAAATGAGCAAAATCATTCCCAATTTTAACAGTGACACCTACGAGGGGAGCACAAAGACAGCTTCACACTAACAGGTGAGACACAGTTCCTTGCTCTGTCTGTCTCCGTTTGTCACACATTCTTCCTTGCTATTTCTATCTCAGTCTGTCTTCATTTTCTCTATCACTCTGTCCGTCTCTCCCTCTGTCTATTGCTCTTTGTCTGTCTGTTGGTCTCTCCTCCACACACACCTCACATGGGCATGGGTGTTGAGGGGCCTGGAACCTATCCCAGGGGAATGGGGGACACCCTGGACAGGGTGCCAATCCGTTGCAGAACACAGAACAGTGGGCCGAGAAAACCGGAGTACAAAGAGGGAACCCACCAAGCATGGGGAGGACATTCAAACTCCACGCAATCGAACCATCGATGTGTCAGACCACAGAGCTAACCACTATGCCACAGTGTCACCCAAATAATAATAATAATAATCACAGATAGACATTAACAATGACCCGTATTTTTTTTAATTAAAGACCTGTTTGGTTAGTACTTGGTTAGTACTGTTGGTGCACAGTGGATGGGATAATAATTCACTGTTTACCACTTAAAAAAAAAAAAAAGCAGTCTGATTAAAATATCTTGCAGAAAGCTAATTAAAATTTAAATGATTAAAGTTTCCATCAGTCAAATATCAACATGAACACAAGACTGCATTAAAAACTTTAAACCATGTTCTTGTTTCTTGTTATTACTTTTTACTATAAGTGCCGCCATGTTGAAATGACGTCATGAAGCAACAACTCGGAGGAGGCAAGCGTTCAAGAAAACCTCCGAGTAGGAATTACGAGTACTAAAAAAATAACTATAGAACAGCTCTCCAACTCGTGTATATATATATATATATATATATATATATATAGAGAGAGAGAGAGAGAGAGAGAGAGATTGTGATAAAGCAGCATTAAACTTTTATCTATACATATGAATTGTCTTCCAAAAGTGGTCATGGCACATTATAAATATGAAATCCGAAGTGCATTAATAATTCCTTTGTTCAACTTTTAAGATCAACTAATGACTCCTAACAGAGTATTTTTGGTTGACTTCTTTTGAAATTGAATGGAAAACAAAATATGTTGTACTGTGTGAAGTGACCAGCAGATGGCAGAAGAGGACATCCATGTGATCACATTTCAAATATGGTGCTAGAGTACAGCTGTGGCCAAAAGTTTGGAGAATGACACAAATATTACTTTTTACAAACTCTGCTGCTTCAGTGTTTTTAGATCTTTTCTAGCCATGAATAAAGAAACATCAAAACATCCTCCGAGAGCAACTTCTCCCAACCATCCAAGAACAGTTTGGTGACAATGTCTTTTCCAGCATGAACAATGTCTATTCCAACTAAGTAGCTTGGGGAACACAACATTGAAATTTTGGGTCCCCAGACCTTAATCTTATTGAGAACTTGTGGTCAATCCTCAAGAGGTTGGTGGACAAACAAAAAAACCACAAATTCTGTCAAACTCCAAGCATTGATTATGAAAGAATGGGCAGCCATCAGTCAGGATGTGGCCCAGAAGTTGGCGGCATGCACATTAAATGATCGATGAATATCCTATGCAGTTGTTTTACAAAATTGTTTTGACCATTTAATGCAAACTCTATTCTTTCAACCCACCACAATGAATATTTTATAAAGCCTGCGAGCAAAGAGTGAGAATAACAGCACCCTGCTGTCTTCATGTTTTCCCCCCGAAATGTCTTATACTTTTAACCATCTGGTAGAGGCAACCAGGTTTTGGACCAAATGTCACTGGTATTTAACAGAATTCATTACCAGTTTTAAAACCAACCCAAACATCAATGATCTATTACAGTACATTGTTTAACAGTAGGTGTGAGGGCTTTCCCTTGTGCACAGACATTCTTTCTTCATATTTTGTATGCCGCTTGTTGAGATATGCAAATAATTTCCAAAATGGTGCAGCTGTTCCAAACAGCAGGTTGTTATGGAGATGGCATTTACCGATTGATTTTGAAACTTTCCCAGCCAACGAATCGTTTGCAGCACTGCATATCCCTCACCATCTTTATTAATCAGTGCTTATGAATTAGCTTCTAAACAAATCTTCAGCTTTACACTTTTTGTTATGGACTCGGTTTAAGGTGTTTTATATGAATTATTTGCTGAATTTTTACATTGTTTACCAGATGTTGCAATAATCATCTCTGCTTTTTTGATAAAAAGCTTTTTTCTTTTCTTTTTTTTTTTGTGCTCATTAATTCTTATTCATACAGTGTGGATGCTGAATACTGATTTCTGATTCATTAAAAAGGATGGTTTACTCAGACAATAATTGTACTGTATAATAATAAGTAAATTCTATAGTAAAGCTCTTTAATATAAGCCTTGCAACTGGTACTAGATTGTAATTATTTAAAAAATCTGTCATTTAAAAAAAAAGTTAAGTAAAATAAGTAAACAGTGAACACATGACTTACAAGTTTTTTAATTGGCTCCTGAAAGACATAACATTGAAACTCTGGTTAAACCACTACATCCAACATCAAATCAGATGCAATTCAATCATTTCCTCTTGATACTTATCTGATCTGTGGGCAGATCTGTGCTGCCAAGCTGCCAAATTTTCAGAACTATATTTAGTTTCAGCTGATGTTAATTTTTACAGCGTTACACATTTTTTTGGTGCAGAGTTAAAAGTCTTTTTCCCCATTCAAATGTAATCTCATGAACAGGGTTTATGTCTTTGAAGCTGTGCTTTTTTACTCACAGCCTGAACAGTAAACACATACCTATGACCACAACCGGGTGTTAGAGTGAGTAATCACCACCAACTGAACATTTTGCTGAGAAGTTGTCAGAACATTTCTCAGAACCTGGTTATTTCCAACGTCACATCTTAGACAACAAAGTAAAAAAAGAAAAAAAAAAACTAATTTAGAGATGTCTAAAACTTTTTACTTGGTAAATTAGTACTTGAATGGCATCATGTCCCATTTATTCGCCGACATTCTGTATACTGTACGTTCGTGTCTTGTTGTCCAAGTACTGAGAGAAGACATGAGCGTTTCTGTAGCATGAACACAGCTGGTCCATTCATTCAGCGGTCACACCGCTACAATAATGCTTCCAGTAAACTATGGGCTATAACTGCACTGATATTTCTTCACAGTCCAAATCTTTAGTTTCAAAAAACAGGCCATTTTTGTATAAGGGTGTGCTGACCTCACAGCTTTCCACCTGGCCTTTGTCTGAGATCTCCAGGAGCTCAGGAAACCGAAGCAACTGTCCTTTATAATTAGGGTTTGGATAAGAATTTGGTTTGTCACTAAAGGTGAAGCAAGTGAAAGGAATTTCTTCATCATCTTCTTCATCTTCATCTTCCTTATCTTCATGCAGCCTGAGCTCACAATCTTGTAGTGAAGTGCTCTGTTTCTGTTTGGACGAAGAGCCGTGTTTATCCTGATCATCCCGGCACAAGAGAATGACATCGTCCACCTCTTCTGTCACAGTCTTCATATTCTACAACGGTAAATCAGTTAGCTTAGACATTCACCAACATGCATGTATGCGAAGACACGCAATTTTTTGAAACCATAACTCTGCAGAACGTTCATGCAACTGCGCTGACATTTTATGACTTGTTTTTTAGGGTTTTTTTTCTGCTGACTTTTTGACCACAGTTGGAAAATTCTTATGTAGGTCAAGCAATGATACAATTGTTAAACAGAAGAGTGCTGCTTTTGAAGTTATGGGTTTAAATATCGACTTCAAGCAATACACCAAAACTGTTTCAAATAACCAGGGCTTCTAACCTGGTTGTCCATATGAGGCATGGCTGATGCAGAGATCACAGGACTTGGGATCGTTGGTAACAGCTTACTCCTTAGCCTGGAATGTGCAAATGTACAAATGTACAAATGGTTAAACACACCAACAAAAAAAAAACACACACACACAAAAAAACAATGAATTTATAACATAATGGAAGTCATATATCATGCATACTCATAAGAACATGAAAATCATATTAAATCTAATAAACTAGATTTACACTTACCTTCTGATAGCAATAGACAATGCGATTGAAAACAGAAGCACAACCGCACACACGATTAAAATGATCTTGGCCATCTGTCGCCCTAAGAGAGAATAATCACTGGAGATACCTTTTTATTTCAAATTGGACAATTGGTATGATGGTGTAATGCGATAACAGGACGTAATATACCGTACATGTTATCTGACACCAAAACAGTCCTAATAATATTTATTTTTAAAAAGAATCCATACCAGTGTCAGGTGAAGTGGTGCTGACTGTAAAGAAAGTCCTGGTGGAATTAGGCCCTGCTCCAATTTTAGTTCCTCCAGCGATACTGAGTGTGTAAAAGGAGCCTGGTTCAAGGTTCCTGAGACGGAAGCTGGTTTTGTTTGCTGGCACTTGATGGTAGCCTGAGAGAAAGGATGGAGATACAAGTGGGAAAAAATGTCTAAAGGATAAAATATAATTCTATTATTATTATTATTATTATTATTATTATTATTATTATTATTATTGTTAACAGCAGCCATTGCACTTTAAAGTAGATCCACTAACGCAATATATACATTTGGTCTATTTTGCTCATGTATAAGATACAGTTATATTGAGACCCCGTGAGCCTGAATGTGTTTATGTGTTTTGGTTTATCCCAGCTACTTAACCAGGTTATTGTGATCTCCGATTGGGTTTTTTTTAGGCTCATTTAAATAAAGGTGTCATATCAGTGGCAGAATGGCCTCACCTGTGTCTTTATAGCCCTCTCTTGAAATCCATATATTGTAATATATCAGGAACCCTTGCTGTTCCTGCACTGGAATCGGTTTCCACCAGAGCACGGCTGAATCATGTGTGATATTTAAAACCGTGACATTTTTTGGCTCTGATCTAGGTGCTGAGGAAGTAAAGAATCTATGTTAATAGGTGATTTCCTACAACCTCTTTTCAGTCAACCATTCAAGAGTCAACCAACTTAGTCCTACTGCTAAACTTACCACCTTCTGTAGAATAAATAGGACAGTGATGTGTATGTTTTCTTCCAGTGTGAAGAAAGTAGTAGTAACGCACAAACTTCTCCATACCTGAAATCAAACTCATTAATTCTGGTGTGATATTGCAGGCATAGTGTATGACAGCCGTATTGCTCTGTTCATTTATTTGTTTCTCATCCGTACCGTTTTTAATATCCTCGAGTGTTTCGGAACGTGTGATGTTTGCTGTTCCTGGCCGCGTCTCACCATCCAGGAGTTTATACCACTCCAAGCAGTACTTTTGAGGTTTGGGTAACGAATCCCTGTTGCAGTCTTTCAGAAAAACAAGAAGATGAAACATCATTCCTGTATTCCTGTGTGTGTATGTGTGTGTGTGTGTGTGTGTGTGTGTGTGTGTGTGTGTGTGTGTGTGTGTGTGTGTGTGTGTGTGTGTGTGTTACATGAAGTAGTTTTTCTAATAGTGACAACTTAAAGATGCCTACATTTGAGATGTTCAACAGGTGGAATGACGATATCCAGAGGTAGCGATTTTCCGACTTTGTTTACAGCCACGATAGTCACCCTGGCTTCCGAATCAGAAGCCACAAATGTAAAAGTGTTACTCTTAATCGATTTATTTTTTGTCTTTTGACATGGTAAATTCACAGTCACTTTGTACGAGACGCCTCCATAAGAGGCTTCATGGGATGGTTTCTGTGGGGAAAAAAAACAAACATTTTAACTTACAATAAATTATATCAATATAAATTCTAAATATTTGTTGTAAAAAAAATTTTTTTTAAGGAAATGACATCACAACACATCCCAAGATCATGCAGCATTTGCAGAGCTTTAATAAATCAAATGAAACAAAATGCTAATAATTTGTAAACAAATTGTGTTAATGCTTTGGCTATATAACATTAAGAAATCAATATTTGGTGGAATCACCCTGATTTGCAATTTCAGCCTTGCATATGGTCTCCACTAGTTTTTCACATTGTTGTTGGGTAACTTTTTTTTTTTTGAAAAAACAAAGAAAACAAAAAAAAAATTTACCTCAGAAAACGTCTGGAATGTCATCCATCTTCCTCTTGATGACATTCCAGACGTTTTCTGAGGTAAATTGTAGTGTTTTCTTATATGTTTCCATATATATTCTCTTTTACTTTATGACAAAAACTATTGATGATTAATAATGACTTCACTTATTTGCCTTTTTTTTTTTATCTGGAACTTACATCCCATTTGAGCTCAATTTCCCATTTTCCTGTGGTTTTCTTCTTTGTCTTATTCCAGCGCACAACAAGTTGTTGAATTTCTGAAAAACAGCCAGTGACATGTGTTTAACACTGGCTACAGCCTGTGACCACTGAGGTTTAAACGTTCTACTTCACAAAAGTTCTTTTGACAGTAGAGCACAGTGATTTGTTTCCTTAAGTGGTTTAGCATTGGTAGCAAATTTCTAAGTCAAGTTACGCTTTTGTATGTTCTTACTGCAGTGCTTTTACTTACAATGTACTTGACAATTCAGTTTGTTAAAGGCATTACAAGTCAAAGTTTCAGCACATAAAAGAAACATGATAAAAAAAAATATTACACCGTCTGAGTCTCACTGTTCTATTGTTAAAAGTCAACAGGAAGTACGTTATATATACAGGTGGGGCAAATACCCCACTACAGTATCTACATGCATATACAAAGAGTGTTCAAGACTTTTGATTGTACAGAATAATAGAAAGCAGTTATGAGAGTAAAAACCCCCTTTATTTCTCTATATAATCCTCCACCTACATAAATACACTTATCCCAGTAATGCCATTGAATACCATCAAGATAGAAAGATTCTTCAGTACGCCAGAGCCACGATTGGACTGCCTGCTTCATGTCTGAAACGCTGTCCCAAGCATGACCCAAACATGTGGAAATGCCTTTTAGTAAGGTCAGGACTGGATGTGGATCTGGATGTGGCAATAACTACCAGCCAAGGTCATGTGGTGCGACGGGAAGCATGAGGTCCTGCAAAACAACAATGCCTTCAGTGATGAAACAAGGGGTTCCTGAGAGGCCAGATTTTCAGCAATGCCAATGACGTGAGGCAGGCAGTCTCATAGGGCGTACAGAGAAATCTTTCTACATTGATGGTTTCCATGCGCTAGTGTCATAACCTGGTTCTGCACAATCAGTGCACAGTACTTGCACAGTACAAGTTTGAATTGAACACCCCTCATGCAAACAATGAAAATTTCAGATTGTTGGCAAAATTGTCCGCCAAGATGCAGACTTTCTGTCATTTTATTGGGTTGGTCATCTATTAGGTGCACAACTTTCTAGATCTGTCTTGCACAATCAATATATCAATAATATATATATTATTGTTGCTCTTTTCAATTTCTAAATTGAAAAGATGTAAATATACACTAGCTCAGTTGGATATATAACGATAGATTGTTAACATTGTTTCATTCTCTCAACGAAAATTGGTGTGTAGCATAATTTTAAGTTTTTTTTTATAAGTTTAGCTAAGTCGTTACAGTTACTAGCTATAGTTTTGCTGACATCAAACCACCTATTATGAGGTTGCACAAAGAAATTCACTAGATAGTGTCCTAATCATGTTAAATGAACACTAATCACAATCCACTTCTGTAATATTGTATAATAATGTAATATAATTTTATCTACAAGATATAATAATAATTATTATTATTATCAGGCATTTCACCAGTAGGAATGTCAGAGGTCTGGCTCCAGTCACTCCAGAGGAGGCTTTTCATGGCCTTCCGTCGTATCTGAACTTGATAAACTGTCTGCTTTTGTAGCTGCAACGTGTAGGAGTCCCATATACCTGCAGTGTGCGAAAACACATTAAGACCTATTAAAGTTGCCGTCATCGAATATGAATATCAGTCTTGTCATATACTCTAGACGTTTTAGCATTAAGCATGCATTTATTTTTTTAATTCATAAAATTTCAATTCTGCTTTCAGTATATCCATGCCACTGATGTTTCTGTTGTGTGTTATATTCAATACCAATGTAAAAAAAAAAGAAGCGTCACTGTGTTTTTCCGTTGCACTAGGAAACTGTTTATGCTTTACACCTCCATATACCGGACCTTATGTATACAGTTGTGTTGACATTTGTATGCAGTGCTGACTGAAGTAAGGAACATTTAGTATGTGCAGTTTTCACCTTTAACACATGTGCAAAATGAGTCATCATTATGACAATATTAGAAGAATTCTAAGAAAATATTCCAAGAGACTCATGACTGAGAGGAACTCGACACCAGAGTAGAGTAGTCATTATAGCGTGAGCGTCCAGGGTTGTTTTTTTTTTTGTTTTTTTACATCCCAACCCCAGCATTCAATCAAATGCATTTGTTCTCTCTTAACAGGACGACATGGAGGACAAGCTTTGCTCTAAATAAAAAGTGAAACAAACCGTTATTTTTGTCATCCTCAGTCTTAAAGGTTTTCTGAAATTGAAGAATATAAATGAGATAAATACACCATGACACTGCTTGAAGGAACAACAACAGCAACAAAAAAAGAAATGTCTTACGTTCTTCCATGTATCATTAATCTTCTTCCATCGGATCTCATGAATAGCACCTTTGTTGTCATTCACTCTTGGCCAGCTTAATTTGAGATTTTCTGCTGACCTTGACAGCGTTATATTGGGTGAACTATATTTAACTGTTGGCAAAATAAAACAAAATTGTGTTTTGCAGGATTTTTGACATATTATTGTAGCAAGGCATAATGATGTAACGTTGTGCAATTAATGCATTTACTGCATTTAATTTATTTGCCAAAAATGATGACAATGATATAAATACTTCAAAAATAATAGTCTTCTACTTCATTAAAAACAAGTGCAAAATAGATGCACAAAGAAGGGGAAAAAAAACAGATGAAGAAAGAAAGTCCTGAATGAATCACACGATGGCCAGGAAGTGCGAGCAATCATACTTCAAACTGTACAAGCCAATGTAGACTAGATTGTTAAAGCCAGGTTTATTAAGCATGGAGTTTTATTTATTTATTATTATTGAATTGATTCTTCAGTCCTACCTGAATTGCTCAGGAGCACAGAGATGGTTGGTGAGCTGCAGGTCATGTTGGATACTTGCCTGAGCACCCATATGTCCAAAAGACGTTCTGTAACCAGATCTTCTACAGGGAGCACTTTGAACAACTGTTTGCCAGAACTGAACTGTTTAGCATATGAGGTATCATTAACAGATGGACTCCTGGAGATAAACAGAATTCGGTTGTTGTTATTAGGCTATTTTAATAAAATCATAAGGCATTTCCTCACTTGGCTCAATGTAGGAATCCATACCAGATACCATCATAACAGAAATATCCAATGTGAAGATTATTTTTTTTTAAATAAAAGGAGAACAAATAGGGGTGCCATAGATCATGACAAGGAAACTAATGAAGGTAAATAACATCATAAAACTAAGAAACATACCGCATAAAAATGGTATAAATAGCATCTGGAGAACGGTCTAGGTCCTCCCATGTGCACAAGAAATCATCATCGGGCCGAGTTGTATTTTTGTAACATTGTGGACTCGAGACACGACATGTTCCTCCTGTAAGGACATCAGCATCAAAATACATGTTGTCAGTATCAGGATGGGGAATTTTTTCCCCCCCCCAAGATCAGTAATTAGTACTTCGATATTTTACGAGTCTTCAATACTTGCAAATATTTACACTATATTTAATATTTAGATATTAAATTAAATATTATTTCAAAATAAAATGTACATTTTGGAAAATCTGTAGGCTGGCCCACAAGTTTGAAATTATGAGTGTTGTTATGAGTAGGTTCATTATGTAATTATTTACAGTATTTACAGCATGTCTTTAAGTCATCTTAAACGTTCTACTGAGCGTCACAGGAGATCCTTTCTTCCTGTGGCCATTAAACTTTACAACTCGTCTCTGTAAAAACTGAAACCGTAACTGAAAGTGGTCACAATCATGACTTTTCGCCCCCTGTTACCACCTGCAAAATGCCTAAATGTATTTAAATCTACTGTATTTATTACTCATGGTCATGTGCAAAACTCATTGTGTTGTATAATTACCGCACCCTGTTAGTACACTGTGAATTTCAAATGAGTCTTGTTTCTCACACTCTGCGGCTGGCTACTAGCAATTTCATTTCACGTTAACGTTGCTGTATAACACAGCTGTAACGGTGTTCTTCACTTTTATTGTTTTTATTTTATCCTAGATATTGCTGTAATTGTACTGTAATTGTGTTGATTTGCGTCTTTTCTTCTTTCTTTTTCAAACAGTGTAACAAGGCAACACTATCTCAAATTTCATTTAAAAAAAAAATTATACATATATATTGTTTTTTAAAATTTTTTATGATTATCTTTTAGTACAAGGATATTTGCTATATAAAGTGGTTCAAAAGTTTGAATCCAAGGCCATTTTTTGCGTATATGATTTTTTATTTTATATAAATATTTGATGTAAACATTTTAGACCAAAGACATCCTCAAATCTAACACCAGAAAACAGATTTTATTTTTAAATTTATCGTTGATCTTATTTGAGGTCAGATGTCTGTCAGAATCAGTTCAGAAAAATTCTTGCACTAAAGAAGGAAATCATCTCTTCGTATTTCATCATCAATCGTTCACCAAAATCAGATGAGATGTATTCAAGTACACACAAAAGCTGCAAGGTCGAAGGCTATCAGTTTAGGTATTTGCCGTAATTTATGTGTCTGAATTTGTTTTTTGCACATGGGTCCAGACTTTTGTTCCATCCTGTATGTTTTCTTAGTTCATATCTGTAACTGGTTTGTATCTAGGAATTTAATATCTAGGAAAAAAACGACTTCTATTTCACTGATAAGCCCATTTGAGTCTATGGTTAACCTCTGTGTTGGATGTGCAGCGTAACGCCGGTAACATCTACACTTTGTGGTTGTTGATCGTCTATGATAAGTACTGCTTAGTGTGACTATATAAGAAAAGACAGACATACCTTTATCAAGCAACACAGCAACAACGAGCAACAAAAGTCCTACAGTCTTCATGGCGTCCGGGATACAGACAGGTTCTGATGTAGAACAGCTCAGGCGTCCGAACTAGTCCAATTCATGACCCTACCTGCTAGTGTAAGTAGAGTCCATAACTTTAGCACCATCTAAATTAAGTGTCATCTCTTCTTTTGTTTCAAACTGAAACCTTGAGCAACTCATGTCAGCATATTATCACTTTTCTGTCAAGTACAGGCGGCTAAACTGCATGACCACAAACCACACATCATGTATGGGAGGGGACTTTTGTGATAGCTCAAATGAGATGGGTTTCTTTCAGGTGCCTCATTTGTAAATGTCTCGCTTCTTTCCTGCTGTATTCAAAACTGAGCTAAAGCTCGCACTTATTGGACAGAGAAGTTTGTATTGTTTAATCGCTATAAGACCTTAATTCCAAAACTTTTTGTAACTTTTTGTCTTAAAAAACTTGCATGTTAAAAAGAGTGAGCTTATTCTGCTAAATCGGAAATGTCAACGTAATTCAGGATTTGACTCCTGAAACCTGTTTTTACATCCTCATTACAATCTAAATAAATCCTCTTCCATTTCCCTCAAAGACAAAAGCCGTATTGACGTGAATATACATGGCCATGCAATGTAGGGTGTTCGTACAATTGATTTCAAAAATAATATTATTATTATTACACTTATTCTTAAATTAAGATTTCAAAATGTATTTTAGAAAAACACACGAGAGGTTATAGTTCATTTCAGGATTCCAAGATTTCTGACAAACCTCGTTTGATTCATTTTACATAAGCTGGCTATTAGTGTTTTAATGTAAATAAGAATGAATATATCTGATACATTTCTCCAAAAGTATTCTTGTTCCTCATTACATATCTGATCCAAGTAAAATTTTCTCCCTGGAATTAATTAAAGAATGTATGTTTAAGAAGTTGTGGAAACCCTAATGCGTCACTATAAGAAAGCCACTATAATAAAGTTTGTGATCAAAATTCTGCTCACTTTTCCCTTTTCCTTATTTCACGGAGTCACTTAAGTACAATGAATATCAGATACTTTAAGACTTTTACTGAAGTAATATTCTGAAAGGTGACATTAACTTTTTCCAAAGTAATTTTCTCGTAAGAAATGTTTTTTTTTTTTTCTTTTTTTTTTACTTAAGTATCACTTTCAAAGACTTGCTGGCTATAAATAGTGCAGGAATCATTTGTTCCTTTTTCATTAGCAACCACTTTTTTAGTCTGTCCTAGTAACATTGGCCATGAGATGGGAATACACCTTGTTTGGGATGCCAATGCACTAGGGTGAGCTCAGATCTGCAGTGACACCAATGGAGACAAGAGTAAGCATGTTAATGAGCGATCCAGCAAACAGTATGCTTTTGGGAATTGAGAGAAATCTGGAGAACACAAAGAAAATCCATGTGGACACGAATAAAAATAATACAACTTGAAAAAAACTAAAAGATGAGAACATAATAAACAATTAAAAAATACACCTGATAAAGCTACATTTTGTCTCATGATACATACATGAGCATACTGTATGATTCACCGTAACTGTGCTTTTTATGTACATAACATTTTTTATGAATGTATTAATTAATAAAAGGCAACAAAAACTAAATACAGTATGTTTTCCATCTGTTCACAACTTTTCTACGCAATTGAATTATTATTTAATTCTATTATTATAGAAGTTCTGCACAGCCAACATTACACGTTCTGTACACACCCATGATTCATTGAGAAACTTTCTGCCCATTCAGAATATAACTTATCTAGCATTCTATCTAAACGCTTATCACAATTAAGATCATCCTCAATGTGAATGAACACTGTGAAAAAGACTAGTGTTTTATACATATCTTGTATGTAATGAAACCGTTAAGTTATTACTTTCACCTTGTGTGACAACTTTCTGTTTCTCTGAAATCACTCACATATTGTAAAGACCACACCTCTTGGTTAGGTCACGTCACATCTGAGTCTCGGCTGTCTTTAGGGTTTTTTTTCCCCTCGCTTTAGCTGGATGATTTCTTCTGGATTCTACGGTGAGGGTGTCATTATGCAAAGTAGAGGTATCTTTGTACAAATCTGTAAAACTGTAGATAATATATTAGTAATATACAGCAGTGTATATTACATGCATTGAGATGTGGAGGGGGGGGGGGGCAGATTTGCTATATTGGGTGGAATGATGCCAAACATTAATCAAGTCACCATCTCTTCTTGTAATTAATGGACAAGAGTCAGGGTCTCTATTCGCAATTTCTGTGGTTGTGGGTGACATAAGACAGATATTTTAACCACGTGTTTGTGGTTGATTCTGCTAATTTCCTACAGGCAAAAATACGTCTTTTTTTTTTTTAATCCCCTCCCCAATTGAGTCACCAGCACTCTTACTCAGATTCAGTAGATTGCATTAAATACAGCTCTAAAAATGGATTTTAAACCATTTAAAACATTCTGAAGTTTTTATTATTATAAATTATTTTGGGGGTTGAATTTGTAGCCCCATCACATATATATACATTTTTTCATGGTGGATATCTCTGGTGATATATATATATATATATATAAAAATAACTGAATCTTAATCAGCAGGTAGATATCACAGCCGTGCTGATATTCAACACAACAGCACAATCTCGAGTGTGATACAGCTTTTATACAACAGTTTCACAAACACCATTTAGTATCAACAGATTATGATTTGTATGTAATTTTTGAAACCAGTTTTTTTGTACCTCCAGGACATATCCTTCCGTGACTGGTGGAACTAACTAACCCAAGACTAGTAGAGCTGGCGACCGACACTTAGTATAATTAACAGGTGAAAATAGTTTTTAATAGTTCTTACCGGTACTATGTAGCCAAAAGTCAAGGAGCAGAAAGCTCTTTATATTTCCACATATTCTGGTTAAGAATATCAGCTCACTTGTTCTACACATCAAGCAATACTTTTGATTAGGGGTTAGAGAGCGATTTAGGATTCAGCCGTGTATTAGAAGCTAGTTAGCTTTGTTACTCACCTTAGGCGTCAATAAAACAACACAGATGTTTCAAAAACAATTTGGAGTAACGTAGAAGTAATTACTAAGAAGACAAAGTGTTGTTTAAGATGACATAACGGTATCAGATGTAGTTTCTTGCTGAAAGTGCCTCTGTGATGGGTTTTGGCAGGCAGCTGCTCTACCCTCTTTCCAGTACTTCGGGCCGTAGCGACTGACTTTCACAGATGCTGCGATTGATATGTAGTGTAATTCACAAGTGTTAGAACACCTGTGATGCAGAGTGATACATATACTTTTACCACCTTTACCACTGATTACCCCTGACAAACCACTTCCATATTTTCATTTACCGTTTTTGGTCAGACAAGTCATGACATGACTAGTTTAATTTTTTTTTTAAAGGAAGTTGTTGATTAAAATAGAAAGTTATTGGAAAATTATTGGACAAAGAAGTATGATTTTACTCATCTTGCAATTTGCTTCAACCTCAAAGAAGATGTGTCTTATATTAGATGTCTAGTAAATGTGCGCCTTGGGACAAAATACGCCAAGTGAGTGGGTGTAATGTGGAGACAGAGTCAAGGGTCCAAATGCAGGCAATTAGCATATAGGCATAACGTTAGCTTAACATGAACATACCATGAACAATGGGTTCGCTCCCAGTGGTCTGGAATCACTTTTAACAAGGCTGAACACTCTGTCCAGTATAATTCGCAAGGAGCGAAACTGTTCAGTTCAAAGGGAACTACGAATGGTGTCGGTAACAAATGAACAGTGGTTAATCACTTTGCCGGAATCGTTCATGCAATATTTCCCATCAGTCTTAACTATAGGTTAGGATTATGGAACTCTAGTTTCACTTTTACCAAACTCGAAAGAGGATTTATCATTATCACGGATGTCACAGTATTACTATGACACAATACAAATTTGTAATTGATGTCATATTTTAATTACATTTAAAAATGAGAAAGTTTAAAGATTTATGAATTCTGGCCCCTGGGGACAAATTCTTAATGCACAATGCAATGAATGACGATGAGCATGCACTTGGTCGACCTGCGGACCTGCTTCACCTTTTTTGGTTGTGGAGATGATGGGCTCGTCCACTGTGAAGACTGTTGCTTTGTCTCAGTGTGGTACCTACACTCAAGTTTCAGCCATAATGATCCTCGACATGCTGACAGAGTTCGTTGGCAGACTTTGACACAATGTTCCTTCTGCTTCTGGGTCAGCAGCCTGTGGAAGAACTTGGCACACCGACAATGGCAGCAATGTTGTGGACTGTCCCCCGACGATCATCATGCACAGGTTGCTGAATGGTGCCAACATTTCTGGGAGTTGAGCTCATTGAAGGTCTTCCTGATTTCTCGGCGTCTTTCACTTTTGCACTCATGCTACTTTAAACATCTCGAACAACTCATTGCAGCATCTTCGTAAACTTGCGAAATCATTTCAATCGTCTCTGTGGCAGAATTCATGTTAGCTTTTTGTACTGACATGATTTTCTTGATGAAATAACAGACGTGGTAATGCAGATGGTCAGAATAGCACCAGTTGCAATCGCCCTCGATGTGCACAGGTGATGTCTTTTGGCACACTGACTTATGAAGATCGGCGCTCCATTGACTGTGCGTGCGGCTTTGTGCTGCCATCTGTTGGTGTGTCACAAAACTAATCTTGAAATTTTTTGATATCACCTCGTTTTACATAGTTTAGTAATCTGCAAGAAGCTGTAAAAATAATAATCATTATGCCATATATTTTATAAATTAAGCAAGTAATTTATTCATGAGTTATACATATTTCAATAGTGTATGATTTATAATGGTTTATAATGTTTTTGTTTCAGTAAATACCTAATATTTAATTTCAGTACTGTGTAATTTCCACATTACTAGCAGAAGGTGTCTAAGCTTCTTACATTACCAGTAAGGCACTTAGGAAGTGATGTCTGCGTTGGTGACATCGCAGGGTGTTCGGAATGGTGGATTTTGGTCAAGGGAAGTTCCTTTAACTGAGATTATTCTGTGCACAGGGGTCAGACAGCAGAAATCACCCTTTAAAGTACACTGTGGAATGGAACGCAGCCCTAATCACAGACCTGACAGTAATATAAGACCAGACAAAAACTGTGTTCCAATTGCCATGTGGTTCCCTGGGAAGTGGACTGCACAGGGTGTTCAGGCGTGTTAAGTGCGATTCCAAACCACAGGAACCGAAACTGCTCGTTTCAAAGGAACAGTGGATGGTGCCGGGAACAAATGAACTTCGTCACTTCGCTGGAAATCGGAACGAGGTTAAAAAAATGCTGATCGAAAAGGGATTTATCATCATTATTAAGGATGACACAATAACAATTAATAACAAAATTATCATGACATAATAAGAATGAATAATTAATGTAATATTTTAATTTAGTTGAAAAAATCTAAATCTAAAGATTTAATCTTTATACAGGATAGTAATCTGTAAAAAAAAAAAAATTGCAAAGTAATAATTTCTCTGTGCATCTTGTAAATAAATCGAATAATGATACACATTTCAGTGGTGTACAGTTTGTAATGGTATTCAATATTTCATTTTCATGGTGTGAATTTCCACAGCAGTTGCAACAGGTATCCAAGGTGCTTACGTTACCAAGGTAACGCACAGAAGAAGTGATGTCTGTGTTGGTGCCAACGCCGAGTGGTGGGATTCTGTCCAGGGAAGCTCCTTTAACTAATCTCCCTAAGAGAGTAGGAAGCACCCTATAACGCACAGTGTGGAACGCAACGCAGACAAAGTCTCATTAAATCTAATGACTACAACTGAGAAACACTTGAACCGAATAAACAGAACAGAGGAAAACAGGAAATGGCAAAGCAGGAAGTGAACAGTAACACACTGCAAGACAAGTAAAAAAAAAAAAAAAAACAGGAAAGCATCAAGAAATTCACAACAGTGTTTTGTTTCTTACTTTTAAATCAGCAGAATCGAACAGAATTAAGCCATTTTGCAAGGTCTTATTTATAGACATTGCCTCAATTTATTGAGCATTCATTAATTGGTTATATGAATGGGTTTGTCATGGTTCGTTTATAGCCATGCTTAAATAATCATTAATAATTTACAGCTATAAACTAGTCATTGATGAATCATAGAAATGAATCAATCACTGATGCATGTTTGTGACTAAGGAATATCATGGAACTAAACCTTTTTAGTTGAATACAAATTGTATATCAACACCCCTGGCATGAGTAATAGCACAGAATATACATGGCAGTTATTTATGTATTTATATTTAGAAGCACCAAAACGAACAGCACCGGAACACCAGGGCTCTGGGTTTTCTTTCCCAGAATGACGAGCCCTCGTCGATAAGAATCTTTGAATAAAATTACGAATCTTGTGAGGAGAAGAAGACAAAAATCATTTGGAAGAAAACTTGAAAGGCGAACAGTCATGTGAAACCAACCTGCAACCTGTTTTATGTGTGCAGAAGTGCAGAAATGGGTCACTACGTGTTCCAGGAACTGGTGTTTTCTGACCTTGTTATGAATAAAATCTGACTTTGGTTTTCCAAAGTGCAAACGAAGCCATTTTAGTCAAACACGAAGTGCGCCATCAACAATGTGCTTTGAATAGTTCCATAGTGTAACATTTGATATGAACATACCCCTCATTATAAAGGCCTTACTGTACAGAAAAGCCACACAGTATCACATCACAACATATCGGGTATCCTTTTGATTCAACTGATTGCAAGTGATAGTTTGGAAATTATTTAATAGAGCTCGAAAATCATAATATTTAACCTATAAATTCATATTGAACTGATGCAGAAGATAAATGCATTTAACCATGCCAGATCATTTCCTTATAAGTAGTGCATCACAATTTAAACCCACCATAGGCTTAAGTGTACACACCCACATACTCTCTCTCTCTCTCTCTCTCTCTCTCTCTCTCTCTCTCACACACACACAAACACACACACACACACACACACACACACACACACACACACACACACACACACACACACACACACACACACACACACACACACACACACACACACACACACACACAGACACACACACACACACACAAATTATTGCTTTTTAATGCCCACAGGGGAACATGTACTTACAGAACTCACATCCAGCTGACTCAGGCACTGCCACCCTGTTGGATAAATTGAGGATAAATAAATGCAATGCATTTAATCTCTCACAAGCACATTAGAATTTCAAACTAAATATTTAGCAGCAGCCAGCAGTGGGATATAACTTTAACATCAAACACATAACATTTAACAAATCTATCTCACTATAGCTACCATCAAATCGTAATCCCAATCTTCATAGTGATTATTAAAAGGGTATCTTGGAAGGATTTGTTGGATGCTCCTGATACAATATATTGTACCTATGCGTTTTAGAAATACACTTGCAAAGCCTGAAGATGATGATATGATTATGCCCAGGTTGCAACAACACATATTTCTGGTAGTGAACAGTTTCTCATGACGAGTAGATGCTCCTTATTCAAAGGTACTGTATGCCCCAACAGGAGCCAAGGATCTAGTGCATCTACTGTATGAGCAACGGTGATGACATCCATTCCACTATAGTATGTATATCATTCCACTATAGTCAATGACCAACTGCAAAGTCAATCTACTGATTCATCAAGCTGGATGAATTTGGGCAGAAATCCCAGATACAACTACAAGAAACATCTGATCTGACCATATGAAAAGCATAACTGTCAGCACAACATGTTTACTACTGTACGTGGACGCCTTAACATCACACCCATACTCTATGTGCTTGCTAAATATATAGCACTTTCCGAACCCATGGCCATTAATATGGAATTGCTCCTTGTTTCCAATGAGGTCAGGTATTGACGCTAGACAAGAAGTTCACCACTGAGGCGTTTAATGGAAGTCAGAGCTTTGTACAGGCCAATTTAGATCTTTTACACCAGCTTTGGAAAATCATATCTTCATGTATCTTACTTTGTGCACATGAGGCATTGTTGTGCTGAAATATGATTGGGCTAAGCTTTTTAGATCTATAAAAGGCTGATTATAAGGCTATAGTATACAAATATATTCTTGACAATTGTGTGCGTCCTACTTTGTGACAAAAACAAAGGAGAAGAACCGATGATTAGGTGGCCACATGCTTTTGGCTATGCAGTACTGTAACTTTTTACCTGAAATGATTGATGCTGATCTTCCATAGAGAACTTCAGTTTTCAATATGTTGATTTGGGTTATGACAGCACTCTCCTGTATGATATCACACCTGGGAAAATGAGTTGCTTTCACTGAAAGTAGTCACGATTGGGATTACCGACTGGTACAGAGAACTGTTTGATGAACTGCTAATCTAATGGTCAGTAAGGCTAACCTTCATGACACTGTCTAAGCATACCAAACATGGTGTAACTACTGTATGGTGACATCGTAGAATCAGTAAGAAGAAGAGCCGTGGTTGATACTGTATGATCTGACTTTACCACACCACTCCTTTCGGTTGGGGCACTTCTTGCAACAAGACTCCTTTTGTTGAAAAGGTCATGCTAGCTACTGTAGTGGCGTGGGTTCTGTTTGCTGACACAGGGAAATATTTTGTCCAAGGTATTCAGGGCAGTGCTGGTTATGATTGAACCCACTTCCAAAAAGCCTCGCTCCAGTATGCATGGGCAGATCGTCAGTGTGGATTCCACCATCCTTTGTCCTTGCAGGCAAGAAAAAAAGTCAAGTGGGTTTTTTTGCTATGTGGACTATGTGGAGGCGTGCTACTTGTTGACAGCACATCAATATGAGTTCACTCACTCACTCATCATCATCTATACCGCTTAATCCTGTATTCAGGGTCACGGGGGGCCAGGAGCCTATCCCAGGAGGCTTAGGGCACAAGGCGGGGTACATCCTGGACAGGGTGCCAATCCAGCGCAGGGCACACACACATACACACACTCATGCACTCATTCACACACTATGGCCAATTTTAACCTAAGTTACATGTCTTTGGACTGTGGGAGGAAAACCGGAGTACACGGAGGAAACCCACCAAGCACATGGGAACTCCATGCATGCAGACCCTGTGACGGGATTTGAACCTGGATCCTGGAGGTGCAGGGAGAACGTGCTAACCACTAAGACACTGTGCTGTGACTGAGCTAGTTTTCACAGCATTTTTTTTTTTTTTTGGCATTTTTGCATTGATGTGAAAGGAAAACAGCTTTGCTATTAAATAGTCAAGATTTTCATGCTACAGCAAACACAACACCTAATGGTTCTTTACTGAAGTAGAGCATTTTTCCATCAATAGTCCAGGCTTGTTTCCTACAAAATAATGAGATCTCTGTTGTTCTCAGTGCAACAATATGCACAAGCACACAACGCTCCAAAAGACTGCAGGAATTTAGAGGCAGTTCTGGATGCCTGTGTGGCAGAGGCTGTTTTTTTTTTTTTTTTTTTTTAACAAATAATTCTCATTACTGTCAAAGGGCACAGGAGCGTGTATCTTCTGAGTCATTAAACAGCCATGTGTGTGAGCATGCATTTGTGTGTGTGTGTGTGTGTGCGTGCGTGTGCGTGTGCGTGTGTGTGTGTGCGTGTGTGTGTGTGCGTGCGTGGGCTTGTTTTTATATCTTAAACCAAATGTCTCCACAGGGATATGAATATCTGACAGTTTTGATCTTTCGGGAACATTTGTCAGGTCCTCATGAGAAAACTGCAGCTTTGATTTAAACAATCAAACTGACAAAATGTTTCTTATTGGTACTAAGGGAGGTGTTATGGTTTTGTTAAGATTAAACATGCTGTAGGTAGTGTATAAGTATAGCATTGGTTTGCTGCATTAGAACTTACGTAAGTCTTGCAATGATAGTAAGAAAGAATGTGTGTGTGTGTGTGTGTGTGTGTGTGTGTGTGTGTGTGTGTGTGTGTGTGTGTGTGTGTGTGTGTGTGTGTGTATGAGTGTGTGATTGAAAGAACAGTATGGGGGGGGCAGTGTTTGAAGGGGGGGGGGGGTGTTTTATATTGTGTGCACAGATTTACTTTACTCTGATGTTAGAAATGTGTCTTGTATTCGCCCTGTAAAGGGAACAGACAACAATGATAACCATGGTATGGGTAATCCTCATCATTACCGTCACCATGGTAACTAAGAAACCCCATCTCTCTCTCTCTCTCTCTCTCTCTCTTGTTTTGCAGTCCTAAAAGCTTTCAGCACATGAAATAATGCAGGGAAGAATGACTTGGAAAAACAATCATGATAAGTGCTGGCACTGTGACACTCTAGACTATTTATTATTATTATTATTATTATTATTATCATGCATCAATTTTCTTGTCCTCTTCTGAGGACACAGAACTTATAGGACATGAAAAAAAGGCAAAGAATTCCTTCTAGTGTGAAACAACTGCTACTGAAAGTTGTGACAGCATTAGCTGGTGATGTTGCTTGTGGTGCGATGAACGCGCGCGCGGCGCACACGCGCTCACCTCTGCTGACCTCTACAGGTCGAACTGAAATTCGCAGCCTTGTTTTTCTTTCGCTTTTGCGCCGTTTGATCTCCGCCACAATGTAACCGGTTTTCTACGAGGCTCTATTTCGTTCCCTATCATCACCATCACCATCATCACCACCATCCTCCTCTTCCTCCTCCTCCTCCTCCTCCTCTTCCTCTTCCTCCTCCCTTCCCTTTAAACCCGATCAGTAGACATGAGCGCATCTTTGCCTCGCGCGCTCGTGGAGGAGATCCAGTCGGTCCTGTTCTGATCAGATCGGATCGAGCTGACAGCAGTGAGACACCATGGCGATGTGTGCGCTGAGAATGTGATCCAGCCTTCAGCACTTTCAACATGAAGAGACGAGACAAGCTGAAAATCCCCTCCCTCACTTTGGAGTAAGTTTGATTAAATCTTTCTTTCTTTCTTTCTTTCTTTCTTTTTCTTATAAATTCCACTAGCATGATGATGATGATGATGAATAATTCAGGAGTAGCTACTGGAAGACGAGGGGAAATCCCTCACTACTGATGAGTAGTCTGTAAGAAAAGGAGAAAAAAACATCCTCCTTTTCTTCCAGCCTATTTATTATTTTTATTATTATTATTATTATTATTATTATTATTTAGCATTTTCATGTATTTGTTATAAGCACATATAAAAACCTGGTCTAAGAGTCTACCATGTATAATAGTTGAATTTAAAGGTGCATCAATTAAAACACAGATGAAAGACACCACTACTGTATACACTGGGCGATATGGCTCTCCTGTTGGTTTTACTGGTTTATTCAGAGCAGATGAGGTTCTCGGCATGTCCTCTCATCAGCTTTATCTCGCACCTCATTCGTCTGATTTGTGACGGACACAGAACTGTAAGGGTGTTCGCTCGGCTCTGAAGCATCACGTACAGGAAAAACCCTGCTCAAACCTCCATAATTCACAGATCCAGCCTGCATAAGGTCCAGCTTTATACCTGGAGATTGCCGTCAGTCGTTAAGCTACGCTGTGTACTGTACAGTATATGACTGATTTTTTTATATGAACAAACAAGAGGGCATGGGACATGGGACAGACATGGTGATATGATGTGGATGTAATGAAGCGTTGTGGATCTTTCAGCTGCTCTCATTAGCGGTTGCTATGGTGGATCATCCAATCCAGATGTTTCTGATTTTGGCACAGGTTTCACGCCAAATCCCAAACCCCCTTCCTGATGCAATCCTTTCATCTTAATCCAGGGACAAGCACTGGCTGGGATGTCAACCTGTCCTTCCTCATGGCACTCGAAAACCTTACCACTGTACCACCACCACCAGTGCAGGTGGAATGAGTTAGGAATTAAAAATTAAGTGTGATTACTAGTTTATAGGGAAACTTCACTTCCTTCAGCCATTGTTGCGGGTTGCGTGACCTTTTCACACTGAGTGTTAAAAGTTATCAGTGTTTGAATTTGGTGATATAAAAGACACACAACACACTCTCGCTGAGCAAATATTGGGAGTAATATAAAACCGAGTCGATAAAACTCAAGGGATCGTCTCCAGTGTTCTACGCGTTCATATTTGTTATGTTATGATCCCTCACACTGCGTCGAAGGCAGCGTACCAGAACGCGCAATCTTAATCACAGCCTGGATCATATATCAGTTAGATAACAAAGCTTAAGTGCTCAGGAGTACAACCCGAGATACGCCCTACATCCTACACACTGTGTGTAACCTTCTGCTTCAGTGCCTTAATGAACCCAAAGTAGAGCCTGAGTCACGGCTACTGGTTGTTGTTATTATAAGAGACGTTGGGAGCTGTCGAACAACTAACACAACCGAACTATTTATGCGTCGTGCATGACTGTACTGCTTGACTCTGCTATATGATCATAAACACTGCTCATGACTGTATGCACCATATGCTCAGTTCCGAGGCATAGATTTCCATCCCGTAGAGATATCTGAAGGCATTAATGACTGAACGGAAATGATCTCGTGAGAAGATGTAATTAGCAGATGTTCTGACTCTCACGAGAAATGTTTGCTGGTTTTCCCGACCCCTCTTCCAGCCTGCTTTAAGAGACGATCACTGCGGTACGCATGTTCTTTCCTCCCACTCCAAGCACTATGTAAATATAGCTGCCCTCCTCTGCCCGCTGGATGCTGATCCATATTACAGGTTTATATCCGCAGCTTCTCATCAGTCCCGTCTGTCATCAAGCTAAACGATGTGATGTACACAATGACAACTTTACTTATCAGAAAAGCAGCACATATATCCTGTCTGACTCTACGGGCGTCTATAAGCAAGCCGAGCATTAAACAAACGAACTGATGGCACTGCAGAGCACCGAGGGTGTTTCTGCACAGTTGGTTCTCCTCCAGTTCTCTCGCATCACTATGACAACACCCTCCTGTTTTTGCAGCACATGTTGCTTATCCATTGCACTGTTAGGTGCTTCTCGGTGCCAGGCTGAGGACCATTTGTGCAGGTCTGATGTTTTTCTCTTTCCTTTTTTTTTTTAACTTCTCATCAGTCACAAATCCTAAATTACAAACGATGAAACATGAAGCAAGGAGAAGCTTCAATTATATTATTATATAGTGTAGACACTTGAGGAAGTTCTCAGTGAAAAAAAAAAAAAAATCAGTTGTTTCCAAGAACAATGTTTTGATTCAGCTGTGTTTGGTTGGACTTTGGACATTTACGAGCGTAACGCAATATCTGACGGGCGTGTGTTGAACAATTGATCGCTGCATGGATACCTCTCATTGCATCGCGATGTTTGCAAAGAGACATGCATAGCTGCACACAACTTCAAAGGTAAGTTTTTTTCCACGAGGAAGACTCGGGTAGGAAATGGTGTAGTCATGTCATCATGTGCAGTATCACCGAGTAGTCCTCTGTTTACGATTTATAGCCTGCTGTTGTTCATAAAACAGCAAATCACGAAATGTCTTGGTCACGATTTGGTCACTAATGAATAAGCATATAGATTGATCGTATTTTCTTTCTCAAGTTCAGGAATAGGACGTTTAAAAAGTTATTAAGCAACAGGAGCTACGACGGAAATTCAAGGGGCACCAAATATTAGTGTCACAATCATTTCAATTCTAATTGGAAAAGTTTCAAAAGTCTCCACATACTCAAGCATCTACTATCTAGTAAGGAGGATTTATACAATACATTATTATTATTATTATTGTTAAATTTTCTTTTCATTCCTTTGTATAAAATCATTTGTATTCATACAGGTTTACCTTCATGTTATATTTTCAATGTTACCTTGATGTACGAAGAATAATAATAAGACTAATAGGACAGTCGTTGTGAGAGGATGATTGGTTGTGGTATTCATATTTGAACAGTAGGCGGGATGGCGGTGTAGTGGTTTCAGGGTTTGATTCCCGCCCCAGGTCTGTGTGCGTGGAGTGGAGTTTGTACTGTACTGTATGTTGGGGGCTTGGTGGGTTTCCTCCACGTAGTCCGATTTCCTCCCACGGATCAAAGACATGCAGAGTAGGCTAATTGGCATTTCGAAATTTCCCATAGCGGGTGAGTGAGTGTGCGCGCACTCATGTCCTGGCACCAGGCCAGGGTGTACCCCAGGCTTCCCACAACCCTGAACAGAATAAGCAGTTTAGAGAATGAGTGAGTGCTTCAATTGTCATTTTTAATACTTGTTTTGCACGTCCTTTGCTGTTTGTGGCTTCCTGAAGTCTGATACCCACAGACATCACCAGATGTTGGGTTTCTTCCCTGGTGGTCCTCCCCCAAGAGCTGTCTTTCCTTCCTTCCTTCCTGCTTGTTCCTCAGAAACGTGAACTCAGGAAGGTGAATTCAGATCAGACGATTGCCTTTGGTGATGCAGAACATTCCACTGTTTTTCCTAAAATGTTTTTGGGTCGCATTCACGGTCTGCATCATCCAAAGTGTTTTGAAGCATTTGGCTGAATCTGTGCAGATAGCATAATTATATATAGACACACGTCATAATTCATCCTTCTGATCACACTGACAATAAATACAGTACTAGGAAACCACCTCCATTGGTAGTCATACACACCCACACCATAAGACGGGTCTGCAGGCTTGTCCACAAATGACCAATTTGGCTGCAGGCTTTCATTGCCACCAGGAAGTAGTCATAACCGTATTCACTAACTTTATCTAGGGCCCCAATGATAAACTATTATTAGAAATGTAGTCCTGCAGCCACATCAACCCTTGAAGACCCCCCCCCCCCTCCCCTCCATAAGATAAGGTGGTATTTTTGAGATCATGACCATTACATTCTTCATTCTTCATATCTGCCCATCATTCTGCTCGAGGTTGACCTTTGTCTCATCTGTACATAAGATGTTGTTGCAGACCTATACGAGCTTTTGAAGATGTTTTTGTCTTCCTGTTTTTGAGGTTTATGTCTTGTGGTAAACCCTTTGTGCTACTCTAGTGAAGACTGTACTTGATTGTTGACTTTGACACATATACCGTACAACTATCTTCTGGGGTCAAAGAGTGGATCTTCACCCGGGCAACTTTTTTTTTTTTTTTTTTTCCATTTAGGTGACAAATCCTTCCAGACCTTTTGGTGACCTTTTGATTTGGGCACAGTTAATGGTTTGGAAACATTCTAAATGGTTTGCTCAGATTACTGGTCATATTGAAAGTCAACAGCAATGCATTATGAATACAAATGAAATACTTTAACTTTTGCTTCTTTTTTTTTTTTTTTTTACCTGTAACTGAAATAACGAGGGAATGTCAAACTGCTGGAAGAGCTGCAACTGTCCAATTACATTCGGTCCCTTAAAAGGAGGTCACTCCATATGAAAATGGTTTAAATACCTTCACTGTTCTCAAATCAGAAAAGCTGAAATTATACATTGTAACCCTATATTCATTAACTAATCAAAAATTTTTAATTTTAACTTTTTAAAAACATCTTTTTTACTTTATTTAATTAATAATATAATATAATAAAATAATTAATTTTTGTCAATATCCACATTTTTATGCACCTGCTTATACAGTATATTTACCAGGACAAAAATTTACACAGAACTGCAGTCGGGCAAAAAGGTCAACTAGTGTAAGTTATGTGCCTTATTGGGAGAGAGCCTTCCTCCTACACTTTACCATCCCTTTTTATTTATTTCTGAAAATCTTTATTTTTGGTGCCACAGAAGAAGGAGCCACACTCTTCACCCCATACTAGCCATATTTAGACTGGTCTACAGTAGTTGTTTGGATGTCAGATTAAATATTTAGTGATGCCATCCATTCCATATGCGCCATGAGTTCTTCCTCCTGTCTGACACCTACGATACCTCTTGTTCCATCATCAACACTTTGCACTGCGAATTTTAGCATTGTGGCAGTTATACAGTATGTATTAATGGGATGTAATTGACAGTAGGCGTATGCTTTCAGTTTTAAGAATTATTACAATTATTTAAAAAATATATTTTTGGACAAACACAGTGCTCATTGTACAATACATAGTATTTTGTAATGCCAGTTCGGAAGCAATACAGAATACATATACGGCTAACATTATTTCCATTACGTTCCGTACATCCCTGCAATAACAATTCTGTTTATTGTTTTATAAAAATGTGTGATATTTGTAGGGTGCATAACAATTTAAATAGCTTTTATCTTAAGTCTGTGTCCATTGCAAGTGAGTTTCCAATACATTACAGGCGGCACTATACAGTAGGTGACATTATAGTGGTTAGCACTTTGGTCTCACACCGTCTGAAGTCAGTGTGTGTGGAGTTTGCATGCTGAGTTGGTTTCGTCCGCGTACTACGGTTTCTTCCCGCAGTCTGAAGACATGCAGAGTAGGCAAAATGGCATTTCCAAATTCTTTGTAGCATGTGATTTAGTGTGTGAGTTTGCGTGTGTACTTGTGTGCCTTGCGATGGATCGGCACCCCATCCAGGGTGTACCCCCGCCTCGTGCCCCGAGTCCCCTGGAATGGTCTCCAGGGCCGCCCACGATGCTAAAGGATAAGCAGAATGAATGTGTGTGTTTGTGTGTGTGTGTGAGAGAGAGTTACATTATAATCAGACCTTATGTCTGTCATTTCAGGGTGACGTGACATGGCCAGTAACATGCAAAATATCTTTCAAACATCGAAAATTTGATAAAAGTGTTTTAAACAAAGTTGCAGAAATCATGTCATGAAAATAATGTGTGCAATCAATGAATCAATCAATAACTTATTTACGCTAAAGACTCATGTTAAGCTAAGATATAAGCTAAGACAAAGCTTTATTTATCCCTGTCTGGAAAATTCAAAATGTTTAGGCAGTATGATAAGAAAAAGTGTATAAGAATAAAAAAGCAATCATTAAACTGAAGCTACAAAAAAAATAATAATAATAATAATGAAGGAAAGTAAAGGCAGCACAGATACCCGTAGTCAGAGCACTAACACATGTAAACGTGTCTTGACTTTCAGTTTGTCACCCAACCAGACCTCAATCACCCCGAGCCCCTGCAGCCCCTGCAGCCCATGCAGCCCATTACAAACCCTTCATCCGTGGAGGTAAGCCAGTCGCCTTACATGCTGAAAGATTTCCACATCAATTACAATCAGAATTAATATTAAAGCAAGGTTGTTCTTTTTGACCGACATTTTTATACAGTAGATATCAAAGCTAAATAGGAAGCTCTTTTTTAATCTGCGAGGGGGAGTCAAAAATTATCCACACTCTTGACACTTCGTTTAAGCCGAATACATCATTTGCCGAAATGATCTCCTTGCTCTTCAGTACACTTTGTCCATCTGTCAACAAGCTTTCGTATTCCCTCATTAAAAATCTTTTAGGCTGAGCTGCGAGCCACGAATGCACTGCTGTCCCCACTCCTTCATCAGAAGTGAATTTTCGTCCTCGCTTCCAGGGCACCAAACAGGTGAGAGTCCAGCGGAGAAAGATCAGGAGTATAGGGAGGATGCTTTAACACCTCGAAACAAAGGTTCAACAGCGTGGGCAGATGTGAATTGTCATGGAAGATCGCAACACCTTTGGAAAGTAGTCCTCTGAGTTTAATCTAAAATTTAGGCTTCAGCTCTTCAATAGGCATCTCACTGTAACAAGAACTATTGATTGTTGAACGTTATTCCTGATGATGTTGCAAAACTGGCCCATGAGGGTCTCAGTAAATTGTAAGAATAACTTTTCCAGCAGATGGTTGACATTGTAACATTTTCTTGGTCGGTGATTGAGGATGTTTCCATTCGATATTCTGCCATTTACTCTCGGCCACCAGTCATCATTCTCTTTAAGAAACTTTCATCTTCCTTCCATTTCAAATTTGCAGATTTTCAGACACTTTCTCCATACTGCGCACAAGGTCATTGAATAAAAATGGCCGTAGGCGCACCATCCATCCATCCATCCGTCCATCTAGGAATCTCCGTAGTCCAATGGAGGCCAATGGTGACCATTGTATTTATTCCCATTTTATGGTAGGACCTCAAAATTCACCAATTAGCCTAATCTGCAAGTTTTTGGACTGTGGGAGGAAACCGGAAGACCTGGATAAAACCCACCACGCACGGAGCGGACACATTAGATGGACACCCAGAGTTGGGAATCGAACCCGTAGGAATCGACCCCAGGACCTGGAAGTGCAGGGTGACTGTGCTAACCACTAAGCCACCATGCCGCCAGATACACCCTCATACCAAAAAAAAAATTGCATCACTGCATGCTGCTCTTCTTTAATGCAAATCACAAGTGAGGCAACCATTTTTGAATGGAAAATGATCTGATGTAACATGTTCACACCTGCACAGCAGTGACTGCAGAGACAGTGGCCTTGAAAGGAATTGCTGATAAGACTGGAAGGCCAACAAGAGTTTTAATATAACCGGAGTGGAGATTATTTTTTACTCACCCTCATATATACTTACATATTTTACATAGCTACATAAGCCTGTAATTAGCTACAGATTATAGTCTTTAAACAAATAATACATCCTATATTATTATAATTCTATAAATGAGTAAATTATTACATAAGCTTGTACTGGCTCGTTAGTGTCATTATAATTACATTATGATGTCAATATCAATCTTTAAAAATAACTTGTAATCCTTAATGGCTTTTAACATTTGATTTATAATAAATTCTAAATAGATTTTTTGTTCTTTCATCGAAGCCCATCATGTAAGTCTAATGGCCTACATTACCCATGACTTTGGTTGACAATCCCAATATGTGGCACCAGTAGAAATTAGGCTGCATTTATGGTGCCTTGCAAGCAATAATTTGCATGAGGTGCTGCCATGAAAGTGTGTCTACTTTTCTCTGTTAGAGCAGGTAACGCTCATAAAAAGCTACTTTAGCAGTACTTTTAGAGTAACAGGCCTGAATGGCTACTACATCTTGTCTTGTACAGTATTTTGGACTGAAATTAAAGCAAAGCAGCAAGAGTAGACAACAGTAAGTAGTGTTAGCAACAAGTTAGACGGCTAATGTTAGTGATAACCATAATAATAATGATTACCTTCTCAAATAAATGTATATGGTCAGATTTATAGATTTAACCAAATATGGTGTCTGTATATGAGGGTGTATCAAAAAGAGAACAGACCCACTTTCGCCCTGTGTTCTCTCTCAGATGTCTTAAAACCTGGCAGTAGAATTCACTATTGACGGTCTAGCCTTTAGGGACAATTTCTCAATGCACACTGCCTCAAATGTGGAAAAAGATGATGAGCATGCACTTGGTTGAGCGGTCGACCTGCCTCGCCTTTTTCCGGTCTTGGGAATGACGGGCTCTTCCACTGTGAAGACTGTTGCTTTCTCTCAGGACCGTACCATACACCAAAGTAATGAGGATCGTCACCAGTAATGATCCTCGACATGAAGGACGGGTCATCCTCAGCAGGCTGACGGAGTTCATGGCAGACTTTGACGCAACATTCCGTTTTTGCTTCTGGGCCAGCAGCCTGGGTACAGCAACAAGATGCATGTTCGAATCACATGTGAGGATTGGCTGGCCTGTATGACACTTCAACAATGGCAGCAAAGCTGTGGAAGGTCTCGTTTAAGGTCTTTAGGATCTCTCGTTGTCTTGGAGTGATGTGCTTCTGTTCTTGAAGTGTGTGTGCCACCTTAAAAACCTTGAACGACTCCTTGCAGCATCTCCGTAAACTTGCTAAATCATGTCAAAGGACTTTGTTGCAGATTTGCCCAGTATCACGCAGAATTTTACATTCGTTCTTTGTTCTAACTTGCTGCTGCACACAGGACGATGTCTTTTGGCATACTGAATACTGACTACTGATACTGTATGAAGGTCGGTGGTCTCTGAGACTGTGCGTGCAGCCTCGTGCCGCCATCTGTTGGTTACAAAACTAGTCTAGAAAGTTTTTGATACCCCCTCATATGTATGGATTTAAAGCTTATAATTCTGTAAACTAAATGTAAAGAACTGGTTCTTCACGCTGTTCACAGCATGTGTGGCTTGGTTGATGTGACATCACTGTGTAAGCAGGGAAAGAACCAGTGGTTGAGAAGACCATGTCCTATTGAATACCTATTGAAATTTCATGTTGAGGGGTGTTTTTGGTGGCTTATTCGGTTAAAGGCGGGGAATTACAGATAGCAAGTTAACCTTTAATTAAAGCTCATAACTTTGTATTTCAAAGAAAACAAAGAAAACACCTCAGCTTGGACTTCCTAATGAGAAAATCTGGAAGATTCCCTCACCCCCAAGTTTAGCATATGTTGTCTTCATCTTCTACTTTGTTGTTGTTCAAAGGTAGTTGGAATCCAGTGGGTTGGTTACATTACTGCCAATTGTATGTCTCATTCTTCCTCATCTTCCAAACCTCTTAAGGCTGATTTTCCAGACTAGCCTTCCTTGAAAAAAACATCTAATGCTTCCTCTCCTGATCTTGTCTTGACTTGTTCTGAGTCTTAAACACTTAGCCTGCTTTATTTTTGCCGGCACTTCCACACACTCTTTCCTCTCGACACGTTTCCCTTTCAGTACCACTCAACATCAAGTTGGAATTCTGTAGCTTGCATCACCAACACATATAGATCTCCTCAACTTCCCTGTCCTTCAAATGTCATGTCACTATAGAGTAAATAAAATCACTGCACTGCATGACCACACAACCAGGTACTTCCCACAGGAATAACAAAAAACAACACAACAAAAACACTCCACTGGACAGCGCCATCACTAAACCTATCACAAATATTTCAGTATAAAACACATGAATTTGTATTAAGGTGGGATTTCCCCCTCTTCAATACTGGCTGTAGTGTGTGTGTTACAACTCATGACATAAACATTCGCCCTGTGTGTGTGTGTAATGCTGTAATCAGTTTAACATTTCCTGCTGACCGTCATTACTAATCTGGTTCTTGCAGAAAAAGGACTCTATTTTGACTAGCTGAGGCTGCACGTGAGGAAGTGACGTCAGTGCTCTTAAAGGTCGCTTCTGGCAGTGGACGGAACCATGTCGTGAACAAGGGGGGGAAAACCTTTATGTAAAGAAAAAACATAAAAGTACATAAATGATTTAATAATAGTAACAAAAAAACAAAGAAAAATATAAATAAAAACGGGCCGTTGTCAATACTGAGAGTTTAGTAGGAAAAATACTGTTATATGTAGGGACTGTATTGTAGCTCACCCCTGCTGGAGCAGAAATGGTACGTTCCAACGTCATCCCCCGGTAATCACCACAACAGGGCGCAGAGGCGCAGAGACACAGCACAAAGCTGCAGGGAAGTCTCAGAGACTTCAGGCATGGCGTGAAGTATGTGAGGAAGACGGAAAGAAGTTTAAAAACAACAAAACAAGAAAGGTTAAAAAATACGGGTGAATGCTTGACTTGTTACCAGGATGGAGCACGACTCGGTCCAAATGGGAAAAGTGGAAAGTTCGGCGTATCACTTACCAAAGTACCAACCTAGCTAGCTAAGCTAAGCTAGCCAACCAACTTACTAACGACCTAGCTCGTTAGCTAACTAAAACAAAGCACATGGACGAATTACTCTTACTTCTTTTGACTGTTAACGTAATGCGTGCCTCGTCTGAGCCAAAAACAAGAAGACTTCTGGTGCAGAATTTTGCCTGGAGAGTTTAGCGTCGCAAATGCACACGAACAACGAGCTAGCTTGCTAAATAAATAAACAAACAAATAAACCAGTACAGTAAATACCATGTCTGATCCAAGTTGCTGGAATGCAGGGACGAGCAGCAAGGCTCATTTCGTCAGTGGGGTGATGCTTAAGAGATCCAAAAGGTAAGTAAGGGGGCTGAAGTTAATCCCAAACTCCCCTCTGTGCATGTGACATTGTTTTCAGTCTGTTTAGTGTGGATGCATTGCTCACAGACTTCATGTAATGAATCCTCAGATTAATTTAGTGATGCATGCTGTGATTAGATACTCTGTAGTGTACTTTTTTCCCTTGGGATAGAGATACACGTGCACTGAATGCAGGTCTGAGTGAATGATCTTGAAAACAGAATGAAAGTGCAGACTTGAGTTCATGCATTTCATTTCTTTTTTTACGGCTCTACCTTCGAGAAACATTTCCTCAAAAGTTCTCAATGCTTGTTTTTTCTTCTCCACTTCTGCTAATAGTGTAATGCTTTGAATTGTTTCCCATGCACTGATAATGAGCCTTTCTTCTTCTTTTCCTCCTCCCCCTTCCCTTCGTGTGTTTTTTGCCACAGTTGCCGCAGCAGCAGGAAGAACCTTGGGGTTGGGACGCCTTCACCGACGCGCCCTCTCTCACCCCTGTCAGTCCACACAGGTGAGAGTCGTCCTAAAGCTCGGTTTACTCTAACAGGCTTTGTTCAACGCAAGTAGGCGTTGAGATCCTCTTTTACGTTAATGGGCTTTGCCAAACAATATAAGTAGTAGTCCTGACCTGTGTCTGTAATGGTGTGTTATGTAAACAAATTACTTTGATGTTATGAAATCCTGCAATGTTTAAGCCAATGGTCTCCAACCACCACTTTTTTTGCACCACGGACTAGTTTTATGTAAGACAATTTCCCATGGGCCAGCCATCGCACGCTGAAACAAATCATAATAACGTGCATAATAAATACAATATACCCTACCGCCCTGAGTTTAATTCCTCCACGACAAGGGGGTCCAATCTAGGAGTGATGGGAGACGATGACAGCCGAAGTATATTCCTTATATCCAGTCTGCTCTGTAATTTTGTGGGAAGTGTGGGAAGGAGGTATCAATGGAAGCGGGCGGTAGATGATCAGACTCAGCAGTCTCGGATAGTTAGTAAAATGGAAATAAAGTAAACAATGGTTCAAGTGAGTGATGAGCTGGCAGCTAGTGTCACTGTGATTGCATGTGCACTATTCCTAATAAAAATTTGCCAGTAAAGTTAATTGCCTTTCCTGACAGCACACATGATATCATTCTGATAGTAGAAAAGTACACAGGGTAATTTTCAGGTCAGACGACTTTACACGTTCCGGTGTCTCGTTAACATTGCAAGCATACTTTTAAGAGAGAGACTGGAGAGGGGTTGACATTAACACAAAGACATTAGTGTTGGGAAATATGAGCTCAATCAATAGTGGGATTCATTTTGCCTTGATTATAAATAAAGCATGATTAGTTTTATTATTTTTTTTGCCATCGCAGTTTACTGATGCGGTATATGCTATACATATCTACTGTTAAAGCTTAGATATTTGTTTCTCATTAAAGAGTTCTCCTCCATGTTTATTCCTTGTTGCAAACTGGACAGGGCAGAGTCGTGTCACTACACGCATATGTTTTTAAGGGGACAGGACATGAACATCTACAGTGGGGCATGCAACACAAAATAAATAATATGGGCAAGATTACATTGGTTTAAGGTTCGAAATGTTCGTTTGGAGTAACTTTTTAATAAATTCTGGTTCTGTGTAATGTATCATCTTGGAGTCCTCACACACTTCGGTGAGGTTACATTTTATTTGTTTGTGTAAAACAGCATTGTGTGGTGTGTGTTAATCCTTCATTTTGGTACAGATCAGTCTCTACAGGACTTGCAGCATTGTTACAAAAAAATCTGGTTATTGAGTGAAAGAAATTTGTTTCCCTTTCCAGACCAAGAGCTTTTCTACCTCAGTGCACGTAAACATGATGTTACTCCTAAATCAGGTTATTTTGTTCATGTAATCAGTGCTTATCTGACCATCTAAAAGAAAACAAGGGACATTATCTGGTTGTCCCACCTAAGATTGCTGTACAGTGTCTGCATATCTGGTAATGCACAATGGCCAATTTGAAAGTTTATTTTTATTATTATTAAGAAACTGTGGAGTTCTTTAAATAAATATGAAAATAATTTCAGAATATTTAAGAGTTCTGTGCATCAATGGATTACTGTTATTACCTAAAGCTTCAAGGCATGTTTGTTTATTTATTAATTTTTTTTAAATGAAAGAGAGAAAAAAATCTTTTGATCTGATAAAAGTCAGGGAATCAGAATTACAAAGAAGTCCAGTGACGGGAGCAGTAGGTCAGGAGTTAAGCCTGTGTCAGGGTGTAAACAATGCAAATGGGGGCGAGAGAGTGAAGGAGTCTGAGACTGCGCTGTGAGAGGAAAAAGGTTTCCAGCCTGTCTGCGTTTTATCTTTTTTTTCCATAATGAACGGATAAGGGATTTATTTATTTTGTAAATAGTTGGGAAGCTGGAAATTTACGTATCCTCTCATCCTGATATGAGTGATGGAAGATATTCAGCTGATTTATCTGTGCTATTATGGATGAGAAGTTGTTGAGCTAGAAAACTCATGACTGCCAGCTAATGACCAACAAAAGTTGTAGGTAAGTTTCCTCAGTTCATTTCAGTTCAGTTCATTTTCCACTCTTAATCTCCTCTGGTGTGACTGTGCTAACCCTGTAGTTGTTCCCAGGCTCGATCAGTCAGTGTGTCACAGAACAACCAGTGTTACTGTTTGTTGAGTGGCAGGTGCGGGACACACCCTTGAATTAGATCTAAGTCTTGGCATTCGCAATTAATATGCAGAACGCACGTACGACAGATAGTCTGCAATAGCATTTTCAGAGCAGCCGCCTTAGTGAGTCACAGCGGTACATATTCCGAACAAAAACAAAGATACGTAGGCATGAGTAAGAACTATTGTTGATGTTTAATTATAATTATAGTGTTGTTGCAGCACGTAAGAATGCTGTCCCTGTTAAAGAATACTTTAGGTTATATCAGAAGCAGGAACGAAAAAATATTTTGGTTCCGTCTTGTAATTCAGTCATGAATTCAGGCGTACAGAATGACTCACAGATACTGTGTTTTTACATTAATGATTCGCAGATAGAAAGATTGTGCCAAAATCTAACATCTTTTCTTTTGTAAAGTTAGTATCTTTTCTAACTTTACAGCTTATCATTACTTGTGCCTTGATTATAAATAAAAGTATAATTATATTTATATATATATATATATTTATTTATATAATAATTTAATTATATATATATTATATAATAAAAGTTTACTGATGCAGTATGTGCTGTACATATTACATATTAAAAGCTGTTATATTAAAGTGGAGATATTTGTTTTTAATAACTGTTCTGTTATTGCCCGAGATAACACTGTGAGGCTATTGAAGTAAGGACTTGGGTGTTTTATAAGGAAAAATCTAAGGGGTTTTGGGTTTTTCTTGTCCCAGATTAATGACTACATAACTTGGTCATATGGAATATTTAATACACTTTCATGGTGTCTCTTTATTAATTCTATTGTTTTTTAAAAAATTATTTTTAAATCTGTTTAGTTATGTGCTAAATCTTTTTCGTTCTTTCATTTATTCAACTTTGTGGAGATCATTTAAACACTTAAAGTGGCATGGAAAAAAATAAAAAATCAAGACTGAAAACCATAGTTATGCTTAATAGTGAAATATAATAATATAATAGTAAAAGCATTTCCACACAATATGGTGAGAGCTTTCAGGATTGGGAATGAACAGCAGTGTAAAAACTGCCAGGGTCAGGGTAAGAAGGGAAGTGCATGAAGCTATGCAGCCATCAAGCATTATGCCCAATGTACCATCCTCTGGAGGCAGTGTTATGATCTGGAGCTGTTTCAGTTGATCAGGTCTAGGTTCAGCAACATTTGTTGGTAATAAAATAGTCAGCGTATGACCAGAATGTACTGAATGACCAGGGTAGTACACCTATGCAGGTCACTTTTTTGACCAGGCAGTGTATAATTGACCCAGAATACTTTAATCAAACAACACAGCAGTTCAATGAATCAGTCCTCGTTAAAGGGATTACCAAACTTTTTGCTAGAGCGTGTCGACTAGTCCCAGATTGAAATTCTTTGACAGTTCTAAGTCGCTTGTCTCCGTCATGTCTCATCTCATGCCTTAAATAAATTATAAATTGTAAATTGGCTATGCATTATCTAAGAATGAACCTATGCAAACTAAGCCACTTAGTAGATTTGCTCTACCCCATGTGTGATATAAGGTTTTTATGATCACTCCAGTAACCACATTTCAAAGCGGTTCACATTAGGAAGACAACGAACTCAGCATTTTATTTATTTTTTTTGTTTTTTGTTTTTTTAAGTCACTGCGAGATGTTATGAAGAGGCATGAGTCACCTACAAAGGCACCATAATCCACCTTTGAATATCTTAGGACAGGGATCTTTAACTCCAGTCCTAAAGGCTTATTGTCCAGCGCAGTTTTTAATTAATCAGCACTCAAACTGAACCAAGTGATTAACAGAGAAGTTGAATCTTCAAAATTGAAAATGAAAAAAAAGTGTTTGAGCAGAAGAGTCACCAAACTGTTGGACTCTGTTTCTCCACGACTGTTGTTAAAGAAGCCTTAGGAACTGCTATGAATTTAGCTTTTTTTTTTTCTCTTTACTCATTTATTACATTGAATAATTTTGGGATTGCACTTGTTCGGGATCAAATGTGGAAAAGACTCATGCTTATTTTATAAGCAACATTGCATGTCTTCTGTAAGTACAGTAAGTGATTTGCATTGTGTGAAAAGCAGCAGTACGAACACAAGCTCCTCTACCAGAGTGCATCTGCAAAGTGCGCTTACACACACTGACTATTCGCGCCGCACAGTTTGTGGACATTTGGATGATGTAAGCTAGTAAGCAAGCTCCGAGTGTAATTAAAATAGCTAAGATGAGTGTTTTTCCAGTTCTGTTCTTTGCTGTATTTTCCTATTCACAGCTTCATGCTTTGTTCATGTCATATCAGACGGAAAAAAGGGGCTTATTAATGATTTCTCATCATTAATAAAAAATCTTTATGTATTTATTTGTTTAATGGCTCAAGTATACGAGAGGTGTTCGAGTCAACTTGGGGCTTTTTAATAACAGAACACAGTTATGAGAGTAAAAACTCCCTTTATTTCTCTATATAATCTCCTGCTACACAAATGCACTTATCCCGGTGTTTTTCCACTAGTGCTTGGCTGCAATCAAGGTAGAAATCTTTTCAGTATTCCAGAGCCTGGGTTGGACTGCCTGCTTCACCTCTAAAACGCTGGCCTCCCGGGAACTCCTGTAAAGGCCCAAATATGTTGCAGTGGCTTGTAGCCCAGTCAGGATTGTACAAAGAACGGTTCAATGACTCCCAGGCCAGTTCCTGTAATGTGGTCTTGGTGAATGATTGTGTGTACAGTTCCCATAGACAGATGCGTCTCTTCGGCATGTTGTCAACAAGTTACCTGTTGATTTTTAAGGACCAGGCGTTCCACTTGTTGACTGTTGACAGAAGCGACCGCTGTGGGCTCCGAGCTACAGTCGGTTAGGATCGTCATTCATTCAAATATTTAATTTTGGCTAAGAGTCTCATCACCCTACTGTGATCGAAGTCTTCAGTGAATGTCAGTTGGTTTTTCAGTGAATGTTAATCGAAAGTCCCAGTTAGATTGGCGTACGAGTGCGGCTTAGTATTTATGGTTGCAGTGCAAAAGCATGTCTTTAAAAAAGTACTTATGTGTTTTCATTATGTGGGACTGGTCTCTCTCCAGCTGCCAGCAGTCCTTTAGACAGCCCGAGAAATGTGTCAGCCATCGCCTCCCTCAACTTTCCTTTTGCCCGCAGGTGAGTAATCGCTCTAATGTTTTATTTATGGAGCTTGTAGACAAACCATGTGGTTTTTTTTCTTTTTTTTTTCCCCTTTCCTCCATTACAGCAAACAGTAATCTGTGCATCTGTTCTGTGCGTGATGTGTAATGCTGATGGTTTTCTTTCTTCACCTCTTTCTATGTCCTTTTAGCCACCTGGCTCGAACTGACAGGTAGCAGATCTCACTTTTCTCAAACCTTCACCTCCCTTGCTTTACTTGAGATTTCTAAAGGAAATTAAAAGTCTCCATGCTCCTCATTTCCTTGACTCGCTTAAAACCATGATTTTTAGTTCTTCAGCTACTTAGGCACAGACTAAGTTTTTAATTGGAGTGAATGTCATTCATATTGTGCAGACTTCCTGTTATTGAAATCACAAGCACAAGTTTGCATGATTTTTGCCTGTCTGTCTGTGATTGTTAAATAACACGTAAGTGAGAAATATAATTTGAAAAATTGGCTCATTTATGATAATAACGCTGCCATTAACACTATTTTTTTGTTGTTATTCTTTCAGGGCGGAAGGTAGAAGATGGTCACTGGCATCTCTTCCATCGTCTGGCTATGGGACCAATCCACCAAGCTCCACCGTCTCTGTAAGTGTCCTCTGGTGTTGCTGGTTGTTTGTCTGTCGAATGCTTTTAAAAGCAATACAGATACAAACATTTGTGTTGCTGCAAGCAGCCAAGTAAAGAATTAATTGCCTTAATTTCTTTTTAACATAATGAGTAAATATACTGTATATAGAGCATTTTTATATGATTTTCTTCCTTCAAAATCAAAATAAGCCACGCTCTCATCTCTGTAGTTCATTCAGATGTTGGATAATAGAACTAATCCTTAATAATAGAGCTAGTCTTTACAGCTAGTTATTCAGTACAATGTGATGAGAGTAGGAACTCTGTGGTAAATGCTGTTTGTTAGTGGTGACAGTGTGTGTGCGAGTTGTGCTCTTCCTGCACCCATATCAACACTGAAACTGCTACGGGTAGTGTTTTCTTCTAAAACACAACAAACAAACAAACACTCTTGTCTTGCTGCATTCTGTTACAGTCGTCCTCCTCTTCCCAAGAACGCTTGCACCAGCTTCCATACCAGCCCACGCAAGACGAGCTCCACTTCCTGTTCCGACACTTCCGCAGCTCGGAGAGCATGACCGACGAGGATGGGCGAAGCTCTTCTTTTATACGCCCCCGCTCCCGTAGTCTTAGGTAATCCCACCAGCCGGTGGGTCTCCTCCTCGTATATGACTTTACTCTGGATCGGTTTGTTGTGTTTTTACTAAGAGACATTAAACCACACACGTTAATCTGCGTGAGCAAATAAGAGCGCGGTGTTGCTTATTTTTGTATTTTGTTGTGTTCCTGTTGCACTCTTGGCTTTCCTAGCCTATCTTATATGCTCCCACACACAAGCTTACTGCTCATAATGTACACCTCCCCAACACAGCCTACTCATGGGTAATGGTAGCAAACACTGCACTCAGGTTATTAAGAACTTAAATTGTAATGTTTTTCCTCATGGTTTAGCTATTATTCGTCAGTAACCGTAGTGCAAAACTAATTAACTCAATCATTGATCAATTAAATTCTTTCATTTTCTTTTTTTTTTTTTTCTTTCTGTTCCAGTCCTGGACGAACCAGTGGCTCCTTTGACAGTGAAACTGTGATGATGAATCATGTTTACAAGGAGAGGTTTCCTAAGGTATACTTCCTGAGCAGTGTTACGGATTATGTAACACATTAAGTTTTCCTTTATGAGACAAAATACCTCCCTTAGACTTTTCTATATTCATAATCCAAACTTACTCTTTATATAAGCATTTGTTGTTTTTTCACTTCACACTGATTATCAGCATGCGTCAGGTAGGCTAACGCTGAGCTCTTGTGTCCAGGCGACGGCGCAGATGGAGGAGCGCTTGCTGGACATCATCACACACTGTTCTGCCGACAGCACATTACCTCTGGGAGATGGAGTGCTGGGTTTCATCCAACACCAGCTGGTGGAGCTCGCCAGGGACTGTCTGGACAAGTCACAGAAAGGCCTGATCACCTCCCTCTACTTCTTAGAGCTGCAGGAGAATCTTGACAAGCTGCTACACGAGGTGCGACATGAAACCAACTGCATGTTCCTCTTCTTAAATACAGACTTAAATATGGGGCGTTTTAATGAAGGACAGTCAATCAGTTCTATCAAGAATGTTTTGTTTAATATAAAGATTAAGGTTCAGTTCTTTGTCACATGTACCTTGTAATATTTTTATTTAAAAAAAACATTCCATAATTCCTAGTTAGGAAGCTGGGATCATAGCGATGGGTCAGACAGGATACAGCGCCCGCTGGAGCAAATAGGGTTAAGTGGCAGTGGAAGTTTGGCGGTGTTAGGACTTGAACCGCCGACCACCTGATCAGTAACCCAGAACCTTAACTGTTTGAGCCACCACCGCCCCTAATGTTCTAACCATAGATGAGGGGAAATAAATATATCGCGATTCTTTGGTGTGCCAGTTCATTTATCGCCACACTGAATCCAAATTTTATTAAATTTTTTATCTTTCTTTGCATTTGAGCTAGGAAATTGGTGCCATTCCTCTATATTCCTGGAGGTGGCATGCTCTAGACTATTCATATGCTGGCAGGCAGCACAGTTTGTTTGGAAAGGTAACGAAATATGACAGTCTTAATACTGAATCAGGATATGCACAACGTAACGAATCGCAATACAAATCGAATCAGCTCCTAGATAACATGATGTGAAATATCAGGTGGGTGTTCACTGAAACACTGAAGAAGCCAGTACGGCTACATACGCATGCCTGTGGTATTTTCCTTATAGATGGTCATGCGCCACTAAGTGTAAACTGACAGCTTGGATAACACGGACTGCGGAAGATTTTGAGCTCATTTAATAAATGTAGCACAATTGGCTAAAGAATTAATTGAAAAACATTTTTGCTTTCATTTTCTTTTTGCAGTTTTGTACACACAATGGCTAATAGCTGATGGCGTCAATAGCGATTCTTAAACCAGTTTTCAGTCCTCTGTCCTTACAGCACATGTTGTCAAAGTGACTGTTCATGACCAGCCTGAAAATTTAACACCTTAAAAATTTGTGTTAAAAAAAGTGCTTAAAGATCTTTGAGTTACAGATAAACACTGAAACGAAAGGCGTTTAAAAAAAAAAAAAAGAAAAAAAAAAGAAAATCATGAATAAAAAAGACGGGTTTGGCTGTTTGCCGTACTGCTTGTTTAAACGGGTCTTTGACTACAACAGCAAACTGTTCATTGCTCATCTGTAACACAAGCTGCTAGCTGATTTGATGGCGTTCTCTGAGGCTTTCTGCTGCGCGGTTTCTTTCGGTACCAGGCACAAGCTTGCAGAACAAACCTTGTTCTGTCTCGGAGAGAGCTAACATCACGCTGAGCCACCATGTGCCTGTCACCAGCGTGACAAAAGTGCGTGTGGTGTCTTATCTCATCTCCATCTCCTTTTACTCTTTCTGCCCTGCACCACTTCCTACATTTCTTATTGTCTCTTAAAGAGAACAACAGGGTTCAGTAAAAAAAAAAAGCCACTTCTTAAATGACACAAACAATCATCATCTCGCACAACAGCGTCATTCGTTTGAAAGGCCCAGGGTCACTGATATCCGGCAGGGAATTTCCCTCTTTGTGTGTGTGTGTGTGCGCGCGCGCGTGTGTCATCCTAACTTTGTGGCTTAGGGTTAAAAATGCAGATCCCCCCTCTCAAGGCTAGAGAATCTTCCCTGCTCTTGGAGAGCCTTAGTTTCCATAGCAACCCCCACCTTCTGTGTAGTGTGTAGACAGCCCCAGGCAGGACTCATCGCTCGCTGTCAGATTGCAGGGCTGCTGTGGACATTCTGCACAGAGCTAAGCTTATTAAAGTGTTTCCCACATCCTGCAGTCTCTGCCTCAAGTATATAGGCTCTGTATTTATTTCTTTTTTTTTCTTTTTCTTCTTTTAATATGTCATCTCTTTGTACCGCCTTCTGCCTGTCCATTTGTGTTGCATTCTTTAAAGTAATATGACACATCTTGCAAAGTGTAATGAATGCCAGTGTGGAGTCGATTTGGGTCATTACACTCAGCAAATAACAGATGAAGGATTTTTATTTATTTATTTATTAATGTTTTTTTTTAATGCTTTATGCTATGACACATTATGTTGATTCAGCTCATTTGACTTATCTGAAATAGCACTGCAAGTGCGGGAGTAAGAAAATGGCGATATAAATTAAAGAGCATTATTATTAAGCCTGTGACTTCACTGTACGTATTTCCGTATAGACCCGAGCAGATTGTTCATGGAACAGCAATAATTGCAGGATCTGACATCATTAATGAGCGAAAATGTGACGCTGTACAACATCTATAGCTTCCCGTCCGTGTAGGAAAGATGAAAGAAGAAAAATGAATCACTGGCTGAAATGTGTTTGGAGGAAATTGCTTGTTGTTTTGATGGGAATACTTTGTGTTAAGGAGGTTATGTGTGCCGCCTGTTACCGACGTCTGTGTTCTGTTACAACTTTCTAGCTGTTGACTCATACTTATCATCTTGTTGTAAATTATTCGTGGTCACGTCATCATCTAAACCTTCATGACTAACTTTGTGTTATAATTAACTTCCAGAACAAACAGAAAGGGGTTTTAAAAATTCTAAAGCATGCAAAATCACACACGTTAAATATACCTCTTATACTTATAAGAGTCGCTTGTTTTGTGTTGAATGTTTTGCCCGGTGTTGTGTATGTGTGTATAAACAAATCATTTTTGTGCTCTTAGGCGCTGGAGCGTTCCGAGAGCGAGGAGGTCACAGTCATCACCCAGCTGGTAAAGAAGATTCTGATCATCATATCACGCCCTGCACGGCTGCTGGAATGTCTGGTAAATGAACAACATGCACAAAACCTCAATGAAGTTTAGGGAACGGAAATGATTTCCTGTTATGCTCATCATAATGTCTGGAATTGACAGGAGTTCGACCCTGAAGGGTTCTATCACTTGCTAGAGGCAGCAGAGGGTCACGCTAAAGTCGGCCAAGGCATCAAAACCGACATTCCACGTTACATCATCAGTCAGCTGGGCCTCAATCGAGATCCCTTAGATGGTATTAGATTTAGCATGTAATATCCAAAAATTAAATATACTGATAACGTGTGCTGTTCCTAATCATGTTTGGTCTTTCCCTTTGGTAGAAGTGAGTCAGCTAGAGGAAAACTATGATACTGGGCCCTCCCTTAACGTGGACACAGAGGAGCATGATGTAAGTTAATCCAGAGAGAATTGAGTTTCATTGCACAGATTAAATATTATCTGGTCTACCTGGGCTGTTGGACCATAAAAAAAAGGTTGCTGTTTTAAATTTCAGCAGCACAAGTCTGTGCTCACCCCGCCTCGAAGGAAACCACTGGAGAGTGACTTTGAAACCATAAAGCTGATCAGTAACGGAGCCTACGGGTAAGCAGATTAAAGCACTAGCATTAATGTTCATCATGGTTAATTTAGCACTTAAACAAACCTGCTGTCAAATATTTGGAGTTTTTGCTTAATATTTGGATGGTTTGGGGTTGTTTTTGTCATATTTTTTCATTAAATAAATCTACAGAATGTAGCCTTTTTTATTACTATTGCAAACTTTAGCCATATTATATAGAGATAAAAGATTCAATACATAGCCGTTAAACTTAAATAAAAATATTGTAACCAGAAGTTTGTTTAAAACAAGTGACAGACAAGTGGAGATGGGGAAGGATCAATTCAGTTGTGACTCTCAATTATTTTGTTTGCCGATTTAAGTAAAGCCGCATTGACTCGAAAATCGATTTTTAAATGATTTATTACATTTATAATTATAGTTCCAATGGTCGATCATCAGAATTGGCCTTTAGTCAGCTTGGACATAACCAATTCCGTGCCCGAGCTTCTAAGTAGAGCAACAGACACACACTTTTTTTTTTTTTTCAGTTGTTGCATGTGTTAAAAAGCCTCTGATCAGTCCTTTTCTCCAGATTCAAACCCACTCATTACTCAGTGTGTGACTGGTCTTGTTCAAAGCCTTGCATGCGCAGATTAGAAAACTTAAAAGACACCTGAGGAGGTAAAAGGCCAACATTTCTTTATAATACTACAGATGCTACATTCTAAACTATTCACACTATTCCTGTGTGGTACGAGTGAATTATTTGCTAAATTTAAAAAATAATAATTACGGCAGGTGACACATTCGGTTTGCTCAGTAAAAATGCAGCTTTGTGTGTAATTAAATGTTAAACTCTTGTGTTCATTTTTTTATTGTTTAAATGCTACCCTTGTTTTTTTTTAATGAGAGAATGAATGTTAAGGAATAAGCCCACTAATATGGAAATGGCTACATTTAATTACCTATGTTACTTAGTTCGATTGTGAATCTGTTGGATAAATTATAAACGTTTAGAGCTATGGCTCAAAATTTTTTTTTTATTTCTTTTGAATTTTTATCATTTTAAAAGGTTCAAGCTTTTAAAATTATAACACAATTCAGAAAAATTTACTATTGAATCGAGAATTTATAAAATCATGGGAACATGCTAATATTGCATCGGCTTGTGATCGGTTATTCCCATATTTACAGACGGGCCTGTAGTGACAGGAGCTTTGGGTCAGGATTTGTGATAAATTTGTGTGTACAGGTAGTCCCTGACTTACAAACATTCAAGTTACGAAATTCTGCAGATACTACCGGACCTACAAACATTCGAAGATGCAAACAAATCGTGGAAGTGGCGCATGTATATTGTACAAAAATAGACACTGCAGTGCACCAGATACTAATGTTTACAATTATATATAATATTTTCAGTGTGTAAGTGAATGTATAAAATGTCCAAAGTCCGGTATATTGTAAGTGTATGCGTGTAGGGGTGCGGGAGAAATGATTCGGCCTCACTGGTTACAATGAATCAGTCCAGGATCACAATCATAGAAGATGGCCGTCCTGTAAATATGTCCTGATGGTGAATAATCAGAATTTTGGAAAATACTCAGCGAGACAGAGTTCACCGTCCATTACAGCTCTGAGACAAAATGCCATCCGTTCAAGCTTGCAGTAAACACCATGTAGCGTTGTCCTCCCCCAAAGTCTTTCCTAGTTATGAACCAATCCGACTTACGAGCAAATCCGACTTTCGTACGTTCTCCTGGAACATAACTCGTAGGTAAAGTGGGGACTTGCGTCAGTCGACATCATGCTCCATCGTCAAGGATACGAAAGAAATCCAATTACATGACGTCAAGAAAAAAACAGCAGCCCATCAAAAGAATGAGAACATTTTACTCTTTTGCTTATGTGATGCTCGTGTCAGATTGCAGATGTGCCTCTCCCCCTTTCCCTCCCCTTCATCATTGGAGAAATAAAAGCAGTTACATCCTTATAATAATTAATTATTCAATCATGCCTTTAACCTCATACTATCATAGTAGATGCTGCCTCGACACAGAGTATCACACATTTAATTTCAGTCACCGCACTGTAATCTTCTTCCAGAGCCGTGTACCTGGTGAGGCACAAAGAAACCCGGCAACGGTTTGCAATGAAAAAGATCAACCGGCAGAACCTGATAATGAGGAACCAGATCCAGCAGGTGTTTGTAGAGAGGGACATCCTGACGTTTGCAGAGAACCCTTTTGTCGTCAGCATGTTCTGCTCTTTTGAGACCCGTAGACACCTCTGCATGGTCATGGAGTACGTGGAAGGTAAAGTTCAATCACGATCATTTGCATAACGTTCCAGACATGTTGGTTTGAAACAGTCGCAGCTATAAATCTTTTTCTTTGTGATGAACAGGTGGTGACTGTGCAAATCTGCTCAAAAACATGGGCCCCCTGCCTGTCGACATGACCAGATTGTACTTTGCGGAGACGGTTCTAGCACTGGAATACCTTCACAGCTACGGCATAGTGCACAGAGATCTCAAACCTGACAAGTATGAATTAATAAATATATTTATAATATAGTATTGTATGTAGGTGTAAAGATTGTTCAAAAACCATTGTGTTTTAACCCTCCATGCAGCCTGTTGATAACCTCAATGGGGCACATTAAGCTGACGGATTTTGGGCTGTCCAAGGTCGGCCTAATGAACATGACGACGAATCTCTATGAGGGCCATATTGAGAAAGACACCAGGGAGTTCATCGACAAGCAGGTAATGGGGATGCATTTTATTTCTGCAGTATTGTATTGAGGCTAAGTTTATCAAGCTGTTTTGGGAAAAAAATTAAAAAAGATTGTCCACCATTTTGGAAAACACCCCCCATGTTTTTCAGTGCAGAATTTAAATTCTGGTGGAATTAAGTTTTGAACACCGTCTCGAGAATCAGTAGAGGTAATTGGGTGCATGCACTTAAGTAAATTTAACATGCATTACTGGTTAAAAGTTTGTACACACCTTATTTCATGAAAAATCTTGATTTTTATTTCTTTCTACATTTTAAATCAATGCTGAAGGCGTTTGTCTGAATAAATATAATAATCTCCTTTGAGCAGTTGATATTGAGATGTCTTCTACTTATACTCTGTAAAGTCTTTATAACAGCTCTAATCTGAGGTACTGATTGAAACTGTGATTTTTGAGACTGGTAACTCTAAATGTACTTCTCTCCAGTAGAAGTAAGTTTTGGTCCTGCTTTCCTGGGATGGTCTTCATGAGTTTTGCAAATGCGCTTGACAATACTGGTCTTTTAAGAACTGTTCCAGGACAGCTGACCTTCATGTCTTGAAATAAGAACAGACTGTTGTTGTTACTTAGGTACCTGATGCCATATTCCTTAATTGATAGTTTTGTGAAAGTTCAGTATTGTTCTAGAATGTAGAGAAAAAAATTTAAATGTGTGTCCAAACTTTTGACTGGTACTGCATCTGCAATTGACTTACTTGAGTAGTTATATTAGAGAAAACTTTTACTCCACTCAAATGCTCTCAAATATCCTCCTACTAAGGCGTTGCATTACCTAACCACATTGGTGTGTAGTATTTGAAGCGAGAATTTTGCCACCTGCTGACTATTATGCGCAATTGTGTGATTGCCTTTCCTTTGAAACACGCCTAATAACGTAACGGGAGTTTTTTATTTATTTTTTACTATGAAAAAGGCTGCTGAGGGCTAAAAAAAAAAAAGGCCCTGTACTTTTCTTACTTGATCTTTTTACACGTAATGATATTTAAAAACCTTTACTCAAATACTCAAGTACATGGAGGACTTCTGATTATACTTGAGTAATATTTTCCCTGGGGGAATTTCTACTTTTACTAAAGTACAGGATTTGTATACCTTGCCCACACATGGTCATCATCGTAACGATTATTTTGCTGTTCACTTGCTAGGTTTGTGGCACACCTGAATACATTGCCCCAGAGGTTATCCTCCGGCAGGGTTATGGCAAGCCTGTAGACTGGTGGGCGATGGGAATCATACTGTATGAGTTTTTGGTGGGCTGTGTGCCCTTTTTTGGAGATACACCAGAGGAACTCTTTGGTCAGGTCGTCAGTGGTAAGTTCGGATGCTAAATATGAGAACTTTGCATTTTGTAGTGGGAAGATGGGACATTATTGAAATTGATTTTAAATGTTGTTTCTTTGGAATTGCCAAATAATAGACCTGAATATACATTTTTAGATGACATCATTTGGCCAGACGGGGATGATGCGTTGCCGGTGGATGCCCAGGATTTGATAACCCGTTTACTGAGACAAAGTCCTATTGAACGACTCGGGACAGGTAATAAAGCAGTGGACTGATGCATTTGCACTTGTGAAGTTGAGCTATTCGGAGCATATTCCATAAAGAAACAATACCATGTGTCTCCTTCCTAATTTTAGCCTGCTCAGACAATAATGTTGTTAGCAGAGGGGAAAAAGTCCTATTCTATAAATGCAATAAGTCTATTCTCATAGTATATTATTACTCAGTTGTTGACGTCAGTTTCTTTATGTCGTGAAACATGCGCAGGAGGAGCAACAGAGGTCAAACAGCACACGTTCTTCACTGGCCTGGATTGGAACGGGCTGCTTCGCCAAAAAGCCGAATTTATCCCTCAGTTAGAAGGGGATGATGACACTAGTTATTTTGATAGTGAGTATTATGGGTTATATATATTTTTTTTTTCAACCAAAAACTGCCGTTTTTTTTAATATCTTCCAAGAGGGGAAAAAAAAGGGTTTGGGTTGCATAATTTTTTTTAATTGCATCTTTGTGTCATTGTTTACACTGTAGAATTACTATAACATTTCTGCAGAATTTTGTATTTTTGTTTGCTCCTGAATGCTCGTGTCTTAAATTTTTTAATTGACCAAAAAAGGCTCATTTATCAATTTCTTGATGTATGTGTGGATATGTTTTATATTTATCTAGTTTGTTAGGTACAACAGACTTACTTATAACCTCATTTAACAATTTTAAAAAAAATACATTTTATTGGAAAATTGCCTTGAATTATTCTTCTGAAGTAAGACTTTAAATATTTGTTTCCCCTCACAACTCCAGCTCGATCTGATCGCTATCATCATTTGGTTTCTGATGAAGACGATGAAACAAACGATGATGAGTCTTCCCTTGAAATCCGAAGGTTTTCCTCCTGGTCGAATCGTTTCAGCAAGGTTGGAATTTTTGGGTCCAAATTGTCAAATATTCTGTTCAGATCTTCAAAACACCTTTATTTCAAAACATTTATTTTTTGCTTCTGTTTAGTTACTCATACACTTCCCGCTCCCTGCTTTGTAGGTATACAGCAGCACAGAATATCTGGCCACGCCGTCCAATCTGAGTTTCTCGTCTGACCGAAGTCACAGCGAAGAGCACGAGGACCGGTCAGATGGCCGAGAGAGCCACTCGCCTGGAGAGATGCACAGACAGAGCAGCACAGGCGCCCCAGATACCAGGAGACTCTCAGGACAGCGACCATGGTCCGTTGGAAGTCTTGTTCTCACAGTGATTTTAAAGACAGAGTGATTTGGCATCCTTGTTAAAGATGGTTAATTAATAATAATAAAAAAATTTAATAAGGTTAATTATTAGTAGTAGTAATAACAATAATAATAATAATGGAAACTTATTGTAAGTCCTTACCATAAATATTTTTCACTAAATGATGTGTGCATTAGTGTTGCAGGGGATTATCAAGAGAAATTAAATTAGTTGTTTGTTTGTTTGTTTTTTTGCCTGTGTCCTGTAATTCTGCACAATCTAAAGTCTCGGTGCATCTTGAACGGCCCTCGTAATAAACGCTGACGATACTCATAGTGGGTTTGGCTTCTCACTGCTTTTTTACTTTGATCTCAGATAAATACGCATTGTGATTAAACTAAATAACGACACTATTGTACCAAGGATGCCAATAACTCCGATAACTATATTCGTCCTCAAACATTAAGCTGACTGTCTGTTGTATAACTGTTACATTTGTTATTGTTCCACAGCCTGCGACCAAGAGCCTCATCCAGCTCTTCTCAGCCGGATAGGTGTGTAAGCCCTCTGGTGGCCAGCAGTACACACAGCCTGGAAGCCATGCCACGTGTTGCGCTCTCCACTGATGATGAAGGTCAGGACTTCGCCACAAATAGCTAAATTGTCATCAGGATTTTGCTAAAAAAGGTTCTTGGGGCTGCAGTACAGAGGTTACATTATGTTACATTCTGTTTTAAAAGGGAGATTTTAGATCAGCCTAGTATAATGTCATGACAAGACCACTGAGAGGGTGTTACAACTGAGTTAATGCTTTACCATTCATGAATAAATTCTAATATACATGTATAAAGTTGAACAATATTGAATCGAATTAATTGATTATTTGTTTGAATTTAATATGATTAATACACTTATTGATGATGATGATGATGATGCAGATACTGTTGTTATGGTCCTTCCTCGGATATCGCTCTTTATCCTGCCTGGACATATGAATAAATGTTTGTTTCTGCTCACTTTGCAGCTGAGGTGGTTGTATCCAACCTTCGACGAATCAGGCTGCGTAGCAACAGCACAGGAACAAAGCACTCGTCTCCAAGGGAACACGGCAGTCCGAGATGTTTTGGCAACCAGCTTGAAACGCCTGACAGACAGCATCTCTCTCCAGCAGGCAAGGTGCCAAAATCTGCGTCTGTCTCGACACTGTCCCTCATCATCACTCCAGGTGAGAGACTCTGCATGAGATCTAATATTACGCTAACCGATCAAAAAAGGAATGTAATTATTTGGTGAAACCCCATGGTACTGTATGAGTAAAGGCAATCCTTCCGTTCATTTCCCATGCATCCAGATGACATGAGTGGAGGTCTTCAAGCCAGCCCCATTTCCCCACACTCCATTTCTTCCAATCCCTCATCCCGAGATTCCTCCCCAAATCGAGACTTGTCCCTCAGCTTCAGCTGCCTGCGTCCTCCCATCTTCATCCATAGCTCAGGCAAGAAGTTCGGCTTCACCCTGCAGACTATCCGTGTCTACATCGGTAACAGCGACGTATACACCATCCATCACATGGTCTCGGTGAGCAGCTCACAGAAACTGGCGCAGGAGCAATATGATAGAGTTCGATACTTATTTTATATGTTAATAAAGAAAAAAATTAAATAAAATTGTTTTCTCTCTCTCTCTTGTTTGTATAGAGCGTGGAAGAAGGCAGTCCTGCTCACGAGGCTGGCCTGAAAGCCGGAGATCTGATCACTCACGTGAACGGAGAGTCAGTGCAGGGACTGGTGCACACAGAGATGATGGAGCTACTACTTAAGGTGCTGTGAACCAGTATGGCATAAGTTCTGTGTGCCCTAGGTGATTAATATAATTAATTATAGTGTGTTTTTTAGTCATACTGTATTTAAATCATTAATATTTCTCCTGGGGTTTGTTTTGTTTCCAGTCTCACAGTCACACGCTATCCGTCTCCTTGCCACCAGGCATCCCAGCTGACTCGTGACAAATAACATTCAAACCCAGCAGTAAACAGCTAACAATAGCCCGATTGATACTCATACGAAGCCCGATTCTCCTGCATGTGCTTCCTCCAGCACGTTGTTTATTTAAACTATGCTCAACAATCGAATTTGTTTTACAGAGCGGTAACAAGGTGGCCTTGCAGACCATTGCCCTGGAGGACACAACAATTAAAGTCGGGCCAGCACGGAAGACGAGCCACAAGGGCAAGATGGCCCGTCGCAGCAAGAGGAGCAGGAGAAAGGACAACCAGGACCGGTCTGAAGGCTTTTATTAATTAGTTTCATTAATCTCAGTTAAGTCAAGGGAAAAGGCCTCCATGATTTTTAAATGTGGAACTGTGAAATGTTTAGTCACCTTCAACCCTGAACTGATTTGAAGAGGTTTGTCATAGCAGCCATGTCACTGATGTGTCTAGAAACATGTATAAACACTGTTTAAGTCAACAGGCAGACTTGTTGTATATCAGAACTGATTATTAGTGGGTGAATAAGGTATTGGGGATGATTTTAATATTATAATTATAATGGATAGGAATTAGAAATTTTTTGGAAATTTTGTCCCCTGTTTCACGTTTGTGGAGCATGTTTATTTTGTTATATTCTATAATATACCTTTGCAAACCTTCACACTGGAATACATTTTAAATATTGTAATAGCTTATAATCCAAAAATAAATGTCTCTTAACAAATTTAAGACGTTAAAAAAATTAATCTGTGGTGTTTTCTGCCCTGTAGACGGCGGAGCGTCCTGAAGAAGCTGTCTAAGCAGGGCACGGTAATGCACAGCAGCCGCAGCTTCTCCTCTGGCCTCCATCACTCCGTGTCCTCCAGCGAGAGTCTACCTGGCTCCCCCACACACAGCCTGTCCCCTGGACCGTCCACACCATGCCGTAGCCCGGTTCCAGACCACGCTGCTGGTACACGTCTATGCTTTAAATTACATTTCCCTGTACAGCTACACCTGGCTGGAGAGCTTTTAACTGAACGGGTATAAATAGGATAGATAAATTGTAAATTCATTAAATAGCTCGTCGCGCTTGTATAATAAATGACAATATGGGCAGCTATTTAAAAAGTAATGCAGGCTTAGGGAACAGAATGAGCATACAATCATGGAGCACTTCAAGTTTGAGTATCACATAATTTTTGGCAATAGAGCTTCATAACAGCTTTGCATTTTTAGCATATATTTTGTTGTTGAGGTTTTGTTTTAAGAGATGGTCCTGAGCCATTTTTACTCATCAACAAAGCTCGTCGATTGTTTTGAAGACAGAACTGACATTTTTGGAAAATAAAGCTTCTCACATCGGCACGCACTTTTACCAACAATAATTTAGGAAGTATATATTTGTGCTTTGTTGTTTTTCTGGGATGATATTATTGATTTTGCACATGCTTTTCAAAAGTTGCAAAGCCATTAATTCAAAACTGTCTGCTCTTTGCAAAGTGAAATTGAGAATTGAGAAGCTTTATTTCAATCATAATATAATAAGATCACAAAGAGATGCAACTTTTGCAAAGCATATGCGATCGATTCAAAATCAATAATAGTACCACAGATAAACAACACAGTGCAAATATATACATGCTAAATAAATGCTGCCGTTTGCAAAGTGAAAGTGTGCAAGCTTTATTCTAGTCATGACTTCACAGCCACATTCCAGCTATTCATGGTCAAATCATTTTTCAATACTGGACACAAACAGCAAAAAAATAAATAAAAGGCACTATAATTACTGTTGTTGACAATTGTCATTTACATAAAATTTTCCTGTGAATGGAACACAAAGCACAGAAGCATTTATTTGTCAATAATATTTTTGGAAAGAAAACCGCCTACCATTTGTGTACGTTTTTTTTCTGGTTTGCTACAATATAATTTCACTTACAAAAGGACTTTTGAAAAATTGATTGATGTTGACAATTACCAACCCCTTAAGGGTTTAAAGAAGCCAGACTTTAGATGTCATACTAGATTGTTATACGTTTGTTTGACCATTTTCAGATATAAACTTCACCCAGAGTGGCTCTCCGTGCTCCAGCTCACCAAGTTCTCCAGCTGTCCAAATGCGCCCCAGCTCACTACATGGTCTGGGATCCAAACTGGGCGCTCAGCGCTACGCTAAAGTCGGCCGGCGCAAGTCAACTAGCAGCATCCCGCCGTCACCGCTGGCCTGCACTTCCACCCCCCAGGTCCTGTCTCCTCAGCACTCTTCCTCTCCTTTACCCAGCATCACCAAAACCCTTCATTCTTACCATGGTAAAACACTGTCCCCTCCCACTATCGTTCGTCATGGGGTTCGACCACGCAGCACCGAGATTCCCGTCTCCCCCCTGCTGAAGCGGGTCCAGTCTGCTGAAAAGCTCTCTGGTGTCTTCCACGGAGACAAAAAGGGCCACGGTCCACGATGGCACACTTTAGAGGTTCCTCACTGCGAGATGGACATGAGTGGCGATGCGGAGGCGGAGTCTCAGTATGGCTCGGACCACGGCAGGCTCGGGGGATTCGCCGCCGGGCAGATTGTTGTGATGCGAAAGCTCAATTTATCTGAACGCCGTGACTCCTTCAAAAAGCAGGAAGCTGTACAGGAAGTGAGTTTCGACGAGCCTGATGAAAGAGCCGGACAGACTCTGGTCACACCAAGCATGCCAGACGATGCTCGGTCCAAACACGAGGCTGAGTGGATGGTGCCAGATTCGCAGTCCATGGAGGAGTGTGTGGTCAGGAGAGTCCCTCTGGTTCCTCAGATTGCCGTTCAGGGCTCAGAAAGTGAGGAGATGGAGGACTGGCAACCATGCTCTGATGAGGAAGCCGATGGGAAAAACACAAGCGGGAGTCTGGACTCGCACCCAGAAGACAAGGGAGGAGCAGAGAGCGCATGTTCTTCCAGCATTTCATCAGACGGCTCGTCACTGGCGTCCAAAAGCAAAGATCACATTACTGACTCGGAAGAAATCTCAAGCATGAGTCCAAGGAAGGGGAAACTCCGAGGAAAATGACTCGGCCCACGTTGATGTCACTTGAATATTCCGTACTCAAGAGTAGATGAGGAGGTTACCCGCAGTCTTTTCTCATGAGTATAATTGAGAGCGATTGGGTTGGAATGCCACTTAGTGTCTTGTAAATTCAATTAAAAAAAAATGAAGTAAGCTAGATTTTTACAGGGGAATATTTATAATTTTTTAACATGTCAGAATTCTAACGATGGTGAAAAAGCAACCTGATGGTAACCAGCTGGTATTTTGAACCATCAAACAGGGAATGACTTTACGTTTTTATGAAATTGTATTTTCAGGCAGAATATCGAGTTTGTATCTCAAGCGTAGCTAACATGGTGAACTATCACACGAAGTTCTAGGTGCGAGAAGAAGAATCATGTAGTGACTTAAGCGAGGGCTAACAAACAAACACGCGTTTAGTCGGTCATGGTTTTCAACTCGTCAGTATTTCTGGCTTGTGCAACTCTCCCTTCAGTCTAATCCAGTTCTCACAGCTGCATGCACAAATCTTACTGTATTAGGTTCAGTGTAGGGTTTTTTTTTGTTTGTTTTTTTGTGAGATCCACTGCATTTCGCACCATCTAACCCCACTTTGGTTGCGTAGGGTAAGGATATCTCGGCTCAGGGCTTTCGGCTGTAAACATTTCACAGTTCATTCGGTGTTTGCAAGACGTTAGATTTATTAGCAGCAGGTGTATTTTTTTTTTTTTTTTTTTTTTTTTTAATAAACGTTATGTTTGTACAGATTTAATTGCTAGATATCGTGGTGCCTCAAAGTTAACCTATAGAGATGGTAGTGACCGTTTTTTAACCATGTTACCGTGTGAGTTTTATGTTGATTTGGTCTGATTTTTTTCTACTGTATATTCTTGTTTTTGGAAGCTATGCTAACTGGAAACCTGCAGAGCATTTCCACAGGCAGACTTGAATGGGTTCCCTGCTTCGATTGCACTTCCTGTAGGGTTCCCAAATCTCTCTTTTTTTCTTTGAATTTCTGCAGACATCTCATCACTCAAGTTTTTAAAAAGAAGAACGTCCAATGAGTATAAATTTCTCATTTCTACCTGCAACTCATATTTATTAAACCTTATTTAATAAGTGCTGTCAAATTCCCTTAAAATCACAATTTTTAACAGACATCCTTTATTCCTTTTTCATGCTTATGCCTGTAATTATAAGGTGGTTTCTCAGCCATATTGTTTTTATTATGTATTCCCTGACATCTTAATCTAACTACCTATTGTATAGGAAGAATGTTTACATTTTCAATTACTTTTTTTTTTGTTTGTTCATATCAGCATGCAGTACTGGTCAACAGTTTTGAGCCACCCCTCATTTCTTCATTTTTTTCAGTTTTCAAAGAGCAAAAAACTTTGGAATAATTCTTCAGGTTTCCTCAAGGATGTTTTTTTTGTTTGTTTGTTTCTTAAGCCACACAGTCACCTATGAATCATTCAAACATAAAAACCCTTCTAACTTAAGGCATGAACCAGTGAGAAACAGGTGCAGATGATGACAGATGATCAGGCAGGTGATTAGTATACTGGTGATGCTGAACGCTGAGTGGTTGGAACAGACGAGAGGGGAAATGAGGTTGTTGCATAACCAGTTTTCAAATTGTTTCAAATCTTTAGGCACTTTGTAGCCTGTCACAGTTAAAACATCAGTTCCCATTTCTTGAAGAAATGAGGGGCGTCTCAAGAATTTTGCACAGTGCTGTAGGTCTTTGCTCGATCTTAGCAACCAAATTTTCTAAATCTGGGATGCCTTTAATAGAAGTATAAGTTTTTTGTTTGTTTTAAATGTATAATAGTACAGTTTGATGAACGTTAATGATTCCAGCTGCTTATCAGAAGAGGCTTTCAATTGAATTTGCAGAAAGCTTTTTTTTTCTATTTCTTTTTTTTTTTTTTTGAAAGATGAACAATTTTTTTTTTTTTTTTACTCTACTGGTACTTTGAAGTCTCTAATAAGACATACCTGCATCTTGCTACTATCTTTTGGTGCTACTTGAGTCTGTAATGCTTTCCATGTTTGATGGTAGTTGACGTCTTATCCAGGCGAATATTGAGACCCTTAAATAACTGCATGCTGCATGTACTTTATAGTGAGCACACAACTAATGCTTGCATGGCATTCAGTGCAATACGTGTCTCCTGGTGCAGTACAACCCAGCCTGTGACTTTTTGCGTAAACTTCACAGTCGTTCCGATCAGTTAGAAACTCCTACGTTCGTTTTAATTAATTACCGCTCACTATATATTGTGACTATAAATGATTCGTTCTTTTCTAACTAGTTGTGTAGCACCAGAACACCCTTAATTAACCAGTGGTGAGATCGGTTGTTCCTGCTTTATTTTTTAATCCAGTCCAGATCTGGTCAAAAAAAAAAAAAGAACTGGAAGTTATGCCGATGACCAGCAAAAAAAATTATATCGGTTTTGTATATTTATATGCAACAGTGATGTTGTTCTTCCTCCATTTCTTCACATCTGCATTTTTTTTTTTTTTTGGGTCTTTGCTGGTTTGTAAAAATACTTTTATATCTATTTTTTGTAATGTTGTTATACCTGTTGGCCAGCCCAGTCAATGCTTTGTAATAAATCATCATGTGTTGGCTTGAAACATTCAGAATCTTTCTTTCTTAGACTGTTAATCGTGTTTCTCACACATTCAGTAAAATTCATATAGGTGTTAGGGATTTAGAAAGATTTATTATCTAAGGTTGTTTTGTCAGTTTCTACAAAGGTTTGCAGGTAAAACTAAATACAAAAAAAAAAAAAAAAACAGTTCCATGAAAAGCACAAAGTCCAGCCGTGGTTCTCTGGCAAGCCTTTGGTATAATTTACAAAATAATCATACAGTTCACAATGTTTCTCTTTTTACTTAAAGAATGTTTAGAGCAGCTCTTTAGCTGTTCTTATTGTTCATTTGCTGTTCACTTTATTAGGAACTCAAACACACCTGTAGCCAATCATATGGCAGGAGTCCGGAAGAGCGTTTTTGAAGCTCAATTGTGGGAGTTCCGGTCATCTACCCAACTTGGTTACCACCGACAAGCTATAGAGCTTAGCTAAAATACTCTGGTGGGTAACGTTAATTTACATGATAATGCATTTGACTGAACTCTCTCATCCGTATCCTACACGTTGTCCCGTATCAACACCTACATTTCTTGTGGTAAGTTAAACTAGGATTCCAGTTAGCTGGTTAACTAATCTGATGTATAGCAGACAGCTATCGGTTTGACCCCTGCAATGCAGCTTTAACTTACATACCGGGCGCATGACGATAATATCATTTTATTTCTTAATATAATTTGAACAAATTAGTTACATTAAAATCTCACCACCACACAGTTGTCATGAATAGGAAGTCTAGCTATGATGGCCAAAACTTTTTCCCCCCTCTCTCTCCCAGGCTGCAAACATGTTATTTCTGTTGTAAATTTAAACATTTTAATATGGGATCAAGTAAAGCTCTTGATCAAGAGGCAACTGCCAGGTCTGAAAAATGAGTCAAGTGCCAAGCTATGCAGTTCCTCAAATGGCCACTAGGGGCTGGCTCCAAGAACTTTACTTGATGTCCACATCGATTATCCAAATGTAGAAAATGAGCATTATATCAAAATGTTTTTGAGGTGGATGAGCTACTGTACCACAGCAGATGACCAGACTACAGTGGGTTCCACGTCTGTCAGCCAAGAACAGGAATCTGAGGATACAGTGGGTGCACGGTACTGGTCATGTGGTCTAAATGACGGCACATAGACTGACTTCCAATCGATTTGTCAATCACACCTTATGAGTAACAATCTTGAATAGAAGCTGGTGAGAAATGCACACATCAATCTATCTATAATAATAATGAATCATCCATGACCCTGTTGAGACGTTGGTGATCTTGGCCAAGATGATCAAGCTGGTAGGTCATCTTTGCCAGCTGGTAAGTTGTTTTTTCAGCTTCTAGAATGCTTCTTCAAACTAACAAGTTAATGTTTAATTCTGTGACACTTTCTAATTTTGTTCAACAACAAAGTAATAGAACACTGCAGGGAATAAACAGGAATGAACAAACAGGACTTAATATTAACACCTGCTGATAACTGCACTGTTGTATATGATGCACATGGAATTTTTCATATTTACTATACATTTGCAACTCACATCGGGACTTGTGATGAAATATCTGATGAATGACGGCATAGAACCAATTTCAAGCTCAGTATGGTGATCAGATTCTTCAGTCTTGAGCCGCAGTAAAACATTTGAATCATCAGACGTTTTTATAGAAGTGACCCGAAGCTTGTTGCAGTAGTTCTTGTGAACATTCGACAAGTGGAACGCTCTCTTTGATCAGGTGCTGTGTTTTTGCAGGACAATGCACAGCCTCATGTTGCCCACCGCACCACTTGCACATTACAGGACCTCCTCTGGAAGTTATAGCCACATCCACACATTCCTAACCTCGCTCCAATCATTTCCACATGTTTGGGTTCTTAAAGGAGTTCCTGGGAGGCCAGCATTTCAGACCTGCAGCAGGTGGTCTGATCATCTTTCTACATTGATGGTAGCCAAGTACTAGAGAGAGTGCATTAGTGTAGCGGACGATTATTATATAGAGAAATTGTGTGTTACGCTCGTAACTGTATTCTGTTATTCTGCACACCCCTGCAAAAGAAAAGTCCTGATTTGACCTGCTCCCACCCCCTCCCCAAAAAAATGCATTTCCCAACTTTTTAAAGCAGAGGCACTTTAATAAGGGTTAATATTTAACATGAACTTTGGGCTGTTGTTTGTTTTCAGATGGGTTGAGATCGTACTTTGACACAACTCAAATAATCCAGTTGTGAGTTGTGTCCATTTCAGAGTTTTAAACCCTCAAACTGAAGCAGGCCCCAGCAGCTGAATTAAATGGTTGATTTTACGCTGCTGATTTGCGCCTGAAGTGGAAGAATCCTCAGCATGGGGAACAATCCCTGCAGTCCATCTCCTGAAACAATTGATGGCATTTTCATGGTTGGCCAGGCTGGCGGGATCATTCCTGACATTACCCTCGACAGAACCGTGTCTAATTATCTCTCTTTAAACTCCAGCTTTGCTCTCAACATTCACTATGATGCCATTCAGGAGCGCCTTTCAAAGGACCAGCTTGCAGCGCTGGAGAAAAACCTGACCTCCGTGTTCAGCAACAGGACTAAGGTGTCTTACGGAGGTGTTGGGGTTGTGGCTCTGGCTATGTCCCTCTTCTTGGATACTCTGGCTGCAAGCGTCCATGGACAAACCGATGGGGAGCTGATGAAGCCGTACCAGAGGATTTTTGGACCTGATAACTCTTCGGAGATCTCTAGCATCACCAGTGAGTACCTGAGACTAGTTCCTGGGATGATAAATGATGAAGACATGATGGCAGAAATAACTGATATCTATGACCAGAAGCTGAAACATGCACTTATAAAACTCTATGAACGTATGACTGTCGCGCACCATATGAGCACGGCTGCGGTGAAACAGTGGATCAACGGAGCCGCCATTCACCTGCACATGAGAATCCATGGGATCCGTATGTTATCAGTTCCCAGAGGATCTGCAGAATCCCTCCGGCTCTCCTATAGAACTGGACTGGGGCGGATTTTCCAGCTTTACACTTCATACTTACGGCGTAATGTGAAGGAGAGGGGCCCTACGCAGGAGCCTCCGATAAAAGCCGGGTTTTTAATCACAGAACCGAACAGAAAAGTCAGGCACCGGGTGGCTCACAGCCCCTGCCAGTCACAAAGCATCATCGGCGCGATTGCAGCACGGATCCTAGCGATCCAAAATATTAGAGCTACTGAAAAGTTTTTTGAAGAAGCAGCTCGAAATATAGACAAGCTGATCCAGCAGAAGGAACATTTTGAGCTGCCCACTGGAAACATGAGCTACAGTACTGTGTAAAAATCTTAGGCACATACGAATAACTGCTGCAAAGCATGGATGTCTTCAAAAACGTTTATACATTACTGCTTATGATAGTATTTTTTTAAACAGTAATTAATGAAACAAAATAAATAATTGGTGTGATATGAACATCCTGCAAAACCAGCCAATTTATAGTAAATTAATTGCTATATGTTATATATTGATATGTATGATAAAGTGATTTATATTTATATAATATTCAGTACATCATACTTTTTTGTATGTATACACACCTGTGTGTATGTATGTGTGTATGTATATGTATATATAATGTGTGTGTGTGTGTGTGTGTGTGTGTGTGTGTGTGTGTGTATAGTGTTTATATGTACAGTCGTGGCCAAAAGTTTTGAGAATTACACAAATATCATAGTTTCTGTGATGTAATGAAATATAATTACAAGCACTTCATATGTTTCAAAGGCTTTTATCGTCAATTACATGACGTTTATGCAAAGAGTCAGTATTTGCAGTGTTGGCCCTTCTTTTTCAGGACCTCTGCAATTCGACTGGGCTGCTCTCAATCAACTTCTGGGCCAAATCCTGACTGATAGCAACCCATTCTTTCATAATCATTTCTTGGAGTTTGTCAGAATTAGTGGGTTTTTGTTTGTCCACCCGCCTCTTGAGGATTGACCACAAGTTCTCAATGGGATTAAGATCTGGGGAGTTTCCAGGCCATGGACCCAAAATTTCAACGTTTTGGTCCCCGATCCACTTAGTTATCACTTTTGCCTTATGGCACGGTGCTCCATCGTGCTGGAAAATGCATTGTTCTTCACCAAACTGTTGTTGGAGTGTTGGAAGAAGTTGCTGTTGGAGGGTGTTTTGGTACCATTCTTTATTCATGGCTGTGGTTTTTGGGCAAAATTGTGAGTGAGCCCACTCCCTTGGATGAGAAGCAACCCCACACATGAATGGTCTCAGAATGCTTTACTGTTGACATGACACAGGACTGATGGTAGCGCTCACCTTTTTTTCTCCGGACAAGCCTTTTTCCAGATGCCCCAAACAATCGGAAAGAGGCTTCATCCGAGAATATGACTTTGTCCCAGTCCTCAGCAGTCCATTCGCTATACTTTTTGCAGAAGATCAATCTGTCCCTGATGTTTCTTTTGGAGAGAAGTGGCTTCTTTGCTGCCCTTCTTGACACCAGGCCATCTTCCAAACGTCTTCGCCTCACTGTATGTGCAGATGCGCTCACACCTGCCTGCTGCCATTCCTGAGCAAGCTCTGCACTGGTGGCACTCCGATCCCGCAGCTGAATCCTCTTTAGGAGAAGATCCTGACGCTTGCTGGACTTTCTTGGACGCCCTGAAGCCTTCTTAACAAGAATTGAACCTTTTTCCTTGAAGTTCTTGATGATCCTATAAATTGTTGATTTAGGTGCAATCTTAGTAGCCACAATATCCTTGCCTGTGAAGCCATTTTTATGCAACGCAATGATGCCTGCACGCGTTTCTTTGCAGGTCACCATGGTTAACAATGAAAGAACAATGATTTCAAGCATCACCCTCCTTTTAACATGTCAAGTCTGCCATTCTCTCCCAATCAGCCTGACATAATGATCTCCAGTCTTGTGCTCGTCAACATTCTCACCTGAGTTAACAAGACGATTACTGAAATGATCTCAGCAGGTCCTTTAATGACAGCAATGAAATGCAGTGGAAAGTTTTTTTCTGGATTAAGTTAATTTTCATGGCAAAGAAGGACTATGCAATTCATCTGATCACTCTTCATAACATTCTGGAGTTTATGCAAATTGCTATTATAAAAATTTAAGCAGCAACTTTTCCAATTTCCAATATTTATGTAATTCTCAAAACTTTTGGCCACGACTGTACATATGTATAGATGTGTGTGTATGTGCGTGTGTATGTATGTATATAAACAGAAAATGTCTAATGGATTACTTTTATAGGCAGAAGGCATTTTTATATAAAAGGTATATTATATTATACATTAGTCGTAATTCCTTCTTAACTATATATAATAGTGTACACACTTTCTTGGGCTCTTGATCCTTTCCTATTTTTAAAAAGTTTAAGAAAAAAACGCTATTTACCCATTACCTGTTTTCCTGTGTTCTCGTCAACTGCATTGTTAGTTCTGATTTTAGATCTATATTTTTAATGAAAATGTACATCATTATCTTGTCCGTCTGTTAACAGTTACAAAACACAACTCTCTGCATTTTATCCTGATTCGCAGTGATGGTGTACAGTAAAACATTTTGTGCATTTTTATTCTTCAGGATATTAAATATAACCATAGGCTATTAATTATGTCACCAGCCTCCACTGAGCCATGTCATGAATGAAATCATCATAGTTTCTGGATTCATATGGTTAATCAATTAATATTGTAATTGTAATAATTTAATATTTACAGATAATGAAACATTTCAGTGCACAATTGTTTTCTGCTTTTTAAAAATATATACAAATACTTGTTTAAATAAGGTTAATCCAACAAAATAAAATGTGTTAAAGGTTGTGAACAAAAGCAGCTGGACATTTTGCTCTTTTTAAATGCAATACATTTTAAAAAATACAGCCAATTTAAAGAAAATTATAATTGTTAGACTACTATGGATTATGTACATTATATATACATCATGTACACTCATTGTCCACTTCATTAGGTACACCATGCTTTAGTTGTGTGTGAAAATCCCAATAGATCAGCAGTTCCGGAAATACTCAGACCAACCCGACTGGAACCAACAACCATGCCATGCTCAGAGTCACTTTAATCACTTCTCTTCCTCATTCTGCTGCTCACATTGAACTTCAGCAGATCTCCTTGGCCATGTCTACATGCCTAAATGCTTTGCATTGCTTCCATATGATTGGCTGATTAGATATTTGCTTTAATGAGCAGTTGAACAGGTGTACCTAATGAAGTGGCCAGTGAGAGTATAAGTGAAATAGAAATGATGTAATAATCAATTCGTTATTTATACTAATTAGTTATAGGTAAAGATCGCAAGTTCGATTCCCGGATCATGCTGTAACCTCTCGCAGCCGGAGGTCTAGAGAGAGCTGATTGGCCGAGCTCTCTCAGAGGGGAGGGATGAGAGGTACTTAATGCTCCCACATTAATCACGGCTCTACAGCCAATCAGGGGCGTCTGTGAGCTCACGCGAGCGGAATAAGCGAATAGCGCTGTCCTCCGAGTGTGTTACTCCGCCCCCAACGGTGCGTGAGCAGTTCGAAAAGATGCGTTCGGCTGGCGTCACGCGGGTCGGAGGAAACACGTGATAGTCTTCGGCCCTCCCGACTGAGTAGTAGTAGCCTTAATGTGGGAGCCCCCTAGTGACGGGGAGGAATTGGACACGACTAAATTAATTGGGCGGGGGGGGGGGGGGGGTAATGTTAATATTCTTTACCTCTGTACAAACATAACAGTAACAATGAGTAAATAAGATACAGTCATTATTCATTATTCATGGTTTCTTAAATTAGACAGAATTTTTTTTTCTCCCAAAACTTTGCCTTTGGATCAGTAGTAGATTTCCACATCAGTACTACAGTACAGTATCAACACTACATTTTCTTTATACATTAGCAGAACAGTTTAATCATTAATAACCATGGCTCCATATAACAGACAACTAGCTGATCGGTGCTCCAGTCGTAACCAGCTTGTAATAAGCTCCGTTTAAGGCCATGAGCTGATCGTGCGTGCCCTTCTCAATCACAAACCCTCGTGACATCACTGCTATGATGTCCGAATTCTGGATGGTGGAGAGACGGTGAGCGATGACAATGCATGTGCGCCCCTCCCTCGCTTTATCCAAAGCTTCTTGTACTGTCTGTTCAATAAAAGAAAGAGAACCTTCATGAAGCATACATATTTGTAGACTTTAGCCGTACCATACTGTATAACTCTTCCTCTATCTGTCTGGCTCGTTTTTTTTTTTTTTTTCACCTTCTCACTCTCTGTGTCCAGGGCTGATGTAGCCTCATCCAGGAGGAGGATTTTTGGGTCTCGTATGATTGCCCTGGCGATGGCGATGCGCTGCTTTTGACCACGTGAGAGTTGTGACCCCTGGGAGCCCACATTAGTGTCATATTTCTATAGGGACCATAAGAAGAGAAGAGACCGGTTACTATCATGAATAAATATCATAATAAATATCAAAATCTGATCATGTAAGATGTAATATCTATAAAGCATAACCCCTACTTAAAAGCTGAGGAGTGATATCAGAGAAGGGAAAATTAAAACATGGTTTTATGAAGAATATCACTCATATCACTTATATTATATTATGAGTTCTATATTTCAAAAGTGGGACTTTTGTAATGGATCAAGATCAGGAGAAATTGCTGGTTCTGAATGTGGGTTTTGGCAGGAGGCTGTTCTCCCCTCTTTCCAGTACTGTGAACCACCACTAAATCATTTAGTGTTAAGTAGAACCGGACCGTACCAGCCAATTTTCACCCATAGTGAGAGCATTTACCTCTCTAAGGGTAATAGTAGTTTTAAATCTTTACTGGTACCGTGTAGCCAAAAGTTGAGGAGAATAAACCATGGAAATGTTGGACAGTCCTGTAAATCTCATACAGTACGTTTCACTTTATGTCTCCATTTGTTCAACTTTATAATAGCCTCAGCTACATAACCATGTCAGGCTGGAAGCCAAAATAACGTAAAATGGAAAGCTAGTGTGCTGTGTAGGGTATTGAATCCAACAACCACATGGATGACTCAGGGGCAATTCAGACTTCAGATGCAATTGCTAGGCTGTTCTTCCCTCTTTCCAGTCCTGCAAACCACCAAATCATTTAATGTTAAGTAGAACCGGACCGTACCAGCCAATTTTCACCCATAGTGGGATCCCTGGGTTTGATACCCGTGTCAGGACTGTTTACATGGAGTTTGTATGTTCTCCCCATGCTTGGTGGGTTCCCTCCAGGCTCTTCGGTTTCCTCCCACAATCAAAAGACATGCTGATTAGACTAAATGACGTTCCCAAATTGTCTGTAGTGTATAAATGTGCTTTTGAATGTTGACCAGATTCTACCACAGTCGTACAAAATAGAAATATATACAATGGTCACCACTGGCCTTCATGGTCCCTAGTTGGACTACAGAGGTTTCTAGATTAATGGATGGATGGATGAATGCAGAATATTATCCATGGACACAGCTTTGCAGTTACGGGTTTAAAAGCTTGTTAAAAGCTTTAAGTGTGGCGTTCCTGGTAGTACAGAAAACTCACAACCCTACAGAAGGACAGAACATTAGGTGCTGTTTAACCTTAAAACTCACACAGACATTTAGCATTACCCAGCTTTCAGAAAATGAGTGGTTAAATATTTTCACATCTCTTTCATACAGTATGCACTTTGTTACTGTAGACACTTATTAATCTAAAGAACATGAAGCATTCATTTACAAATGAAGACTTCAAATGAAGAAAAATGACATCTTTCTTACCTCAGGAAGAGACATGACAAAGTCATGGAGCTGGGCCTTCTTGGCTGCAGAGATGACATCATCCATACTGAGCTCCCTCCGGTTATCCCCATAACGGATGTTTTCCGCGATGCTGCAGTCGAACAGAATCGGCTCTTGGGAAACGATCCCGATTTTAGATCGCAGGAATGGGACGTTGATCGCAGTAGAATCGTGTCCATCGATTAGCTGGATAACAAAAGAAAACCCAGTTCCTTCTCAAGTCTTAAAGAAAAATAGGCATGTGAGTACATAAATGTTCTTCTTTCATCATATACAGTACTGTGAAAAAAAAGGTATTGAACCACCCCTCTGTCTTCATTTCTTTCCACAGGGCCAGACCTTCTGTATTTTTAATGTAATATTGAGTAGTAGTTATCCAGACTTCCTAAAGGAGTTTCTTTTTCTCTCGTTTTCAGTCTAGTCCCTGTACTTGAGCCGTTTCAAATGAATGTGTTTTGTTTGTTAAGCCACTCAATGACCTATGAATCATATCGATATCTTTAGGCACTTTGCGGCCTGTAGCAAGAAAAGATGCATTTCATTTATTCAATAAAATCTATTTATTTAATTTAATATGAAGAAATGAGATGGGGCTCAAGGCTTTTGCACAGTATTGTACTTCAAGAAGTTATGAGAGTATGTTTATTATATGTCATCGTATTCTCACCACTCGTCCTAAGTCTGGGTCGTAAAATCTCTCAAGCAGCTGGACACTAGTGCTCTTGCCACAGCCGCTGCTTCCCACGAAAGCGAGAGTCTGACCAGGTTTCACACTTACAGTAAGTCCATTCAAAACCTGGATATCTGGTCGGCTCGGGTAAGTGAACTTACAGTCTGTGAAATCAATTTCCCCTTTGAAATCGGCCTAAATTCAGAGAAATGTAGGTTTTAAATATATAGACCATTTGTATGTTACTGAACATTTTTTGATATTTCTGATAGAACTTTTGAATCACCCATTTTTCGCCTTTGTCACTGTAGACACTGATTTTAGGGACACGGTCAAGCAGCTGGAAGAAGCGAGCCGCTGAGATCTTGGCTTTGGCATAGTCAGGTGTGTATGAGGACGCTCTGCCCAGAGCTGTTCCACTGGTCACGATGGCGGAGATGACCCTGCCATGAGAGAAACAACCCCCTATATTTATTATAGATCTATATATCTATATGTAGATATTATCTTTGCCAAGTTATTAATAAATAATCACATTCAGCTCATCAAAATGTTATGCTCAAACTCTTTCTGCATATTCTCACACGGCCTTCCTGAAAGCCTCTCACCTAAACACCAAACTGAAATGAAGGTTCTCGTGGCGCACCAAGTATCCACCAAACCGATAAGATGCCGAGTTTGCCAGGAAGACTATACACTGGGCAAATCCATAGCAGGCACCGTAGACATTAGCCTTCTTCTGTGCAGCTTGGTACGGTGCTTCAAGTTGCGCTTCATACATCTGAACGAAACTGCGCTCTTTACCCAGACCAGCAATGGTGCGGATGTTGTTCAGCGCCTCGCCAGATATCTAGAGAGAGATGAAATGAGATGAGATGAGAATATTTTTGTAGCGCTTTTACTTGAAGGATCATGACTATAATGCGTTCATAATAATGACTCAAAACATGAATTAATCCCTGTTATTCATTATTTTCATAATGAATACATACTGTAATAGGGTGGGGTAAACCAAATTAGGCTGTGCTGCGTGAAGTGGGATTTAGATTAGAACTGTGTTGTATGACTTTATGGCTACATTATCTTAATCTGGTGTTATTATGGATTATAAACACAAGGGTTGAACCAAAAGTAATACAAGTTAAAGTAGACTTTAAAGATTTTCAACTTGATCACTTCTGATTGGTGTTTTATGCAAAACTACACAACAAAATGTTTCAGTTTCAGAAACAATTCCAAGTAGGGCCCTTTTTTCCCAAGCTAAAACCATTAACCACCAAGGAACTGAGTATGAACGTTCAATTGAGTGTTCAGAGTACCTGCCCAGCTGCTTCCATGGCTTGCTTGTCCTGCTTTGCGAAGCCAGTAAGCATTTTGGCCTGGAAGCCTCCAGAAAGTGCAAGGAAAGGCAGAAAGCAGATAATGACCAAGCTGAGCTTCCAGCTGAAGTAGAAGGAGATAATGATGGCCACGCCAATGTTGGTCAGAGAGTTCAAAATCATTCCAATCTGTGAGCCTGTGGCCTGCGAGAAATATGTAACTACAATTAACCTTGATAAGAGATGCAGGTAAATTACCTTTGAATTGGTAAGGTGGGGTCAGGTTTTAATGAATGGTGTACAGGTTATGTTTTCTACACTTACTCCCTGAACTTGTGAAGCATCTGTGGCCAGTCTAGTGGTCAAAGCACCCGGGCTGTTCCTGTGGTCATCAAACCAGCCAATCTCTTGGCCTAACATGGCTTGGAAACCCAGGCGCCTCAATCTACGTGTCAGCAACTCCCCTGATTTAGAAAATGCATAACCCTGAGAGATAAGAGAGCATAAAGGAGTGATTAAAATACAGATCAAACCCAAACTACAGAGCTGAGGAAAGATTATTAGAAATGGTGAGATTCACTACAACTACTGAAAATGTACATTGAGTGATTGTTGAGTTCGACACATTGATTGTTGGGTCTGAACACACAAATACACATAAAGTTATAATAAAGTTTGGTAGGAGAGCTCCGCGATATTGATGCCACAATCTTAATAGCGAATACTAAACAATGTTTGCCATCATGTCTAAAAAAAACACGTAAAAAACAAGCATTAGGTATTTATTCACTGTGAAAAGTGAAAGTACAAGGGGTGTATAGAATAATAGAACACTGGTATAAGAATAAAAGCTTTTAAAAACAATTTCCTTAATGCACTTGCTTCACTAATGCATTCATCCCAATGTTTCACTAGTGCTTGGATATCACCAAGGTCGAACATCTTCTAAGTACGCAGGCGCCATGACGGGACTGCATGCTTCAAATCTGAAACACTGGCCTCCCAGGAACTCCTTTAATGGCCCAAACGTGTGAAGACGGCCTGAAGCAAGGTCAGGACTGTATAGGGGATGTGGCAATAACTCCCAGACGAACGCAAGTGGTGTTGGTGAACTGTACAGTTCCCACAGAAGCGTCTCTCTCGCAAGTTGGCGACAAGTTATCAGGCGCTTTTCAAGAATCGGGCGTTCCACTCACTGGATGTTCATGACCTTCGGTTCATCACCCCTTCTTTTACAAATCTAGGCAAAGGTCGAAAGACCTACCTAGCTTACTACCGCAATTTAAACAGAGCTAGTACAGGTACGTTAAAGTAGCACATTTGTTGAGTTGTGTAATGTGGGTAAGTTGTGAAGTACAGTTCAAGTGTTAGTACTTACCTGCAGCATTTGTGTGAAAAATGAAACCACACCAACTAACACAAAGAACAAACAGATTCCATTAATCTCCCTCCTCTGGGCAGTAGGGTCAGGCATAGAGAATGTCTGTGTGAAAGAAGACACAAGAGACATTTGTTTAAATCCCAGACTTACAAATGAATCCAAATTTCTGTTTCCCGCCTGACAGGAGCCACTGATTTAACGAACACTTACTGCCAAGATCTGACTGAAAAGCAAAGAGTACACAGGATTGACTCCCCCATTCACAGCTGCCCCAAAGGACCCGAAAACCATGTAGGGCCATTCTGGGGCATTGTACTTCAGAATCCGAGCTACGGGGGCTGGTTCTACTTCCTCATCATCATCATCTTCAGGAATCGCACCCTATACAAACACCAACACACATTGGCATACAGGGAAGGAAACATCTTATATGGCCGCACCTCTGAAAAGGTGTTTACATTTTTTTTTTTGTTGTATTATAAGCTAATGGAAGTGTCCAGTACACTACCAGTCAAATGTTCGGACACACCTTCTAACTTAATGGCATCCAAAATATGCCATAATCTCATTTGATCAGTTAATATTGAGATGTGTCTTAAACACATAAACAGTATAAACAGTATTGCTGTGGAATGTAGAGAAATAAATCCAATCTTGTGTCCAAAACTTTGACTGGTGAAGTACATGCTTAGAAAATTCTAGCATTCCTAAGGTGTTTCCTATCATATGGATTTTTAATAGGACCATGGTAGGACCCAATGTATCCTAAGAACCCTTGAACCTTTTATTCTTTTGATTACCTTTTTACTGAGCTCCTGGGAAACGTAGCTTTCAGAGTAGGACTGAGGTCCGAGTTCACCAGCAATCGGCACTGAGGATTCGGGAATGATGTTGGATAGACGTGATTTTGCGCCACGACGTATGGAGGCCCTGCAGAGACACAAACAACAATCTATAAGCAAATAAGGAAAACAAATATTCCTAAATCATATATTCATATCATGTAATTAATCAAAATGTCTGGATTTGTGGCTCAGGGTCAAACTTTTAGACATGTGCAACGTTTAGCAAAAGGGTGTCAAGAGACTTGTATGTGTTGTATGATTTTTAATACAGTATATAGGGTTTGTGAATCTTCCTGGAAGAGACCTAATAAAGCCCTTCAGATACTGTAAGAATACTTCTAAATGTAATTACAGTATCATGATTTGGCAGGGAGGCAATCAGACTGATCGGTTCCACACACCTTAGGCTTGCCCGATAGCTTCCTGCCCGAGAAAGATTTTTTTTCTCTGCTTCAGGCTCTCCTGCAGCCTCCTCTTCCACTAAAAAGAATAAAAAACGGGATGGATATTGTTTTTTTTCTGCATTAACAGGTACACAGGAAAGCGTTTGTATATTTCTGGACGTGTAAGAGCGACCTACTTTGTTGGGCTTTCTGATTGAGAGCTTTGTCTCCCTGACTCTGCAAAGTGACCAGAGTGAAGTATACACCCTTCCTGTCCATCAGCTCGTCGTGTTTGCCTCTCTCTACAGCTCGCCCGTGCTCGAACCCCACAATCACATCTGCATTCTTTATTGTCGACAAACGGTGGGCAATGGAAATGGTGGTACGACCCATTTGGACCTTAAACAGACATATATTTTTCAGACATTTATAAAAACCAACTGCATATTATCCATATTATGGACATACCCACAGTTTTGGACAAATTAGTTTTGTGTGTGGTTTATTAGATGGTGTGCAGAATGTAAGTGAAGGTGTTGCTGACCTTTTCAAGAGCTTCCTGTACAATAGCTTCACTCTCATTGTCGAGTGCAGAAGTCGCCATATCCAGCAGAAGGATTCTGGGATTTCGCACCAGAGCTCGAGCGATTGCAATCCGCTGCTTCTGGCCACCACTCATCTGTCCACCACCCTCACCAACCAATGTGTCAAATTTCTGAACCCAAGTCAAGAGAGAAATTTCATTATATATGGACTTTTATGGGTTTATTTACAATGTTTTTTTTATTTGGGATTGTGACATACTGTAGTATGTAATGTGATTAGAAATAATTTGTCTTCTATGACTGTATACTATAAACTCTTAACAGGTCTACGTCTGTTAAAGGACACTTGGGTATGAGCATCATCAGAGTTTAAACTTTACGTTTTTTGTATCAAACCAAAATTTTAAACTGTTCCCCAATGGACTTGAGTTTCAATGGTGCTTAGAAGCTGCTGAAAAAATAAATCACTGCTGTGGACTCAGGAATACTGTTAGATACACTTCAGACCTATCTTTTATGAGCTATTCTAAAAGTTAATCATTTACCGTATGATTGTGAAAACCTTCTGTCATAATCCTCGTGTGTTTGTCAACATTATCAATGTTTCTCCACTTTTTTCTCAAGTTGTGAAATCGACATTTTTATCTGGCCAAGAAATCTATTGTCATGTCATGTAAGTGTAAAATTATTAGGACGATCTAAAGGTTTCTGAAGGTGACCGACAGTGCTGAGATGATTGACCGACAGTGCTGTATGATTTACAGGTGAATCACAGAACAGCCTACCTGTGGTAAGTCCATTATGAAGTTATAGGCGTTCGCATCTTTGGCGGCTTTGATGATGTCACTGTCAGATACACCCGGGCGTCCGTAGCGAATATTCTCGGCAATGGTAGTGGCGAATAAAACCGGCTCCTGCTCCACAATGCCGATGAGCGAGCGAAGCCACTGGATATTCAGACCCCGAATATCGTGACCATCCAGGGTGACCTTGAAAGAAAAGCATGGAGAGTTATAATTTCAAATAGGGAATAACAGGGACTTGTTGAATATCGCAAGTGGCTCTTCCCTCAACTCTGAGGTTCTTACCATGCCCTCTTTGGGGTCGTAGAAGCGCTGCATGAGCTGTACGGCTGTGCTTTTCCCTGCCCCACTTGGCCCCACAAAAGCTGTGGTCTCCCCAGACTTCACCTGCAGATTCATCTGATCCAGGATCTGTCACAGGAAAGATTCAGTTAGAGTAATCTGCCTGTCTTTGGACTGTGGGCCATACACAGCCAATACAGGACTTGAACCCTCGACCATGGAGGTAACCACGATACCATCATGACTACAATTGTCTCTGCTGGTTTGGTGGAAAGAATAGTATTACAAAGCGAAACCAACCAATTATGGGCTCTAATGTGCAATGTGTTGCTACATTTCCCAGCGATGAGTATGTCTGAGAAGCCTATTGGAAAAAATTGGCAGAAGTTGGCATAAAACGCTACCATCATACAATTTCATTCATCCAAAAACTGGAATGATGTCCTTCACTGATCTTTACCTTCACTTCTGGTCTAGATGGATAGTGGAAGGTGACATTGTGAAATTCCAAATCTCCTTTCACTTTATCCAGCTTGTAGCCGGCCTCAGACAGGCAGTCGATCTCTGGCTCCTGGAAATACCACACAGAAAAATGTGTAAAACTTCAGGTAGGTAAGAACTAAGCGCTTAAACACTCTTCTGTGAAAGAAGTTCTTACACGGTCAATAGTCTCAAAGATGATGGTAGCAGCGCCTCTGCCTGCAGCAAACGCCTCCAGACAGGGAGAAGCTTGTCCCAGGTTCAACGCGGCAATAAGTACACCAAAAAACACCTGCAATTAGGACATACAGAAAGGAGTTTTTTTTTTTTTTTTTTTTTGTGGGAAAATTTATATAGAAGCTGGTGCATGGCTGTGTATGCGTGTGGAGGTATGGTTTAAAACCTGAAGCAGGGTTCCAGGGCTGTACTCCTCTGTGTCGACCACTAAACTGGAGCCATACCAAAATGCCAGTGCGTAACAGAGGAATATAATAAACCACATGTAGCCAGTGAAGAATCCCATGATCAGGCCTTTCCTAATGCCCCAGCGCTGAGCTGAGACCAGATTACGATCATATCTTTAAAAGGATTAGGGGAAGAAAGAAGACAAGAGAATGTAATATGAATGGATTTAACCTATTTACCTCTTGTAGATGAACACAATTCCTTATTAGAGCAATTTAACAAACAAACATTAAAATATTGTTTTGATTTTTTCTCTCTCGTGTTATTTCCCCCCCACTTTTTTCATTTATTTGCAAAGGGCGTTCAAGTCAATCCTGGACAATCCGGTGATGATTTTTTTGTTTAAACACAGTACAGTGATGAGACTCTTAGCTGCAGTAAACCATTAAAAAAACGTTTTAAAGAAGGCTGAACAACTATAAATGACGATGCACTGCAGTCGTTCCCATGAACATTCAGGTCAAGCACCTGATCCTTGCAGATTACAGGAACATGTCTTGGAGTTATTGCCATGTCACCCATACAGTCCGGATAATTTTAATTAACAGTATGGTATATTTAAGGTAAAAGTTCTATTTTGTTAGCTAAATAGGAATTCCAAGGTAAGTCTAAATAGTTTAAGGCCAAGGTCAATGTCGTTGTTTATATGATGCCATATGAAGGACAAAAACCACCCAGTTGTTGAACTTGTACATATTTTGATGAAGAAACAGAAAGTAAAGATTTTCAGTCATTTTTAAACATAGATTGATAGTGGTATCCATAAAAATTTGTATTGTATTGGATATTATTAACGTAATTTATCATTAATGTTAAAATGTATAAAAACCGAACTGCTTATATTGGTAGTCAGACAGAAACGTTTTTGGATCATGAAATTTGGGACCATTGAAGTTAAAATGAGGGTAAAATTATATTTGTTTATTGCATTTAAATGTGATTGAGGGAGAGTTTAAATATAACGTATTAATACTCTACAAAGATACTTTCTTGGAGAAAAATACGAGTAAAATAGCATAAATATATGATATAATAAATATAAGCCTTGACATTCTGAGAATTCTAACATGTTAGTGCTAAAGTATGCGTACTCAAAGTACAGTATGTTCTACATTTAAACGTCATTACGGTGACATTATATGTAGGAAACAACTCTAAAGAGGATTTAGAGCTAACCTATCAACTTCTTTATTCTCTCCACCAAAGGCTGCCACGGTACGGATGGAGGACAGGACCTCGTCTGCTACAGAGCCTGCTTTAGCATAGGCCTGCAGCTCCCAACCAGTTAGCTTAGCCACAAACTGAAAAACAAGCACAATCAACAGACACTTTTAAAATAAAGAAGCAATTAATTTAATTACAGCACGTCCCACAAACAAAAATAGATTAATACTTATATTCATAATTATTTTACAATGATGAATTAATGCCTGGACTAATCCTTAGCACAGTATGAATTAATCAAATATATTAATCAGTAATATTAATTACTTTAATCACTTCACTTGGGCTTGAATTGGAATCGAGTCAGAATTTTGATCAAACATCAACGAATTGCTGCGGTCTCAAAACCAAAGATTAATGAAGTGTAATTAATTACACTTTAAAGTGTCTAGTGCATCTTCATTTCTAAGGTCAATGTCTACCCAGTTAGACAGACATCCAACCAACTTGAACTACACAGCGACAAAATATACAGAACGCTCATTCACAGAAGGCACTCAGTCATAGCCATGTGCTCATAGATAGCAACTTTTGCCTACAAAGACTGTGTTGTTTCGCAACAACACTGCTGAAATCTGTTAAAACTGTGGTTTAGGACTATCACATGGAAAAAGCAGCAACTTCACGTTCTGTTTGCATTTGAAACGGCACGAAGCAAATTCCAGCGCAGGGTAAAGAAGCAGGGTACGAATGAAAATAGCCTAAACGTCAACTCATGTGGAACTGAACTGTAATATTCAGCTTTTATTGTCCAAGTAATGTGTCCATCAATTAAGTCATGAAATTTCTCTGGATGCCTGAGTTGGGTAAATGTACTATACTTATTCAACTTTTGTCAAAAGGGTTTTTCAAGTCTGCCTTAAATCAAAATCAAAGTTCATATCAGCACGTTGCTATGTAGTGTAGCTAGTTCCTGATCGTTATCAAGTTTGTCACCTGGAGTGCAGCCAGTTTCCACAACCATCATTTTGTGCAAAAATGCATTCCAAAGTTCAGCTGAGACTCAGATGAAGCTTCTGCAGGCCCACTGAGCTAAACTGTGTTGGTATCTTTCAATTTAGGTTTAATACAGACTTGGGGAAAAAGGAAATCTCATTGAATTGAAAGATAAAAACTTCTAACTTGTTTTTGGATGTACAGTATCAGTCTTGACTTGGGACCTGACTTGTGGTTTGAATGCAAAGATTTAAGGCAAAATTTTTAATTAGACAATAATGACTTAATTACAACCCTATTAACTAATTGCTAATCAAAGCGTGAATAAAGTACCAACATGTGCTATATGCGTATTTGTGGAGCTAATGGTATAATGTAAGCATAATGTTTAACAGCTTGCTCATGCACTGTACGATTCTCACCAACGCCATAAGCCCAGCTCCCACTCCAATGAGTGGAGACACAGAGATGATGACCAGTGTCAACTTCCAGCCCTTTACAAAGCCCATGAGGAAGCCACAGACGAAGGTGGTGAAGCGCTGAATGAAGATTCCCACCTGATCCGCTATGGCGTCGTTTATCTTATTGATATCGCTGTCAAAAAGAAAAGATCGTACATAAATATAACAGAACCGTAACACACTGATGCATATGTAATTGGGCGCACAAATATTTATCTTACTCGGACATGCGCGTGTTAAGTTCACCCGCGGAGTTGCAGTCGAACCAGCCGATCTCCATCCTCATGACTTTGCTGAAGTAGAACCTCCGGATGATCTGGATCTGGCGAGCAGCGCTCGACACCCACAGAGAGATCTGGCCAGGATGTTCAAAACTTTTTTATTATTTGACTTTTTTTATTTATTTTCGCATTATGGCCATTTTTGTTATGAATTCAACCTTTCATAATCAATGGTCTGGCCATTAAAAATCTAGGGCTAATCTTAGGGCTAAAATCAAACCTTTTACATACAATCCTGGAAATTACACACAATCCCAGTGTACACCAAAGAAAGCTCAAACAAATGAAGCAATAGCTAGATTTCAGTCAGATTACTTTTTGGAAGTTATTAATAAAAAAAACTTTTTGGAAAATGCATTCACCGGCCACTTCACCTGCTCAACTGCACCATGATGCAAATTTCTAATCAGCCAATCACAGGGCAGCAACTCAATGCATTGAGGCATGTTGACATGATCAAGACGATCTGATGAGCATCTGAATGAACTGAGCATCACAATGGTGAAGAAAGGTGATTTAAATGACTGAATGTGGCGAGATTGTTGGTAAGTACTGGGGTTTTCACAGACATACATCGCTAGAGAAAATATTCAGAGAGTGGCAGTTCTCTGGGTGAATATGCCAGAGGTCAGGCTGGTTCAAGCTGATAGAACGGCAACGATAACTTAAATCACGTCTCGTTACAAACGAGGTATGGCAAAGAGCATCTCTGGCTATAACATCAGAAGACGACACCGGATGCCAGTCCTGTCAGCTAAGAACAGGATACTGAGGCTACAATTCACATGGATTCACCAAAATCGCACAATAAAAGACTGAAAAAACATTACCTGGTCTTATGAGTTTTGGTTTCTACCAGAATGTACGAATAATAAGGACAGAATTTGGTGTAAATAATATAAAATCATGTCTGTATCAACATTTCAGGCTGGTGGTGGTGATGTAACGGTGTAGGATGGATTGGCATGCTTTAGGCCCCTTAGTACCAACTAAACACATCTGTCCTGCTATGACCACAAGATGCACCATGTAACAAAGCTAAATTCCTATCCAACTGATTTTTTGAACATGTCAGTGTTCTCAAATGGCCTCTACAGTCATTTCATCTCAATCCAATAGAGGACCTTTGGAATGTGGTGGGTCGGAGATTCACATCATGGATGTACACCTGACAAATCTGTAATGATGCTATCATGTCAATAGAGACCAAAATCTCTAAGGAAAAAAGGCTCTAAGGCTCACTGCTGAAGAATTAAGGCAGCTGTAAAGGTAAACAGGGGATCCAACCCAACACTAGCAAGGTGGATGTAATGAAGTGGCTGGTGAGAGTATATACATGGTCAATATGGCCCCAAAAATGGATAGGTGCTACATCCAGGAAGATTAAGACAAAACAATTTAACTCAAGACAGACTGGCCCAGTATTTGACGTCTTGGTTCAGTCATTGCTCACAGGGATTGTTCTATATCACTGTAGACATGACTTACTTGTATGTATCCAAGCAAGAAGACGGCGCACCCAATACCAACGTAGTAGTAAGCAAAGTTAGTCATCTCATACTCTATGTCTAACAGCCTAATGGAGACAGAAAAGTCATTATGAATAAAGATTGTATGCACCAGTGATTGCACTGTGAGTATTCATTTTCATGGTTTTCAGAAACAGTTTCTCACCCACAGGATCTGGTCATATTGAGCTCCAAGTTCTCCTCGGCTGAGAGGTTCCGCCACTGAATGGTGTTATTTAGGCAGTGTTTGGCTGGATCTTGCAGCTCATTCAGCTCGATATCATAGTCAATGAATGTGTCCGTCAGCAACCCAAACACGAGCAGCATGAGTGGCTGGGCAGAGCCGTGTAATATAGCGCACAAACTCCCAAAGATCATCATCAAGATTTCCCGACATGTGGCAAAGCGGAACTGGGGTGAAGAAAATACGATGGACATTGAGACATTAATTAAATAATAAAGTCTTTCTCATGTGATGTGATTACGGTATACCAGAAATGTGTGAAATAGACATGGGCAAAAGTATATGAACATCTGACATTGATATCTCTTTGTGCTTTTTGAATATCTCAACCCAGAGCTAGGCACCTTAGTTTCAGTAAAGGGAAATCTGAATGCTATAGCACACAGTAACATTCTAGACGATGAGATATACTGTATATAATATATACTTTTGGTCATATAATGGATGTGGGCACCTGACTATCTAAACCATATTATGTTTAGAATTTCCGTTCACTAGGACTTAGAGGTCCAAACCTCTTCCAGTGTCCCAAGGCCTATGTGCACAAAAAGTGAGCTCCATAAAATTACGGGTTGCCAAGGTTGGAGATAAACAACTAAAGGGTCCTGAACAAAATGCTGACCGCAACCCTACTGAACCTTTGAGATGAATCCAAGCCTCCTTGCCTGACCATATTAATGCTCTTTTGGGTGAATAAGCACCTGGTGAAAATCCTTCCCAGAAGAGTAATTTAATAAAGGATATTATAACGGCAAAGTTGTAATAAAGCGTACATTGTATTCCACTACAGTTGATGCAGCGGGTCAGTTTTTAAACTTTGAAAAAACTTAGCTGTTAAATTCAGGGAAATTTGTATTTATTAATGAAGCCTTTTTTGTTCCTCGTGTACTGTTGAACACATTGGGTGACGGGTTCAATGGTGGGTTTTTACGTGGCAGAGTTACTAGACTGGCGCTCAACCCTTTTCTCCTCAAATCTGTGCTTTAGGACCAGCAATGGCAATTTTATATAGGAGTACAGTTAAGGGGCTTCCCTAAGGACCCAATAGTGGCAACCCGACGGTAGTGGAGTTCGAACCCCCGACCAGAACCCCCTGATACATCACTGCACCTTAATAAAGTCTAACAATGTGAATAAATCCAAATGTTTCATACTAAACTCATTAATAACAATGCTATATTTATCATTATGCTTAATAGTATTTAATACTGTATAATACTGTATAATCCAGTAGTTTTACATAGACTGCGCAGATTGGACCTGTACTACATTTTAAACCGGTTAACATTACCAGCTGAAAGAACCCAACACGGATGGCTGCTTCTTCCTTCTTCTGGCCCGGCTTGGACCTGTGAAGAGGAAACATTTTAATGTCCAAATCAAACTGACAAACAATTTTATAGAATTTCTTTCTGATTGTTTCTTTGTTTAAAACTTACATTTTCTGCTTTTTGGAAGATGCCATTGTCCTGTAATGAGATCCAAAGTCAGTGTGATTTAATAAAAAGAACAGAGATGATGAACTCATGATTCAGACATTTAGATGTTATTTAATTATTTAGAGTTATTGTCCATCATTATGGATTTTTTTTTATCTTGGGTTGGCATTGTGTAATACCGGACAGGACAAATGTATAAAATATAGTGCAGAAAGCGTCTTTTGACTTTCAACAATATTTTGTCTGTGCACATAATTCTAATTAAAACTTTTAAGCCTGATTTCCAATTAAAAGTCAGGGCCTGATGAAAAATTGATCATTAACTGATTAACTTCAGGTCTAATAGATCACCATTATCCACCCCCCCAACCCCCCCCCCCCCACCCCCCACCCCCACAAAGGTCAGTTTAAAACTCATGTACTCACATGTATTCTGCATTCTGCTCTAAAATCGGAATCAAAACATTAATATTATCACAGTTTGGCCATACACACTGAATACAATGTTTAATTGCTAATAAATAAAATGCCACCTTCCTTACCTTCATTGGAAAAATCGTAGGCATCGTTTTCGTGTCCAAGCCTCTTAATGCTGCGCAGCTTCACGGAGCCTGGCATTGTGTTTCCTATTCCTATTGCTATTCAACTTTAAGTTGTGATGATGTGTCTACAGTTTAATCATCTGTTGAGTGTACGATTAAATCTGTGTTCTGAAGTCAGAGTGACACAAAGCAGATTCGTATATTTGTGGTGCTGGAGGATGTGGTTGGTTGTACTACAGGAGGTAAATGTCCAGCAGGTTGTGCTTTAGAGAGGTGAATGACCATCCTAGGTAAATAGAGCTTCACAATCGGTATTTTCAGGCGTATACTCACATGATTACCTCAGTCACTAGAATAAAGAGGAGGAACGTCATGTTCTATCATATAACATTTATTATAACCTCATTTTATAAAAGCTATAATAATTACTAATTATATTATATCACTAATATTATATCACTAATTGGAAAAAGGCATACCACACATACAGTACATACACACATTGCATGCATTGATTTTGGAGTGTTTCTGTGGGAATTCGTGCCCATTCATTCTATAGAGCGTACATCTATTAGGTCAGGCATTGATGTTGGACGAGAAGCCCTGGTTCACAATCTCCATTCCAGTTCATCCCAAAGGTGCTCGATGGGGTTGAGGTCAGGGCTCTGTGTTAGGGCCTATCAAGATCTTCCACACGGACCTCATCAAACCATGTCTTCAGTCAGGCACGTGCACACACAGACATCAAAGGGAGCTTTTTTGTAAACAAATTCATATATGCATGCATGTGTGTGTGTGTGTGTGTTTCTGTTTGCACACAGCTTTCATATATAAAAATAAATAAATTATATATCTGGTTGGTTCGAGAAATTTTGAGATTTTTGAGCCTTTGCGCCTCCGTGCATGCGCTCCCAGCGTGCAGCACAGGAATGTAGCACACATTTATTGGCACTTCGCAGACAGGCAGGGAGCCGCAGCAATAAAGCCCTCCCTCCCTTTCCCGTTGTGTTTGTCTTGGTGTGGAGGTGAGTGGTCATAAACAAAAGACTAAGCTATCTGTGTCTCAAATTTACAGATAATTATCCTAAAGACAAATATGCGTAATCTTGTCTTGGTAACGTCCATGACTCATGAGCTACCATGTGATAAGTTAGCTAAAGCTTAGTTAAGACGATATATAAGGGTCCTACTTAATTAAGTAACTTAATTAATATATAACAGCTGAATACAGTGAAATTAATTACTTCATCAGAATCGTCTCATCTCGTCTCATCTTCTATACTGCTTTATCCTGTATACAGGGCCACCAGGTACCTTGAGCCTAACTAAAGAGACTGTGGCGGGGTACACCCTGGACAAACCATTAAAAAAATACTGTATATATATATAAGTGGCCTTTTTTTCCACTTGAGCCCCTGCCTCTCAAAATGTCTGTACCTGTTCCTGGGGCACGTTCATGTTGGAATAGGAAAGGGCCGTCCCCAAACTCTGATTGTCTAAGATGTCTTGGTATGCTGAAGCATTAAGATTGCCCTTTACTGGGGATAAGGGGCCTGATTGACTGAAACACCTGAATTAAATAATTAACAGGTTTGGCCAAATACTTTTGTCTATATAGTGTATGTTGATATCCTGATTAAGTTCAAAGAACTGTTTCTCTGTACTTAAAAGTGAGGTGAATGCTCTTTGGGTCATTGCACCACCCCTGTATTTCCAGGCTCTCAAACACACACACACACACACACACACACACACACACACACACACGCACACACACACACACAAACACACGCACACACACACACACACACACACACACACACAAGCAGCCCTGTTTGCTTTTATGTAAAATACAGCAGCCTGTATGTGTAATGTGAGTTTTATTCTGTGGAACTAGTGGTCTTAATGAACCAAATCTTTCCAGGGAAGTGTAAATAGTCCAAGCCATCGAGTTCAGTGCATTAACCTGTCGGAGGTTAAAATTCTTGCTGTTACCATTAAAATAATGCACATATTCTTTAAAAATTTTGAACCTCTCATCCCTAGGATAAATATAGTCCTATAGTCAATATGTTGTTTATGATAATAATATAACTGTATGCTCTCACACTCTCTATACGGCTTATCCTGTACAGGGTCACAGCAGGCCTGGAGCGTATCTGAGGGGACTCAGGATGCCAATCCATAGAAGGGCACACGCATGCACACACTCATTCACTCACACTCTACGGGTAACTTGGAAATGATAATTATTGGAAGGAAAATCTAATTATCCTGATGAAAACTCACTACACACATGGAGAACATGTAAACTCTATGCAGACAATCCTGGAGGCTGGAGGCTGGAGGTGCAAGGCAACAGTGCTAACCACTAAGCAACGGCCAGTTTAATTACACTTAATATTTGCAATGTTATCAATCTCTGTTCTGACATTTTATTGATTTTTGGGTATCAGAATTTTTGCCACTTTATCCTGTAAAGCGGGGGGACTGGAGCCTATCCTAAGAAACTAAGGGCAGGAGGTGGGGTTCACCCTGGACAGGGTGCCAATCCATCACAGGACACACACATACACACACTACGGGTAATTTGGCAACGCCAGTTAGCCTAATCTGCATGTCTTTGGACTGTGGGAGGAAACTGGAGTCCCCAGAGGAAACCCACCAAGCACGGGGAGAACATGCAAACTCCATGCACACAGAGACAGGAATCGAACCCCAACCCTGATATATATATATATATATAATTTTTTTTATTTTTTTTTATCATATTAAAACTGTTTTAAGAAAATCCTGGCATGGACGCACAACATATGATAATTCATGTAATACATACATACTTGTGTTCTTGACACTGATTATGGAAATATTATGGAAATATTTTTCAATCTGTCAGTTTCTGTCCTGAGGGCTTAAAAAAAAGAGACAGTTGGCTTACCAACTTTAATATTTTCATTTTCCTCATTTGGCCGTTTTTCTAAAAGATGTCAAAATTTGCACCTTCTCTAAACGTTACACCAAAATCAACCAAAGAACTTTTTCCAGTTTTACAGTCAAAGTTTTGTTTTACATACAGTAATAGTGTGAAGCTGTTTACAGTTTTTTACATTTGCTATGACAGTTTTTTCAATACATTTAACAAGTTTCCTAAACTCTTAACGCACCAACACACCTAAAATACACAATTAGCAAAACAGTTAATTTCATGCTCAAAATCACACATTGTAAACTAAACCCCAAAACTCATTTTCAAAATACAATAATAAACTAACACAATACACTATGTCTAACAAAACACTGCAAACATGTTTTAAAATCAAATAATTATTCAAAACACTAACACATGTTCTCTTCCAACAGGAACATTTAGTCAATCATAACATAATGACAAAAAAACACTATCATCAACTGAAATTACAGAAACTGCATTATTTTATGTGTCAGGTCTGCCCTTATATCTGAAGCCTCTCTACATTTATGTTTTGTTGGGTTTAGTAAATGCATGCATTTTGATTCTTTTGCTGCAGAAATGCAATACAAAAAATTTATGACCATCTCAGAATAGCTTAATAAATTGTACAGTTTAGGTTAAAAAAAAAAATACAGACACAGAATTACTGCAGTACAGACTTTATTTGCAAAAGGACATTACTGCAAGATATACAAACACAAAAAGCACCGGAATTATAATAAAAACTATATAAATGCAGAAGACTGCCCGGTCTTCTGCATTTGGCCACATGTTCTCATCCACATCACACCTGATATCTTTTTTGGCAGGGCATCGTGGGAAGAATCTTTTGGCATGCCTTATCCACCCCTGGCAGTGTTCAGATGTGATGTCTTGACATGCAGCATCCATTGTATCCAGGAGGGACATTTGGTGATGTGGACGATGGTCAAAAACCTTCTATCTCCAGGCTGAGAAAAACTCCTCAGTAGGGTTGAGGAAAGGGGAGTAAGGGGCAAGGAAATGGGACATCATCCTTGGATGGGTGTCAAACCAGGCTGTGACTGCACGGGAATGGTGGAATGCCACATTGTCCCATGTGATAACATATATTGGCAAGTGGTCTCCCACCTGCCCCCTTTCTACCCCTGGCACCTTCTAACTTTCTTTCTTCCTTTTTTCTTTCTTTCTTTCTGTTCCTAGGTGGGAATCAGCTGCGATTTATATACTGTATTTGCATAGTTGCAATAAGCTCTTTCTCATTGGCAATGGAATAAAATACAGGGAATATATTTGTGTTTCAATTCAGCTGTTCACTTTGACTTTAGCCTATATAAGTTATATAACATGATAACATGATGTTATCTGTTCTGACATACAGTGTGAAAGCATTTGTAAATTTGACTGTCAAATTACATCGTTTTGGTCTTGGTTGAGCTTGTGTGTTAAAGAAGTCCAAGCATTTTAAATTCGTTTTTTAACTGTATGCATTTTGTATCACAGCAACAAAAAACGTGTTAATTGTATAGCCTACAAAGACGGATGTTGTCCTAACTGTGTTAATAGTTTAGGAAACTTGTTAAATGTATTGAAAAAACTGTCATAGCGATTGTAAAAAACTGTAATACGGACATTATCAGCATTGTGCCAGGTTATGATTTATCTTACTGTATACCGCGACCGAATTGTAATACTATATGTAATGCTGTACTGTAATACTGCTCTCCCTGTCTCTCCAAAGTAACAGGAGAGAACTGTACTGTAAATGCAGTTGTGGACAGCTGTGTTCATTTATTCATTACCACACGCAGCTTCCAGATACCACTTGAAGAATGTTGGATCTGGTATGTTGAGATAAAACCCAGTAAGTGAAGAACTGGGTCTGTTATATGCACTAATTTTTATTATTATTTTCTTTTATTGTAGTTACAATACATGTGTCAAAGTGAGATTATTGTTAAGAGCAAGTGGGTTTGATCATGGGCAGCATGTGGGGACAGAGTTTAAGGCCCTGATGTTCATTGACCCATGCACCACCCTAGTAGTAAATGTTCCCAAATATTACTCTCTGTCCAATGGCAGAACCAGTTTATATACTTAATCACTGGATCTGGCATTTACAGGCATTAAAAACAGGTCTGTTTGGTCTACACAGGTTGCATAAATCACATATTACCTACTGTGTGACCTATAGTACCCTTATCTCAACTCATATCAGAACAAACTTCTTTTCAGATAACAAAAGGCTTGAAGTATACTAAAGGCTTGCGCCACATGGACAGAACGTCAAAAGACCTAACTATATGAACGCCGATTTAGTGTGAAAGCTTTTATTGATCAATAGACTGTGTATTAGCTTCATTTCTTTTTTCTGTCATAAAAAATAAATTACACATATCCATGAAGGTTTCCTAATGTTTAAAAAAAAAATGTAGCAACCCTTATTGTTTCCACAACTCCAGAGCCAAGCTCTACGAAAGACATACAATATATTGGCATTTTATTATATATTTATATTTATATATATATATATCATATATATTTATGCATTTTATTAATGAACTTTCTGAATATGAACAGACTGGAACAAACTGGGTCCAATTTAACATTATACTTGTTCTGTGTAATTTGGGCGTGACCTGGCAAACTGTAGCTATATATGTATAGTAATAACTGCAGAATATTTGCAGGACCTTTGACCTATGATGAACTGGTGTCCCATTCAGGGTGTGTTTCTCTAGAGTCAGAATTCCATAATGAATGAATCATAAATAATTTCACAAATGTATTTTGTGATTATATTTATTAACAGACTGCTGAATCTGGATTCACAAACCGCTTGATATTCAAGAACATCCCTGCATTTGTGTGTGGATTTTTATTAGAGTTCACTAATGTGGTTAGATACATTCCCCGCAACCAATCAGATGTCACGTGAACGTACATTTGAGGGTATTATTCAATATAAGTACATTACTTTATACACACACTCACAAAAGTGAGTCCACCCCTCTAATTTCAGCAAACATTGTAGTATATCTTCTGTAAGGACAATACTATAGAAATAATGAAACTTAGATATATTTTAAAGTTAGTCAATGTGCAGCTTGTGTAACAGTACAGATTTACTGTCCTCTGAAAATAACTCAACGTGCAGAGAAAACAAAAGTGAGAACAGCTGTACTGTACATCTTTAACCGTGCAAAGTGTCCGAAACATGTCCGATTCATCATGTTCATGTGTTGGTCAGTGACCAAGTGTGTCTCCAGACCTGAAACCTATTGAGCACCTGTGGGGTGTCCTCATTATGGAGGAGTGGAAGAGGATCCCAGCAACAACATGTGCAGCTCTGGTGAATTCCAGGCCCAGGAGGATTAAGGCAGTGCTACTGTAGATAACGGTGGTGCTCGTACAAAAATATTGACACTTTGGACACATGTTTACTTAGGGTGTACTCAATCTATGAATCTATTAATTACTAAATCTATTAATCTGAACTAATTGTAATTGTCTTTGTATATGTTTTGTTCATGTATGTTGTGTAGATACAGTTTTGCCCTCAGCAGTCTGTTTATTATTTAAACATGGTTAAGAAATGAAAAATCGTAGTCAAGTGTGGGAGTATATATTTTTTTTAACCGGTTAATCATGCACCAATGTTGTTATATACACAGTGTGACTGCAGATTACTCCCTGCTGTCTGATATCACGTAAATGAGGATGGGTTCCCTGTCGAGTCTCGTTCCCCTCAAGGTTTCTTCCTATTGCCATCTCAGGGAGTTTTTTCCTTATCACCACCACCCTCCATCAACTCTGATCATTTTTTATTTATTCATATTTTCTCACACATTTCATATTCGTTTCTTTTGATTCCTTAAAGCTGCTTAGAGACAATGTCCATTAACCGTTAAAAGTGTTTTTAGTGTAAATAAAATTCAAATGAATTGAAATCCATTCACGGCATTGCAGTTACGATGAAATTTTTATGAGCAAAAATATCTTAAACAAATCTGAAAACGCAATAGAGCGATCTATTTTGTAACCAGCGACAGCACTTAGGTAAACTGGTTTACAGGGAACCTAAAGTGAGAACTGAATGTTCTGGCAAAGACTTTGTTTTTGTTTCGTCTTACACGAAACAAAAAATACCAAAAGAACTGGGAAATTCACTTATTGTTTACACTACACCGTGTACTTTATGACAGAATCAGTGTGTTTAGTAGAGATCTCAGTTAGACTTTCTAATGTGTAAAAATAAATAAATAAATAAATAAATAAATAAAAAACAGTAAGGTCTTTTGTTTTTTTATGTTCCTGATTTGATTTTTTTTGGGGGGGGGGTTCAGACTCGACATGCACATTAGCCATTTAAAAAAGGCTAAAAGTGTTCTTTTTTTATTTTTCCATTTTCAAGGTTTTTGATCGACACACGTCGTGCTTAAGGAACTGAACAAGTTGTGATAGACACATGCTTAAATCAATTTCCTCACTCTTTGTAGATCATGCAGATTACCTGTGTGGTGTTTACTCATATTAATTCTGCAGATTTGTCACGAACTATTTTTATGAACTACTTATTTGCATAAAAATAAAGAAAATGTGAACTGATGGAGTTAAATAGCTTCTTTTTACAGTATAATCTCTAAAACCCAAGACTATATAAAATAAAATAATAATTCAAACATATTACCAAATTAACATAAACAACTTTTTATTTTTCTATTAAGTTTTTTTTTAACATATTAAATAAAAAAAGCAATTTATTTAAATATGAATCAGAATATCTGTGCTATTAATTATTGCATATTCCCAGGCAAATTTGCACTTCAGACCGCTTATCTCTTGTGATGCTTCATTTTCAAAATTTTAAATGAGTGAGATGGGAGATAAATGTGATTTATTTATTATATCTGCTTAAAATGTAATACTTAATTGATACATAATGACTCAAAAGCGTTCATCCTGTTTATATAGTGCTGCAGGTCTAATAGCAAGACTGTCCAATTTGACATTATAAAACATTATATTTAATACTGTTTATATAGTATGAAGCTGTCCTGAGGGATGCATTATTCTGTCTATATTTTATGATTATGGCGTGAAATGATTCCTCAAGCTCCTAAAATTCTTCTTTCATAATTTGTCTCCTGGATATGCCTGTGACATCAGGGAAGAAAAAAAATTGTATTGCTGTGATAACCTGGTCATTCAGTACATATTCAGATCGTCAGCTGACTTCATTTTATTGCCACATAACGTTGCTGAGTCTAGACCTGAGCAACTGAAGCGACCCCAGATCATAACACTGTCCCCAGAGGCTTGTACAGTGGACCCTATACATGATGGATGCATCGCTTCATCCTCTTCCCTTTTTACCCTGATGCACAAATTGCTCTGGAAAAGCGTTATTCAGGTGTTATTCAGTGGTCAATGTTAAATCACAGTTAGCGTGATATATTTTTTGTGACCACATTTATGACAGGTCACATGAAATCAGGTAGCAAGGTATTAAGATTTGAGTTATGCATATTTACAGATTCATGGTTCAATAAACTCTATTTTGATGCCAAGTTATTACTGTATTATTACTGAGATATGGCCGGGGCAAGTTTGTTTACAAGGAGTGCCTTGAGGATTCTGTATTTAAATGACAGCTGCGGTAAGCAGTTTGGATAGTGTTTGTTAATGTGCTCTAAAACAGTTTAACACTGTCCTAATTGTGTTAAGGGATTAGAAATATAAAGTATTTACAGTATCAGCAGATCTTTGCCAAAATTGTAGATTTTGTTTGATTTAAGTGTCGTAATACCTGAGTCGATACAACGAGTCACATTGTGTATGTACTGTATAATGTGTAACACTTTTTGCTTTGCTTGATGCAGGCCAAATAATGTACCCTTCTGTAATGCTTTAGCCAGGCAGTGTATGTACTGGATTTTGGACTGTTGGCATAGACGGGTATTCAGGCTTGCACCTTTATCACACTATGTTCAAACTATGGACCAAAAGAAAATGTGGTGAAAAAGAAAACAGATGTGATGTAAATTCTGTGCACTGGTTCTTTCTAAAAATGCTATAGAAATTCTGTTATTCTTTTCTGTACACTTTGTCCTGATCCCATCATGTTAGCACTGGTTATGAGGATATAAAAATGTCTCGTGTTCTAAGAATTTTTAATTATAAGTCTATTTTTAATGTATAACATTTTTAATATTTCCATCCAAATAACAATGAGGTTGCATCACAAATGTACAATTTTAAGTGTGAGGACCAATAATATATCAGATAAGTACCACTACCTGTCTATAATGAAGCAGTGAACCACGAATGTATCCATATTCATATTTTGCAGATTTTTTTTTCATTTATTTAGCATTTTGATTATTTAGCACATTACTTGTTCTTGTTTTAATTAAAGCCATAATGTATTAACAATAAAGATTCGAGGATGGTGAAAAATGTGATCAAATACCTGTTTAATATAGTGAGACTTTGTATTAAATTTTTTTAAATTTTTTTTATCATATTAAGGAAACACAGGAGTACAGTGGGCCTTACAGAACCCATCACTGGGACGTAACACTCTGAATGATGTCCTGTCTGTGGTTGGTCACGTCTCGGATGAGCACTATAACAGAAAAGAAAAGAATAGAATAAAAATATGAAAAACGTTTACAGTACATATGTTTGCTTGGCTAAATAAGGACTAATACCTCATAGGATATACTAAATTAACATCATTTAGATTGGTACTTTGAATGAGACATACTGCAACTACGAATATGAAAGTCACAATGATATATTCATACTCACTGTCAAGCAGTATTCGTGCAACCTGGTGTTTTTCCAAAGTATTGTTGACTTCCGCCATCAGCCAGGGAAGGAATCCAGTCTCTATATCTGTTTTATATAAAATGAGTATATATTACATTAAAGAACATGCACTGCCAAGATGACATGATTTTCTTGTAATAATTACATTTTTGTTACAACTATAAACATGCGTGAGAACGAACACACTGTTAAAAAGTGTAGTTTGGTGAGAGCCAATGAAATGAACATCCCTAGGAGACCAAGTGTGCATCATGGCACAGCATTATTAGAGTTTACATTTATACATGTTTATATGTTAGTAGCAAAAATAATTGTCTGGCTAACATAACTCGCAGCAACTGTGTTTTCGATGCACTCTGACAGGTACATTTTATGTTGTGGATGTTCAGGGTCAAATGTCAAAACAACCTACAGTAAAACAAAGTGTTTTTTTTTTCTGTATTGGCCTATTCCTCATGTCATAACGGCACTACATTTACAAAATTAACAATCTGATTCACATTTATCGACTACATTTAGTCACCTTGCACCACTAGGGTCTGGGTTCGATTCCCGCCTCTTGGTCAGTTTAGGCTAATTGGTGTTCCCAATTTGCATGTGTATTAGTTTAGCTAATAAATTTGAATAACTCACTCATTGTCTATACTGCTAATGAACATGTGAGTGTGTGTATGTGTGTGCCCTGCGATGGAATGGCACCCTGTCCAGGGCGTACCCCGCCTTGGACCCCAAGCAACCCTGCATACAGGATAAAGCGATATAGACAATGAGTGAGTGAGTGATTCACATTTATTGGCCACATTTAAGCTGTTTATATAACATGTGATTGGATTAAATCATTTATTTCTACTTAAAGGTTTGGTGAAGTAGCACATTGTACTAGTCTGACATTACATTACATTACGGCATTTGGCAGACAATCTTATCCAGAGCGACTGACAATTTTGTCTCATTATACATCTGAGTAGTTGAGGATTTAGGGCCTTGCTCAAGGGCCCAACAGTGGCAACTTGGTGGTCATGGGATTTGAACCTGGGACCCTCCAAATACCTTAACCACTGAGCTTCCCCTGCCATTAACAGATATTTATTTATTAATAGATATTTCTTTCCAATATGGTCAAAATGTTGCTTTATGAAAGTCCTCTGTGATATATTTGCAACACTACACCTGAGAGACAGAGAGCAAAGTGTTAAAGTCACACTTCAATGATTAAATGTTGGGTGCTTATTCATTTCTAACTTGGACTTATTTTTTTATATTTGTATTACAAAAAACTAAAACCTCACCTCTTAACACTGGATCATAAAAGTATCCATGATCTCTCAGTTTTGCATAGACCGAGGGAAGCAGGTCAGCTAGATAATGTTGAGTGAACGTTCTAGCGGCGATTTTCTCCACTGTTTCTCTTTCCTTCTTCAAGACAGACCGCTGCTGTTTAACTCTCCGAGCCTGCGTTTGGAAGACAGGACACGTGTGCCTTCAGTTTACACAAAGATATCACATCAGCCTTGTTCAAATTCAAATTTCAAATTCAAATTTTATTTGTCACATACACAATCCTACACAGTACGATATGCAGTGAAATGCTTAGAATCTAAGCATGCTTAATGCTTAGTTCTGAAAAACATTCAGTATATCTATCCTTCTGAAAATTGATCAAATATACTAGAAGAATGAAATTATGTACATTCAGATTCTTATTTGCTATCTATCCCGATCTACTGAAGAATATCCATATTGTTTCTAAAAATTGGGAAATGTGCATCATGAGAATTTTAGCTGGAGACGGAGCTATTGATGATACCTTCTCCTCATTGTGGCGTCTATCCTGCTCCTCCAGTCGTTGAATTTCAACCAATTCAGCATTACGCAACTCTTGGAAAGCTCGCTGTTGAGCCCTCAACCTAGCCAGCTCTTCCTCCTCCAGTACTTCCAGTAAAGCCTGCTCTATGGTCTTTCCCACCAATACCTCCAACACTGGCTGTACCTCCAGATCAAAGTCGAACAGCTGTAACCAAGAAAGACACCAACCTTATTAGACTAACTCTTGTGAGTTAATTTGTGAGATTATACTCACAAACTCTTGTGAGTATAATCTTCTCTCTATATGTATAGTTTATATGTAACTGCTGTAGAATATTTCCACACTGTTCATAATTTAGGCCAGCATGGCTACCAAGTCAATACAATAGGACAGAAGTTATCTCCACCTCTCCTTCTTCTATCTGTGTCGCTGCATCTTTGCCAGATTTGGCAGGAATAAACAGGGGCGTGGCCGGCTTGTCCAGAAATGCATCTGTCTGGCATTCCACACTGGTCTCCTCAATATGATCACTCAGCTCCTCCAAGTATAATTCTAGGATACAGATCCGTTCATGGATTAGTTCGTTGCTTTAAAAAATCTAAGAATTTTCCACAAGATACCTTTGATTTGCATATTTTGCATTGTTACACACTAATCAGCCATAAACTGCCAGGTGAACTGAATAACAATCACCACCTATGCACTAGCAAACTGGTGCCGGTCTGGTCCATTCCCACCGAATTGCCATCGTAGCACAAACTGCTGACCCATGATGACCCGATAGAAAGGCACCAGAACACCCAGTGCACCACAGCACACTGCACACAGAGCCCAGCAGACGTTAAGTGTTCAAGCCACCTCTGACTTGGCCTCCGAACTCCCCAGATTTGCATCCGATCAGCACCAATCAGATCATTAGACTAACAAATCTGATCCATGGGGGCCACACCCCACAACCCACTGCGCCCAGAGAATTTCCTGACCCCACAGCACACCCCTGAAGGCCCTTCGGAGCCACACCCTGAGAGGCCATAGCCACAGTGTTGGCACAAGGGAAACCCAAAACCTAGGTGGTTATGAGGTAAGTGCTTAATGGTTTGGCTGATCTGTGTTTTTTTTTTTTTGACAGCTTCTGATTTTGTTTATTATTTTATAAACCATTTTAGTTAGATTGTCTTTAAAAGCTGAAAAAATAATAAGAAAAGAAAGAGCATAGTGCTCAAGAGATCAAATGATCCAAAAGTAATGTTCTATCACTTTGTCCAATCGACAGTCTTTGCTTAAGAATATTATTTGCAAGCAAAAACAATTGTTTAGTTTGCTAAAATTATTCATAAATAGCTACCAGTCTGAACATCTATGTGCTTTCTCCCCTCCAGTGGGACTGGACTTCTTGTCTGGAACTTGTCTTTTGCCCTCTTTTTTGCCGTGGCACGTCGCAGTGCTTCTTGTTGCCGTTGGATCTCAACTGGGTCAGGCTGAGACGTCTGTTAACCGCATACACCACAATACATTAAAGTCAGTACCATGTGAACTGCTGTCATCTCAGTGGAAACTACGAATGCATGTTGCAAGCAAAGAAAACAAAATCCCCATCAGCATTTCATTATTATATCTAGTTACCAGAAACAAAAACATACCATTATAATTGAATACATCCAGTGTGATATAAAAAATATATACAAGTGACATTCAAGTCAAAAGGGGACTTGAGATGAAAATTCTGGTGAGTCAAGGTGTAAACTTGACATTTACAGCACAGTATGATGATGAGACCACATGGACCTCATGGACAGTCCTGACCTCACTCCAAACCATTTCCACATGCTTTGGAATTTAAACTACTAGTTTAGTTTTTCACTGCAAGTATACTTGTAAGTTTTCTTTAAGTAATCTTAACATCATACTTGTAGTTTATTTCTTATCTATTATTTTCATTCTTTAAAGCATAGTACCAAATTTCTATTGATGAAAATTAATACAATGTATTATAAATGAAATACACCTTGCACTTTGAAATTTGAAGTTTACTTAAAAAAAAAAAAAAAGTAGACTAAACATATGAAAATTCACGAGACATATTCAGAATTTTTTATAACGCACATTTTTAAACGAATATTGAGTGCTACCACAATATAATAACTCAAATTGACACTACAGTTTAAAACAAAACACAACAAATATACACTTTTAATCTTGGAAGATTGAGATTAGAATCTATATCATGGAGTCTCTCCAAAATCAGCCCCTGGCTGTCCACACACACACATACAGTACATGCTGTACTTCTCTACCATTTTCTGCCCAGTTAAATGACTAAGGCAGATGAAACTTAAATCCAACCAATTGTTCAATTAAATAGAAACAAAAATGATCTTTGTACAGATGTAACAAAAAAGGCTTGAAATATTTCACTTTACATGTAGCGTGAAAGTGTAGGTCGAATCCAAGACATGTAGCACAAGACCAGGTCCAAATCGAGTCCACGTCATGTCGCCCAAGACCAAGTCCAAGTCGGATTCGTATTATGTGGCACAAGACCAAATCCAAATTGAGTCCATGTTGTGTGGCACAAGACCAAGTCAAGTCCCTGTCTTGTCACCCAAAACCAAGTCGAGTCCATGTCATGTCACCCAAGACCAAGTCCAAGTCGAGTCCGTGTCATGTCGCCCAAAACCAGGTCGAGTCCATCTCATGTCGCCCAAAACCAAGTCCAAGTCGGATCCATATTATGTGGCACAAGACCAAATCCAAATTGAGTCCATGTCGTGTGGCACAAGACCCAGTCCAACTCGAGTTCATGTCATGTGATACAAGACCAAGTCCAAATGGAGTCCATGTCGTGTAGCACAAGACCAAGTCAAGTCCCTGTCTTGTCACCCAAAACCAAGTCGAGTCCATTTCATGTTGCCCAAGACCAAGTGCAAGTCAAGTCCATGTCACGTCACCCAAGACAGAGTCGAGTCCATGTCATGTCGCCCAAGACCAAGCCCAAATCGAGTCCACTTAACTCTACAACCTTGACTGAGTATGTGACTTGACTCCACACCACTGACAAGATGCTGATGGGGAATTCAGTTTCCTGCATGACAGTAATATGATTGCAGATAAACATTTCTTGCACGTGCGCTAAGCTTGCTTCCTGACTGTATAAATACTCACTACTGGTAGGATGTGCTGTGCATAGGTATTTCCTCTAACGACACGTCGATCATACATGATGTTTCCATAGATTGCTCGTCCTTCGTTTCTGTACCACGTGAAAAATAACAAATACAATAATAATTAGTTTATTTAAAAAATATATATATATATATATGATATATATCATATATATATATATATATGAGTTCCCCTCATCTCCAGAACTTACTCCATCATGGCAGGATCGGTGTGTCTCAGGCGGCTCGGGGCGACGTGGGGGCGGCTGGAGAACGTGTAGGAGCCATTCGGAGCTTCTCTTTTAGACTGTAACACCGAGGCCATTCTGATAATATAAGAGGATACTAGTTTAAATTGAGGAAAGAAAAACGGAGACGCCGCCGTGCGCTAAGACGCGAGTAACGCGAGTCTGCTGCTGTTTATGAAGGTTGCCCTAGCAACAGTAACCAAGTCAGGCGTTTCCGGATGCTTAGGGCTCGCGGACTAGGGACTTTTGTAACCATTAGTTTGTAACTAATCTCTCATTTCCAGATATCTAATTATCTAATCTAGTATTCTTATAATGATATGAATCTGCGCCTGGAATATGATGCATTATTATTATTCTTATTCTTCTTATTATTATTATCATCAAACAAGCTGTATACTTATTAACCAATTCTATCATCATTATATGTATTATGATGAATTATATCATCATAATACATATAATAATTATTTAAAGAATCAATAATTAATTAAACTGTCTCACCGAAGAAACTAATTTAAGTCAAATTAATAGATAGATAGATAGATAGATAGATAGATAGATAGATAGATAGATAGATAGAAAAGTCACCCTGTGTCTAACTTCTCACTTGCGGTATACAGGTGCATCTCAATAAATTTGAATATCATCAAAAAGTTTAATTATTTCAGCAATACAATTAAAAAGTAAATATCATATATTGTATAGATTCATTACACACAGACTGATATATTATTCAATTGTTTATTGCTTTTAATTTGAATGATTATGGCTAATAATAATAATAATCAGCTAATTAACTCAAACACCTGCAAAGGTTTCCTGAGCCTTTAAATGGTCTCTCAGTCTGGTTCAGTAGGCTGGCAGTTCACAAAGTGCTGTATCCAACCACATAATCTATATAATATAGGAGTTTCACAGTTTTTTGAAATTGAATTACTGAAATAAATCAACTTTTTGACAATTCTAATAGACAGTTCTATTCTAATTTATTGACCTGATTGACAGGAAAATACTAAAAAAAATAGGCTAGGTCATTTTTTAACAAACACTATAAAATGCAAATACACTGCCAGGCCAAAAAAAAAAAAAAAATTAAAATAGTCTTCAGTACCCTAAAGTCAAAAAGTCAACAGATTTCATTCAATTCATTCAGTTTATGTGTGAAAAGTATTATTCCTCGTGCTCCCAGAACCAGGCTTTCACAATTCACGAGTCCTGGAATATTCATTGAATGGAGCTGGAATAAAAGCTCCGCGCTGATTGGCTGTGGCCGCGTGGCTCCGCCTACCTTTCTGTGTTGCTGGACGTTGTTCTGCTCGGGTGTACAGTATACGACTTGAGTCTGAAGAGGAAGCAGGTACGTAACTGTGTGTTAATGAATTTATAACAAAAAGTTTGGAATGAAAACAAAAGTAATAGAGCTGCAGATTACTTTGTTATTTTAGTCAGTGTTACATAACTGAGTGATAAGACAACTATAAACATGTTTATTTAATAATGAGTTGTTGTTTGTAAAAACATTTTTTAATAATAATAATAATAATTGAAAAAAAATTAAAACTTCACAATCCAGTCTACATATCCACAGGGTGTCCCAAAAGTCTCCATACACAGCCAGGGTTAAAACTTTTTAGAAAATAAATGATAGATTTTATTTATTTAAAAACTTTTTTTTTTTATTAGTGACAACTACCACACTAATGATTAAGAAATCTAGTGTTGTGCATGTAAATGCTTTATTTAATTCATTTCCCATATGCATGGAGACACTTTTTAAGATTTTTTGTCATATGCATGAAGACACTTTTGAGACTTTTTGAGACATTCTATAGATTGTATCCTATTAAAATCACATGCTGCCAAGTCGTGTATTTCACACTAGTATGGAAATTACTTTATAGTCCTCAACCACCAAAGTGGTGCATTTTGTTCTGCTGTCTGTGGCGATTGTATTTGGAGACTATTTTAAGAGTTTTGTTGTTGTTGTTTGATGCTGTTGTTTATTTATCGCATACACAACCATACACAGTACAGCGAATACTTATTCGACCGGGAAAATAAAACAAGTAAGTTAAGGTAAGTTAAATTGAATCAAATCACATTAAAGTAAAATTTTATAAATTGAAGTTTGCAAAATATACAGAGAATAAATATAAGATTAAAATGAACAAATACAAATAAGAATAAAAGGAATAAAATATACAAAAACATACTATTATGTACACACATGTAGCTACATTCAAATGATGCATTAGAATGGGGGGCTGCAGCTGACTGACTGCCACATAAAGGGCAAAGTAACCATGTCAATGATTGTTCAAGTCCAAAAAATGTTTCGTCCAGCAGGAAGAGAAGAACGGGTAAACGGGTTGAGCATTAACCGCTGAGGTAGTTGTGTTGAAATAGTTGTGTCGAAATCATGATATAAGAGTCGTACCTGATTATTGATTATACCTGATAATCCCCATCTGTATAACACTGATACGCAAGAAGAAGTATGAACCAGGGTTTAAGTGTATGTTTAAGGAATTAGGTGTTAATTTTTATGACCTTTCCTCAATGTGCCCTTCACTGTTAATGATATGATATCTTTACATTAAGCCAGTGGCATTGGACTACGTCCTGTACTAACCAGACAGAGATAATGCCCGGTACATGGGCCTCTTCCTACTGAAAGTCTCTACTCTTTTTCATACATTGTAGTCCTGTGTAGTCTTTATATTCTCTACACTCCTCTGGTCCTAAGGGTAAAAATGAGGCACTAAAAATACAGCAGGTTGATTGGATTATAAACCCCAGTTTTACTGCATGAAGAAACAACCTGGCGTTCATTATAAACTTTGTGAATATCCGGAGTCACGCTAGGAAAAGTCAACACATTTTAAATGGAAAAAAGAATCAGAAAGATTAGAGAGGTGACATCTCATCAAGTTTTCTCAGTACACCAGAGCCATGTTCAGACTCCCTGCTTCCCTGCTCCACCTCCCTCTCAGCACCCCGTTCCCTCCGATCCTCCAGCTCTGCTCGGCTCGGCTGGTCCCACCATCTCCCAGGGATCGAGGATGACGTGCATCTGGACTCTTTTCTGTTCTGGCACCTAAATGGTGAAATGAACTTCCTCCAGATGACCGTACAGCCGAGTCTCTGGCAATCATTAAACGACCACTTAGGACTTCCCAACAGTGTTCGACTGATAGTAGTTAGTAGATAGTAACCCAGTTAGGATCTACAAAGCACTTTTGTAAGCCGCTCTGAATAAAAGTGTCTGCAAAATGCCTAAATGTAAATGTCTGACAGGAACTCCTTTAATGGCCCGAACATGTGGAAATGACTAGAAGCAATTGAACAGATGGTCAGAACTATGTGGTGAATTTCCAGATAGCTTCCTGTAATGTGCAAGTAGTGTTAGTGAATGATCATGTGTACAGTTCCCACAGACAGAGGCATCTCTTTTATTCATCAACCATGTTGACCATGCTCCGTTCTTTGCAGCCATGTGGATGTACGTATTGGCTTTGGTGGTCCTGTATTACGTGGTGCGCTGGTTCCGGGAGCTGGACAGAGTTCCAGACAGAGGGAGTAAGTACGTTTACATCACTGGCTGCGACACCGGCTTCGGGAACCTCCTAGCACGCCATCTGGACAAGTGCGGATTCTGCGTGGTGGCAGCATGCTTTACAGAGAAGGGTGAAGAGGAGCTGAAAAAGTCGTGCTCAAGCAGAATGTCAACAGTCCATCTGGATGTCACGAAGCAGGAATGCATTGCCAAGGTCGCGGCATATATCAAGCAGCTAGTGGGACAGAAAGGTGGGCAAAGTACATTTAAAAAAATATGGAGCTCTTTGTTACATTTCCACATTGAGTTTTAATATACTGTAAAAAAAAAAAATTAAAATCTGCCAAAATATTAAAACCACTTGGCTACTATTGTGTAGCATACTACAGTATGACCCTTGGTATTCTTTTGCCTTCCTAAGAACATCCCACAAGATCTGCTATTTTGGAGATGCTCGGATTCAGTCGTCTGGTCGTCACAATTTGGCCCTTACACTTCCCCATTTTTCTTGCTTGCAACACATCAATTTCAAGAACTGACAGTTCACTTGCTGCCACTGTAATGAGATAATTAGTGTTAGTGACTTATTAAACCTGTGAGTGGTTTTAATGTTATGGCTGATCAGTGGACATATTATAGCGCATGTGCCACAAATGCTTAATTACATAAAGGCAAGTAACATCTTAACTTCTAAGGCATTTGATCATATGTTCAAGCCTTGACACTGTACTGCACTGTACTACAGAAGAAAAAACGTGTTGTTTTGAGTGTCGAGGGTACGAGTCCCGCCTCGGGTCCGTGCGCGTGGAGTTTGCATGTTCACAGAATAAGCGGTATATTTTTGGGGGTCCAGTGCTCCCCCTAGAGGGAGGAATGACTGCAGTTCAGTATAAAGTTTTTTTGATCACATGTGCACCTGTATTATATCACATTTGTCATCAATCTGCACAAATGTTGCGCTATGAAAACTATGTAGAAAATGAGGAAATTTCGTTGTTATTGTAAGAGTTCAAAACATCCTGAGAAGTTCCCGTGTGTGGCAGGTCTGTGGGCGGTGGTCAATAACGCGGGGGTGTCCGTTCCCTCGGCTCCCTGTGACTGGTTGACTCTGGACGACTACAAAATGATGCTGGCTGTCAACTTGGAAGGAGTCATCGGTGTGACCCTGAGCGTCCTTCCTCTCATCAAGAAAGCCCGGGGCCGTGTGGTTAACGTCGCCAGCGTGTTCGGCAGGGTCAGTCCAATGGGAGGACCCTACTGTGTCTCCAAATATGGTGTGGAATCATTTAACGACAGCCTCAGGTAACGACCAGCGTGACGCTAACATTTTTCACAGCCTTTCTCAAACATATATAAACCATTATTTCTTGATCGTTTCTGCGATGCAGGTTATCTATGCGACCGTTCGGCGTGAAAGTCCTGTGTATTGAGCCAGGTTTTTTCAAGACCACTGTAACAGACAGTGATCTGATACTCAAAAATACTAAAATCCTTTGGGAAAGATTGCCAAAAGAAACAAAAGATGACTATGGAGACAATTTTATAAACAAAGGTACTGGATATTTGAATATGGCAAGTTGAGGAATTTAATAGCACCATGCATGGTTAACATTGGCATTTGTTTTTTCTGTGCCATCTAGTGGCAGCATTGTTGAAAGAGAAGATATCCAAGATGGCAGACGGTGACTTGATGAAGGTTGTGAGCTGTATGGAGCACGCCGTGTCAGCCGTGCGTCCTCGCACCCGTTACTCCCCTGGATGGGATGCGAAATTTTTCTGGCTGCCAATCTCTTATTGCCCCTCGTTCATTTCTGACTACTTGTTTCTGAAAGACTCCATCAAACCTGCCAAAGCGCTGGATTAGACTGACGCTGTGAACTAAAGCAAAGTCCATCATCTGAAAAATTAAATATTTAGATGTTCATTTAGTTTTGTACTCTAGGAGGGATGGACAAATGTGTAGCCGGGGCCGCGGGAGGGACACAGATTTACAGATCCAGGAAAATAAAAACAAACATACTTTCTATGGGAAACATACAGTAGCTTCTTGGCAGGAAGAAGGAATCTTCATTTGATACGTAGATATGTTTGCAGTGATGCAACTCAGGACCTGGGGTTAGGATGTGTAATAGACCAGTATGTGGAGTTATTCCAGTCCAAAAACATCCACATGTTGATTAATGTTTCCAAAGTATTATAGAGTGATGGTGTATCCCAACACGCACAAACACTGACTTGGAATCTCTGCCAGCTTGATTTTAGTAACTTTCCTTAGCTAACCTTAAAGTATTATACACATCCATATTTATCTAATATAGTAATATAAATTATCCAGTCTAGCTCTTAATGTGACATGGGAAAGGCCTTGCTAATGAAATTGTCTGCCCCTGCCTAGAATACTTACTAATTAATCTATAGGAAACACAGTCTCACTATTTCAGGGAACATACTGTATAAGAGATGTATCATATAGTGATATCATTTTAAATAAAACTGGAAAATTCTCAAGGTTGTGATTGAAGCTTTGCTTTTGTACTACGAATAAAAATATCCTGATTTACTTCTTTTACGACTTTAAAATTTGGGGTACAGGAATCATTCATCTACAGTTGAACTAGTGGACCTATTTTGATCTAGTGGAGATACATATTAGATTGGCATAAGCTTTTTTTTTTCTCTCAAAAGGACTAAATTTCATTTTATGAAGACTAAATGAAGTTTTCCAACACAACTTAAACACAAGTAGAAATGTACGGTGGTGGCTGAAATGTATTGTGACAAAACGTGAAATTCAGTTTAGATACTGTACAATGATATTGCTATACTACAATCAATATTAAGTATAAAGTCATTTATTCTTCAAAACCTTCTGCATCTGGCTTCAGAAAGTAAAAGTCTTGTCACATATTCATTCCAGCCATTAACTACACCAGCTGATTCTCATTAGAACAATTCTTCAGCCAGATAGGCCACAATTAGTGACATTATGTTTTGTGCACAGGAAGAACTATGTATAATACATGACATGTTGTCTAAAGACTTTTGTCCACCACCATACTCTATTACAATAAGATTTTTGTTGTTGCAGTTTCTTTTTAAAACAGCACATGAACTATGCAGCAAGATCAGGTTTCAGTTAAGCCTTGACCTGAAGATATGAAAGTTCCTGAAACTTTCTTGCACAAGTGTGCATTTCTTAAACATGTGCACAGCTTTTTTAAAACCCTTATCTAAAAGTGAAAAGTTCATTGGGATCATTTGAAAAACAATAAAAAGACTTTGCCAGCAAAACATGTATAATGTACAAGACCAAAAGGCTACCTGCACACCTCCCTGTTCTCTTCTAGTATTCACCTCCCTTCACTTTCTACAGATACATCTCAATCAATCATCTCTCAATACTGGGGCATTTATAATGTGGCGCAGGTAACATTTCCTATACAAAGGCGGACACCATTCAAATAAATGCACCAGAACACATTTAGGTGCAACAGGAGGATTCATTTGGCCAAATTCAATCCCCCAAGCCTCAGAGATCTGCATCAGACAGCCAAAGAACATGAATAATATTTTAGTGCCCTGCAAGTTGCAAATTGGTGTGAAGGTATTTTATGATGCCTACTGGGTCATAAGCCTCAGGTTTGAGAACCAAAGATTCATGTTCACAGATCAACCTTAAATAAGGTAAGCGCACAGCAATTTTGCTTCAATTGTTCATTTTGCTCAATAGTAATGAGCTCATTAGAAAGAATTTAATAGCTTATGAAAAGAAACCATGTACTTTAATACAAAATTAAATTACTCCAGTTCTAGTTTTTATTTATTTATTTTTACATCCAGTCCATGCATCCCATTCCCTTAATTTCATGGATCTTGCATCATATGACCAGACACTATTTTTAGTCAGTACTGTGCAGTAGCTTTAGTTTTTAACTAGTTTTGGTTCAAAGCCCACTTCCAAGCACAAAAAACAGACAGCTCATGGTAAGACAGATTTATTTCCATCTTTGTTATTGGAAACATTAAATATAATTTCAAACTGACTGACAATACAGGTACAATTGTTGAATGTGACTTTACAAACCAAGTGCTCTTCTCCTCCCTCTGCAATTCTTTTTTTTTTTTTTAATCCTGCCCAACACCTTTTATTTATTTATTTTTTACGAATGCTCCTCTGCAAGTTTCTCTGCCTTCTGGACCACCTCTTCGATGGGACCCACCATGTAGAATGCCTGCTCAGGCAATGCATCATACTCTCCTGTTCAAGATAAAGAAGGTGCTTCAGTATGATTGCACTGGAGGCCCTTTACATTCATGCAACTGGCCTGCATTAGCTATTTAAACAAAATGGGGAAGAAAAAACAAAAGAGAAAGGCACAAACCTCCAAGAATGCTCTTGAATCCTTTGATGGTATCCTTAAGGGGAACCAGCTTGCCCAAGTGTCCAGTGAAGACCTCGGCCACCTGGAAAGGCTGGGACAGGAATCTCTGGATCTTACGGGCACGAGCTACAGTCAACTTATCTTCCTCAGACAACTCATCCATACCCAGGATAGCAATGATATCCTGCAGAGACTTGTAGTCCTGCAAAGATGACAAAAATAAATGTTAAAAGTTGGGATCAGAAAGAGATGTGGATACTTCTTAAATAGCTGATGCAAGCTGTACTAGACATGTCACATACCTGAAGGATCTTTTGCACTCCACGGGCCACATCGTAGTGCTCAGCTCCCACAATGTTGGGGTCCATGATACGGGAGGTGGAATCCAGAGGGTCCACGGCAGGGTAGATACCCAGCTCAGCAATGGCACGGGACAAAACGGTGGTGGCATCCAAGTGGGCAAAAGTGGTGGCAGGGGCAGGGTCAGTCAAGTCATCAGCAGGCACATAGATGGCCTGAAGAACAAAAATTGTTAATTTTTATTAAAATGTATTCAAATCTAACAAGTAATGAACTTGCTTTTAAATCCAGGTACAAACCTGTACAGATGTGATGGATCCCTTCTTTGTGGTGGTGATTCTCTCCTGCATGGTACCCATGTCGGTAGCCAAAGTTGGCTGATAACCCACAGCAGAGGGGATACGACCCAGCAAGGCAGACACCTGAGGAAGAAGAAGGGGGGGGGGGGGGGGGGGGAGACCAATGAACACACCTGCCAAAACTACACGTTAATAAATCAGTCATCCAAGCAAGAGCATACCTCTGATCCAGCCTGGGTGAAGCGGAAAATGTTGTCAATAAAGAGCAGCACATCCTGTCCTTCCTCGTCACGGAAATATTCGGCAACGGTAAGACCAGTCAGAGCCACGCGGGCACGGGCACCTGGGGGCTCGTTCATCTGTCCGTACACCAGAGCGACCTGGAGGCAGAAAACATCATTATGCTCATCCATTTCTGCTTTAAAAGTGCAAGCTGCCCTAAAATAAATGCAAGGGAAAAAAACTGAATAATTCTGAATTACCTTGGAAGTAGTATCCTTCAGGTTGATGACACCAGACTCAATCATCTCATGGTACAGATCGTTTCCTTCACGGGTCCTCTCCCCAACACCAGCAAACACAGAGTAACCACCATGGGCTTTAGCCACGTTGTTGATCAGCTCCATAATCAATACAGTCTTTCCTACACCAGCACCACCAAACAAACCTACACAAAGAGAAAAACATTTGCAGACAGATTTTAAGTCAAAATTTAGAATTAAATGCACAATAAGTTTGTGAAACTAATAGTTTATATAAACATGAAATTACGTACTTAATATTAAAACTAATTCAAATCAATTTCTGAAGGATCCAAATCATACCGATCTTTCCACCCTTGGCGTAGGGAGCGAGAAGGTCGACCACCTTGATTCCTGTGACCAGAATCTCCTGTTCCACACTCATGTCTGTAAACTCTGGGGCCTCAGCATGGATGGCAGCAGTCCTAAACAAACCACACTTTAGACACTTCGGCCCAACAACAAAACGCAAACAAATTCTATGCTGCAAAACATTTTGCATTACGTTTTTGTGGTGATTGGTCCTCGCTCGTCAATGGGCTCCCCAATGACATTCATGATCCTGCCCAGAGTCTCCGGTCCCACAGGGATTCTGATCGGGGCACCAGTATCCAAAACCTTCTGACCACGCACCAGACCCTCAGTACCATCCATAGCGATGGTACGTACAGTGTTCTCCCCTGTTGGAAAGAAGGAAAAATAAAATGATGAATTTGCGCCACTCAAATCCATAACTTGCAATTAAAACTTTGCTGAATACCTCACCATCATAAACTTGACCTTGCACCAATTATGACCAATAACGCACATATAACTTTAAATTTTGCTTATAAAAGCTGCGTTTTCAACAAGCAGTCTTCCTCCAGTACGTTCTTGTTTTGTCAAAGCCATTCTATCAGAACCATATTTGGATTGAAGGGCATTAGGTTACACACAGTGTTGAGAACAGTGGTCAAGACTTTACCCACATTTGACCACAGTGGACTTGGTCCATGTCTTTAAGAATGAGTTTATTAAATAAAATATTTTAAAAAATAATTCACAGCACATACCAAAGACTTTAATAGAAACACAATGACTGCTGTGTGCATGTATATAGTCCTTGGTAACAAGATAACAGCCAAACATGCACAGTTCTCCTCTAAATACTCCAAATAACTAAAATGTCCAGCTGAGCAGACAGTGCAGGTGCAAAATTTGCTTTAACAAACCACATAAATTGGAATACAAGCCCAATTCATCTGCTGCAAACTTACAGGAGAGTATTGTTTGCACAAAACTTGAATGTTCACTATGCATGTGCAATTATCTCAAACTTGCTTGGGAAATAATACAAACAAAGCAATACATGTAAACATTAATATTAATGGATCAAAAGAAGCAAATCACAATAGTGACATGTGGGTATAAAAAGAGAAGCTAAAATGTCAAAGCTCATCTAATAAACTCATAGTGGTCCATCACTGCATCTCTGTTTCTGCTGCTCAATTTCACATTGATTAATTTTTGTGCACATTAATAAAAGAAATTTTTAGAAGTCTAATCCTGCCAGCTCTGCTGATTATCTAGCCTCTCTGGAGCACTTACCCAGATGCTGGGCGACCTCCAGGACGAGCCTAGAATCACGACCGCCTACCTCCAGGGCGTTGAGGATCGGAGGCAGCCCTTCGTCGAACTGCACGTCCACGACGGCACCGATGACCGCCACGATGCGACCGCTGGCGGCGGCAGCAGCAGCAGCGGGAGCGACATAATCCCTGCCTGGAGTATGGAAAAGGGAGAAAAACCGTGAGTGAAACAAATCATGACGGGTTTTTATTATTATTATTAAATATGACTCAATAAAACAACGTTGACAAAGCAAGGGTTAAACAAGGTTTCACATGTAAAGTTTGCTTAATGTAAAACTTTAATGATGTGGCTCCAGTCTTGCGTTTCCGTGACTCGAGGTCAAAACATTAGCCACAGGAGCTAGCTAGCTTGTGGTGCCGGTTAAAACATTACGGTACCGCCTAGCTTTTGGTTTACTATACTAACGTCAAATAAACGAACAAAATCCGAGATTAATTTTGTTTACATACAAATAACACCAGCAATTCGTTTTTTAAATCGTGTCACTCTTCGGTCCACTTTGCTAATCAGCCACATTAGCACCTGGTTAGCTAGCTAAGCTGACTTAGCCTTCCTTCATGACACATAAAGGTCATTACCGTTTCAAGTCGATCGCCATTCTTGCTACTTCCCAGTTTGTTTCGTGATTACAAAACGCATCACTGTCGTTAAATAAACTTGGGCACACTCCTCATTTCCTAATAAACGAATCTAATATAATATAATGACGAGGTGAAAGAGTGCGGCCTGCCCACATGCTGCCGGCCGCGCTGTCATGGCGGCGCCATTGATTTAACAAAAATGCAGAGCGACACAAAAGTGCTCAAAAGACACTAAAAGAGAGCGTTGCTTACGAGAATACAGCGCCGCTGGAGCTCCGGTAAAAGCCTTCAGGGGGGTAACCCCGGGCTTGAGAGCCTGCAAAGCCCCTGTGCAGCAGCGTCCCACAGCTCCCAACATTGTCAAAATGGCTGAAGGTGGAACGGGACGGCGGCTCCGCTCGGCTTATATACAAGTGGGCTGTGTCCAGAGTGCGCATGCGCCAACGAGCTTGGCGATGGCGTCCCCTACGCAGTGCGCATGCGTCCTTTTCTGAAGGGCAGCTATGGCATACAGGAGTCAATGGGAAACATGCATTATTAGTGTGTGTGTGTGTCTATTTTAATCTGTTGGATTCTTTGTGGCTCCATGTACAGTACAAGGAGTCTGCCAGATCACAGGCAAACATTTATCTAGAGATGCCATACAGACTTTATCAGTAAATACATAACTCTTATTCTCCGTAAACTAGAGTACATGTAAACAAGCATCTACTTCAATTAATTCCACTGAACAGAGATGGCAAAAAATCATAGGGAGGTGTGTATGATAGCTAAGGGCTTGTGTAAAGTCGCTGTTGGTCTTTTTGCCACAGCGGACCATCTGATCCGCACACAACTTGGCACAACCCTCCCATTTTATCCAGGCTTGGGGCCGGCTCTGCATCCAGTGGCTGGGGTTAGGGCATTGGGTGGGAATTTGTAGGTTGATGGTAGGTTGCGTGGCAGATGAAAAACCTACCACTAACTCACCAATGCCCCAGCTAAGTGAAAATTAATTCTCCCAGTCAGCCTGGTGTGCAGCCGTGTTTGTGAGAATTTCCTCCAATTTCTTACATTTTCCCCACCTCTTAAAAAAGATTATGTTTGTAGAAGGAATGAATATGCTAAATTGCCCCGAGGTGTCAATGAGTGTGTGACTGGCTTCCTATTCAGTGTGTACTCCTGTCCCGAGCTGAGTGTTCCCAGGATAGGCCATCATCCATTCTTCATTTACTTTCTCTACTGCTTGTCCTGAACAGGTACGCAGGTAGCCTGGAGCCTATCCCAGGAGACTTCGTAAACGGTGCACCCCAAACAGGGTGCTAATCCATCAAGTCACACACATGCACCACAGGAAATTTGGGAACGTCAATGAGCTTAATCTGAATGTCTTTGGACTGTGGGAGGAAACCGGAGTATCTGAAGAAAAACCCACCAAGCCAAGAGAAAACATGCAAACTCCACACACACAGATCTGCGGCAGGAATTGAAACTCTCATCCCTAGGATAAATATAGTCCTATAGTCAATATGTTGTTTATGATAATAATATAACTGTATGCTCTCACACTCTCTATACGGCTTATCCTGTACAGGGTCACAGCAGGCCTGGAGCGTATCTGAGGGGACTCAGGATGCCAATCCATAGAAGGGCACACGCATGCACACACTCATTCACTCACACTCTACGGGTAACTTGGAAATGATAATTATTGGAAGGAAAATCTAATTATCCTGATGAAAACTCACTACACACATGGAGAACATGTAAACTCTATGCAGACAATCCTGGAGGCTGCAAGGCAACAGTGCTAACCACTAAGCAATGGCCAGTTTAATTACACTTAATATTTGCAATGTTATCAATCTCTGTTCTGACATTTTATTGATTTTTGGGTATCAGAATTTTTGCCACTTTATCCTGTAAAGCGGGGGGACTGGAGCCTATCCTAAGAAACTAAGGGCAGGAGGTGGGGTTCACCCTGGACAGGGTGCCAATTCATCACAGGACACACACATACACACACTACGGGTAATTTGGGAACGCCAGTTAGCCTAATCTGCATGTCTTTGGACTGTGGGAGGAAACTGGAGTCCCCAGAGGGAACCCACCAAGCACGGGGAGAACATGCAAACTCCATGCACACAGAGACAGGAATCGAACCCCAACCCTGAAGGTGCAAGGCGACAGTGCTAACCACTACAACACCGTGTATATATATATACACACGTGGACAAAATTGTTGGTTCCCTTCGGTCAATGAAAGAAAAACTCACAATGGTCACAGAAATAACTTTAATCTGACAAAAGTAATAATTTAAAAAATTCTATGAATGTTAACCAATGAAAGTCAGACATTGCTTTTCAACCATGCTTCAACAGAATTATTTAAAAAAATAAACTCATAATAAATAAACTCAACAGGCTTGGACAAAAATGATGGTACCCCTAGAAAATACTGAAATAATGTAACCAAAGGGACATGTTAATTCAAGGTGTGTCCACTAATTAGCATCATAGGTGTCTACAATCTTGTAATCAGTCAGTGGGCCTATATATAGGGCTCCAGGTAGTCACTGTGTTGTTTGGTGACATGGTATGTACCACACTCAACATGGATCAGAGGAAGCGAAGGAAAGAGTTGTCTCAGGAGATTCGAAAGAAAATTATAGACAAGCATGTTAAGGGTAAAGGCTATAAGACCATTTCCAAGCAGCTAGATGTTCCTGTGACTACAGTTGCACATATTATTCAGAAATTTAAGATCCATGGGACTGTAGCCAACCTGCCCTGGACGTGGCCGCAGGAGGAAAATTCATGACAAATCAAAGAGACGGATAATCCGAATGGTAACAAAAGAGCCCAGAAAGACTTCTAAAGAGATCCAAGGTGAACTTCATGCTCAAGGAACATCAGTGTCGGATCGCACCATCCGTCGTTGTTTGAGCCAAAGTGGACTACATGGGAGACGACCAAGGAGGACACCATTGTTGAAAACAAATCATAAAAAAGCCAGACTGGAATATGCTAAACTACATGTTGACAAGCCACAAAGCTTCTGGGAGAATGTCCTATGGACAGATGAGAAAAAAATGGAACTTTTTGCCAAGGCACATCAGCTCTATGTTCACAGACGGAAAAATGAAGCATATCAAGAAAAGAACACTGTCCCTACTGTGAAACATGGAGGAGGCTCTGTTATGTTCTGGGGCTGCTTTGCTGCATCTGGCACAGGGTGTCTTGAATCTGTGCAGGGTACAATGAAATCTCAAGACTATCAAGGGATTCTAGAGAGAAATGTGCTGGCCAGTGTCAGAAAGCTGGGTCTCAGTCGCAGGTCATGGGTCTTGCAACAGGACAATGACCCAAAACACACAGCTAAAAACACCCAAGAATGGCTAAGAGGAAAACATTGGACTATTCTAAAGTGGCCTTCTATGAGCCCTGACCTCAATCCTATTGAGCATCTTTGGAAGGAGCTGAAACATGCTGTCTGGAAAAGGCACCCTTCAAACCGGAAACAACTGGAGCAGCTTGCTCATGAGGAGTGGGCCAAAATACCTGCAGAGAGGTGCAGAAGTCTCATTGACAGTTACAGGAATCGTTTGATTGCAGTGATTGCCTCAAAAGGTTGTGCAACAAACTATTAAGTTAGGGGTACCATCATTTTTGTCCAGGCCTGTTCCATGAGTTTTTGAGTTTTAATTTTTTTTTTATAATTCCATTGAAGCATGGTTGAAAAGCAATGTCTGACTTTCATTGGTTAACATTCATAGAATTCTTATTTATTATTACTTTTGTCAGATTAAAGTTATTTCTGTGACCATTGTGAGTTTTCCTTTCATTGACCGAAGGGTACCAACAATTTTGTCCACGTGTGTGTGTGTGTATATATATATATATATATTCAACTGTGTAATTATCTAATGCATTAGGTACAAATGAAAATGTACAGTATATTTCTAAAGGTTTTTGTTAAGGAAATAATAATGCTGCGGTTATGCTTGAGCATTAAAACTATATTATACATGGCACAAAACTGCATCATAATCATACAATGATAGGATATGTATAACAGAGTTGAGAAGTAAAACTTGTTAAATGATTAATGCATTGACCTTTTAACAAATTTAACCAGCGGTACTTGACTTGTTAGTAAGTTTGCTTCATCTGTTAAAGTTAACTTATTATGAATTGCAGTTTTGTCAGCCTGGTTGTCTCTATGCGTCCCTGTGGGTTTCCTCCGGTCTCCCAAAGCATGGCATTGAACAGGTTATTCTGAATTTCTCCAAGGTGTTATTGGGTGTATGAATGTGTGTTAATAGCTCCCTGTCGGCTTTCCAGTAAGGATGGATCTGTTTTTTCTCCATGTGTCCAGTATTATTGGGATTGGCTCAGTTTGTACTGTAATTTTCACCAGCCTAAAGCAGTTACTGAAGAATAATAAATAAAGTTTAGCTTGGACCCTTGATGTTTGAGCTCTTATACAAGTTTGATGATTGATATGCTGGACATTAAAGTCCATCTGATTTGGATGAAATACATGTCTAACGCCTATAGATGCCAGTATTGTTCTTCAGTAGCTTTTCATTGCTCAAAACCAGTACAAGCTACAAAACCTAAGTCAAAATATTTTAGTAATTGCATCACTAAAATGATTTTGCACATGTATCTGTGGCTTTGTTTTACTCGTAACAGCGAATTACCGTAGGGTGTTATTCAGAAGAAGGCAGACCCTTGAAATATTATATATATATATATATATATATATATATATATATATATATATATATATATATATATATATATATGCTTTACATCATTAGAGACAAGCATATTGACACTAATTTAAAGCACAAAAAGTTAATTCCTGTTAAAATAGAAGTATTAACTATTCAAGTTTTGTTTATTTATGTTTTCAAGATTAGGGAGCATGTTCGATTCCCGCCTCTGTTTGCTTTGAGTTTGCATGTTCTCCCCGTTCCTGATGGGTTTCCAGTCCAAAGACATGCAGATTAGTTTTCTTTTTATGTTACAGATTATTTATTATCAATACAATATGACAATAGTTCCAAAGACATGCAGATTAGTCACATGTAAGTGGGACAGGAGCTCCTTTGTTTTCATCTGCATTTGACTGGTTCTGGTCAGTCCACAGGGTTTAAGTATCCCTGATCAGCTTCTTGATTGTTGATTTTGTGGACATATCCATGTATTTATCACCGATACTGTCTCTCCCCTAGACAAGAACCCATTGAGTGCTACCTTCAACTCGGCAAGGTTAGCTTCATCCAGGGACTTAGCGGTGGTGATTGAGCAGGTACCTGACCTCTCCCCTGTGAGACATGCACATTAGGCTAATTGGCCATGGTACAAAACATAATGATGCAGTAGCATAGGACATAGGACACCAATCTGCCACAACACTAACACCCCGCAGTTAGCCTGAGTAACATTAATTATTAGTTATATACCAGTAAACTGATGAAAGAGTTACAGGCACCTAAAACTCTTTATGCCTCTAGTGGCCAAAGGCTAGCCTGTCCGGCTAGTTCACTCTAAAAAAAACTTATCCTCTGCAGCAGTGGTAGGTTTCGGTCTTGCATGCTTGTACAAGAAATAGCATTAAATAATTTAATATAATAAATTAGCTAACTGATGCAAGATCATATATACTACATTGCGTATCTATTACCATTACACAACAGGAAATGAGCCCTCTGTAGATTGTGTAACAAAGCTCAAATCCTGCAATACACATCACAAAGGAATAATCAGATCATCGTCCAATAACTCTCTGTAAGATATTGTATTTGCACATCTTTCCCTATAGCAAACTTTCCTCATCAATGTGCAAAAGCATTACTCAGAAGCCCAGAACAGTGTTTCACATTTCTTATAATAACTACAGTATTTGAACACTGTAATATTTGTATGAGCAGAGGGAATGCTGCGTGCCGGTCCTGGTGTGTTCTCAGACATTAGAGGCTGGTTTGCTCTGCTTTGAGACAGCTGTAATTGAGCTGTAATGCACAGATGGTGCTGCTGCTGCTGCGACCCTGTGCAAACATGACTGCAGATTTAATGACATTAACTGCACTGTTTGGATGTTTGTCCTGGATGCACTGGCACCTAAATGATAAGACGGGACTTTGCTTTTTGTATAATAATGGTTTAGATCTAATGAAAGCCAGCTTATCTCTCATGTCTTTTAAAATATAATGAGTTTACTCTGTTTTAGATGCATTAAAAATGAATACGAATAAAACGGTATTTCCCTGACTTTCAGCATGGTAATTATTGTGCCATGTCTTAGCAGCTAGTTTAATCGATGCGCATTATTTAAGTAACGCAGATTAATTGTGTTGTCTGTGTAATATTCTTACATTATTGCCTTTTCAGCATCATCCCTGTATGATGGTGTATTTATTGTCACTTTGTATAAGGCCATTTGCACAATGCTATAAATGTAAAAAGTTTACCCAAATGCAGGTTGTTCAAGTCAAAGCAGGACTTTTGATTGTGCAGAATAACAGAACACAATTTTATTTCTTTATATAGTCCCCTGCTACACTAATGCACTTATCCCAGTGTTTCACTAGTGCTTGAGTACCATCAAGGTGAAAAGTATTCTCAGTATGCCAGAGCCATGATCAGACTGTCTGCTGCCTGCAGAAACGCTGGCCTCCCAGGAACTCCCATAATGGCCCAAACCTGTGGAAATGGCTTGGTGCAAGATCATGTATTTTTTCCCTGTTTGACTCATTGAATGTTCACGGGAATGACTGCAGTAGGCTCCGTACTTCCTCAGCCAGGATCCTTATTCACAGAAGTATGGAGCTCTTTACGATTATTGTGCAATTCAAATTTCTACTGAGGATGAGATTCTGATCACTGTACTGTTCTTGGAGTCTTCAGAATGAGTTGTATGAGATTCATGAGAAATTTCATGAGAAGTCCAAGTTTGACTTGAATGCCCCTGGTGCACCAGATTTAATCAGTTTGTTTTATCTGTACACATTTAGATAAAAGGTCATTAAAAAAAAAATACAATTAAGCCTCCATTTGAACCAGTTAGTATACGTAAAAAGTAAAAAAAAAGAAGCCATTTTAAAGTTTAAAGTCCATAGAAATACAACATTATTAAAACACCAAATATATTTATATAACAGTCAGCAGAATCAGTGTTGCTTAGATACCAAAGCATTATCACGCCTTTAACCTTCAAATGCTTTTCCCTAATATGACTTCCCTTCAATGCTTTACATTAAGACTTATAAAAGATTAACCCAAAATAATTTTAATAAAATACATGACACATGCTTGCTTGTAACTTGAGTTCCTATGAAGTGTCGCATAAGGATCAGTGCTAGAGGTATTAACATAAAATGTATCATTCATATTTGTTTTTCTTAATAATTCTCCTTATTCACTCACTTGTCATACTGTATATCTCTGTTCATCCTGTATACTAAGGCCGGGAATCAAACCCGGACCATGGAGGATCAAAGCGACAGTGCTAACCGCTAAGCCACCATGCCATCTGCTCCTTATACATTACAAGTAATATTATTAAATTGGAACATTTTGCCCTCATAACTGACTCTTTAAATACGTTGTAAGGAGCTTATCGATGTTTTCATTCTCTGTTTGTTTCTTTGGATTCTGTATCATATTTTGCTTTCTTGTCAGGTTACAGTATGCAGCATCATCGTTTAGATTGAGGAGTACACAGTACAGGTTAGCACATCATTTCAATTTATGCTTCATGTTTCGGTCATACTTTTGCTGTCATACCCAATTACCATATTTTTACACGTCTATACTTTTAAATAAAAAAATATATATATTTTACAGTTTACAATTTCAGGCAGCACGGTGGTGTAGTGGTTAGCACTGTCGCCTTGCACCTCCAGGGTCCGGGCTCGATCCCCAGCCAGGCTCGATTCCCGTCTCTGTGTGCATGGAGTTTGCATGTTCTCCCCGTGCTTGGTGGGTTTCCTCCGGGTACTCCAGTTTCCTCCCACAGTCTAAAGACATGTAGGTTAAGTTAATTGGTGTTCCCAAATTGGCCATAGTGTGTGTATGTATGGCCCTGCAATGTATTGGCACCCTGTCCAGGGTGTACCCTGCCTCGTGCCCTAAGTCTCCTGGGATTGGCCCCAGGCCCCCCGTGACCCTGAATACAGGATAAAGCGGTATAGCTGATGAGTGAGTGAGTTTACAATTTCTATTTTATTTCATAACTTTTGCAAATATGTATATTCCAGCCTAAATCTTTCATTTTGATTGAATTTCTATTGAAAATTCTACCTCTGTAGATTGTACTCTCTAGTGCAATTTTTTTCACTCTTTCTATGTGAAATCGTTCTATATAAGGTCACGGACAGTCGTACAAGCCTTTCACTGTACAGATGTATACATGACTAATAAAATTTGAATTTGAATAAAACTGGTGAAATAATGACTGAAAAAGGCTTAATTTTCAGCACAAAGTAGCCTATATTTTTCAGCTTCCCCAGAGCTATTTAAGTCACCAAAAGACATTTTTAATAACAATCAGTTTAGATAGACACCTTGGAACAAAACGAGACAGAAAGATGATCCTATGGCAGACCTGAATAAGAACATTTATCTAGACACAAACGTCTGAGAATCAGCAGGATGAGGTAGAAGACTTCTCTTCCTTCTCTTCCACAGTGTTAAATGAGCTTTTGTCACCACAGTCCACACTGGGACCGCCCTGACATGCCAAGTGGAAGCAGTTTTATCACATTAAGCTGTCAAAAGCTTTAAAGCATGATGTGTTTCCCTACAGATTTCCCCAGAAGATTCAATATCGCAGATGAGCCGATGTTACGTATCTCTCTCACTATAAGAGCTGAACCGTATCGTATTATCTTCTTTTGGTGACAGGTGACTGGAGGAATGACATCCATTTTGAAGACTACCAATCTCTGACGGTTGAAGCATGAGAGCAGGTGGGTGAGATGGACTAGAGTGATGGGAGGAGCATAGGGAGTTGGTCGGGCTGAGCTGAATGGCCGTGGTGTCCTGTAGCGTTTGCTCGCTGGTCTCCATCTCAAATGCAGCTCCACCCATCCTCATCCTCATTAAGCCCCAGTGATCCGGGCTTGTGTTGGAGTGAGAGGACTGGGCAGAAGTCTGCCGACGAAACATGCAACACACTCCAAAGAATGACAGCGCCACCAGCAGGAGGAGGGGCCCGATGATGATGGGGGGGTTGTTTGCGGGCAGCATCTTAGCAAAGCCGAAAGCACCCACGAGAGTGATGTTGATCCCAGCCAGCATGATGCAAAGTCCACAGGCGCAGCACAGAGCAGGGGACGGGTGGCTGTGCAGACGCTTTCTCTGCACCACAGCTAGATGCGAGTCCTGATCAGAGCAAATCATCCTCCTTGGGGGGTTCTTTCACTTTTTCAGTACTTCCCCTGGTAAGACATGAAAAGGGAGCGATACAGACAGACAGTGATGGTTAATGAAAGCAGCTGGCGAGTGGAATAAGATTTGCTATTGTGCAAATATCCGTCCGGCTGTGTGTGTGTGTGTGTGTGTGTGTGTGTGTGTGTGTGTGTGTGTGTGTGTGTGTGTGGTTTCAGAGGAAACTCCCGGAAGGGGCAATTCAATTAGTGCAGCCAGGTCCAGATGACTGCAAATGATGAGTAGCTTTGTAAATGGCTCAAATTACTACGCCATATAACTTTATTACTTGGTATGTTGGTGAAAAGGTCTCTTAAGACTGGCTAACCAGTAATCTGACTTGAACTTCTCTATGGACATGTATTTATTATCACTGCCGAAGATAAGGAAATAGATAAGGAATTGGCAAAACTGTTGGCATTTTATAGTGTTTGTAAAACATACAAGAGGGTGAAACAACTGTATTGGATAATACAATGGATTTGAACATATAGTTCAAGATTTAAAGTTTAACATGGAATCTAGTGTACAGTATCATTGCATTTTTGTGTGTGTGTGTGTTCTTGAAACGTTTGTTGCATTTTTTTTTATAACTTCATGCCAACTCAAACACAATCACGTGCCCACTGAATGATTACATCCAACACCATATTGATTATGCAACACATTTTTATAACATCTCATACAGTATGTCTTTCAAGTTTGGAAAAGATATCAGACTTACCAAATGTGCTACAAGCTTTACAGTATATTCCCAGCTTTAGAAAATAGATGATCTGTCTTTATGGCAACGACCTTAGGCATAAAAGTGCATCAAGTTGCTCAGAAACAGCAGCAACAGAAGCAGCACGGAGCAGAAGCAGTCGTCCAGCTGTGTTCCAGCTAAGTGAGCGCCGAGTTCTCTTCCAGCCAATTTATAGAGTAAGATCTGGCTGAGGACACAGCGGTCCACACCCACAACCATCTGTACTCCAGACTAAAGAGGCGCCAAACCCGTTTTCATTACGCTGTGTGGACTTTAATACTCTCCGTTATGTGTGTGTCAAAGTGTGTTGAAAACAGAATTAGAATTAAATGAATAATAATAATAAGGATTCTTTCCTATTATGAGTAGAACAACATAGTCACAAAGTAGTGTATGTTAATGAAAATGTATACACATGAGAGGTTTAAGAATCTCTAATTAAACTTAGTCACTGTGCAAAGGTTTTGAGCCAACGCTCATTTCTTTATATCAAATGAAATAAAATGATGTGGATTCAAAAAATTGTGAAGAAATGTTTTACTGTGACAGGCTAATGATACAATAAAAAATTGGTTGTTTATATAACATCCTCAGCAGCAACCTCATTTCCCCTCTCGTCTATTCCAACCACTCAGCACTCAGCATCAGCAGTATACTAATCACTGGCCTGATCATCTGCAATCACCTGCACCTGTTTTTCAATGGTTCATACCTTAAGTTAGATGGGTTTTAATGATCGAATGATTCATATGGTCACTGTGTGGCTTAACAAACAAAAGCCTTCTGAAAATGGTCAGGTACAGGGACTGGAATGAAAATGCGAGACAAAAAAGTCCTTCAGGAAGCCTGGAGAGCTATTCCTGTTTTTTTTGGAAGCAGAGAATGAAGAATTAAGCGCTGGCTGAAGACTTGTTGACAGTACTGTATATTGTATATTATTATAATATAGATTCATTGTGTACATACAGGTATGTGCACGTATATATATATATATATATATATATATATACACAGTACATACATAGTACTTTATAATAAGAAAACTGAGCTGTAGTCTGTAGTCGTCTGTTTACAGACGGCTGACAAACTAATGTCTCTGTTACACAGTAAGGGTGTGATTTACTGCCATAATTAAGGTCCACATGTCCCTTTAGATGGAAGAGTCACTGTAAATCAATACAAACATATTGAAACTGATTTGCAGTACTTTTCCAGGATGGAAATGTTCACATCCACAAAGTTAATGTGAACATAATGCTGCGTATATAAATCAAGTTCAATTTTGTTTAATACTCATATACAGTAGCAGCATTTACAGTATAAACAATAGTTTAAATAAACAAGCTATATATGTCTAAGGTGAAATATGTGAAGTTTAAATCTATGTAGTCATAAATGGGATGGGGAACATTCTATATGTCTCGCGATTCTGGCTTGGGGCGTCTGCAATTGGGCGTGTTGTCTGGTTAAATGCTTTCCTGCAGAAGGTGCAACCAACTCTTAGTTGTGGACGAAATCTCTTAAAAAAAATTTTTTCTTCTCTCCTGGAGGGTTGGCAGTTAAAGGGCTTTGTTTGTAACTAGGATATGCCCTACCGATAATGACCTGGCAAAGCTTGTTTTTGGACTCGTGCAAACTTCCATGCCAAGCAGGATTTGCATATTCTAGAGTGGGGCAAATAAAACCAACTTTGATGGTCACCAAATCTGGTGTAGGCACACCTGAACTTCTCAGCCTGCTCAAAAAATTGCACCTTCAAGTTAGCTTTCTTGACCATAGCTTCAATGTGATCAAATCACTGTAAAAGTCATGAATCAGATGCGGTGGCCTTCAGGGTCACTTGATCTCAACTCAACTGGCAAGATGGTTTGTACCAGCATCTTTTAGACATTGCACTCAATCACCATCATCAAAGCACCAACTAAGGGAATATCTCTTGAAAAGATGGTGTTTATGAAAAGGAACTTGAGACACGTTGTTACTTGTCCCCTTTAATTTATTTTAGAATTAACCTTTGGTGATCTATGTGAACCTGGTAGGAGCATCAGGAATAACTAGTGTTGGTGATAGGCCTATTCTGGCTGAACAAAACAGGGTTCAACCACTTGTTAAAGTTCTGCCCATTACTTTTGGTGTTTTATCAGTTGAATAGATTACTATGGAACAAATGGCTCCTGCCATCTCAAGGAAGAGCTTGTAAGCCTGAAGAGTTAGGTAAGAGTGACTGCACGCACATACTTGAATTCAGGTGGTTTCAAGTTTCACTATGCCTACCTTCTTTGTGGTACCAGAAGGTGTGCTACTTCCAGTAAAAAAATTTCTATTAAAAAAAGTGGTTCTTCTCTAGACTTTGGCCACAAAGTTGGAGGCACACAGTTGTCAAAAATGATTTTGTACGTATCAGCAAGGCCCCAGTGAACAAGAACACTCCTTCTCCATGAAAACTTGGTTTGTCAAGGTCGGAACAGAACGATTAAGTTTCCTGAACAAGGCCCTGACCTCAACCCAACTAAACAACTTAAGTATGTACTAGAACACAAACTGTGCACCAGGTCTTCGCACTTGACGACAGTGCCCAGCCATTTCATGGCCAAAAGGCTCAGCCCAAAATCTAGTGGAGAGCAGAAGATTGTTGGCAGTTAAGATAGCATGGTCAAGTGTCCACATACGTTTGGCAATACAGACAGAAATGTTCACTGAGTCTAGGATTTCCACGGAAAGGGGGCGTTTTTTCCTCACATGTGGGTTGGACAAAGGAATACCACATGGATTGACATAATAAATCACCCTATCAGCAGTATTCATGAATACTGATCATCCACATCTCAAGGGTAAATTACTGTTCCAAGCCTGTTATGAACCTTCACAGTCCCCACTAGTTCCCAAGGAACCCATCCCACTGGTCCAAAATGTGAGATGTAGACTAAAATGTCTACAGTACTTGCAGGAACAGCAGATGCTCAAGGTCAGTTAGACCATCAGTTAGACCGTCAATTAGAGCAACAATAATTGCCTGGGGACAAGTGCATGGGTCACACAGGTCACAAGGTGGCGCCTTTGTTATTTACAGAAAAACAGGCAATCTATTGTACTATATTGGTCTGGGTCATGACCGGTTCAAAGCCAAGCCTAAGAACACTGGGTGTAAGGAGGGAAGTTTATCTTACATTAACTCATTCATACCAAGTAGCAGAGTAGGACGAAATCAAAGAGACAAAAGAAAACACACAAACGTGGGGAGGAAAGGAACACCACATAGAGAGCAACCTGAGCTCAGATTCGAACCCAGGACACTGGAGCTGTGATGGCAATGCTGCCTCACAAATGTCTTTCAGAGTTATTGTCTGGGAAAAGTTGTTGTTTAAACTAAGCGAATCAAATCATTATATGAAAAGTGGTATGAAGGATGAAATTTGAAAATATGAAAAACTGATCCGTCTGTAGGAACTGTACACACATTCATTCACCAACAGCACTCACACATTACATAAACTCGGCTGGGAGTTATTGCCACATCCCCTGTACAGTCCCGATCTCGCTCTAAGCAATTCCCACATGTTTGGGCCATTAAAGGAGTTCCTGAGAGGCAAGCGTTTTAGATGTGGAGCAGGCAGTCTGAGGAAACTTTCTATCTTGATGGTATCCAAGCACTAATAAAGCCCTATGATAAGTGCATTATTGTTGCACGGGATTATATAGAGAAATACACTCTCACAAGTGTCTTTTGTTATTCTGTGCAATCAAAAGTCCCAGTTTGACTTGAACTCCTCCATATAAACCTTGTATAAACAACAAGAAGAGAGGTAGCTATAAATCATAAATATATCTGCATTAGTTTTGATTGATCATTTTTAAAACCTTAAAGACACTTCAACAGTTGTGATGCTGTGGAATCATTTTTAAAATAAAGACACAGGGTTTCTTTCATTAAAAAGTGCATTCTCTATTTCAGAACATTAAAAATAAAATTAATATAAAAACAGGAAAGAGGCAAATGGGAAGAACAATACATACAAAGACGAGAGAAACCCATGAAACCTAAGACATTATAGACAATACAAGTGGGGAAAAAAAACACTGGCCTTGCTGTATTGTACAGAGTGCATGGTCTGTAACATGGCTGAGCCCTGTGCAAATTGGATCTGAGGTACTGTACTGTAAAAACGTAATATCAATACAATATCCATATAAATATAAGCCTATCTATCACTTCAACAGTATTTCTATTAAAAACAATCAAATAAAAAATCTTAAATGGCTTTACAGTACCATTCTCTGCAAAAATCACAAAAGAAATTACAAATGTTTAAAAATACCAAGTGCGTAATCTACTTGAATATGTAAAAGTGGGAGATTTCAACTCAAGCAAGCTGAGAACTCTTAAGTAAATGCTTAAGGTAGATGCTTCCACCCTTAAATAAAAACAAAAATTTGTAATAAATATTAAAATATTGAGAAACATCGCCCAGTTTGCTAAACATTAAGTATGTGGTCCATAATGAATTAGGACACCAATCCTAATTCAAAAGGATGCATTTTTTCCAGAATGTGCACCTTTTTGTATTGTAGCTCTGATGCAGTGCATAATCTCTTATTGGCCTCATGGAAAACACTACAGTATGTGTGATATGTGTTTACACTGATATGCTGGGTGACGATAAGCGGGGCTGAGCACAGCTCTCACATGAAACATCCGACTCGCTATATGTTGTGTGAAAGGTCACTCTGGAACCTGAGTAGTGTTCAGGTATTGGCTGGTGCTGCGCAGGGCGCTGGCCTGTGCTCTGCGTCTCGCCAGTCTGGAGTTGGAGGGGGGCGAGAGTCTCATGGAGCACAGGATGGCGCTGTTATCCTCCTGCTCGTCATCCTGCTGATCCTGCTGTGACAGTTGCCTGTTAAAGGCCATAGCCTCCACCGCAAACTGAGTCAGGTCCTTAGTGCTGCACTTCCTGGTGGCGTTACAGATCATTGTTATGCAAATGACACTGTATGTACAAAATATATTTTTTTAAATAAAAAAAAATAAGAATGAACCTGTATACCTTTGTAAGACATGTGGAGTTGGAAGGCCTACTTCCGGAGCATTCTGTTAAGAAAACCACACAAAGGGTTAACACATGAACGACATGACAAAAAGTCAAAGTAAAATGGAGGAAGAAAAGGAGACGCAGTTTTACCCCCTGAACCCACGGGTGCTGTAAGACCTGCGCCGCACTCAGCCTCAGCATGGCGTCTCGAACTAGCAGGCGGGAGATCAAGTCTTTGGCGCCGTCTGAGATATGAGACCAGTCCCGATCCCCAAACTCATATTTCCCTTCCTGGATCCGCTCGAACAGGCTGTTCTGCACACAAAGACACACAAACACTTTCAGTCCCACAGGAACGAGCTATAAGGGTAGTGTGAAGACTTTTGAAATTTTTATACAACTTGGAAATTGAAGGCAAAATCCTACAATCCATAAGCATAACATGCTTTCTACCCATTGTGGTGCTTGACAGAAATAAAACGTGCATGTTTATGCATATTTTATCAATCACATATTTCTTTAAATCAGGTAAATACCAAAACCACCAAAAGAGTAAGTTAAGAAAAGTAGTAAATTCCATATGGAACAAACTGGCATCATGTTTTCCAAATCATAAAATACTAACAAGATACACTAAGATGCTCAGAGGTGGGTAGTAACGAGTTACATTTACTCCAATTACTTGAGTAACTTTTTGGACAAAATGTACTTCTATGAATAGTTTTACCACACCATACTGTTTACTTTTATTGAGTAGATTTGTGAAGAAGAAACGCTACTCTTACTCCGCTACATTCGGCAACACTCGACTCGTTACTTTTCTAACTATTTATTAGACACTTTAGATATTCTTTGTGTTTGCCAGAGAAATGCAGCCGGTGGATCTACCACGTGACTGTGTTTCACCAATCAGATATAGCAACAATAATCACATGACTCCGTTTGACCAATCAATAACAATAACAGCATGGAGTCACATGACCACACAGAAGGGAGGGGTTTGTCTTCAGCAGTGTTAGACAGTGAAGCAAACATGTCGCAGTTAGTTTAGCTGTTTTATTTAATGTTGCAATCTTAACATGTATAATTAGCAAATAAACTAGAGGCTAAAAAATATATCATTTTCTTACATTTGTTCTGCTGGATACAGTTTATGGTAAAGTGAGACTCTTGTACACATGTTCTAATGTTAGTTTCTGCTGAGTCATTTGCAGGGCGACTGAATATACAGTATATCTTACACAGGAAATAGTCTACACTGTTCAAACATACAAATGTCACCTACAGTAGGGATTTATTTCAAAAGCTTTATATTGTAAAAAAAAAAAAAAAGGGGTGGGGGGAGATTACGAAATGTATTCCTTAATTTGGAAAGATATTTATTTTTATTCATTTATTTTATTACATTTTTTAAATGCATTTTATTATTTGGAAATGTTGCAATTTGTACATAATTTTATTATTTTGTCTGACTGCTGACATAATTAATTAAAAATAAATCGGACATTATGATGAAACAGTTACTCAGTACTTGAGTATCTTTTCACCGAATACTTTTTACTCTTACTTGAGTAATATTTTGGATGACTACTTTTTATTTCTTGAGTAATATTATTTTGAAGTACAGCTACTCTTACTTAAGTACATTTTTTGGCTACTCTACCCACCTCTGAAGAGGCTATGCTATACATAGTGAGCGTATATATTTAATAGAAAGCCACTGGAGTGTTTTTCTCTGCTTGATTGTTAAAAATGGCAAATATTTAAATTAATCTTGAATAATTTACTGTAGTAATGATATAATTGAGTGATGTAAAATTAAAGTCTCAGTAATATTTAGATGTATTTAAGTACTAAAGTGCAACGTTGTGTATTACCAGTTTTCATGTATTGATCAATATGAATCGTAGTTAGTAACCGTGGGGATCGTTCCATACAAATCATGGATTAAAGATTAAAATAACTTTATTAATCCCAGAGGGAAACTGCTTTGTCTTGGTTACAGTTGCTTATCGTTGTTTTAGTAAAGTAAAGTAAATTAGACAAGGGTGAGGGGGAGGAGATAAACAACATAAAGAAAATTTTATAAAAATTATTTCAAACCGTAAAAAATATTGTATTGCACTAAAGTAAGGTGCAGTACATGAGTCATGACTCAATTCCCCTTTATTGCACTTGGAATAGAAACAGGAAAAGGCATTGCACAAATAATACTGTTATCAATACTGCACTTGACGAGTGGTAAGGCCCAATCGCATTGGTAAATGAGTGTAGGAACAAGTGCTGTACTGTATTAATGTAATATTGTATCATTACAGACAGTTAATACCCACATAGTGTAAACGTTACAGAGAGGAGTTGTATAATTTTATGGCCACTGGGAGGAAATATCTCCTGTGGCGCTCTGTAGAACACTAAATCAGTCTCTGGCTGGATTTGCTCCTCTGGTCAGAGAGCACACTGCATAGCGGGTGAGAAGAATTGTTGAAGATCAATTGTATGTTGGACAGAATCCACCTCTTTGCCACAACCTCAACAGTCAAGCTTCATGCCTAGCACAGATCTGGCCCTTTTAATAACTTTGTCCAGTCTAATCCGGTCAGACACTTTCATATCGCAGCCACAAGAAACCACAGCATAAAAAAATGACACTAGTGGCATTAATTGCACTCCATTATCTTTACCATTAACATAAAGCTTTAAAATCTGACAAATAAACCCTGGAAGGGTATGAGATCAGACAAAGAAATCCTTTCAGAAGAACTCCCCAAGAGCTCTCTTAGTATGTGTTGTATGATGTTTATTAGATTATATAGTGTTACACTTATAATAGTACACTCACTGTGAGTCGCCTGCCAACAACCCCCTGCCATGCCTAAATGACAAGCTCATTTCTCTTTCGTTCCTTCCTTAAGCTACTTCCGTGCAATATACTGTAACAGTAAGAAGTTTATTAATGTACCTACACAGTAATTCCAAATAACGCCACAAGGTGGCACTTCCTTTTTGTTGGGATAGATAGTTGGGATTTAATTATTAATGTGTTTTCAGAGGAAGAAACATTTAGTTTTAGGTGCTTGGTTTTACATAATACATAAGCCATTTAAAAACTGCTATTTTATTTGTGTAAGTTATTAGAACAAAATTTTCTACTATCTGTAACATAATATAAGAGATGCTGAAAATACAATTATTAAATAAAAGACTTGTAAAAAAAAAAAATAATAAATAAATTATTTGCCAAGGATGTTGACACATAGACAAGGAATTTGATTCTGGCTTGTTTGTGGCTCTCAGCGAACAGACCAACATAACTGTAACTCTAAAGACTGTATGTTTTATCAATGTTAATACTTTGTTTTTGCTAAAAATAAATAATAATTTCCTTGAATTAATTTTTTTTTTAAATTTGTTAAGAGAGGAGAATCATTAAAAACGTTGTCAACATATTCGCCATCTGTAACATATAATAAGTGATGCTGAAAATACAATTATAAAATAAAAGACTTAAATAAAAGGCCTCTCCAAATCACCACTATTCTATAGTAGACAGAGCGCAATACATATTGGCCTTTATTCCTGTTTTGAAACCTCCTGATATCGTTGTGAAGATCAACAGCAAAAAGTTTAGTGCATGCGTGCAAAACCTCCATCATCCTCTTGCCACAGTGCCTAATTTTTTTTTTTTTAATCTAGGGGAAACAATAATACGGATTGTAATTGTGACAAAAAGCGTCCAAGCAAAGCTGATAGAGGAAAAAGATTTTAGCTTTAAAGCCAAAAGCCTTTCACTTTTGTCCTAATATGTTCTTCTTGTTTGAAGGAACACAAATTTCAGCTTATTTAAAAATAAGCTGACATTACATAACTTATACACAAACATATAACTACACATAATATTCACTAGAGCCTTTTTTTTTTTTTTTAACCAAAAGAGTGCCAATGTGCGGGCCTCCGAGTGGCGCAGTGGTTAAAGCGCTCGCCCTATCATCCGGAGATCGCTAGTTCGAATCCCGGGTGGTGCTGTAACCTCTCGCAGCCGGAGGTCTAGAGAGAGCTGATTGGCCGAGCTCTCTCAGAGGGGAGGGATGAGAGGTACTTAGTGCTCCCACATTAATCACGGCTCTACAGCCAGTCAGGGGCGTCTGTGAGCTCGCGCAACGGAAGGAGCGGATAGCGCTGTCTTCCGAGTGTGTTACGCCGCCCCCAACGGTGCGCGAGCGAGCAGTTCGAAAAGATGCGGTCGGCTGGCGTCACGTGGTTCGGAGGAAACACGTGATAGTCTTCGGCCCTCCCGGCTGAGTGGTAGTAGTAGCCTTAATGTGGGAGCCCCCTAGTGACGGGGAGGAATTGGACACGACTAAATTAGGGAGAAAATCGGGGAAAAATCCAAAAAAAAAAAAAAAAGAGTGCCAATGTGCTGGAAAAATTTAAAGGCTACACTTCCTGTTGTACCATGATACCTTCGTCAGGGCAAGCCTGTGCATATAAAACTAAAAAAATCACAACCGAGTGAATGCATGCATGTAGCGACATGTTTGACATAGATTCCATGTCTTACACGCTGGATCTTACCTGACATGCACGGCAGGTTTCCCCTTGCTCCCAGCCACAGTTACTTCCACAGTGGCCAGTAAACGGTGGACTGCCGCTGAGCAGAATGTACAGGATCACACCGAGGCTCCAGAGATCACAGCGCTTATCGTAGAATGATGCCTCGTCTGTAAATACTTCCACCACCTCCGGAGCCATGTACTCTGCCGATCCACACTAAAGAGGGGGAAAAAATAAGAGCACTATTTATAAATGAACTAGAAGGACAAAAGGACAGAACAAATGTGATTCAAATGTGTGCTTACTGGTGTAGTGAGCTCAGGTGTAGTTATGGGTGTACAGGCACTGTTCAACTTCACACCACTTCCCAAGTCAAAATCACAGATCTTCACAGGAGACACCTACAAACACAAGCCGAGATGTTACTACCACAACACGCTGTGCGAGTCTTCTGATCTTGAATGCGGTACAAATACGGAAGCTTTTAAATCGGTCATAGGTGAACAGTATTTTATATAGTGCATTGCATAAGTTCTTGCCAAACACACCCCTGTATTTCCTAGATTTTGTGGTGTTTCAACCTGGAACTGAAAATTATTTCATCGGAATTGAAAGTAATCAATATACAGAAAAAGCATTTTCACAATAGTTAGTTGCTAAAAAAAAAAATGTAAAAGTGATTGGTCAGTACTTATGCGGTCACTCAATGTGACTAAGGCCGTGTTCACACTTAACATGTTTGGTTCAATTAAAACTCTGGTGCACTTGTACGGTTAGTGCGGTTCACTTGAACAAGTGTGAATGCTGCCATCTGAACCTTGGTGCACACCAAGCAAGCAAAATGATACCTGTTGAAAAGGTCAGCTTCCAAACAAACTCTGGTGCGGTTTGATTGAAATATGAACGCACCACGGGCCAAAGATACATAAACAAACCAAGTCTGCTTTGCTAGCATTATATGATAAGGGGTTGAGGGTTAGGGTTAGTCACTGGGCGACTGTATTTGTGACCCCCAATGTAGAGGCAGCATTCTAACAAAGAGTGTGGAAAGAGTCCTAGCTGGGTCACGCGCATTATTTAGCACAGCACTGGATAAGATTTGAAAAAGCTGCTGAAATTATAAAAAGAAAACACCTAACACCAGCAAAAAAGGTACCACTGCCATATTAAATGATCAGATAAATGAGCATATGGACAGCGCTCGAAAGTGCATACGCGCGTTAGAAATCATAGCAGGGCTGCACTCAATAACAAGCGTCCGAAATGTTCACAAACGTACAACAGTTAAACAGTCTGACAAAAACTCGTATGTTTTTGACTGCTCTCATTATTAAAAGCAGCACGGCACGTGTGCAGGCAGATGAAGGAGAGGAGAGTCCATAATAGGATTAAAGATTAAAGCCCTTAATTTATAAAACCCAGGAACATTGATCGTTTTAGTCGCTTTTTATTATTATATTTGTTTTTAATGATACGACATTACATTTTATAGAGTTTTCAGCTGCTAAAGATACCACCTTATATAATCCTCATGCCTTCTGTTGTGGTTTTTGGTCTGATGCCAGTGTTGAAGATGCCAGTGTAAAGGCTAAGCAAACCAGGACTTGAAACAAGCATACCAAAACAAGACACGCCCTAACTGACACTAAAAGCCCCCAACTCTTTTGTGACACAAATTTTTTGGATCAGCTTATAGCTCATGAAAATAACAAATCCAGTATCTCAAAATATTCATATCAAAATATTCAAATATTTCCCAAGATCTATCAAAAAGTATTTACAACTTAGAAATGTCCAACTTAGTGATATGCTGATATCAATTTTTGTTTTTGTCACTTGTTGGTACCGATATCAGTACCTGGCGGTGGCCATGTAAATATAACGCCTCCCATCTGAAGCACATCATCAAATACACTATTATTAAATGAAATCAAATTACACTGCTCTGCTAGTGTGAGAATCCCAAAATTGTTCAGCATGTAGCGGGACTCCTCATCTGATTTTTTTTCCACACTTACTCCACATAATCTTCTGTTTTGTTTTTAGGATGAGGAACATATTTTATTACATGCAATTGTGCTTATAATAATCATTTTACATATCTGATTGTTATAATTAAATAGTAAATATATTTTATTTGGAAGGAAATTGCCTCCTTTCCATTTGTGTGCTCTTTTAATCGTGGAGATGCACACTATTTTTGCTGTATGAATATTTTGAGACGCTGGATTTTTTGGTTTTCATGAGCTGCAAGTCGTAATCACCGATATTAAAACAAAAAACGTCTTGAAATATTCCATGTTTAATGAATCTAAAATATATGAGTTTCACGTTTTAAATTAAATAAAAAATATTTTTTAAAACTTTTCCATGAATAACTTCCAACTCTTTTCCTGAAAAGACTTGACATTATTCAGTGATATGTTGGAGGAGTAAAGCAGAATCAGGTTTTATTTGTCGAGGATGCTGACACATAGACAAGGAATTTGATTCTGGCTTTGATTGTGGCTCTCAACGAACATAACTGTAACTCTAAAGATTTTATGCTTTTATCAATGTTAATACTTTTTGTTTTTTTCTTGAATTTAATTTTGATCAAAAATCTTTGTTAAGAGAGTAGAATCATTAAATACCTTGTCAACATATTCGCACAGGATATTTTCCGGTTTCAGATCCCGATGAGCAATTCCTATAAGACAGAATTATGATATATCTATATATTTTTTTTTTTTTCTTTATATGAAAAATTATAAGCAAAATGGCAAAAATGGCTTTAGATACCTAATAAAACACTAAACCAGTCTTAATTATTTTAACCTTATGAGCTGTGTTACTTTTTTTAATTTATTTGCTTTAAAGAAAATCAGTTTCACTTCCACCTTTCATGTTTTATCCCTTACAAACCTTTGTAGCATACACTTTCTCTTTTTTTTTTTTAGCCCTGGTGTACAGTACTGCGTTAAACAGATGATTTTATTAAATGATTAACTACTAAATGAGGAACTACCACCTTTAGTGTGCAAGAAGTGCAGAGCTTGAGAAATATCCTTTACAACACGACTGGCTTCCCTTTCATCAAAGTGCTTCCTCCTTTGAATGTGTGTTAAAATGGAGCCTGACAGGGAGAGCAGATAAATATGAAATAAGTAATCATTCTGCAGAATCAGCTCTATTAAATAATCTATTCATAGACGTGTACCTCCACAGAGCTTCTCAAACACCAAATAAAAGCAGCTGTCATCCTCAAAAAACTCAATGAGCTCGAGAATGTTCCTGTTGGGAAAAGCAGAGAGGCTTTATCAAGCGTGTCGCTTTCTTCACACAACACTAAAATGGTTCGTTAATATTAGATTAGTGACAATACTTAAATGCTTACTTATTTCCTTGGCACTGATATAATGTTTCGACTTCTCGAAACACCCTGCTACGACTGTGACCGGCAATCTTCTCGATAATCTGCAACCATACGCAGTGACGGATTATTAACATTAACGTCTGTGACACATGAAACATGGATAATTTAAAAGGATTATTTTGGTCTCACCTTTACAGCGTACTCCTTGCCTTTGTGCAGGTTGATGCAGCCTTGAACTTTAGCGTACGCCCCCTGTCCCAGCACCTCATCAGTGAGCCTGTACAGATCTGCAACACGAGAACACGTTCATTTCAGACTAGCAGCATACCAGACCTTGCTGATCTGATCTGATATCATGCAAAAGCATCATAATAGTCTTCCATGCTTTCATGTAAATATAATATATTTCTGATTCCTCAAAGCTCTTCTTTTTCATGTTTTTTAGGCAACAAGACTTAAATGCAATGCAGATACCTCATAACACAAAACTCCTCATGATGGAACTGCAGTAGTCTGGAGGAATTACCTTTAAATGTTCCTATAGAGCTGTCTAATGCCCGAGTCCTGCGCTTCTTCTTCCTTCGCATCCCTGCGTCATTGATGTCCACTGGCTGACTGCTCTCGGTCACTGCTACACAATGAAGAATGCAGGTAAAATGCAGATTGGATGATATTTCTAAATAATTAAGGCCTTTTTTTCCATCACTGTACCTGAAGAGTTCTGAGCAGGGGCATAAGGAAAGAGCAGGAAGTGCCACATCACTATCAGATGGCCCCGATGCCAAAGAGTTACTGGGTGCCTAAAGAACAGAGAATAGTACATAAATTAGACTGAAAAGGAGAAAAGGGGGGAAAATAAATAAATAATCGATTCAGTATTGAATCGTGATTCCATTGTGTGGTGATTCACGCATCGTCACACTGATTCCAAAGTTCAACTGATTGTTACGGTGCGAGTATCAACGCTGTGTGTCGAATGATTGTGTGAGTTTAGGGGCGTGGCTTCACTCTGTTGCCATGGGACTGAGACCAGAACAATGTTGATGCTCAAGTTGACTTGATATTGACTTGAACAGAAAACCACTCTCCTGATTCTGAACATTTTATCTCGGAAACTGTAAAAGAAAATCTTCAAAAAGTTTTGTTTTGTTAAAGTTTCCTTACGATAAGTACACAGTTATGTAGTGCATCATGTTTTGGGATTAGATTTGAGATTTTTAGGCAACCAAAAAGACAGGATTCCTCACTGCAACATTCACTTGCCTGGTAGGCGAGTTAACACATTTATGATTTGTCCACCCCTGCCTTTGTTTCCTGCTGCTTGTTGTGAGCATCCAATCTCAAATGTTTCCGATGAGAATTTGGCATCAATCTTACTTGCAGATAAATATAGACAAAGGGCTGTGTAATTACAGAGTCTACTTCATGAGTGCTTCCACTGAGGCAGCTTGCCAGGTAAGTGAAAAGAGGACACGGTGTGAGTGACATTTACAGGAAATCCAAACAGTGACCTAGAATGACTGGAACTTTTTATCTTATTGCAGCCAAAAGACATAGCGAAAACAGTCATGAGACTTCAGCAAGCATCATGAACATAAATAGTGTCAAAAGTACAATCTCTAAATTTAAATCTGACCTCTTATGAAAGGTAAAGCAAGGTTTAGAACACTATCTAAACAATTGCGTATGAGACCGGCCTCCTGACATTATGCTCAGAAAGACCCAACTCCCCCCAAAAAATAACTGTAATATAGTGAGTTATACAGTAAGAGGTCACCCATGTTGTGAAAGGAGAAAATATTGCCACTGACCCTGTATGTTGTTTCCCCTCCCTTTTTTGCTTACATTTCAGTATTACGAAAAAAGAAATGGATTCAATGATATTTGGATTTTTAAATATCTAAAAATAATTACACAGAAAAAGTATACAAAATTTGTAATTGCCTAGAAATATAAACGGAAACATTCCAAGGACAATCAGTGTGAATGTGAAAAGTCTGAGCTTTACTTCAAGTGTAATAGCAAATGGTCTGAATACGAACACAGGTGTGGTATTTCACTTTCTCAGCTGTGTAATAACGTAATGCTTTACCATTGCGGAGCATTTTGTACACATAATGAGATTAATAAATGAAAATAATCAATAAGTCAATTTTAGCAGCACTAATTGACCAAGAAAAGTATTCTTGTTCATCTCCAAATGTATATCCTTTCTGAGTTGTATTGTGTTTCACTAATTTCTACAGCTCATGACTGGCATATGAGAATATTATTTGACACTGAAGATTACAAAAAAAATTACCTGACACGTGCCATGAAGCGTCTGCAGATCTGAGTGCTCACTCTTCCTCACCATATCTGCAAGCTGCAAAGAAAAAACAGTAACTTCCTCATATCAGTGTATTAAATAAACAATGAACAGGTCTGTACAGTTTCAATTTAGTATATATTATAAGTTGTCTTATCAATGTTTTATGCAATTGTGACTCTGTATAAGAGAGCATAAGGTGCCAGGGAAAAAGCTGCCATTTATGAGTTTTAGTCAAGATTTTAATGCTTGTAAGGTGTGCACACATGCACTACTGATTGTAACGAGCTTTGAAACAAGCAAGTCAGGTGTAATATCGACCAAAAAAACTCCCTGAGATGACAGAGGCAGAAACCATGTGAGGAACCATGAGAGGATAAAGATCAAGTTTTAGAAATTAAGGGTTTGTCTTAAAACAACACCAGCGCATTAGAATTCACTTATACCACTTCCATGCTGTTATTTCAGTGGTGAAAATATATACTAATCTCAGTACAAATATTTAGTTTAGCTTTTCTAATTAATATCTATTGGTGAGGGTGTTGGTTTACACTGTGAAAATAGCTTATTAGTAGATAAGTACATTATTGAATCCGGCACATAACTGTTCATAACATCGCTTTTACACGACTTTTTGATTTCACTTATGGTGCGGGTTAAACTTCAGGCAGATATCTAAGTACTGCAAAAGTGTCATTAAGTCCAGTCATTCTGTCCAGCAGTCGATTTAAGATGCGCCCACATGCTGTGGGTATGCTGTCCAAACGTCCAGTTTGTAATCTGGCACATAACTGCTTATAACTTCACTTCTACTAAACATTTAGATTTTATTTGGCGCAGGTGTAACTTCAGAGAAATACCCAAGTACTGTTAATTTCGTTAAATTCTGTCCAGTCAGTTTTGTGTGATGCTGTGACAAATCTGGCTGGACAGACATACAGATTTTTTTTTTCTTCCTGAGACTAGGTTAGTGTCCTCAAATGTATGAAAGGTAAAGGTATCATCGAAAAAGCACGTTCTAACTAAGGAACAGGCAAAACATTTATATAGGAGCAAAGTTAGGGGAGTACTGTATTTTAGTCATGATTATCTTATTGTACTGAACAGCCTTGTATAGATGTAAAACTGGAATAAACCGGCTGATTGGGCAGGTCAGGAAAGCGCTCGAAAGTCACGTGACAGTCGCCGATAAGAAACGCTAGCTGAAGCCGCGCGCTCGCGCCATAGCTCGCGTTTCATTTACCTGCCAATCAACGAATTTATAGCGCATCTCCCGGTCACGTGACAGGCGCCTAAAGGAAATGCAAGCGGCATAGCGAACATGTTTGAACATTTCAGTCAGCGGGTTTATATAAGAGATATAGAGACAGAGGGGAAACTCCTGCCACGACAGCGTACATGAATTAGTAGATGTCTCATAGGTTACCTAACGATCTGTCACGGCAGCTTGGAATTTTAGCAGAGATACAGTAAACTATTTCATTATAAACACAGGCAAAATGATAACATACCAGTAACCTAACACATTCTTCTAACGTTACACCTCTATATTAGATCCGAGAAGAGTGCCTCTAATTTCTGTTTGCTAAATAGGAATTACAGACCGATGCAAATAGTTAACGTTAGATAGAGAATACTGTTATAAAAATAAAAAAAACACGCAATATATGGACGACAATCCAACAAGCCCATACAATTAACATAGGGAACACAAACAAGGACATAAACTCTATTAAACACAACATAAATCCAAACCTGGAATCTGCGTTTGTCTCCCCGATAAGCGCGCGAGACCAGGAGGAAACACAACACCATCAGGTCACGCCCACAACGCACGTACCCTGCCTTTCATTGGTCTACTGCGGTAGGAGCGTGCTGACGCAAACGGACAGAGGTCTCGCCCCAGTGACGCAAATCGTTTTGATTTTTTTTTCTACTACTTTCAGTCACGGACTCGAAGAGGAACTGGGTGTATACAGTATGAGTTCAGTGCTTTTAGTGGTCACTGCGTATGTGGACTAAAAAGTGCACTCAGTTCTGGTTTTTTTTTTTTTTTACATGTAATAAATGTATGAGTTCTTGAGCATGAATTAGTTTTTTTTAAATAAACATACATAGGGCTCAGCATTGAACAGTATAGAGCCTTTTCCTCAGCACAACTTGGGCAATATGATGAACTGAATTGCATTTAATTTTAAACAACTATACAAATATGATTGAGCCAAAAAGTTTTTTTCCAGTGGGTCATACAGGCAAAAAAATTGCACAGATAAAATAATAACAATAATATGCTCATTTTGAGAGTCCAAAAGTTTGACCGTATTCAGACATCAAGCTGTGCATTACTTTAATAATGTAAGTAATGTGAAAGTAATAAAACATTTCTTTCTACCTGACATATTCAAAGACCCAAATGCGCAGTTTGATGTCTGAAGCCTGTCTGAAACTTGTATAACATTGAGGCTGAAGTAGTTCAAAAAGGCTAGAAAGATGGTGGTGTAGTGGTCAGCACTTTGGCCTTGTACTTCCAGGGTCAAGGGAAGAGGTGCCTCTCGGTATTGAATCAAAAGAATAAAGATCAAATCAAGTTTGCCTGGGGCTTGGTTTTTTGTTGGAAGTCCTGCATCAGTAGGTTACGGAGGTTATATCTAGTAGAGCTGCCAACTCTCATGTACTGAGCGTGAGACTCATCAAAACATCTGTCTGTGAAAGGGCAGCACGGTGGCTTGGTGGTTAGCACTGTGGCCTCACACATCCAGCTTCCAGGTTACATTGGGCTAACTGGCGATTCCAAATTGCTCATAGTGTGTGACTAAACATTTATGTTTGTGCCCTGCAATGGATTGGCACCTGGTCCAGTATGTACCACATCTCATGACTTAAGTGTTCTGGGATAAGCGCCAGGCCCCTGGCCTAATCCAGTTGTAATTAACACATATTTACAGCTCATCAGGCATCAATCAAACACAAAAACACTCACAATAGTGCTAAACAGATCAAAAATCATTTACAGACTGCAGCAAAGATACATAACAGCTGGAGAATAAAAAGAGTGAGTGGTGGTAGCGGCAAAATATCATCCAAAGTGATATCATACATGTCAATATTTATAGTGACATCAAATATTTGGATCAAATTTAATCACCCAGAAAATAATGGTGTTGGCACTGTGGTCCCGCACCTCCAAGGACGAAGGTTTAATTCCCGTCTCAGGTCTGTGTGCATGGACTTCACATGTTCTTCTGAGGTTTTTCCTCCAAATCACTACAGTTTCCTCACACAGTCCAAAGGATTAGGCTAACTGGTATTCCCAAATTGCCTGTAGTGGGTGCATGTGTGCCCAGTGATGGCCCCCTGTCCAGTCTTCTGTGTTCCAGGCCCACACAACCATGCACATGCAGTATAGAAGCGGTCTAAAAGATGAATAGCTGAATGAAAAAAGAAGACTTCATTCCAATAAAGCATCCATTGAATCTTTGATTCTCTCTCTCTCTCTCTCTCTCTCTCTCTCTCTCTTCTCTCTCTCTCTCACTTTCTCTCATACACACACACACATACACGATCCAGGGGAATTCCCCCTCAGAACCAGTGGCTGACCCACTTTGGTGGACTTTTCTATCCTACAGTTTACAACATCTTGATTTTCCTCTTTTTCATCTGTCTCTGCATGGTCCAAGTTTCCTTACGACCCTCATAAATTCTCTTTGTTCCACGGCTCCTGCATGACTGCTGCACTTCACATACAATTACATGAGTGCTGTTGTATTCTCTCTTAATCAAGCTTGTTAGTCCCTTAATGTTCAATGAATATAAATAACGATGCATTGTTTTGTCTATGATTAAATGCAATGCAAGTATCGTAATTTTCTCTGTCCTGTGTGTAAATGATTTTACTGCCCTCAGGGGCGTTATAATGGGTTGGTGGTGATTGCTACTGATTAGATTGGTTAGATGTTCTGGAGATTGAGTCAGAGAGGCCAGATTGAGATGGTTTGGTCAGAATAGAGATTGTGAATATATTGGTAGAAGGATGATGAGGGAGAACTGCCAGGCAGGAGGCCTAGAGGAAGACCAAAGAGGAGATTCATGGATGTTCTGAGAGAGGACATGAAATTAGTTGGTGTGAGAGAAGAGGGCGCAGAGGATAGGGTTAGATGGAGCAAATTATTTGCTGTGGCGACCACTGAAAGGAAATAGGCGATAGACAAAGAAGGTGGGGATTGCTACTGACTACGCAGGGCCCAAATGACAGGAGGACCTGTTTAAGTCAGGGAGGAAAAGAGAGGGATATACATCAAGAAAGCAAGGGGCCCCAATGAGACCGCTTATGTATAGGGCGCAGAGTTCTGTACTACAACGCAGCATGTAGATGATTTGGCTTAGGGGTAAGGTAGGCCCCTATTTAATGTTCAATTCAGTTGTACCAACTGGAATAATATCCAGTCACTTGCAACTGTTGTTTCACTTTCTAACATGCAACATTAAAAGATACAGACCCTGAGGCATGCTGGGTAATGTGTAGGGTTAGTGTTAGATAAAATGGCTGGGCATGTGCAATAGAGGTATTATGTTTGTATGTTCTGAACCAATGCACTCATTTTCAATATCTCAATTCAAGGTTTTTTGAAAGATTAGCAGCCCTATAGCTTCCTTTATAATGATTAAATAAAAACTGTGAGGGATCAATCTGGTTTGTGACAAACCAATAATTATTACTCACTCTTTTCAAACTTATTTCCATATATTTTTTTATTCTGTAAAGCTGCTTTGTGACCCTGACCATTGTTTTAAAAAAAAAAAAGCTATATAAATAAAACTGAATTGAAATTCAATGTTTTAATGACATGCTCATTTCTTAAGTAATAATGCATAACTTAATGCAATGAAATTGCTATACAACAATCAACCTTAAGCATAAAGTCCTTTGTTCTTCAAATCCAGTTGTATCTGGCTGGGCATAGAGTCAGAAAGACGTCTGCAGAACTCTGGTGGCACTCGCTCAATCCATGCCTGCTTAATTGCTTCCTGACGATCATGTACAGAAATGTTCCACAGGAGTTCATGGTTCGCTTGAGAATTCCGTAGTTTTAGCCATTTTTGTGCAGATTTGGACTCCCTGGCTTCAGAAAGTAAAAGTCCTGCCACAAATTTGTTCCATCCATTAACATCAGCCAGATGGGCTAGAACTAATTAATGACATCAGCAGTTTTCTCCACAGGAACAACAATAATAAATGACAAATGTTGTCATAATACTTTTGGCCACCACTGTATTGTGTTGCACACATGCACGAGAGAGAGAGAGAGAAAGAGAGAGATTGCACTCTGCTTATACCAAGATGGCACAGATTATCCACTGCAATATCAACTTCTGAATTTATCATTTCCTTTTTCTGTCCCTACACGGATGCTTTCTTTCTTTCTTTCTTTCTTTCTTTCTTATGTCTATATTGTTAAATCTACTGTTACTGCTGTTTTGTTCATTTACTGCAAAACTTAGCCCACGCCCTTTGGCAGTACTGTTTCTTATTTTGATCGTGCCAGCGAAGCCTATTTTAACTGAAATCAACTCAGGGAAATACAGAACCCTAACCTGACTAGCCAGTTATCCTTGATTGTTCTTCTTGAAATTGCCCAGAAGGCTCGATAGTTTTTTAAATAACCAGAATGTTTTCTTGACGACGCACACATCTTCCAACTCTGTTGCGTAATTCCCCCCCCCCTCCAGATGCTGACTGCAAGTAAAAGTTCTGCTCTGTAAGTCTGTTCGGTGCTTAGCTATGAAACACCTCCACTTCAAGGTGAAAATATTCGGGGCTAAGCATAAAACTAATCGAGGGTTTCGATTCCCGCCGCGTGTGTTTCCTCAAGGAATTCCGGTTTCCTCCTACAGTCAAAGACATGCAGATTAGGCTAATGACCCGTAGTGTGTGAATGAGTGTGTGAATGTGTGTCCAGTGATGTATTAGCAGCCCGTCCATGGGGTATACCGCCTCGTGCCCGAAGCCTACTGGGATTGCATCTGGGCTTCCCGTGACCCTCTACGAGATAAGTGTTATAGAACATTAATAAATGTTTTACATGATTTCATTTGTCTGTGGATGACAAAATCTATGTAATATGAAAGTTTACATAGAACACATAGGTACGTATGTTTTAGAAAACTGGTCAGATGAAGGCACCTAACAATGCTGGATTGTGTGCAGTCTTTTAATTCAGACATTTCTAAATACTTTCCTGCCTCTGACTACTGTACTGTCTTAGGAGGCACCATTTTAATGTTTTGGACACAACCAGGGGGCATGGTGGTTCAGAGGTTGAGTAGTTAACCCTATTGCCTGGACTGAGGGTTCGAATCTTGACATAAAGGTGGAATGTTCTCATAAAGGTGGTGTGTCTCCTCCCACAGTCCAAAGTCATGCCTTGTAGGCTGATTGGTGCTTCCAGATTTTTGTGGGCTTAAGTGTGTGTGTGTGTGTGTGTGTGTGTGTATGGGTGACTGTTCCTTATGATAGGTTGGTACCCCGACTGGTATGTCCCCAGCTTTGTGCCTTGAGTTCCTTGAGATGGGCTTCAGACCCCCTGTTACCCTACACAGAAAAAGCAATATGCAACATGAATGAAGCAATATGCAGACCACACGAGGCATCCATGCGACGAGATCTCCAGCCAGAAGCTGGACACCAGGGCGAGTCAGACAGGTCTTGAGTGTGTATAAATGCCGTATGCATTTGTTATCAGTAAACTGAATCAGACCCAAAAACAGGGACTTGATTAACTTCTTTAAAAAGTTAGTACTTTATTTTCTTTATGTCTCGTTCTCTGGTCCTGGTCCTGGAGATGTTTTCTTTGCTCTCAGCACACCTAATTGAACTAATTAGCTAAGTAACAGCTTTTTTATAAACAGAAGTGGGTGTAGTAGAGCATTTTCCTAAAATGTGTAGGAAAGTGGATCCTTTAGGACCAGGCTTGCGAACCACTGGTATATGTAATTAAATCTGCACTCAGAAAATTGTCAAATATTTTCATATACAAGATGCTAGAAAAGGGTCTTTTTTTGTAATGTACTAGTGGCTAAAACCACCCTGACAGATCCACGGTCTGTGTTTTGATCCTGAGTGAGGGTTACTGTCTGTGTCTGTGCAGGGATTTTAAATACTTCCTCTATTTGTGTGAGTTTCCTCTAGGTTCTCAGGTTTCTGCTTATGTCTCTCTAAAAAAATGCAGGTTGGAAGATAGGCACTCTTGTGATGTGTACTTTATAATGCCTTAGTTCATGATGACTTCTTTGCCATCCGGAGTGTTTCTGCCTCATGCCATAGGGAAAGGTACAGTATTCTTAGATTAGGTTTAGGATAAAGTTGTTAGGAATTAATGAATTAATGAATGATTTGTGTTTACTTTTAATAAAAATTGTATTTTATAATAAAACATGAAAAAAATAATAGTAGAAAACATATTTATTTATCAGAAAGCACAAATAAGAAGGATTCATGCAAGATCTTTCTAGAATACTTTATACAGTACGCAATAAAAATACAAAAATCACCCATTTCTTTTTTCCCCAGACGTTTCAGCTCATGTCTTCCTTATATATGACTATTTAAATTTATTCGACACTCACATGCTCTCTTTCTATGTACAGTGACTTCTACAAGTCTAAAAGCTGGAAAATACATTATGATATAAATGAGTGCTATACTGTAGTTCTATTAAAGATGCCATAAAGCTCCCTTTGAGACAGAAAGATTAGGCAAAGAGTTTGTTTGGTCGTTCCGCTGGTTGTAAAAAAAAAGAAAAAAAAAAAAGTCTTATAATAAAGATATAATTTATATGTGGTTGTAAAAATTAGATATAAATAAAACAATACAAGAACAGTACGCATCCACATAAAATCTACGGTACAAGCAAGAGACATGCCACAGTCAGAGGTTTGGTAATGGTACATAGTATTTGCATTACACAGAACAAGCTGCTCTGAGTGTTTAACATTTAACATGTCCCAGCACAGTCCCCAGGAAGAAAAAGGACAACATTAAGTCTTTTCGGATCTCAGACATGTACATATGATGCATGAAGACAAATTCTTTAAATCTTTTACATATAAAGTGAATGAAAAAAACAAATAACTGACAAAATGGCAACTATTATGATCCCAAATACTTTAAGGTTCTTTGGCAGTCCAATGTATGAAATATAATGAAATTGGCTCATATAGCATATTTTAACTATAAAAACACATTTTTTTGGAAAATCAAGTCTGCTACAGCTCTACCAAGGCTCATTTAGTAGAACATATCCCAATACAACAAGGCAAACCTTATATAAAGGTTTTAATACCACAAGATGTTTGGACCATTGATGTATGAATGTTGGCAGTCAGCTTTTAGGGGTTACTTCACCGCCCACCTGCTTCAGTTACAAATCCGCTCTGTCATGGCTCTCTGTTAGACAAGAAAAGACATGAAGTTTGCGTGTGAGAAATTTTCAGTTATTTAGTCATCGACTGCCTGTATTGTAAATGATCTTTCATTTGTAAAAAAAAAAAAAAAAAAAAAAATACATTTCCTTCTCACCAATGGCTCCAGTTCGGAGTGCTCGATGAGACTAAACTCGGAGATGAAGTAGTAGTAGTGTTTGTAGCAGGTGTTGACATGAGCTTCAGCTCCCATGTTACAGATGCTGTCAAAGTGATGAATGTAAACGTGCACGAACACACGGAACAGCCGGCTTAGGATCTTTTTGCAGACCTGCTGGAAGTTCTTGGGAAAAGGAACCCCTGAAAAGGAGAAAAATCTTTATGAACTGAGATCATGTCAGACACTTTTGTCCAGTTTGTCCAGACGGTATGGCTAGTACAGTGTCTGTCATTTTCAGGTAATAATGAAATTATATTTATACATTCTTATAAACCTTGTGGTTTCATGGGGCAGCGATAACATCAACATACTGTAGTGTCAAAAAATATTAGGTAGACAGGCTATCAAATTTAAATTATTAGATGAAACTTGTGACAGTTGTTGATTTCAACTAGATAGTGCCAAAGTTAATATCATTGATCAAGGTTACACACATTACAGGTACTCAAAGTGGAGTTAATGACACATCCTCTGTACTGTCCTGACCTCGCTCCAAACCACTTCTAAATGTTTGGGCCATTAAAGGAGTTCCTGGGAGGCCAGCATTTCAGACATGAACTAGGTTGTTTGTAGTCTAGCACAGGATTGTATACAGAAATAATCAAAAGTCCCGGTTTGACCTGAACACCCCTTGTATGACTATACATTTTTTTGACGTTGCAACTTACCTTACAAAAGAGACTCTTCTGTATACAATGCTGTGAAAAAGTATTTGCCCCTTCCTGATTTTTGTCACACTTAAATGAATGAATTTAAATTAAATGAATATTAAACATTTTAAATGCAGTTTTAAATGATGAATTAATTTATTAAGAGATAAAAGCTGTCCAAACCTTCCTATGTGAAAAAGTAATTGCCCCAAAATCATGAATTAACTGTCATTTTTGGAATGCTAAGTTAAATTCCACTTGCCACACTCAGGCCTGATTACTGCCAGACCTGTGGAATCAAAAAATCAGTTAAATAGTTCTTGTCTGACCAAGCAATAGATCTAAAAAAGCAACATGATCTAAAGAAATTTGAGAACAGATGAGAAACAAACTAATTGACATATACTGTATCAGTCTGGAAAGGGTTACAGAGCCATTGGCTTTGTAACAAGGCTTTGATACTCCAGTGAACCACAATAAGAGCCATTATCCACAAATGGAGAAAACTTGGAACAGTGGTGAACCTTCCCAGGAGTGATCGGCCTACAAAAATGACTCATAAAAAACACAGGACAGCTGTTTTCTAAAGATCTGCAGGCCTCACTTGCCTCAGTTAAAGTCAGTGTTCATGATTCAGCAATAAGAAGAATAAGACTGATGAGACAACAGTTGAACTTGTTGGAAGGTGTACAGTCGTGGCCAAAAGTTTTGAGAATGACACAAATATTAGTTTTCACAAAGTTTGCTTCTAAACTGCTTTTAGATCTTTGGTTCAGTTGTTTCTGTGATGTACTGAAATATAATTACAAGCACTTCATACGTTTCAAAGGCTTTTATCGACAATTACATGACATTTATGCAAAGAGTCAGTATTTGCAGTGTTGGCCCTTCTTTTTCAGGACCTCTGCAATTCGACTGGGCTGCTCTCAATCAACTTCTGGGCCAAATCGTGACTGATAGCAACCCATTCTTTCATAATCACTTCTTGGAGTTTGTCAGAATTAGTGGGTTTTTATTTGTCCACCCGCCTCTTGAGGATTGACCACAAGTTCTCAATGGGATTAAGATCTGGGGAGTTTCCAGGCCATGGACTCAAAATTTCAATGTTTTGGTCCCCGAGCCATTTAGTTATCACTTTTGCCTTATGGCAAGGTGCTCCATCGTGCTGGAAAATGCATTGTTCTTCACCAAACTGTTGTTGGATTGTTGGAAGAAGTTGCTGTTGGAGGGTGTTTTGGTACCATTCTTTATTCATGGCTGTGTTTTTGGGCAAAATTGTGAGTGAGCCCACTCCCTTGGATGAGAAGCAACTCCACACATGAATGGTCTCAGGATGCTTTACTGTTGGCATGACACAGGACTGATGGTAGCGCTCACCTTTTCTTCTCCGGACAAGCCTTTTTCCAGATGCCTCAAACAATTGGAAAGAGGCTTCACTCGAGAATATGACTTTGCCCCAGTCCTCAGCAGTCCATTCCCCATACTTTTTGCAGAAGATCAATCTGTCCCTGATGTTTTTTTGGAGAGAAGTGGCTTCATTGCTGCCCTTCTTGACACCAGGCCAACTTCCAAAAGTCTTCGGCTCACTGTGCGTGCAAATGCGCTCACACCTGCCTGCTGCCATTCCTGAGCAAGCTGTGCACTGGAGGCACTCCGATCCCGCAGCTGAATCCTCTTTAGGAGATAATCCTGGCGCTTGATGGACTTTCTTGGACGCCCTGAAGCCTTCTTAACAAGAATTGAACCTCTTTCCTTGAAGTTGTTGATGATCCTATAAATTGTTGATTTAGGTCCAATCTTAGTAGCTGTCATGATATATGCTCTATCTGCTCCGTTTTTCTCACGCTGTCACTTTCCCTCCATGTGCTCATGTTTACACTACCCTGTCTGTGTCCTTCCACGCCCCCGCTTCCACCTCGTCTGCACACCTGTCTCGAATCACCAGCTGATTTCTCCAGCATTTAAGCACGCGCTGAATGCGGCTTAAATCGCTGGATTATTGTGCGTTCTTACCTCAATTTTCTTGCGTTTTCTTTGATTACAAGCACTTCCAAGCCTGCGGTTTCTCTTCCGCGTTTGGATCCATCTCGCTCCGTGTCGACCCGTGACAAGTAGCCACAATATCCTTGCCTGTGAAGCCATTTTTATGCAACGCAATGATGGCTGCACGCGTTTCTTTGCAGGTCACCATGGTTAACAATGAAAGAACAATGATTTCAAGCATCACCCTTCTTTTAACATGTCAAGTCTGCCATTCTAACCCAATCAGCCTGACATAATGATCTCCAGCCTTGTGCTCGTCAACATTCTCACCTGAGTTAACAAGACGATTACTGAAATGATCTCAGCAGGTCCTTTAATGACAGCAATGAAATGCAGTGGAAAGTTTTTTTCGGGATTAAGTTAATTTTCATGGCAAAGAAGGACTATGCAATTCATCTGATCACTCTTCATAACATTCTGGAGTATATGCAAATTACTATTATAAAAACTTAAGCAGTAACTTTTCCAATTTCCAATATTTATGTAATTCTCAAAACTTTTGGCCACATCCCGTTACATCTGGCATAAAAATAAAACAGCATTTCATGAAAAGATCGTCATACCAACAGTCAAACATGGTGGTGTTAGTCATGTTGCTTTTTTTTTAGTCTGGGGCTGCTTTGCAGCTTCAGGACCTGGACAAATTGATGGAGCATTGATTAATTCAATGCTCTACCAGAAATTCGTGAAGGAGAATGTCAGAGAAAGTCCAGTCTTACATCCGATTTAGATGTTGTGGCATGACCATAAATAGGTTAAACCCTCCAGTGTGATTGAACTAAAACATTTTGCAGGGAAGAGTGGGCCAAAATTCCTCCACAGCGATGTGAAAGACTCAAACACTTGATTGCAGTTGTTGTTATTAGGTTTAGAGGACAATTGCTTTTTCACATTTGGACATCTTTTTTTCCCTTAATGAAAGAAATCAATTTAAAAACTGTATTTTGTATTTAATTGGGTTATCTTTGTGTTGTATTGAAATTAGTTCAACAATCTGAATCATTTAAGTGACAAACACACATTATTTACACTAACACATTACTGTTGTAGAAATCTATTAGATCTAATTCCAGCTTTCTGGCGTGAATCAAAATCTTTTCAATTATCCCATCGCCCTGGCAACCCCATCATTATCCGTCCTACCTCCTTCACCGAATTGCTTTTTAACTAACACAAAATCAAAGATCATTGTGGACACACCTATGCGTGTAGGGAAGATATTCTCATTGTTGATGAGCGATTCAATCCAGTCCATCAGCAGGTTCATATACTGGAGGGCTGGGAGTTTGGTGGGCTTCTTGTAATGATCTCCATCTTGCCATCTGTATTCATAGCGAGGACCTCCGGACATAACTGGGCAACTTCTCTCTGAGCAGAATTCGCTAACTGTTCCATAAATAAGATTGATGCGGTTAAAGAAATCTACCACATGCACAGCAATCCAGTCATTAATGTTCTCCCCCTCAGGCAGCTGAACCACCTTCCTGAGGTCCAACCCTGACTTCAGCGATGCCTGGGCTCTCTTATACAGCTCGAACCTCTGCGTCCCAGGCTCGAAGCGCTTCCGAGGCCTGAACGTCTTGTCTTTGCTGAACACTTGGCCAAGGCACAGAGCCATGCTTCTACAGCTTGGGCTGATAGTAGAATCTCCAGCAGAAATGTCAGGACAGATGAGATGATGTCTTCTGTATCATCAACTGATGCAGGTGCTTGTAAAAAGAATAATAATATACATAAAATTAGCATGTTGGCATTAGCATTTTTTTTACACACTTACAAAAACTTATGAAAAGGTTTTTTTTAGGGGGGGGGGTTGCAAATATTGAAGTAACAGATAAATAAATAGTTTAATGCGTGGCCAGGAGATACTATGGTTTGGCCACAACTTAATAACCTCACTGCATTTAGCCTCTTGTAATCTTCTGACAAATTTTAACTGATTTTGTTTATAACCTTTAGTATAGATGAATGGTTAGCTTTCATTTCCACACACAGCATAACTCAAAGCAAAACAACAATCATCCTGTCACATCTGGGAAATTAATGATCTCATTACCACATGAGCTTTAAGTCATGGCCACAACATGGACATGCATTATACTATTATGTCACCAGAAGGGGTCCGTACTATAAAGATTACAATAAACAAAACATAGGATTATGAAGCCTGTTTCTAGTGTACATTTTTCTATTCAATTGACAGATCATTTCTAGATCAAAGAGCAAAATTAACTGCCTTTAAAATTTAATTAATCTTTAAAAAAACTAAATATGTCTAGGAACATGCTTAGTAATCTTATAGTAGGTTTATTGTCATCTTATAATAAGAAATAGATCCATTTGAATGGAATCAAGATATTTTCACTTGCTAGTATGTCAATATTATCAATTTAAAATGTACAATTATGTGATGTTTCACAGAATAAAAGTTTTTTTTGTTTGCTTTTTATTTTTTGGAGGATTTTTCCAGAACGTTCCAGGTTTCAGATTAAGTGCTAAGTAGCTGATAGAGAATTTTCTAGAACTTAAAAGATTTTTTAAAGTACTTTCTAGAACATTAAAAAAGTGAAATCTAAGTGAAATGAAAGAACCTTGAATCTTGACAAATATTTAAAATATCTAAAAATGCTTAATGTAAGATACACTCAACAAACCAAATATAAGATTATTGAATAAGATTGACTAATTTTTGTAAAAATATATTTCTTGTTCTATTGGTGGATAATTTTGTTAGATTTAAGCATTTATTTCTTAAATGAAACAAAATTATCTTCCAATAGTACAAGAAATTAATGTTTTTAAAAAATTGTAAATCTTATCAGAAATAGGCTCAGTAATCTCATATTTAGTTTGTTGTAATGGTATATTAAGAAGTTTATTTTTGTTTTTTGAAGGATTTTTCCAGAATGTTCCAGATTTCAGATTAAGTGCTAAGTAGCTAATAGAGAATTTTCTAGAACTTAAAATATTTTTTTAAGTACTTTCTAGAACATTAAAAAAGTGATATCTAAGTGAAATGAAAGAATAGGCTCAGTAATCTCACATTTAGTTTGTTGTAATGGTATATTAAGAAGTTTTAGATAAATTTGACCAGATAAGAGAAGTTATTTTTTCCTGTAAAGATATCACTTTCGCAGGGAATTTTTCAAGAACCATTTAGAATGTTCATAGTACAGTATTTATACTGTATATACAGGGGTTCACTACTCACCATTTCAGCTTAGTTCTAGCTGTCTTACTAAACGCATAGACCTATTTGAATTTATCCGAGACCAAATAATGAAAACATGATGAGAGATGATGTATTTTGAGGCTGATAAGTGAAAGTGTTTAATATTACAGATGCAAATCCTAAAGAATTACTCACTCCTAAGCATTTCTGTTCATTTTTGTATAACTTAAGTATAGATACATGTAAATGTTGATTTATATGTTGTTTCAGTCAGACCTTATCCGAATAAAAATGTGCAGATTGGCCTGTTTTTTCCGTAGAAAATGTTCTACACTGCTTATCCTGTCGTGGGAGGCCTGGAGCCTATCCCGGGAGACTTTTGGCATGTGACGGGGTACACTCTGGACAGGGTGCCAATCCATTGCAGGGCACACACAGACACACATTATGTGCAATTTGGAAAAACCAATTAGCCTAATCTGGAAATCGATGTACCCAGAGGAAACCCACCACGAACAGGGAGAACATGCGCACAGACCCAGGTGGGAATCAGACCCTAGACCCTAGAGGTGCAAGGACGCTGTGCTAACCACTAGGCCTATTCTAAATGCTATTATACAGGTCACAAAAGCAAAGCTTGACAGGAATTTTCTATATTTTTACATCATGAAGCAATTAACAAATAACAAATACTATCCCGGAACAAATTTTGTGTTACATAATGTTATCTGCTGCCAGGTTAAACATCAGTGTGCACATCCGTGTGACTGACAAAGTTACTCAATACCACATGAAAATCACATTCTCATTGCTTCCCCTTAATATCATAAGGCTCGGGTCGACCACTAACTCTAGGTTGCTGGTTAAAATAGAGTGTAGTTATCAAAACAATCCAATTTAATCACTTTTAATGTTGGTTTGTTCATTTTTCCGATCGTTATCACCTAATCAAAAACCTAACCTGTCAAAAATGTTAGGCTTATATATATATATATGATGGAGATAACAGACCCCATAGATAACTGATTCTCAGCCATTATTACAGAGTTTGTAACTTGTGTAAATGTAAACACCTCCTGTTGGTCTTCAGCCATTCTCATGCTAAAACAACTTCACAGCTGAGTCATCATACAATTACACAATCAAACAAGCACCAAATTACAGAACAAATAAATGGTCATAAACAAAAGAAACCCTAACAATATCACATTCATTTTCATGTTTTCTAATATTCTCGCTCACGTGATTGACTGCCTGCATTTGCCCATTGTTTTAAAATTAGACTTCTTTTATGCCTAAAGTTGCATTTATGATGGCACAAAAGAAGTCTGATCGGTATCTCCCGATACATCAGAGACAGCACCAAGGGAATTACTGTAGTTTGCTATTGATGTTCCTGATCTAAATTCACTCAAATGAAAACAATAACTGGATAATAATTAAACCCAGGTCTCTAGGAGAATTTACAGTACTAGTGGGTTTGTAACATTATGGAGGTTAAAACATGTGTACAATTCCCACAGACAGGTGCGTCTCTTTGGTGACAGCAAGTTGGTGACAAGCTCTCCAACCATTTTCAAGGAACTGGCGCTCCGCTCGCTGAATGCTCACAGGAACGACTGCAGTGGGCTCTGAGACACGTCAGCCGGGGTCGTCATTCACGGACGTGTAAAATATGTGTACCATTCAGGGTTTTTTTTTTCAGGTCTCATCAATATACATCTGTACATGTTAATCAGTTTTTACTCCTTCATTCACAAGAAATTTGATCACAAATCCCGGTTTGGCTCGAACGCCCCTACTATCACACCAGTAAATCTACATTCTAATGGTCTGCAGATTTACTGGTGTGATAATCATGCTGACCTATGAATCATTTTGAGATTAACATGTGTGACGGTGTGATTATTTTTTTTATCACTTCCTTTGTTTCTATGCGATCTGACCGCAAACAGACCAGCAACGTTTCTCTTCTAGGCTTACTCTCTTTCTTTTCCTGTCTTTTGACTTATAGTAGATTCTGTCTATTATAGCTCTATCAACTGAGCACATTCAGTTGAGCCCTGGAATTAACCTTTCCTTATGGCACAATGCGGAGCATGCTTCACATCACAGGGACTGCAACTAGCCAGTCACATACACTGGGAGATTTATGATTTACTTGGAGACAGAAATATATTTGGAGAACTGGAAGTGACTGGAATTAAACGCTTGCTCTTTATTATTATTATTATTATTATTATTATTATTATTATTATTTACTATGAGCTAAATAATTGATAGAAACATTTTACCAAAACTACAGCTTAAAAACTTCTTGAAGCAAATCAGCTCAAAAGTCATAAACCATCATCAAGGAATGTAATCGTATGGTTATACTTGATTATAGGGTAAACCTTTATAAAAAAATTCTAAAGAGTCCATTTAGCTGAAGCATTGATGTGGAAAATACCTTTTTTTGTTACATCATCAGCAAGGCTAGAGTGTAATCTGAACCATATAATATAACTGTGGCAGAATTTCTTATCTTACTGTACATCTTACCCATATAATTTACTCTATCAATACACATCTATCTTCATCACAAACTGGATAAATATATAGATAGATGAACATGTGATGTCTACAGTATGTAAAAATCTACACTACAATATTTAAAAACACCTATAATAAAACATTATCCATATTATATTTAATATATGCCCGTACAGGGGGACTGAACCATATTCTACACATTCTCAGGAACTCAAATGCCATTACCTAGCCCAGCAAGTCTTTTAAGCCTGTAGGTACTACTGAAATACACATGGAAAGCCAACAAACTGCAAACTTCAAACATCTCATGAAGTGCAATCAAATGCAAGAAATATGGTCTGAGATTATGAATAGGATTAAAAGAGAAAGGGGTCAATAAAAAAGGATCTTCCCTACAGTACCTGGCTCAAGTCCCGTCCTGAATGCTTGGAATGCTGTGGGGATCTTCTCTGAACTTCTCTGCCTCCAGTTAGCAGCCAGGGGACATGGAGTACAGCGTTGTCCAGAGAGTGTTATCTCAGGAGCTTATCTGAAAACCTGACCAGTCTCTAAACAAACAAGACTTGAAAAGCAGAGAGAAAAGTTGTTTGGCTTGTCTTCCTTAGAATGATGTCATATCCTGATTTTGTCAGCCAGCCCCTAATCTCTGACTCCCGCTTCGTGTGTATGTGTGTGTATGTGCATGTGTGTGTGTACGCGTGTGTATGTGTTCACTTAGAAGTCTGCTGAAGCTAGAAAGGAGGATCTTGTTGGCTGGGAGGAGCAGCAGCTTGAGAAACTTTGTTCCCTCCTCTTTTATCCTCGGCTCTGCCCACAGTCACTATTCACTGAACACTTCCCACTTGAGCTCACACACACACACACACACACATCTGACTGTCTTAACAGAATATCTAAGTTACAGTTATATACAGTATTAGCAGTCATTGCAGTCAGCTGTATTAAGATTCAATTATTTACCATATTTAATCTTACAGCACAGTAAAATTGTTTTTTTCACAGAGTTAAGTGCCCTGCTCAAGGGCTCAACAGTGGCAAGTTGGCAGTGCTGGGGCTTGAACCCCCAACGTTCTAGTCAGCCACATAGGATTGCAAGACCTCTTCCGGACTAGAGACAACTTCAGGCCTCATTAATTTAATTCAATTTGTATAGCAATGGTCTTTGTCACAAAGCAGCTTTACAGAATACAAATTATGCATACGAGTATGAAATGTGTGAGATGATATTTATGAATCAAAATGATCAGATTGTCCCTAAATTGATTGACAGATTATCATTAAAGCACAAAAAAATATATTTTTTAAAGGAATTGTGAGTTTTAAAGACCATATCAAGATCGCCTGTGTGCCCAATGGATCATTATATGCTTTTGGAGAGGTCTTTATTTATTAATTAATTTTTTTAACAGTAGATGTGTACACCTGAGGGTTAGGGTTAGGGTTAGGGTTAGCGATATTGGTACTGCAGGTGGGCCACGCGAGATCATCTAAACAGGGGCGTTTCTACAGAGGGGTGCAAGGTGGAAAAGGTTCACTAGCTGCCTAATATATAGATATTAAAAATGTAGCTCGTGTGAAAAGGGACAAATTGCGATGACTAGAACTAGGCGAAAACTGCAGGACTTGTGGGATGTTCCTGGTCTAGAGTGGTCAGCAGTGACGGTTCTACACTGATTTACTCCCTGGGCGAGCCCACCTCTAGGTGCCCCCCCCCCCCTTCCCCTCACACAATAAAAAAAAAAATACACTACATCATAATATTGCAGAAACAATGTTTTATTTCACAAATCACTCAACTTACAATATCACAAAAAATCTTGGAACATAAATAAATATACTGTCTTTTAAAAATTACTTTTATTAAGAATAAAATACGGATAAAATATAGTTAAATATTGTGTAAATAAATGATCTAAAGCACACCACACTCCAGAAAAATAGACTTATAACACTGACAACAACAACAACAACAAAAACTAAAATCTGACCTTTCTTGATGCAAAATCATCAATAATGTCATCGTACAAGATGTGCTCCCCTATTGAGTGATCGACACTGATGATAGCAAGGCCAGCGAGCCGTTCTTGAGACATGGTTGATCTCAGATATGACTTGATCAACTTCAGTTTTGAAAAGCTCCTCTCTGCTTGAGCCACAGTCACTGGCAGAGTAAGTGAAATCCTGTGAGCAGTCCAAAAGTTGGGGTAGATCTCCGATAGATCCCTTTCATGAATAAAAGTGATGGGCTCAAGGAGGGTCATGGTTTTTGATGGCAGAGGAGGGAAGTTCTTGATTTCCTGCACAAGCTCTCTACTGTCCAAATCAGAGTGCCCTTCAAAGTGCAGTGTGGCGCCTAGTGTGTTGCATTGCTCTGCCAGCTCCTCATCTGCAAGACAAGGCTAGCAAGAAGGCTAACAAACCTAAAGTTATAACACTAATCATCATTACAACTTCATTGACATGATACAGTAATCCTACAGAGAGAACGTTGTTGCATACCTTTATTACCTTTATCTTCTGCTCGTTTCTCCTCTTCTTCTTTTCTCTTTTTTTTAATTGGGTACCTGACAGCTTTGGACTTTTTCTCTCCATCGTTGTTTATTTTGAAATCGACAATCAACTAATTCCCCCCCCCCCCCCCCCCTGCTGTCAATCACAACTAGAAGTCAGGACTAAACAATCATTTATTCGTTTTATTACGAATTATTCGTATTATTTTTATTAGCCATTTCACATAATTTTGAAAAAACAATTAAATAATTTATAGCTCTGTGTTTATAATATTGTAAATGTGCGCCGCTATTTGTAAGAAAATCAAGGTGTTTAGGCCACCATTGGATGGATTTCCCCTCCTTTTGGGAGAGGTGAAATTTCCTCCACCTTTTGGTGACAAAAGGGTTAGTCCGACTCAGTATTAGGCAGGTGGTCACTTCACAGAAATAGAAATATTGTTTGGTATGTTACCAGTGTTTGTGGCCGATGTGTGTGTCACTTACGGGTAACAGGTGTTCCTCACCAAATGTAACAGCACACAGCATCATTGTCAACTTTTATGTCATACTGTGAGGTAATAATGTACTCTTGATTCAATTATCACATCATCACGAGGCGGATGTACTGTACGTGGGCGGAGCTGCGGGTAACCTCTAGTTTACAATCAATGAACATAAATAAATAGTTTTAAATCTTCATTTTTGGTCATTTAGTTTGAAATTACTATTAAATCATTTTGATTATATATATATATATATTATATTCATAATATTTAGGAAAAGTTATCAGAATAAATAAAACAAAGCAATAGGGTATAAATAGCACATTATTTTTTATTCATATTATATTCATTCTTTAATATGAATAATAATATGAAATCTATATGTGTCACAATTACCTAGAAATCATAATTCATAATCATAGTAATGGCAAATGGAAAGCTGTGAATAGAGAATCTTCATCAAGTTTTTTTTTTTTTTTCAGTTGTCCAGTGTAAAACACTCCGAACGGAGGCTTAAAGATTTACCGTTTGCACTTTTTTTGCTTTACACAGTACACATATGTTGATTAATTCTGCATTTCCATAAGCCCTTGAACATAGAAGTGTTCTCTTTATGAAATAAAAAATAAATAGTTAACCATAAATACTTTCTGAGTGTCCTGTGCATTGATCAGATATGTGATTCAAGGTTTGGGTGAACCACGTGAGAGTTAAGTTCAAGCTGCTGTCATAAAAAACAACTAGAAGAGTCAGCATACATTTTATTGCTCATTTTCGACAGGACTGAAAGCAAGAAGAAGAAGAGAGAAGAGAGCATCCCATTTATGTGGCCTGCTTTACATAGACACAGACATACAGACCACATTCAAATCTAAATGTGGAAGAATCCTGGATAGTTTCATTTGCAAAAGTTGTTGTTATTTAACTAATTTGGTTACCATTGTGGTATGTCTTTTCTGAAACTAAATAAATGTATGCAAAAAAGAAAATGCATTACAAAGTACAAATGCAAATGCATTTCAAAAGATCATTTAATCAGCATGAACATGTGCTTTAATTTAATTGGACATGCATTTTCCAGCCAAAAGATGGAGACATTTCATAAATGAAAGCAAATAAAGTAGCCTACATTATGCCTTCATTATAAAAGAAAACAAGTTTTACTCGTCACATGTTTTTGATAAACAAAGAGAAGGTAAACTGGAAAAAACTATTTAAAAAATTTTAATTAGATGTAAACGCATATATTCTACACCTGTCATTCTAACCTATGTTGTTTTGTTAGTTCTGCAAACGTAATAATGTCAGATCTCGCCATTTAATATGTCAAAGGAAGCGAAACTAGCCAAACCCTTAAATTAGCCGCGTTGCATCATGTTACTTTTCCTGTTTGACCTTAAACCTACTTTGTAACTGAATAATAGTTGGTGCTGCAAGGAAGATTTTCATAGTTGCATTTTTATCGAGCCGAGAAGAGAAAATTTACAAGAAAGAGGCCGGATCTGACAAATAGCTAGGAATCTTGAAAAACCTCTTTTTACTGCCAACAGAATTACGATTCACGTTATAAAAAAAGGGGGTCAAACATTAATAAAGTCAAGACCTGATGACCTGGCCCTCCCCAAAGATTTGCCATTTAAAGATCTCTTGAGAACACCCGCTCATTCTAATGCTCTTAAAGCCATTAAAGGAAAAACAACAAGTATGGGGGCTGTACCAAGTCTTCGTCTGACCATTTCACCATCGATGAACTCAATTCTCGAATCTTGTTTGAAAATCCCCTTTGTTGCGATTGATGGTCTCCAACTGCGCTACAGAAAGTTTATCAAGATGTAATCACTGATACGAGCAATGTGCACAGATGGATGGAGTGGGTTAAGGGAGGGGAAACCATGACGAACCAAGCAATGGGAGATTATCAACCCTGACCAAAAGGGATATTTAAAGAGGATTTGAAAGTAGGGTTCAATGACAGCGCAAATGCATCTATTGTGATAAAGACTACTTTGTTAACTGGTACCTTTGTATAGGTTAAAAGTTATTTTACCAACATATGCAATTTGCCTATGTCAAGAAAAAAGTGATGGCCACTTTTCTTTTCTTTTTTTTCTTTTTTTTATTAAAAAAAAAAAAGAAAGAAAGAAAGTTTTTATTAAAAACTAAACTGAATGTGCTGATTTTTGTTCCACAAATTATGGTGCATACATTCATTTTATTATAAAACTGTGAAGGCGTATTTACATGTTGCATATTTATGTAAATATTGACTATGCAGATGTGTGAAACCTTAGTCTATGTTAGTGTGTACTGTTTTTGTGCTTTTCCTGAAGCAAGGCTGGTAGCCAGGGATGGGCTGCACATGGGTGATTTATAGTCCTTAAAACAAGTGCTGGAAATGTAGTTGTTTCGCACTTAGTAAATGAAAACTTTTTTTCAAACTTTTTGTTTTTTGCATTGACCATTATATAAACCAAGCAATAAAGAAATATATTATTCAGTCAATAAAGAACATGAGTTACCTCTTGATAGCTGACTTCCTGCATCACCTTCTTTAATGAAAAGGCTCTATTAATAACCCAGTGTATATTGATTTCATTAAAAGTGCTATAAGAACAATATTAACTATATTAAATATTCAGGCTGAAAAAGAAGGAAGGAAGCTAACCAGTGCATAAGACGGAGTGTGCTGTCAACTTGTTAACACTAACAGCTAATCTGTCTCTACATCTGACAGGCTGTTCTTATCATCTCTGTCCATCAGGCCTGTCATTCAGATCTTAGAACTTTAAAACACTGCAAACATATGTTATTTGCTCAATACTGATGACCCATTGAAAAAGATGTGTAAACTTTTTTAAAGGTTGTCAGTATTGTTTTACATTTCTGATTTTAAAAAGATCATCCATTTTATGTCATTTCCGTTATTTAACCAGGTAAGTCCAAATCTCAATTGCAAGGGACACATGGACAAAAAAGCAGCATCAGCAACACTAACTCAATATAATCCCATTCATTTGAATACATTATTATTAAATAACACAAAAACAATTGGGACTAGATTAATACGTAAGGTATCAAGTTCTGTATCATAAATTTCAAGAAAAGTCTTCAATATTCTTTTTTTTTTTTAAACTCTCTCTTTGTCTACAGGGTCACGGAAGGTCAGGAGCCTTTTCCAGGAGCCTTAGGGCACAGTACACTCTGGACAAGGTCCCAATACATTGCAGGGCATACACACACTACAGGCAATTTCGTAATAAAAAATCTGCCTAATCTGCATGTCTCTGGATTGTGGGAGGAAACTGGTGCACCCGGAGGAAACCTACCAGGCAGGGGAGAACATGCGATCTCCATGCACACAGACCAGAGGCGGGAATCGAACCTGAACCCTGAAGGCACACATCAACTTGGCTAACCACTAAGCCCTTGTGCCGCCCACAACAAAACCAAACAAAGCAAAATAGGTGTTCCCATCTTATGTTTCACGCAAGGTTAAATTACTGCAGTGACTTAAATGACGTAGAATATGACCAAGCAATCTGATTGGTCAATTCGTATATAGCGAAATATTGTTCTTGAGAGATATGACTAAGTTTATTAAGTTTATTCATCTGAAAAAATGTCATATTTCACTGCAGCCGCCTGTCTCCGGAGTCTATATTTAGTGCTTGACGCGGTGGTGTGCCGATGGAGACACAGCCCGCATGTTGTCGCCAGCTTTCTTTTCTCACCGCCCACTTTGTGTTTTCCTGTAAATAAAAGCTGAAAGGGTTGGGCGACATCTTCCGACTTGATCAAAGAGGCTGAAACGGGGTGAATTACTTTTTCAAGGATCTCCAGCAGGTACTGTAGATTTATGTAGCTACTGATGTATAGATGTATAAAACATATTATACGATGATATAATCAATATTTCCTGGTTTGGGCCACTTGTCGGAGCTTATGGACTAATACCGGTGAAAACGTCTGTGTGTATTGTTTTATGTCTTATAATCTGACATTTTCTAACATGAGGCCAGGTTGTCTTGAATCGCTGCTTTGGTTGTAGTTTAACCGTTTAGACACTGTAGATCACAGGCAATTTGTCGCATCACACGTGATGTGAACGCGGAAACGTGACTTTGAATGAAGCTGAGCCTCTCTTGTTAGCCACGCCCGTGCAACGCGCTGATTGGTTCGTCACTTAGCTCGAGCACTGCGTCGGCACGCTCTCGGGTGTTTCTCTTGCCTCCCCTCGGTTCGGTTTGGTGTTCGGTGTCTCTGCTCACCTGAGAACTGGGCCACGTACAGGTGAGTCAGCGCGGCTGGTTTAATACAAGCGTTTTGTTTTGTCCTCTAAGAATAATATTAATACACTTTTTGTTACCTGTGACATGTATAATGGTCTAGATAAAAAAAAGGGGATGTCGGTTTTGTGTGTGTCGTGCTTGGTGTGAACATGTATATCTCGACTACAGTGAAAGTTTATTTATGATTCTACATGAACACTGATTTTTGAAGTGTGATCGATTTCAGATTAATATGAAACTGAAATTAGTTCTGAGAGACTGATTGTGTTGACAGTTGTTTAGTCTTTGTCTATATTTACTATACAGATACTATACTATGCCATACCATACTGTACGTACTGTACTGTTCTTATGCCATACAATACTACAATATTCTATGCCATACTGTACTATACTATACTATTCTGTTCTATGCCATACTCTATTGTACTATACTATACTATACTATACTGTTCTGTATAGTATATATATACTATACATGTTCTGTTCTATGCCATACTCTACATACTATAGAGTATACAGAGTATACTATACATGTTCTGTTCTATGCCATACTCTATTGTAATGTACTATCCTATACCATACTATACTATACTATACCATACTATACTATACTGTTCAATCCTATGCTATATTATGCTATACTATACTGTTCTTTGCCATGAGATACGATACTAAACTCTTCTATGCCAAGGATCCTAAACCGTTCTATTCCATACGATACGATACGATACTAAATTGTTCTATGCCATATGATACGATACTAAACTCTTCTATGCCAAGGATACTAAACTGTTCTATGCCGTACGATATTATACTGTTCTACGCCGTACAATACGAATTTACACTATACTATACCATACTTTACAAAACTATACTATTCTATACCATACTATACCATACTTTACTATTCTGTTATGTGCCATACTATACCATACAAAACTATACTGTTCTATGGCATACTATATAATATGATGCTATACTGTTCTATGCCATACTATACTGTTCTATGCCATACTATACTGTTCTACGCCATATGATATGATACTAAACTATCCTGTTCTACGACATATGATAAAATATGATCCTATACTGTTCTATGCCATACAATAAAATACGATACTATACTGTTCTATGGCATACGATACAATACTGTACTGTTCTATTTTATACTATACTATACTATACTATACTATACTGTCCTGTTCTATGCTATGCTATTCTATACTCTACTATACTGTTCTATACTATAATATACTATTCTACGTTAAAATATGGTATATTATGCTATGCAATACATGCTATACTATACTGTACTATACTGTTCTATGCCATACTATTCTATACTAGAATATACTGTACTAGAATATATTATACCGTACTATAATGGCCTAAAATTAGTGTTGACGCTAATTGTCAATGTATATTAGGTGATACACTGGGGGGTTTGATGCTCTACATGCTGTACACCTGAGCTTTAAATACATAACCTTGAGTCATACAGCTCCTCTGTACTCCAAAAGTTTTTTTCTTTTTTTTTTGTGATATACAGTAGATGGTTATAGGTTATATATGCTTTAGGTTCTTGTAAATTATATTGAAGAACGATTGTAAGCTGTAACATTCATTGAGTAATCTAAAATTGGTTTTTATGGAGGAAGACAGGTTTAATGATTTCTTGTTTATTATTGGCTTTTGTGTCCTAATGGCTTGATTAAATAGAGCCAAGTGATAAGAAAATCCAGAATTTCCAAATCACAATTAGCATAGGAATATAAATTCTGCACCAAATAAATACCTGTTTAATTACCTTTATCTTAGATTAAAGGTCGACATTTGTACTTGTTTGGATTGATTTTTTACAATCTTGTATGCGTGTCCAGTCCACTTGCTTAGGTCATCAATACCTGCTTGTTGATGAATAGAAATTGGTATGTAAGTTGGTTGTGTTAATATATCTTGTCTGTTTAAGTAGTTTGATTGTAGGTAATTCCACTCATACCACAGACTTGGGATGTCCTGACTCATGACGACGCGTTCAGCGAATAGCTGAAGAATGACTAAACCTGTCTATAAATCTTTTTAAAGCCATCGTTTTTTTTTTTTTTTACTAGGACCGCGTTTTAAATTTAGACGAGTGTCATTTTATCAGATTGAAGAAGACGATCCCTCCACTAAATAAAGGTGCTATGGAGATGCCCTTTGTTCCTCTGCACACTATCATGCAGTACTGCCTCTGTCAATGCAAACCAATCAATTAATTTAAGCAAGAACTTTATGGAAGAACTTAACTGATCATTCACTGTATTATGAAATTTAAATTGCATGAAATTTTCTAAAAATGCTACGGATGTATTGGGGAGAAATGGAGAATTACCTTTTTCTCCGTTGTCCAAGATTTTCACCCTTCAAGGTCTTTACCATGTTGTAGCCAAAAGGAGACAAGATTAGGCAGTGCCTGTGGACTTCATTGAGCAGCACACAAAGGTGCTTTGTATGTAATTTGAAGTTATAGCCAGGTCACATGAGGTATGTATGTCAAACCTGTTTCACGTTCAGAACACTGTTGCATATAGAAACAATTTTAAAACCATCTTGAACGGCTGCATCATTGGCTTAATCATAAAGCTTATTCATACAGGTACAGTGTATTCACACTTCTTCATTTATTTTTATAATTTAATAACATCTCATGTAGTCTAGATTCGTTACACGTGAACTGAAATATTTCAACACTTTTTAGTTTTAATTTCAATGATTTACGGCATATAGTAATATAGTAATAATAAAAAAATCCAGTATCTCAAAATATTAGAATATTTCATTTTGAGTTTACGTAAATTACTTTTCATACAGTATAAATACAGTTTTTCACTAGGACTAGTTTTATTACATGCAACCACAATGATGGGGAAGACTGCTGACTTGAAAGTTGTCTAGAAGACGATCATCGACGCCATCCCTAAGGAGTGTAAGCAACAGAAGGTCATTGCAGAAACCACTGGCTGATTGCTGTATCGAAACATATTAATGAAAGTTGCCTGAAAGGGAAAATGTGCACAAGCAACAGGGATGACCACAGCCTTAAGAAGACTGTCTAAAACTAGAGTTTACAGTGAGCCTGGGGTCAGTGCCTCCACACATGAACATTTTCAGGAAATGGGGTACAACCGTTGCATTCCTAATATCAATCCGCTCCTGAACCAGAGACAACATCAGAAGCATTTCATCTGGGCTAAGGATAAAAAGAACCGGGCCATTGCTTAGTCCTCATATTTATTTTTTTATTTTTTAATTTACATGATATATTCACATTTCACAGACGTGCACTATATATACAGTACACTTTAATCAGAATTGAGAGCTGCAGTTTGTAACATGTATTACCTACCCATTTATCTTTGAAGACTCAATCAGCACCATCGTTTTGGCTTTCAGCAAATGAATATCAGATAACCTAATCTGATAAAAAGTTTTTTCTTTTGACAGGTCATGTAAAAATCATGTATATTTTTCTATATTGATCTGTAATAAATTAAATCCTCAGTGCTTTCGTTTTTGCATAAGATTATGAATGGCATGGTAGCTTACGGGAAAATTCCACCAATACCTGAAACCTTGAATGGAATTACAGAGTAATCATCTGTTTCGAAGCGCAAGTTCGCGTTAGGTATGCTGAGTGACACAACTGTTAAGCAAGTTAATCTGTTTTCTCAAGTACCCTCTGCAATGCAGTTATTTCCCCTTTCTAACCTTGTTTATGTAATGTCTTTAGGTATACTGTAAAGTGATAGCACTGTCGCAATCTGTCATGTCAGACATGACTAGTTTGAGATTTATAGGCAGGGTTTGTGAGTAAAACTTTTTTTTGTAGGTGGATAGTTGATTGATTGATTGGACTTGATTTAATTGATTGAGAAATTGACAAATTAAGACGTAATAAACCAAAATCTTTAAATCTGGCATGCAATTTACTAAACCAAAATGTACTCTTCATGCCAGTGCAACTCACAAAACACTTTTGCCTTGACCTGGGATCTGCAGAAAGGTTAAAGAACAAGTTAAAATAATTGTGCTTTGCACATTTTGCTCATTGTTACCTTCTATTACAAATAGCCAGCACTGTTATGATCATAAATAATTATGTGTGGCATAAACAGCTACTCCTGTACATCACCACAAACACATGTTCATTATCATACACCACCCCCGGAAAAAAAAAAGCAAACCGTTGCTATACCGATAACAACTACAGCAACATCTGTGTTCAGCTTAAAAATGAGCAATTACGGTTATGTATAAAAGTTCTATTTTGTTGACATCCACTTTCACTCACATGCTGCTTTTATACAGTAAGAACACATGATCCCCTGAATATGCATGGAATTATCTAATCAGTCAATCATGTCGCAGCGCAGTCTGTAGTATTGTAAAAAAAAAAAAAAACACTAATGAGCAGCCATACTGCAGACAGAAGTGTCTTCCTGATGAGAGTGGTATGAGGAGAATTCGCCGAGTGTAATGACCTGACAGGAAACGGCCGTTCAAGTCAAACCGGGACTTTTGGTTATGCAGAAAAATAGAAAACAGTTTTTATTCCCTTATTTCTATATAATCCCCTGCAACACTAATGCGCTTATCCCAAGGTAGAAGAAGGTTTTCTCATTTCGTTGAAGCCATAAAAGAATAGCCTGCTTCACGTTTGAAACTCTGGCCTCCCAGGAACACCAGACATGTTGAAATGGCTTCGAGCGAGGTCAGGACTGTACGGGGGATGTGGCAATAACTCCCAGCCGAGTTCCTGTGAGTTTCTTGTGAGTTGCAAGTTGCCAACCAGTTATCTTCTACGATTTTCAAGGATCTGGCGTTCCACTCGTAAATGTTCTTGCAGTGGGTTCTGGGCCACCTCGGCTTGGATCATATGGCCTTTTTTTTTTTACTTTTGCGCCATTAACATGTTTTACTGCGTCTTCTTTACTGGAGTCTTCTGTAAGTGTTAGTCAGTTTCATCCACGAGAAATTTCATCACAATCTGCTTTTCCATTGTTACATAAAGACAGTTGCACACCATTTTGCCCAACATGCAATTCACATGGCCTGACATGCTACCACCACCATGCAATAATAAGGGACATGTGTCACTTACCAGCATGACTATCATTTTCATTATTCTGCACAATAAGGATTTAAAACTTGGAAAAGCAGCTCAAAACGGAAAGCCCTAAGGCTGAAGGGTTATAGTAGTACAAAACCAGAGAGGAAAAATGTCATCTTACCTTCTGATCTTTAGCTGTACAGGTTGGGTGAATCACTGGGTCATCTTATATTCCTAACATTTATGTAGTTTTCTGCTGTTGTTGCTTATTAGCATAATTATGTGACATTTTGTGTGTTTGCAAATGTTTGTGTATGTACATGTTTTTTGTGCCTGAAAATCTTACAGCAGATGAAGATGTTGAGGTTCTCTTTGGGCGTGATGAGGATGGATAGGATTGAGAATAAGTTCATCAGAGGGACAACCCATGTTGGATGTTTTGGAGAAGTCAGAGAGGCCAGATTGAGGTGGTTTGGACATGTTCAGAGGAGAGATTGTGAATATATCGGTAGAAGGATGCTGAGGTTGGAACTGCCAGGCAGGAGGTCTAGAGGAAGACCAAAGAGGAGATTTATGGATACAGTGAGAGAGATCATAAAGTTAGTTGGCGTGAGAGAAGACGATACAAAGGATAGGGTTTGATGGAGGCTGTGGCGACCCCTAAAAGGGAACAGCCGAAAGACAAAAAAAAGAAGAAGAAGAAGTAGTTTCTGTAAGCCACCCCCTCCCCCCTTTTTTTCTTCTTCATCTTCATCCTGAAGCTCCTGACCTCTATCTGAATGATCTCATGTCAAGCACATCAAAAGCCCATCCCACACACCGTTCAGCCAATACCATTTGTTAAATTTAACGTGGCATGGTGTGAACCACCCAATTTGTGGGGTAGACTAGAAACTTGGATTTAACAAGTCAGAAAGTGCTCTTGGTTAAGATGTCCTGCGAAGTGTGTTGAGCTTGATGTTATTTCATGTTTCACCAAAGTACATAACCTTCAAAGTCACAAAGCCATCAAGGTGAAATGAAGAAGAACCAGAATCTTCCCAGATCAGTTTTGTGACATTGAGAGAAATTTTTTTGTCAGTCATCAATGCTGAAGGCAGTTCAGGTTTTTGATGTTGTATTGAGAGTAAAGCCAAGAATGAGGAGGAGAAGAAGAATGGGTTGGCAATTTCCTGCGAGGCCTGCTTGCCCGATTTTTAATTTTTTAATTTTTTTCCTTGTAGGTAGGTGGAGATTCGGAGAAGGGAGCAGCCATCTCATGCTCTCATTCTCTCAAAGACTTGTCTATCCACTAGGGTTAGAGAGACTGGTCTGACAGGATCTGGCTGTCTGAGAAACCGTACTGTTTGTATTATAAAGGTAAGCGCGTGTCTTTGGAGACAGAACACCTGATACCCTCAACGGTGAGGGGTCTCCGTTAGCTTGGCCATTTTGGAATTCTAGTAGAAAGACCTAGAAGTCTAGTTGAAATTATTATATTTAGGAACTGATTGTGTCTTGATTTGAGAACTGAAACAAGAAGTAACACCTTAACTAAAAGTCACCTGGAATAAAAGTCCTTGAACTTATTCTTCAAGTCTTTTCTTCAGATTTTGCTTCCAATGAATCAGACTTTTTCTTGTATCTTTAACGTAGCCTTGAGCCTTCGTAATTCTCTCTCATTTTCAGTCCGGTCCCTGTACCTGACCAGTTCCAGAGGAATGTTTTTGTTTGTAAGGCCACACAGTGACCTATGAATCACTCAAGTTAAAATAAAAGAAATTTAAGGCACAAACCAACGAGAAACGGGTGCAGATGATCAGGCCAGTGATTAGTTTACTGGTGATGCTGAAGGCTGATTGGTTGGGACCAATGAGAGGGGAAATGAGGTCGCTGCTCTGGTTGTTACATAAACATTTCTTCATGTTCCTTTGATTTAATATACATTATTTAATTTCATATGAAGAAATGAGGGGTGGCTTAAAACTTTTGCACAGTACAGTAAGTTTTGTCTGGACCTCATCACCAAGTCAAAGGTCACACATTGAAAGAAAAAAAAAATGGAATAAGTAAGTTAGCATTTTTATTGTAGCTCAACATTTGTTTGAGTCCTACCTACTTCTTTACGGAGTCTCCTACAAGCCATTAGTGTGGGTTTTGTTCTTCATGTAAATGTTTTCTTTGTTAAATTAATGAGGCAATTGTTATTATTGTCTTCCACAGTTTCAAGAAGTCATCCTCACTACCGTCACCAAGTTTGCGTGTGATTTAGGTCGTCTGCATGCCCGTTGCAATTCCAGATTAACTCACTCACCTGGTGACTTCTCTTTTTAATGGTGATTATGGGCGAGTCAATGTGAACACATTGCAATTGGTAAAGTCATAAAAGATAAGAGTCATGCCCACACTAATGCACATGGTACTGTATTATTGCTATAAGTTCTTGTCCCTCATGCTATTCTTTTACATTTCTTTTTATTTTCTATTCTCATTTATCGTATGATTATTTGATGAATGCTGGCCCAAGCGGTGGCTTATTAGTAGCCGCTAACTAACCAAAGCCTGAACAGTGGCACGCTTTGAGGGCAGCTTTGTGTATTTAGGGAGGTGAGTGCCGCTCTGGATGTTGCTTTGTGTTTGAGGGCGTGTTTCTGTGTCGCTTGTGCTGCTTAGGGTAGCCGGCACAGAACAATAGGCTCCTTCATGATAACAGAGTAGCTACTGATTTCTTGCCCTGCGCTGACGAATAATCCTATGGACGCAGGCCGGGGTGAAAGCCGCGGGTCAGGCCACGGTCCACGGCTTACTGTGGAGAGGAAGGACACCAAGGTGGGTGGGTAAGGGTGGGCCGGGAATGTCTATTATTTAAACCAATTTGTTAGCAGGATTCATCTCTTTCCTGTTAAAAAGGGCCGATCTGCCACAGTAGGACTTTTCCTGCTGCTTACTTACTCCTGCGCATGCACACACAGCTGCTTTTTTTTCTCCCCCATCCCTCTTTTTCTCTCTCTCTCTCTAAGCCAGTTATTCATCCACTGGGTGAGTCAGAGTGGGAGGAGTCTCCGAGGTCAGCAGTACCAGTCACCCTGTTGAATCTCACTTTTTTTTCCTTCTCTCTGTCTCCCTCTCTTTCTCTCAACTTCTCCTTTCTCTCTCTCTCTCTCTCTCTCTGTCTCTCTCTTTCTCTCGCTCTCTCTCTCTCTGCCTTCAAACGTTCCCTGTTACTGTTCAGGCCGTGCTTTCCATCTGACCTGGGAGAACAATAACTTGACGGGAGTCCTGGCCCACCAGCACTCAGCAGCAGGAGCAGCCCCTGAGAAAGAAGTTTAAGTAAGGTGAGTGGAACGTTTTAACTTTAACTACAGTTTAAGAAAGATCTGATCGATTCTTACTTTATAAGTTTTCCTAATCTTGAGCTCACTTCTTAAAGTTTGAGGAGCGCAATGTTTAGGAACACTCCTGGTCGGTTTTGCTCGACTACGTTTAGTTTGCTAGAAAGACAAACACTACTTCTTTAAAACAGACACGCCCCATTTAACAGAATGCCGGTCTGTGTGTTTGCCTGGTTGCCTCAATTCTCTGGGATATCCACCCCCTCCCTACGTTCATCATTAACTCCAAACCATCTGCCGTTTTGTTGTTTTTTTTTTTTTTTCCTTTTCCATTGCATGATTCATTGACAGGATACTTGTCACAGCAACTTACTCTGAGCCTCGCCTCTAATTTTGGGCTTTGGCTGTAGCAATCACACAAACCGGACTGGCTTTGAACTTGAAACTGTAACTTGACAGATGTGCTTCACTGCTAGATCTTTTGTGATGTCTGGTTTCGGGATCTGCTGACTTGTTTTTGGGATTTTTCTTTTCTTTTTTTTTTTTACCCAAATGGACCAAAATCACATGACAGGCATGTGAGCAAGGGAGGCTCTGTCTCTGGCAGTGTCCTTTCACGCCTGCTGGTGAACTCTAACAGTTTGAATTAAAAGACCAGTTTAAAAAATATGGGCTGTACATTTAGTTTTTTTTTCCTCATTTTTCCTCAAAACCGTACATTAACCTTGAACAAGACTACCCTATTAAACAGTCCATTAAAGCACTAAATGAGTAGGTATGTTATTTAAGATGGCTTACTTCTGAGTCATTCACTAAACACTAGTCCTACTACATGAAGTTTCTGTGTGGGTTCGCTCAGCATACGCTAAAGCCGCAGTCTGCAATTTTAGGCAAGCCTTTTTTTGTGGGTGTAGATGCTGGGTGTGATTGGTAGTAAGTCCTCTCTGAAGTTTTTCCCACATCCATTAGTGTGTCCTACAAGGGCGCATAAAAACCTGCCCGGAATCGTCTTGCAAGAACCTTGCTTATAGTGTTGCGGGTAAAACATTAACATCCCTTTCCTCATGATGTGGTTTAACTTCTTATTAAGGACGTCTCATAACATCTGCTTAAGCAGCGAGAATATTATTCGGGTAATATAATAACCATACGAATGTACTGGACGATTCCTCGCGAAGAGGAAGTGCTCACACTTCACCACGTTTCCGCTTCTCTGCATTGTGTCACATGAGGTCTCATTTTATGTGACTTGCTCTGTCATAATGAAATACTTCCCTTTTATGCCGTGTTGATATAAAGTGTTGGTCAGAGCGCCTGACGAAGTGGCCCTGAAGCAGCCCGGGTTATTGGTCCCAACAGTAGCAGCTTCATAGTGACCTCCTAATCAGTAACCCTGACCTTTAACCCCTTAAGGTCATCACTCACCAAGAGTTTAGTGTTTTAAGTCTTGGGGACCAATAGTGAGCTAATGACATTTTAGATAGTCGTAAATCTGATCAATATTGCCCAATGTTGGGTAATAAGCTCTCCTTTACACATGGGTGGGTATGGTATGACATCATTAGGTTAATCTCGGCCCGGTGTTTGTAAAGTCAATATGGTCTTCTTGTGAAACCAGGACACTGAGTAACTTATAAAGCTAAGGAATGCCATTGTTCTTTAACCTTCACGGGTGAATCCGAGAGGATCCGTTACATACTGCAGGTTCACTTGCACAAATGCTGACTAGTGATTTTAAATCTAGTTACAAATATGGAGGTGTAATGACACTCTCATACGGGCCTACAGTATGTCAGAGATTCCAGCATCGATCCAGATAACGCTTGGGTGAAACGGTCCAGGAAACCAAATCAGACTCCGCGCATGAACAGACGTGGTGCTTTGCTCAGACGTCAGGTGCCGTTGACCTAAAAGTCATACAAATAAAAATGAATCATAAAGTGGTTAAGCTACAATGACCAATAAACCGAACGGTCTACATGTTATTTTAAAACCTTGTACTTAATTTTATTACGTTATTGTGTTATTAATCTTACCACACAAACTAATATATTCCCATTTCCCAGATGCAGGATTATAAAAAACTTTTCGAAAACTGTTTGTTACCTGATTGCCTTAGATATCGCTGGTCTTCAAGGTTAAAGCTTTAAGAACAATAAAACTAAATGAAAACGGCACGGGTGGACCTTTGTCCTTGGTGCGACCGCGTTTTACTAACATGCGACATGTCATGATGGAGGTACTTTCGTGTGATTCTAGACATGTTTGTATTTTCCGTACCGAGTCACTAGTATACGTAAACTCCAGTCGATGGAAGATGAATGGCTCCCGTCAAAAGTGGAAGCAGATGGTGACTGGTTTCAGAGATTATCAGTTAGATGCACAGAGAGAGAGAGAGAGAGAGAGAGAGAGAGGCATAATGGTTGGCTAGTCCAGAGCCAGTGATGTAGGAGGTTGTGGAATGTGGCTTTACAAGGGTGGACTCCCATCTGTGTGGCGCACATCTGCTGGCACTGACTTTTCCATGCATATGGGACGCACATTTCTTTCTACCCATCACTCCACGTCCGACATTGCACTCGGCCACACCTGCTTCCCTCCTCTGTTGACCTTAAACATTGCCATGACTCAGCCAGTGCGATAAGGACAGCCTGCCTTTCACAACAGTCTCAACTGCATTGTGTTTTTGAAGCATGAAAAGGAGAGTGTATCGACTCCTGTAAGTTTTTTTCTTGTGTGTGTGTGTATAAAAGGCATGCCATATTTGTCCTCAATTCTCAACACACAAGCTGTGCCCCTCCCTCCGTGATCTCTAGCAGGAGCTCCTCCCTGTCGTCATCACACCATGTCTGCCGAGAGGAAGAAGGGAACGGATGTCTACAGGGAGGAGGGATATGCGCGAGCGCAGAGTCACTAGTTAACTTTTTTTTTTTTTTCTTCACATGACCGTGACAAGTCATTATGACTATCGTAGACTCCTCATTGAGGGTGTTTTCAAATTACACAAAGTGCTCTTGGAATAGAATAATGTCATGTAATGTGATGTAATGCAGACGCAGTACTTTTAAGATGGACTTTTGTTTTTATTTCCACAGATTTTGCACTAGCCCGAGATACTTGAGAAAGTCGAGAAAATGCTGGAGACGGTCAAAGACAGAGTGCTGGAAATGTACGAGAAAATCTTAGCAGGAAGAGGTATGCGTGCAGTTACGGATTAAGCCCTTGAATATGACATGATAAGATCATTTTCAATTCTATAATATCTTTTTTTAAGTATGTAGAATCGGTAAACTCTGCTTATTAGGGTTTCTTCATGCACAATGCTGAAACATGCCTTATGCTAAACAGCTCAGTTTGAGTCTTGAACAAACATTGCCTTGTTGTTGTTCGATACAGTACATCTCAATGTCATTGGCAAATCTATGTACCAAACTCAAACCCAGGCTAATTTAGGCTCTAACACGCGAGCAAATCCGATTACAGGCCGAACAAAGAATCTGATTCGGTTACTTGAACTATGCAACGCAGGCACTCGGGATAAAAATCGGATTTAGGAACTAAATCAGATTTGCCATGTTATGTGAACAAAGTCTAAATGCCTTTCTCTGCTTTGGCATCTTCCCGTATCAGACCCACGGCTGAGGGGCTACCCGCTGATGGACAGTCCGGTCAACATGACGGCCATTCTGCTCGGCTATCTCTTCTTCGCACTGTACGCAGGCCCTCGGATAATGGCCAACCGCAAGCCCTTCGAGCTGAAAGGCGCTATGATTTTCTACAACTTTTGCTTGGTTTTTCTGTCTAGCTTCATTGTATATGAGGTGAGGCAAAGTGCTGGAACACTCTGCTAGTTTAATCAAAGTGCAATTCTATTGCCACACATTACAATTAACGTATTATAAGTGGCTTATAAATTGTATTTTATTTTTATTTATTTATTTATCACACTGTCGGAGGATGATAATGACGGTATTTCAAAGCCAGCGTAAACACACAAAAACTTGTTTAAACCACAGGTACATGTACAATGTTTTTGGGGGATGGAAGGAAAGTGAAGGAAAACCTACTGAGACACGTGGAGAACATGCATAAAAACTCTACACAGAGCTCAAAATTCTCTAAGTCCATAATCTATCCTACTTATCCTATGTAGGGTCACAGGAGGGCAGGAGCCTATTTGGGGGATCTTGGGGCACGAGACACCTTGTACATGCAAACTCCACACACACACACACACACACACACACACCGATCATAGAGAAGACTCAACGCCTAGCCCTGGAGGAGCAAGGTGTCAATGCTAACCACTAAAGCTCCATGCTGAAACATTTTGTCCCACGATAGTAGCAGTACAGTTGAAATGCGTGCCAATGCTACCAAATAAATGATTCGTTTGTTTAACTACAAAATATTAACATGCAGATCAGAGAAAACAAACAATGTTTTTCTATATATATATATATATATATATATATATATATAAAATGTGTTGTTTTTTTTTGTTTTGTTTTTTGAGCCGGATGAATAAATTTTTAGGTAGTCGTTGACCTTTTTTTATTGAACACCATTAGCTCTGATCATAACACATATAAACATGTAGAACCCCTTACCTGGTCAGGATGGTCACACGACATGATGCAAAATTTTGTGATTTGATAAAATGATGATTTGCATTTTGTTGGCGCTACAATTTTGAAACATGAGGATTATTATTATTATTTTCTTTTTTAAGTAATGCCTTTGCATATTCTGCTCCTAGTTCTTGATGTCAGGATGGCTTACAGGATATACGTGGAGATGTGACCCTTGTGATTACTCCAACAGTCCTCAAGGACTCCGGGTAAGATGTGATATCTGATCAAATAAAAAAAAAGCATATCTTCTTCTTTCTTTCATTTTTTTTTTAATACACTGCATTACATATTAAATATTAACTTTTTATCCGTAGATGGTCAGAGTGGCCTGGTTGTTCCTCTTCTCAAAGTTCATCGAACTCTTAGACACTGTAAGCTCAGTGTTTTACACGCACACATACTGTATATAAATGATATTTGAGTTTGTCTCGGGCGTTCAGATTTGTCCGTAATTTACTCTGGTTGGTGTTTGTTCAGGTGTTTTTCGTGCTACGTAAAAAACACAGTCAGATTACGTTCCTGCACATCTTCCATCACTCCTTCATGCCCTGGACCTGGTGGTGGGGCGTCAGCTACGCTCCTGGTGAGTGATCAGTTACATTACGGTCTCGGTTTGTTTGTAGGTTCCAGGAGTGCCAGTAAATGTGACTCTGTGAATGTCTGCGCAGGTGGAATGGGCTCATTTCATGCCATGGTTAACTCGGTCGTCCACGTCATCATGTACTTCTACTACGGCCTCTCGGCTGCAGGACCACGCTTCCAGAAGTACCTCTGGTGGAAGAAATACATGACCGCCATCCAGCTGGTAATTATATTAATTGAGTCTTACTAGTGATTTCTTTAAGGGTCTGCTTTGCTTTGCAGAGGTGAGAGGGAAAGAAAGAAAATGAAGGGAAGGAAAGAAAAAATTTGCTGCTTACCAGAACAGAAAGTTGTGAAAATGGTGTGGAATTAAGAACTGTGCTGTTTAGTCTAGCTTTTCTGCCACCTAGATTTTCCTACCACCTCTTAGCTCCATAAAAATTTCTACGCATAACCTCCATAACATTCATTGGCTAGCTTAGCTGAAAAATTTAATGTATTTCTAGATATTGCTGCAACATTGGAAGAAGTTTATTTCTGAATATAGTGTCATTTAGAGCAAAAGTTGCCGGTGTGTTTTCTTTAATACAATAGGAATTCCATTGTTCTGATGATCTAAAGATTGAGAACCAAAAATTCCAAATCTGTCTGAGGCTCTTCCAAAAAAATCACTTCAGGTCCTGTTCCTTCAAATTTTTGTTGTTGTTGTTGTTACATAATAATAATGAAGGAAATACAAAGACATTTGCCTGCCTTTAGCTTTGACTACGGAGCACAACATGAAAAATGATTCCTCATGCTCCCAGAACCACTCTTTTACAACTAAATCCTGGAATATGCCCGTACCATGAGGAAAGAGAAACTCTATAGATGTGATAACCTGGTCATTCAGTACATTCAGGTCGTCAGCCAACTTCATTTTATTGCAACGTTGCTGAGCCTAGAGCTGAGCGTCTGACCCAACCACAGATCATAACACTGTCCCCAGAGGCTTGTACAGAGGGCACTTTGCATAATGGATGCATCGCTTCAAGCGCTTCCCTTCTTACCCTGACGCGCCCATCACTCTAGTATAGGGTCAGTCTGGACTAATCAGACCACTTAACCTTTTTCCATCGTTCCAGAGTCCAAACTTTATGCTGCTTAGCAAATTGAAGCCCTTTTTTCCTGCTGTTTTCTTCTGTCCACACAGTCATTAAACATTGCTGTGATTTCTTTTCGCAGCTATTCTTTTTAAAATGATGAAATGATGAACAATTATGAAATAATGGTCTCCCTTTTTTTTTTTTTGTGGCGACATTTCTTATGTGAGGTTGACTGTTCAGCACTATTGTATTTATTACTATTGTATTTGTATTGTAAGATTTTAATAATATCTTGGGCATAATCATCATTCATTTCATTTTGATTTCATACACCTCATCGTATTGTGTGCTTCCAGGTGCAGTTCGTGCTGGTGTCGCTTCACGCTACCCAGTATTACTTCATGTCCAGCTGTGATTACCAGTTTCCCGTGATCCTCCACCTCATCTGGATGTACGGCACCTTCTTCTTCATCCTTTTCTCCAACTTCTGGTACCAGGCCTACGTGAAAGGCAAGAGGCTGCCCAAGAGTACCGAACAGACGAGTCAGAAAGGCAAGGCCAGAGCTGTTCTGTCCAACGGCAAGGCCAAGCCCGTCGCTAACGGAGAAACGGTCATGACTAACGGCAATGGCGTACATCACGAGAACGGCCTGACCAACGGGAAGAAGCACTACGAGAACGGAAGTGCTCACAACGGTAAGATGAAGAAAGCCTAACATCCGAGAGAAGAACATCCAAAACGTATGACCACGAGTGCCTGCATAAAACGCCATGGATTCCAAAGAGTGTTTTGGAACTGTTTTTCCTTCAGCCTGTCATTTTTTGTTTGTTTGTTTGTTTGTTTTGTTTTTTTCTGTTGATTTTCTTTATTTTGTAGTTTTATGGTGCACAAATACATGGGGAGATGAATGAGTCTGGGATCCCTGTTTGTATTCTTTTCGTTTGTCATTAATTTTAATTGTTAATATAAAAATAAATAACGAGCACAATATATGAAGAGAAGAGATGATAATTTAATGACTGGCTGTGTTCTTCACTGACCGTGCTCATCTTGTCCTGAGCAAATGCACTCCTCCCCTCTTTACCCAGACTCCCAAGTGACCAACCACATTGTACATTTCTCTTCAGACTACTTGACCTCCAGCTGTAAATACTGTAGGTTTACTTGTCAGCACTAATGGGATTGATAGGGCTCTAAATTTTTTTTTTTTTTTTTTTGTTACTGAAGATTCATTGACTTCATATCAAAAAATAAATAAATTCAGTTTTAAGACAGTGACTCATGGTTATTCCTTTTTGTTTTTATTTTCTGGTATTTGCATAACATCTTACAAGGCGCTCTTTACATGTCCTCAAACAGTATGTACATCATTTCACAATTCATATGACAGGGTGTTGAAGGTTGTTAGTGGAACTTGTTCAAAGCAGACAGAGCTGGTGCTTTCATATTAGTGGGTTGCGCAACGTCTCATTGTTTCGGAGTGTGACCACTGCATGCTTTCAGATCCTGCAGTAATCTCGGCTATGTCAAATATGTGGGATGACAACAAGATCTCCATTCTCTTTAGCTGAAAAGGAGACTCAGCAAACAGTCTAGTGTGTGTGAGTGTATGTGTGAGCGGGGGAGAGAGGGAAAGTATGTGAGAGAGAGAGAGAGAGAGAGAGACAGTGTGGATGTGTGTGTGTGTGTGTGTGTATATATATATTAGAGTGAGCGTAAGCGAGAGAGGGAAAGTATGTGAGAGAGACACTGTGTGTGTGTGTGTGTATATATATATATGAGTGCAAGTATGTGAGGGTGTGTGTGTGTGCATGTGTGTTTGTTTTTCGAGAGAGAGAGAGAAAGTGTGTGTGTGAACCGGGAAAAGTGTGTAAGGGTGTGAGAGGGAATGCACCTCTAAAAGAAAGAGTGTAGAGAAAAGGGCAAGCGAGTGTGTGAGAGAGAAAGTGTGTGTGTGTGTGTGTGAGGGAGAGAGAAAAGGCTGAAAAAAAGGGAAAAGTAGGCTAGTGAGTACAGTGAGTGGAGGACGAGAGCTTGGTGCCGTGTGTGGTGAGGGATGATGTAGGTCAGGGGTCAGGCCGCCGCCTCCTTCTGCTTCATGTGCAGGTGGAACAGAGGAAGTTAAAGCTGCTGTTTGTTTTATCCGCTGATGATAATGCTGTTTGTACAGTGACGCACGAGGAGAGAGAGAGAGAGTCTGTGGTGTATATCTACAAACCAGCATCTGGATCGGCAGCACAGATTCACCATGAAACGCCCTTATTGTACTTTAGCTAAGGAAGACTGAAAGCAAAACTAAGTCATGCGAATTAATTCTGTCCATTCAGCTAAAAGCGGAAATCTTTTTCTCTGTCTCCTCTGGTCATGGTGATGCTGAGCATGCGATTTAGCCTGCGCCAAACCCATCCTACAGTCAGAGTCAAAAAAACTAAAACAAAACAAACAAAAAAAAAACTTTATGGCACCTGAGAGATGAAATGCTGCCTACTCCTCTACAACAAAGCTGCACAGCGACCAGCGGAAAATATTCGACATGGCTCAGTCTAGACCAAATCTAATGGCTGGAGTTTATGGAACCATCGTGGACAGGATCGATCTGAGAGAAATCTGGGTTATTATTTATGAATACAGGTCTTAATAATCGCCGTCGTTTATTCTTTCCAGTCTTCGAAAATGTATGTGGAGACGAGTTTGCGCCGGGTCTGCGGCATCCAGGAGCGCGTCGCGTTATGATCGCGGTTTCAGCGGGTGACGTCTACGCTATGTCCTCTAGGATGTAAAAAATGAGCTCGAGCTGAAGAGCCGCGTGTCCGTGTCGCTGGCACACGCTCAGTACAACTGCACTTAGGGACTGGTTCAGACTGTCCTGGTAGTGCAGCGGCAGAGGCTGGCCGTTACTGCCTGCCAGGAACTCCATCTGGAACACACAGAACACACCGATCTAGCGAGCTCATTCGAACTGATTTGAGACACACTCATGCCAACTTTGACCTCTTATTGAATGACTTTTGTATATACTGTACATATGCTGCTGAGGTCAAATCATATGCCATTTCAAATACACACAAACACAAATATCCAAATATAACTTTATATATGATATTTACCTATCTAAGTCTTAGGCACCCTGTGTTTTTAAGTACAAGGACTTTATTATTGAGTTAGTGTGAACACATTTGCCCTGAGATGGATTGGCACCCTGTCGAGGGTATATCCCGCCTTGTGCCCTGGCATAGGCTCCAGGCCCCCCGTGACCCTGAACAGGATTAAGCAGTATAGATGATGAGTGAGTGAGTGAAAATATTTCTGATTTTCAAACATCAGTATTCCACCAGAAGAGTTTACACTCTTTCACTTCCTGAGAGCCTATCACAGGAAACGTAGGGCACCCTGGACAGGGTGTCAATCCATTGCAGAGCACACACACACACACACACACACACACACGTGCCTAATCTTCTGCCACTGGGAGAAAACCCACCAAGCACACAGAGGCTGAATCGAACCTGGCTGGGAATCAAACCCGGATCCTGTAAGTTAAAGTTTAACTTAAAGAAAACTATCCGTATGGCAGAAAAGAAAGCGGCCCATTATATACTGTACACAATCACTTTTCAGCCTAAAAAAATGGTCTTCAGAAGAACTGTGGGTGGTTCTGCAGGGTGCTTAGTAAAACTTAGATGATGATGCTGTCTACTACATTCGATGACACTGCCTGCTGTTTTACAGAGAGGGACACCCGCGATTCTTTTCAAAGGTAAGGTGCTGGTTCATTCGTTTTTTTGTTTTTTTTACTTTCCGTGATTCCGTTAGTCTGCGCTCACGCGAGTGTCATTAGAGAGATTTAGTTTTTTCCCGTTAAAACAGTGTTTCCGCAGTGTGTGTGTTTGTTGTGAAACTTAAAAAGCGAGGTGGGGGGAGTGAGGAGGAATTTTATTGTGTAAGACTAGGCGAGGGAAGAGACTAATTCCACACACAGACACACACACACACACACACACACACACACACACATACGCACACAAATACACGGCACCTGCGCGCACAAACGGAAACACTTATCTGTTGGGATTTATTTAAACTTTTTTTAAAGGTAAAGTGCAGGTTAATTTGTTTTATTTTTACTTTATATATTGTATTAATTATTTTTTTGGGCTGTGGAACGAATTATTTGGATTTTCAATATTTCTTATGGGAAGATTTGATTTGGTTTACGAGTGTTTTGGAATACGAGCCCGCTTCCGGAATGAATTATGCTCGTAATCCAAGGTTCCACTGTATATATACAGTACAGACCAAAAGTTTGGACACACTTTACTTCTTTTATTGTGTAAAGCTGCTTTGCGACAATGTCAATTGTTAAAAGCGCTATATAAATAAAATTGACTTGACTTGACTTTCTCATTCAAAGAGTTTTATTTATTGTGTTCTTTATTTTGTTCTTTAGCCCAAGCAAGTCTCTTCTGCTTGTTGTCTGTCCTTAGCAGTGGTTTCCTAGCAGATATTCTACCATGAAGGCCTGATTCACACAGTCTCCTCTTAACAGTTGTTCTAGAGATGTGTCTGCTGCTAGAACTCTGTGTGGCATTGACCTGCTCTCTGATCTGAGCTGCTGTTAACCTGTGATTTCTGAGGCTGGTGACTCGGGTGAACTTATCCTCTGCAGCAGAGGTGACTCTTGGTCTTCCTTTCCTGGGGCGGTCCACATGTGAGCCAGTTTCTTTGTAGCGCTTGATGGTTTTTGTGACTGCAATTTTTTCGGACTGACTGACCTTCATTTCTTAAAGTAATGATGGCCACTCGTTTTTCTTTACTTAGCTGCTTTTTTCTTGCCATAATACAAATTCAACCTCTTTGAATGAGAAGGTGTGTCCAAACTTTTGGTCTGTACTCACTCACTCATCATCTGTACCTCTTAATCCTGTATTCAGGGTCACAGGGACCTGGAGTCTATCCCAGGAGACTTCGAGCACAAGGCAGGGGGTACACTCTGGACAGGGTGCCAATCCATCGCAGGGCACACACACACACACACACACACATACACACTCATTCACATACTATGGCCAATTTGGGAACGCCAATTAACTTGACCTACATGTCTTTGGACTGTGGGAGGAAACCAGAGTACCTGGAGGAAACCCACCAAGCACGGGGAGGACATCCACACAGAGACGGAAATTGAACCTGACCGGGAATCGAACCCGGACCCTGGAGGTGCAAGGCGACAGTGCTAACCACTCAAGGGTCCTCGAGGCATTGGCAGGCCAAATATAATTTTCTTTAATTCATTCCTATTTACTTTAGGAAATAACTTTTTTTTTCATACTTTATGATACTTTTTTTTTCTTTTTTTACAATGAAGACATCCTTCAAATTCCTTCAGCAGTTATTTGCATGTGCCTATATGACTTCTGAACTGTTCATGTATGAGTACTGTTTGTATATAATATTTACATCTCAATGTGTTAAACAACTCGGCACATTTTGTTTAAACCCAGCCATTTATCAATCGATCAGAAATATTGGAACATGTGGCTGACAGGTGTTCCTTGTTACCCAGGTTTGCCCTGTTAGATTTATGTTTGAAAAATAGTCTACTCTTGGTTTAAGAGTAGTTTCTGGTTTCCACTTGTAAAAGGGTAAACCAATACGAAGAACAGAGAGCTGTCGATGGGAACAATGTTAGGTATTTTGAATCTGAGAAAAGCGGGAAAATTGAGCAGAGCCAAATTGAGCAAGCGTTGAGTATAGCCAACACAACAATTGCAAATGAAACAACTGGCTAATACTGCTAACAACCAGACATTAACACAGGTTAGCCAATGAAAACAAGAGCAGCTGAATAGAACAGCCCCAAAACAAAAGTCAAAGACATTATCAACAACCTCCAGAAGGCAAGGAGTAGCAACCCACTCAATCGCAACCCACTCATGAGCAGTAAGAATCAGAAGGCCAGTTTGAAGTTCATTAAAAATACAGAGATGCACCACAAAAGTTCTGGAGCAAAAACTGAGCTTTACCAGTGTAAAAGAAAGGCCAAAGTGTGGAGAAAGTAAAGATCTGCTCATGATCCAAACACATGAGCCAAACATCCAAACATCAACCAGTAGATTTAATAACTGCAGTTGGAAATGACCATTCCATATGGCGGACAAGGAAATAAACTGTGCTTCATTGGCGCTGATGTCAATGCTTAAGTAACTTAGTAGCCTTACTGCTGACGTTTGAAAACATCAGTTCAAACTGAGGATCCTAACACTACCAGTCGAACGGGGGGAAAAAATTTGAACCTCTCTTTTCAGTTCAAACTGCTTAGACCGGTCTTGGGCTTGCAGGACTGCTTGAAGAGCAGGCTCGTTCTTCTTTATTAAAGATGGTAGCAGCAGAATGAATTTAGAAGTCTACAGAAACATTTGTTTTTCTGATTTACAGAGACTTGCATCCAGTCTAATTGAGAGGAACTTCATCATGCAGCAAGACGATGACCCGAAACACACTGCAAATACAACAAACGACTTCATTAATGGAATGCTAAATCAATCAGCATGCCTTCACCCTGGTAAGCAGCATTTCACATCCTGAAGAGGAGAATAGAGGGAGAAAACCCTGGAAACAATCAACAACTGATTGTCTGAACAGGTCAGAAAGAAAAAAGAATCATAAAAGACGTTTAATGACATCGGTGGGTTTCCTGCTTAATGGAGATACTGCAAGCAAGGGGTCACCACTGCAGACCAACCAGTCTCAATCTCAATCTCAATCTCAGGTTTTGTGCTGGATGCTCTTCCTGACGCAACCCTTCCGTTCATCTATCCAGGCCCGGGACCGGCACTAACGATGCGCTGAATGCACTGGCTGGGTTTGGGTATTGACACCCAGGCCATCCACATGTCAGGAAAGAAGACTACCAGCAAGCCACCAAGCAAAGAAAATGCAACCAAATATTATAAGTGTTATTCACTTTAGGACTGTCTGTTCCTATACTTTTGCTCAAAAAAAGGTGCCGTCGTTTACCAAATCTACTGTAGATGTCAGTATCAGGAAATGAAAGCTGAAATTCTGATCTATTCCTCTTTTGATTGTTTGATGCAGAATTGGTGTTACTGGAAGAGTTAGCACACGATGCCCTTAAAGAGGTAATGAATATTCATACTGTACACTGGTCAGGTTCATTTGCCACAGCGTCTAGTCAGATTCCGCTCTCCTGGTTGTTTAGCAGTAAGACTTTTTTATATTCAATCTTATTTCTCTATTAATGAATGAAAGCTGTGGTGTGTACTGTATGTGCCCCATAATTTACACATCATTCACATGCATACAGGAATTAAAAAATTAAAAAAGTGTTTGTTTTGTTTGTGTTTGTTTGGTTTGGCATTTTGTTTGGCACACATTTTTACTCAAAGATGGCTGACTGCTGGCCCATCGTGTAATGACTTACACAGAGACTGGCGTATGGAAATGGTTTGCTTAGCATTTGTGGAAGGAGTCTCCAGTGTCAGTCTTCAGAACTATAGACTTTCCAGAATATGTACATAATATTACAAGCTCTATTTTTCATCTTAATACCTCAATAAAATGAAACAAACAAACAAAAAAAAAATTGCATAATGAATAAATAAGTATGATATGTCAATATTTAACAAAACATCACCTCATCATTAGCATGGCCAGGGATCATCAGTTTTATTCTCTCCAAAGCCCCCCCTCCCCCATAAATGCAGTATAATAAAAAGTAGTATGAATATTGCACATTCCGGCACAGCACAGCCGCGTCATTTATTTCAGCAATCGTTCTCACCTTCTGTCCATCCAGTGTGACCCGCAGTGCTAATTTGGTCATACCATCCTCTTTCAGCAGGCTAAGAGAATTGCACAGTGCCAGGCAGAACGCTCGCGCCAGTCGCTCCGTCAGGCGGTTATGATTGGCGTAACTGTTCGGCCCGTTTGACGGCTCCTCCCTCTGGAGAAAGAACACCTGTGGAGTAAAAAAAAACAACAACAACAAAAAAACGTCAATCCACATGACTATTAATAGGAAACAGACATCTCCATGGTAACAATAGTGTGTGAGTGTACCTCTGTCCAACGTATGACCTTTCCACTGGCTCGATACTCTAATCTCTGGTGAGCCTTTATACATGTAATTGATTCCATGGACTTTCCATCAATAGGGCTGATTATGCTGAGTCAACAGAGAGTGGAGACAGGTGGAGGAAGAAAAGAGTAATAAATCCATTGGTGTAGTACAATAAATGTTCATAATTAAACAGGGATAATTTGGTTATTTATCAGCTGAAACCTGCACCACGGTAAGGATCAACCCTACTCTGCAAATACTGTATATATGAGGTCTCACCCTTTATTAAAACGTGGTTCTTCATCCTGCCACCGAATGTGCACATATTCCTGTCTGTCTGATTGGTGGAGTTTGCCACAGGTCAGGGTGTAGTCCCTCATGTCTCGAAGAGCTCGCCGTAACTCCAGCATTGTTTCCATAGTCACTTGAACCAACAATCCATCTGCAAAGAAAAGACTCGTTCTCGGAATGTCAGTGTAAACTGGACTGGATACGAAAGAAAACAAACACTGGTGCAGCAGTCTAAACTGCCATTGTCAAGTCCAAGATCAAGTGATGATCGAATCAATAGGCGGATGAGGCCAAGGCACTTTCAAGTTCGACTTAAGAGGGAGACCAGAAAAGCCGAGACCAAAAGCATTCACTTCTACTAATGACTCTCTAGAAGATGTTATTACAGTATCAAACTTTGTGCATGCATAAAGTCAAACAACTACAAATTTTGATTCATAACCAAGACCATATTTAGAAGTGCAGTACAGTGCAAATGTCTTGAGCCACCACTCATTTATTTTTTTATACTGTATTTTGCTTCCAAAGTGCCAGACTTTCTTGTATTTTTTAAGATAGTCTCGAGGAATAGTTCTCGAGGCTTCCTCAAGGACATTTTGGGTTTCATTTTTGGCCAGTTTTCTTCTATCATCAATGTTTTTTTTGGTTTGTTAAGCCACACAGTGATGTATGAACCATTCAAGCATATCAACCATCCAACTTAAGGCATGAACCAGTGAGAAACAGATGCAAGTGATGACAGATGATCAGGCCGGTGATTAGTACACTGGTGATGCTGAATGCTGGGTGGTTGGAACAGACGAGAGGGGAAATGAGGTCGCTGCTGAGGTTGTTACATAAACAACCGATTTTTAAATTGTACCTTTAGGCACTTTGTACCCTGTCGCAGTAAAACATTTGCTTCCATTTATTTAATATGAAGATATGAGGCGTGGCTCAGAACCTTTACACAATACTATACTGTACCAAAACCAAAAACAGAGACAAGGTCAAGTTCAACTGTCAAGAAGTCTGAGACAGTTTTATTAAACACAATTAAGGCTATAACAAAAAGGGCGACACATCTCAAACATCTAAACATGAGCCAGGAATTGGATGCACAAGCACAATATGTGCCCACACAGTGAGTAGGATGGTGAAGAAAAGAATAAAAAGAGACGACACATCACAAAGGCCATGTTGTAATAAATCAACTGTCAGTCAAACACCGCTCAAACACTACACTTGGCATTATACAGTATATTGTGGCCAGATTAGCTCAGACATTTCAGCATGAGGACTGCAAACAAGGAAAAGCACCCTGTACAATATAGTGGTGAATTACTGATGCTTCAGGGCTGTTTTGTAGCCGGTACAACATTTAGGACCTCTTGTAACAATGGATGGCATTACGAAGGATTAAATCCCAGGAGGTGTTAAACCTGGTTCTAAATAAAGCTATTAAATAATGTGTTTCAATCTCATGTGCATCCAAACGAGCAAAGAAAAGTCTCAGTCTATCAGTCTAAATCCGACTAAAAAAAGCATCTAGAGCATTACAGGAGGAGACTTGAGGTTGAAATGTCACTTATTGTATGCATATATATACACAATACTGTGCAAAAGTCTTAGGCGCCATATTATCTGTAGTACAAATTTTGTTATATAAGTTTATTATGTCTGCATTGTTAGGTACAAGACCATTCCCTACAAAGATACACTAAAATAATGTGACAAAGTTACCAAAAGAACTCCTATTCTCCAGCATGCTCAGTAAAACCTAACAGCTGTTTTATTTAGAATACTGCACACAACTGTATCGAACACTACCGCTTATGTTCAAGCAAAGAGTTTCCACACCAGATATTAACCGTTTATTGTTTATGTTATTATTTTGTGCTTTTCATAGAAGTTTCTTTTAATGTAGAAATGTTTTCAAAAGCATCATTGCATATGGCGTTTGTTTGGATGTTTCCCAAGACTTTTGCACAGTACCGCAAATAAAACAGCTGTTAGGTTTTACTGAGCATGCTGGAGAAGATGAGTTCTTTTGGTAACTTCGTCACACTCGCTCCTTTCTATTTACATGCAAAACCCAGGAGCCTACATTATTGACTTTTTTTTTCCCATCTGAAAACTTGTCTGTCATGTAATATGTCGCTATATATATATATATATATATATATATATATATATTTTTTTTTTTTTTTTTTTTTAAGTAGAGTGTCAATAACAATAAGCTTAATATTTAAACAAATCTGTTCCCTGAAACTGCACAACTTTCATCTCAAATTGTTTCAGGTACTTCTGTGCCTCAGATTTGCCTTGTGAAGGTCAGACTTGATAAGATTTAGTTGTGGAACTTGATAAGTCTGCCAAGAACATTTCAGGAACATATTTGACCAGGAAATGAAAGCCTCACAAAAGGTCATTATGATTTACAGATAAGAATAAAAACGCTCTGGCTTATGAACTGCTCCCAGATTTCCTCATGTTTTTTCCTATTTCCATTACCATGGAACAAGTTAATCTTCGTCTAACCACGCAGACTTTGTACCACACTCTCCAGGCTTTTTTCAGGAGCAAAATGTAAACCTGGCCTTTCTGATATGGAGTCTTCTGCATTTTTTGGCAAACCAACTGAAATTCTGCTCGGGCTTAAATGATGATACTATTCTATGATTATAATATAATATAATATATATTCCTCACTTCATTATATCAAATCAAATAGCAACCGCTGCACAAAATGTCTGTCAATGTTTCATTAAAGGAAGCACACAATGTTCACCATCACTGACCCCCATGCACATTTGTAGACATCTATAATCACTTCTTTTATATCCATGCAGTATAATAACCAGCACCCGATCGTCATAACAACTAAGACACGTTTGAAATATACAATGCAACAAGAAAGCTCTTAAATAGATATATTAAGTGCAAACCTTCGACAATGCTGGATTTGGCCAGGTATCCTGATGAAGCCTTCAGTGCACCACTGAATACAAAAAAACAGGAGCCTGTAACTGAGAGACAGAATCATTTTATTTTAATGTTGATCAGATTATAAACCAGTTATATAACAAACAATCATTATAAAACTTTGTTTTTTTGTGTGTGTGTGTGTGTGTGACTGCAATCACTCGAACCCAGGTCTTCATCGGTTTAAAAATGGATTTCAAACTTAATTTCCTTACACACACGTTCAACCTTATCTAGCATACAGATACAGCAGGGATTGATTTATGTATGGTCATGCTATCTGGTATCACCCAAATTATGATGGCTTCCGTCTTGAGTCTGGTTCCTCTCCAGTGATTTTTTTCCTCACCACTGTGACCTTCAACTTGCTCATTAGGGGTCAAACTGATAGAGTATACGTTTTTCACTTTATATAAAGGATTTTTACATTTTTCTAAAGCTGCTTTGCAATAATATCCATTGGTAAAACCACTGTAACAGCAGAGACTAGTTACACCAAGGTCAGATTCTTTCAACTGTATTGGTGACGCCCCCTGGTGGTCCAATCTGCTGTACAAATCTCTCACATGTTCAAACATTAAGCATTAACATTCTTAGATGATTCCTAGATTTTAAACTCCTAAAATGTTCACTTGTCACATTAAAACATTTGTTCCCATTCCTTTTATTTTAACCTACATCATTTAATTTCATTTCATTTATTATAAGGAAACGTGGGATGGCCTGAGACTTTTGCACACTGATTTTTAAGGACTTAAAAAAAAAAACATTTTAAAGTGAGTCTTGAAGGATCTAATATATGGATAAGTATGTCCAATACCTGACAAAAGTATTCATACTCCTTTGAATTTTTCTATATTTGGTCATGTTACAACCACAAACGTAAACATACACACGTGGACAAAATTGTTGGTAACCTTCGGTCAATGAAGGAAAAACTCACAATGGTCACAGAAATAACTTTAATCTGACAAAAGCAATAATAAATAAGAATTCTATGAATGTTAACCAATGAAAGTCAGACATTGCTTTTCAACCATGCTTCAACAGAATTATAAAAAAAAATGAACTCATGGAACAGGCCTGGACAAAAATGATGGTACCCCTAACTTAATAGTTTGTTGCACAACCTTTTGAGGCAATCACTGCAATCAAACGATTCCTGTAACTGTCAATGAGACTTCTGCACCTCTCTGCAGGTATTTTGGCCCACTCCTCATGAGCAAGCTGCTCCAGTTGTTTCCGGTTTGAAGGGTGCCTTTTCCAGACAGCATGTTTCAGCTCCTTCCAAAGATGCTCAATAGGATTGAGGTCAGGGCTCATAGAAGGCCACTTTAGAATAGTCCAATGTTTTCCTCTTAGCCATTCTTGGGTGTTTTTAGCTGTGTGTTTTTGGTCATTGTCTTGTTGCAAGACCCATGAACTGCGACTGAGACCCAGCTTTCTGACACTGGCCAGCACATTTCTCTCTAGAATCCCTTGATAGTCTTGAGATTTCATTGTACCCTGCACAGATTCAAGACACCCTGTGCCAGATGCAGCAAAGCAGCCCCAGAACATAACAGAGCCTCCTCCATGTTTCACAGTAGGGACAGTGTTCTTTTCTTGATATGCTTCATTTTTCCGTCTGTGAACATGGAGCTGATGTGCCATTTTTGTCTCATCTGTCCATAGGACATTCTACCAGAAGCTTTGTGGCTTGTCAACATGTAGTTTGGCATATTCCAGTCTGGCTTTTTTATGATTTGTTTTCAACAATGGTGTCCTCCTTGGTCGTCTCCCATGTAGTCCACTTTGGCTCAAACAACGACGGATGGTGCGATCTGACACTGATGTTCCTTGAGCATGAAGTTCACCTTGGATCTCTTTAGAAGTCTTTCTGGGCTCTTTTGTTACCATTCGGATTATCCGTCTCTTTGATTTCTCATCAATTTTCCTCCTTCGGCCACGTCCAGGGAGGTTGGCTACAGTCCCATGGAGCTTAAATTTCTGAATAATATGTGCAACTGTAGTCACAGGAACATCTAGCTGCTTGGAAATGGTCTTACAGCCTTTACCTTTAACATGCTTGTCTATAATTTTCTTTCGAATCTCCTGAGACAACTCTTTCCTTCGCTTCCTCTGGTCCATGTTGAGTGTGGTACATACCATGTCACCAAACAACACAGTGACTACCTGGAGCCCTATATATTGGCCCACTGACTGATTACAAGATTGTAGACACCTGTGATGCTAATTAGTGGACACACCTTGAATTAACATGTCCCTTTGGTCACATTATTTTCTAGGGGTACCATCATTTTTGTCCAGGCCTGTTCCATGAGTTTATTTTTTTTTTAATAATTCAGTTGAAGCATGGTTGAAAAGCAATGTCTGACTTTCATTGGTTAACATTCATAGAATTTTTTTTAATTATTACTTTTGTCAGATTAAAGTTATTTCTGTGACCATTGTGAGTTTTTCTTTCATTGACCGAAGGGTACCAACAATTTTGTCCACGTGTGTATTTAATTGAGATTTTATGTGACTGATCATAGACACAAAGTGGCACATAATTGTGGAGTGAACGTAAAATGATTAATAGTTTTCACAAAACGTTTTTACAAATAAATATCTGAAAATTGTAGGATGCACTTGTATTTAGCCCCCCTGAACCCTGAGTCAATACTTCGACGCAATTACAGCCACAAGGTGTACCTCAAGGTTGAGGTATGGCTCTACCAGCTTTGCACATCTAGAGAGTGGGTGACAATTTTTGCCGATTCTTTATGCAAAATAGCTCAGTCAGATTGGATGGGGAGCGTCTGTGAACAGCCATTTTCACATCTTGCCACAGATTCTCAATTGGATTTAGGTCTGGACTTTGACTGGATACATGAATATTCTTTGATCTAAACCATTCCATTGTAGCTCTACATCTGGCTGTCCTGCTGGAATGTGAACCTCCGCCCCAGTCTCAAGTCTTTCACAGACATTAACAGATTTGCCCATTATTTATTGTAGCTTCACCCACTTTCCCATCAACTCTGACCAGCTTCCCTGTCCCTGAAGATTAGCATCCCCAGGACGTGATGCTGCCACCACCATGCACAGTGTTATTTTTCCACCACACATCATTTAAATCTGATCAGAGCACATGTTTGCATAATGTCTCCTAAATGGCTTGATGCAAACTGCAAAAATGCAAGAGCAAAGAATACTTTTGCGAGGCACTGTACATAGTTTAGCTCTCTTTTTTTCCTGAAAGTGCATTCTGACATTCTCCGGTGGGTGGAGCCTAATTCATTAATTCATGTAATCATGAGTGCGCATTTATCTCTCAGACTGTCAGCACATATTGTTTGTGTACAAATAGTACATATGTTCGCATGTGTGGTGTGTGTGTGTGTTTTCATTTGCTCACTTCTGCGAGGCTGGCTGTGGATGCTGATTGCCTGAGTCTGATACTGTCCATCTGCAGTCTGCACACAGATGAGGTGGGAGTCGGCACGCTCATTAAAGCAAGCGCCCATCGCCAGCAGTTTCTCATTCGACTTACTCAGCACCTTCAGCAGCTGAGCAAGCAACGGGAGAAGACACGTAACCTTATTTAACAGCATGCCATGACAGCTGCATACAGTAGCACGGTATGGAATCTTTCTAGGATTTCACTTTATGCTCAGCGAGACCGTTACGTCTCATCATTATTTCAGGCAGAGACATTTAATTATCTCATTTACAAACGACCCGCCTAGGAGAATCTGTTTAATGTTTCTGGTGGTGCCTTACGTCAGCATGACGGCTTTTAGGGACCGTGATGCACGTGCTGCGCGCCTCCAAATCAACCATGAGCCCCGTCACCACCGGCAACGTGTAACGGTAAAAACGGAAATCCTGAAAAAATTTATAAATCAATACACCAGAGAAAGCATTACGTGATAGAAGAAGCTTTAAAAACATGAACAAGACAAGATGTAAGGATGGAGTCTCACCACGAGGAGCCTCATGATGCTGTTGTTGATCTGACCGAAAAGCGGCTCTCTGAATCGCACACTGAACAGAGGACACGGATAAACTGTAGGGCAGAGAAAACATCAACGATCAGCGACACGAAGCCTGATCCACTCACTCACTCACTGTTTATACTGCTTTATCCTGTGTACGGGGGTCTGGAGCCTATCCCAGGCGACTTCTGGCCGGGACGGGATATCAATGCGAACACACTGCGAGCAATTTAGGGAACACCAATGAACCTAATCTGCATGTCTTTAGACTGTGGGAGAAAACTGGAATACTTGGAGGAAACCCATCAAGCACAGGGAGAACACGCAAACTCCATGCACACAGACCCCGAGACGGGACTCGAACTTGGACCCTGGAGGTGCAAGGCGACAATGCTAACCACCAAGCCACTGTGCCGCCAAGCCTGATCAGATTTCACCCAATTTGGTGATTTTCCAATTTCCACCAATATTATATGACAGAGAGTGAGGAGTAACATATTGCTTTCTGCTGCTTAACACGCAGATGAACAGCCTCGTAGACAAAAACATGAACTGCTCTCTTCAACATACATGACTTACATGTTCATAAATCCATAAAATATGCTTCATCCAAATTCAAACTCTCTGATCTCTGAATGATACGGTGAACTCTTTCTTCATTTTTTTTTTATACATGTCAATACAGTCAGTGCTGAAGTTCTTACATCTATACTCGGCTCCTAAGCGTAGCATGAGGCGCAGGGGGAACGCCCTGGCCCAGGGACTCTCAGCCCGAAGAATGAGCAGGCCGAACAGGAAGGGCTGCGGGGGCAGCGGCAGGCCGTCCAGAGACTGTAACGTCGGACGCACGTAGAGAAATCCGGCGTGCTCCTCGCTGTCCAGAAAGCCACGAGCAGCCAAAGAGTGACTCAGATGATTCAAGAGCTTTCCAGCTGAAAATTAGAAAGGATATGTGTGTGTAGATCTGTACAGAACAGCACTGAAAACATAAGTCCATCTTATAGATTTCTTTCTGGAAGCAGACTTTACCTGTCTGTGCGTCCCAGTAGATTTGAATAAAGTGATTAAAGATGTCTGTGGGGAATCTCTTTTCTTCTGGTAAACACTGTAATAGCACGACTACTTCTGGCTGACCCACGGCGTGCATGCCTTTAGACGTCACGCACCAGCACCTCCGGTTTACATCTGGAGAACAAAAATACAAACCCACACACATTTGTCTTACTATTAAAGACACAGCTGTCAGATATTTCTATCGATGCCCCAATATGCTCTCTCTCTCTCACACACACACACACACACACACACGCACACACACACACTCTTTTACTCTCACTCTCACAGACAGAAAAGAAATCCCAAGGCATTGCTGCAGTCCTCCATAATCACACTACAGTACAAAAATGTCTTAGCAAGCAAAATATTTTGCTTATAGTCATATTTATCTATTATACCTATTATAAGATTACAGCAAACCAAATATGAGATTATTAAACCTAGACATTTGCTTGAAATAGTCTTGCACTATGGGCAGATAATTTTACTGCTTTTATGCACTGACTTCGAAAAGGATTGAAAGAAAAATCTTTTCCCAGTAGAATCCTTTTTTTTTCTTTTCTTTTTTTTTTTAATGACAAGAAATGCTAATAATAATCTTCTACGCTGCCTGGCCAAAAATAATAATAAAACAACAACAAAATAATGATACACTCCAAGATTTCACTGACCACCTTTAGCTTTGATTATGATGCAGTGTGATGGCAAAGTCAAGTCAAGTCAATTTTATTTATATAGCGCTTTTAACAATTGACATTGTCGCAAAGCAGCTTTACACAATAAAAGAAGTAAATATCTGAAAATGATTCCTCATGCTCACTTTTACAATATGAGTACTGGAACATGCTCATGTCACCAGGAAGAAAAAAGAACAGAGATGTGATAACTTGTTCATTCAGTACATTCAGGTCGTCAGCTGACTTCATTCTATTGCCACATAACGTTGCTGAGTCTAGACCTGAGCAACTGAGGCAACCCCAGATCATAACACTGTCCCCAGACCCTTGTACAGTGGACACTATACATGATGGGTGCATCGCTTCCCTTCTTACCCTGACATGCCCATCGCTCTGGAATAGGCTCAGTCTGGACTCATCAGAACACTACCTAGCAAATTTAGGTGTTTTTTACCAGATTAGCCTCATTAACACGTGATTTTCTTATGGTCCGACAGCTGTTTGACCCCAAACCCATGTGCTCTTGTTAAATTGTGTGTGTGCTGAAATGCTCTTACTTTCAATATTAAACATTTGACGAGAGAAACATGATTTCTCTCGTTAAATTAATTTTACTAAACATTTAATTCATCTCCATTTATGATTTATTTTACCTGACCACATTTTTGTTTAGGTTGAGAGTTCAGAACTGTCCTTACAGGTTTTAATCATGTATTAGACATATTTGTCTATTAGACAGACAAATCCTCCTTCATTGTTTTTGTTATTTGATGCATGCCTACAATTTGACCCTTTTGAAGTCACAACTTTTTTTTTTTTTTTTTTTTGGCCAGGCAGTGTATTTGATTTTATTGTAATCTTATAACAGTGACGACATCCTGAACAGCGGAGTCAGACTTACAGCTGACGATCTTCACCATGGCCAGTAGGTTGGCGTTGAGGACAAAAACCAGCGGCTCGGTCTGGCCTTGCTCCAACTCTTCGAGCAACGAAGTCTCTGTCCGCTTTTCCTCCACTGTGTAATCTACAAAACCCAATTACACACTCCTCAGACAACATTGAGGATCTGACACACAATATATTATAATGTTTTGTAGAGACACGTTTTAATGGTTTTTTAAAAACTAAAAACAAGTTTTAAAAAAAGTAAACCTATGGAGGCAGGAGAACACTGAAAGTACTAAAGTATTCAGAAGATCCATATTAGCTTAGTCTAAGATAACTCGAACCAAATATTCTTCTTCTGTTCATGTAATCATACATTATTTGCTATATGAGGACGTTCATACCTCCTTTAACACCTGTAGAGGTGAGGATAGGGGGAAGCCCTTTATGAGGTAAAGGCTTAGCTGAGCTCCCTTTGGGACTGCTAACCACTTCCTGATGCTCCAAACAAGGAGAGTTTGGCATTTCCTTGAGGTCAGGGGGGAAAAAAAACAGACATATATGTAATTCACATTACACACTTTTACACACTCTGACATCCTACACTCTTTATTCTGTATCTACACTCTATGGAAAAAAGTATTTGGCCAAACCTTCAATGACATTGTATTCAAGTACATATACTTCTTATGGAGTTGGTCCCCCTTTTGCGGCGATAACAGCTTCCACTCTTCTTGAAAGGCGCTCCACAAGAGTTTGGAGTGTTTCTGTGGGAATTCTTAACCATTCATTCTGTAGAGCATTTGTGAGGTCAGGCACTGATGTTGGACGAGAAGGCCTGGCTCGCAATCTCCGTTCCAGTTCATTCCAAAGGTGTTTGATGGGGTTGTGGTCAGGGATCTGTGTTAGGGCCAGTCAAGTTCTTCCACAATTAACTCATCCAACCATGTCTTTATATATAGTTCTTGCTTTGTGCAATGAGGCACAATCATGTTGGAATAGAAAAGGGCCTTTCCCAAACTGTTGCCACAAAGTTGGAAGCATAGCATTGTCCAAGATGTCTACGATTGCCCTTCACTGTGGATAAGGGGCCTGAATCCCCTCAATTAAACAATTAACATGTTTGGTCAAGTGCGTTTGTTCATACAGTGTATGTATTTTCTCCAAAGTCCACTTCATGGAGTCAATCCACTTACTGGCAGGTTCTTAGGACAGGGAGGAAACCAGTGATTCCAGTGGTTCCCGTGGTAATGAGTGTAGACAGTAGAACATGTAAAACAGCAACTTGAACTCAGGATTGAACCAGAAACCTTGCAGCTAGGAAACAATAAAAATACCTGCTGTACCACCATGACACCCAGTGATCCCAAATTAGACGCTATTCATAGCCCCAACAACCGCCAACAGTATATGATACTGCTAAGGGCTACACATGCACATACCTCCACAACATACTGTAGTTTTCACACCTGGTTAACAAAGGTAATTCCAGGTAACCAGGACCTTTAGCATGTATGCGGTGGAGAACTTTAGGGGACATCTGGGGTTGAACCCCTCCTATCATTGGTGGACTGCTTTGGACAGGTCAACCAGTTGACCATAAATGAAGAACAGATTTTGGTCCAGCAGTTGAGGCAACAGCCTGTCACTACTATACAGTGACTGCTAGGAGACATGTTTGTCTTGGGTTCATTTTTGGTTTTATTTTTACCAATCAGTGGTCAGTTCTCATGCATTCTCTACACTGAAGTGTTATTACTGATTCCTTTGGTCAAAAAGACACTTGGTAAAGACAACTCAGTATCCATTTTGCTGAGATGCCATTTTCAAAGGTCAGCACTAGTCTGGGTTATGACTCCCCATCAGTGCTGGACAGGCAGTTGTAACTAGTCGAACTTCTGCAGACTTTTCTGTGAACACAGTAAAGAAACACTGTGATAACTCGGAGGAGTCATCAGAGCGCAGATGACCAGCCTAGCAAGTTGGAAATTCCTAGACTTTTGTTTTATTGACAGTGAGCCCTTCTGTAAAAAAAAAAAAAAATGAGAAAGACATGAGCACCTCTTATCAAGTCACAAAATAAGTGTCTCAAAAAATCCCCAGCCAAGAAAATCCAATGCAACTTCAATAATCAGAGACTTGTGGATACTGTGTTTCAGTAGGAAGAGCAGGATACTGAGAATGACCTGCTGAACTTCACAGAGGTGACGTGAATGGGGCAGCAAGTTCCCTTATTAAACCGTGCTGTAGTTATCGTGTCCCAGGCCATCCTCACCGAAATTATAGTAGCCAGCGTTATCACGAATTTCTATGTCATATGATGATTGTGTCTCAGGCATTCCTCAGTGAATGAAACAGTAGGCAGCATCATCTACAGCAATGACCTACAGTACTTCATGCTGAGTTCATAGCTACTGAAACCCCGGATCAGACTGCAGAGCTTCTACAGCTACACCGCGTACGACAAGCGAATGAAACCCCGGATCAGACTGCGACGTGTCTACACCAATAGCGCATACGACAGGCCGAAGTAGGCTGCCAAAACATTGGAGCAGCGTGAGGAGTGGCAGCGAGTTGACCACACACTCCTTTCTCAGGTAATTTACCACGCAGGATCTTACACGCTGTGCATCACTATGGGCAAGGAAAAAGTTGACATGTATATGAAGACTTTAATGAATGAATGTTTGAAATGTTTAATACCTTCCCCACAATTTAGTCTCAACCTTACCATGGAAGTGTGCTATAACCCCAAGGCATTACACTTTTTTTTTGTAATGCTTGTGAAAAGATGCTGTACCCAAAAGATGGACCAAAAAGAGATGTTGAAGGTAAAGTCCTTGGAGTATCTACCACCAGAGACGTAAATGTGAGTTTAAGAGTATGAGCCAGAGCAGGAACTTAGGAACTAAGCGGGAACGTTTATCATGCAGTACCACCAATGTCCACAAGTGGGTGAAAACTGTGATCCATGCTACAGGAGGCACTGCAGAGAAATCAACCACTATGAAAATGTTGGTGCTAGTGCAGGGAAATGAGCCACTATGAGAAAGGTGATGGTCTGTCATGCAGGAAACGACTGCCAAGAACAGTCAGCACTTTTCATAAGAACCAAGGCTTTTCCAACTGGCTTGGCTGTGAACCTTAAACAAACCCAATGTGTCTGATTAATGTTATGAATCCAAGCTAACTGGCACCATTATGACTGACAGCTAAGAGGATTGCCTGAATAGCCAGAACCTTGAACACCCTGGACCTTCAATCCACTGATTTCTTGCTCATTAACATCATTAAAAATACAAGAGAACAAGTTATTGTTAAATGACTGCAAAAAAAAGGGGGGCTTACAGACAGGTCTGCAGATACCACATGAGCTGCTGCAGGAGAATGTGTCTGCATTGAATCTCTGTGGGTTGGAGTAGTGTTGGCACTAGACGTCTCATTTTTGGCTAAAACGCTGTCAGCAAACCATACTTTCTTTTGTTCCTTGCGAAGGGTCTCTGTAAGGCAGTGACACAACAAGGTTGTCATTGGAAAAGTAGTAATGCATAATAACCCAGATTACAAAATGTACAGTAATAAAGGCAGTGCTTCTTATTTAAATACCCACTGTTAATGAGAGTAGCATGACAGGTGACACAGACCCGACCCTCTTTTCCACCCAGGTGAGTCAACCTGAATCTCAAGTCACAGCAGACCACACAGAACACCTGAGGATAAAAACAAACAAGCAAACAAACCCATGTGTAGCAGATGCTGCTGTACATTACGTAACCCAGACCAGCCCTTCCCACCCCAAATCACTTCTACCGGGTGTACATACTACATAAACACTAAAGCGGAAGTTTAGTTTGGCAGCTTTTTGGAGAGCAATCATTCACTACTGGCTCATTTCAACAATGGACATCTGCCAATAATATCTGCTAAAACAGCAAAAACTGTGAATCTGCTTTTTCTTTTCTTTTTTTTCATTTGAGCTGTCAGTCCACATGGAGCGAGATGAAAGCTGTTAATTGCAGTACTGCAGTGATGATGTCACCCAAATAAAAGTTTTTTTTTTTTTTTTCTAAAGCGCTGAGACTTAGCCTACATTAATTTGAAGCCACTTTAAAGTCCTGTTCTGATTCTAAATATAAATCAACACGGGCACTGTACGACAACATTTTAGTCCGTTACCTTCCCGCAGGCTCTGCAGTGGTGCCTTCTCTTCGTGAAGGAGAATCTGGAGCCACATTTCATACACACCGGTGCCTGAGAATCTGGGACCCACTGTGGAGCCGTAGAGCCCAGAGAACTGCAACGCTGCACGAGCAGGGCACCAAGGGACCCCCTTCTGACGGTAGCGGATCCATTCTCGGGGGTGCTTATGTTCACACTGCCTCTACGGCCCGGATTAGATTCGGATCTGAGGGCCGAGGGCAGCGTGTGCGTCTCCGGGTGTTCCAGTCCAGCTCCGTCACTGTGGCTCAGTGCTGGAGGTGTGGACGGTGAGGATCCCACCATTGCCTCCTGTTCCTCCTGCTCGCCATCTGCCAGCTCCTTCTCTTCCACCACGGAGTCCTCTTTGAGCCCAGGCATCAGGCAGCTGTCCTCCAGGAGCGCCTCCCTGGAGTCGTTCAGAGTGGTGTAACCCAAGCGCCTCTCACCCCAGACAGAGAGTGTAGCGCTCACCGCTTGCCTCATTCTCTCAGCAGGGTCCGGCGAGGTCCGAGAAGCCGCACAGCATCGCTTGTGTTACGTCACACTGATCTTAGCGTTCAGCTCCAAATCGGCCATGATGCGAGGACGTTTTCGAAGGGTGACTCAGACGCAGCTTCTTCCGAGCCGGATGGATGTCTCATCGCTGCATTCTCTGCTCGTGGAAAAGAACACAGGAGGAATACAGATTGCTCTTGAGCGCCACTATAGTACAACAATTCACCCAAGGCATCAGACTGATCAATCTGGCAACCCAAATTCAACCATGCAGCCCAGATTGTGCTGAGCTAAGCTCTGATTTCTTTATTGGCACATGCATGAATACCGCAATAATGTCATACTGTATTTTTTTTTTTTTTTTTAAAGGTGGTGGTGTGTTTAAATAGCGGGAGGACATTTGGTTTTGGCAACACACATTATTCCCAGCGCATTACTGTCCAGTCTGTAAAGGAAAGGCGTGTGAATGAATGAATAAATGAATGAATGAATAAATGAGAGAGGGGGGGGGGGGGGGAGCCGGTATCCCCTAATAAATATAAATAGAAATATATATAAATATACATTATATTTTACAAAAATCTTCCTCATGTCCTCATTAGCCTATAGTCTTCTACCACCCACGTCTACACTTATTATCACTGCAACATCTGCACAACATCTGCACAGCATTTCTTTGCATGCATATGTAGCTAAAATCTGATCTCCATGGAAATAATACCACATGCAACAGACATTTTCTCTCTCTCTCTCTCACACACACACACACACACACAACCACATCACCTACTGTCAGTGACTGCGGCAATGCGACAGTCGCATGTCCTGTATCGCTGAAGCGCGCGCGCCACTAATCAGTCCGCTTCAATCCGTCGGAACATCACTGACCTCGTGTCTTCTTTGATGTTTTTTTTGTTTGTTTGTTCTATTTTTTTGCCCCCCCGCCTTTCTCGCGACGAGTGATCGCTTGCAGAGAACAGATCGTGTTAGATCAGTGTACACCACCAGAGCAGGAATCAGGAATGAGCTCCTTCATGGCACAGCTGATTTCAGGGATGTGCCTGGGCGCAGTGAATCTCTCAGCTCTCAGTCTGCTGCAAGCCTGGCCTCTGATTTTACACACACACATACACACACACTTACACACACACACACACACACACAGACACGTCCTCAAGCTCGTCCCATTACTACATCCATTATTCTCTACCTTCTGTTCAATCTAAGCTGTAATGCAGTGACGTCAAAACCACTGACATTAACACTGGCAAAAGTTTGTGGGCACCCGACATCACACCTATACATTATCAACCATAACATTATGACCACCCGCCTAATATCGAGTACCGCCAAAACAATGTGTTCTGCCACCTTTCTATTGGAATCAGCATGAACCTTTTCCTCAGTTTGAGCTACACTAGATAGCACTCTCCATGTGCACCAGAGAGCCTTGGCCATACATCGACCCTGACACCAGTTCTCCGGTTTCCCTTCCTTGGATCACTTTTGGTTTGTCCTGACCACTGCAGACCAGGAACATCCCACAAGAGCTGCAGTTTTGGGGTCATTCTGACCCAGTCCTCTAGACACATCACAATCTGGCCCTTGTCAAAGTCACTCAAATGCTTGCCCATTTTTTCTGCTTCCAACTCATCAAAGTCAGGAAGAAAAAAAATTCACATGCATAATATATCCATACCCACCACTGTAATGAGATATTGAAAATGTAGCTACTGTGAGAAGGGCCAAATTGTGATGGCTAGAGGACTGGGTCAGAGCAACGTCCAAACTGAAACCAAGTAAACTGTAACTGCAACTACTCCAAAACTGCAACTATAACATCCCACAAGACCTGCAGTTTTGGAGTCTGTGCTCTAGCCGTCACAATGTATCCCTCGTCAAAGACACTCATATTCTTACGTTTGCCCATTTTTTCTACTTCAAACACATCAACTTCCGAGAAAAAAAAAGGTTGACTTGCTCATAATATGTCCCACCCACTTCCAGTAACCACTGTAACAAGATATTAAAAATGAAGCTACGTATGTAGCTGAAGGGACAAACTCTAATGGCTAGACGACTGGGTGAGAGCAACTCCCAATCTGCAGGTCTTGTGGGATGTTCCCAAGCTGCAGTGGTCAGGACAAACCAAAAAGGATCCAACGAAGAACAACCAGTGATGCACATGGGAAGCAAAGGCTGGCCTGTGTCGTCAGATCCAATAGAAGTGCTAGTGTAATTTAAATTGATGAAAAGTTAAATGCTGGTTGTATTAGACAGATAGAAGGGGAGTCTTCCCCCTCTTTTGAGAGGTGGACCTACCTAATATTTGCCAGGTGGATAAAATGTTGGAGGATCTTCTTAGTGAGCATCCCATTCCATATCTAGCCATCTTTTTGTCTAACAACATCATTTACTCTTCTGGGAAGGCTTTCCACTAGATTTTGCAACCTGCCAAGCAAGTTCTTCCACTCCAACGTGAACGAACCATGTTTTCATTGAGCTCACTTTGTGCACAAGGGCCTTATGATGCTGGAAATGGTTTGGGTCTCTTAGTAGTTCAAGTGAATAAAAATCTTCCCGCTAAATCATACAGAAACACTGTAGAAAATTGTTTGCTTGCAGGTTTGCGGAAAAAAAGCCTGAAGAAGGATCACATATACATTCACTCACTCATTGTCTATTCCGCTTTATCCTGTATAAAGGGAGCCTGGAGCCTGTCCCAGGAGATTATAGGGCATGAGGCGGGACAGGATGCCAATCCACCTTGCTCATCAGGGACAATCTGATCATTTTGATTTATACATTACATCCTTACATTTTCATGGAAATCCCATTTCATTTCCTTAATTTTCTTTTTGTTCTGTAAAACTGCTTTGCGACCACTGTTAAAATACTAATTAAATAAAACCAAATTGATCAGTTAATAGCTTAACATGCAACTTACTATTAAGCATTTGACTAATACAAGACTGCATAATTAATCCTATAAGAATCGATGCAATTGTTTATGTGCAAAAGGTACAGTTTATTATATGTATTGTCAATAAGTATTTTTTTTATTTAAAAGAATTTTTTAATACTCTTTTACATCCTTTTAATGTGATCATTTGTGCCATTATCAGCTACTAACCCAGATAAATAACTCGCAAAATAATCAGTGTGATTTTTTCGGGAAACAAATCGCGCCATTGTAAAAAAGACCAACGAAAATGTGTACTGTGTCTGGAGGCCAGCACCATGTCTGTGTCCATGTGGGTTTCCACTAAATTATCACATTATGGATGTACTATGTAAAACGTACATAATCATGCAAAAGGTATGTAATGAATGTAAGGTTTCCCATCCCACATTCAGTGTTCATGGAATAAGTTTGAGGCATTGTGACTCTGCCCAAGATAAAGCATGAATGAGGTGTCCATGCATATCAAAAAAAATAACAGACCTCCTTTGGCATTCTTCTTCCTGTTGTTTTCACAGCTTTTGATCTCAACACACTCACAGGATGCTTTTTATTCAGCAATAAAGATCACAACAATAAAAGGTTTCGATATTTATTGTTTCCTTGACAAAAATAATTAAGACTAGTTTTCCATCAATCGTTATCAAGACGGACAACACGGCATTCGGCCAGAACCATTAACCATATTATATAACGTTACCGTCATCTCGTTTCAGTGCAAGAGACTGACAGGGGAGCATTATCTGGGCAAGGGTGCCAATTTAAAATACAAAAGTCTCTGGGTCGCTGGATAGTGTTGATATGTCTGGTATCTCACTTTAAAAATACTGCAACAGGTTCGGTCGTGAACTGCAGTCCCGGGTAACGATGTGCAATCAGTTAGCCTCGTTCTTCGATGCTTCGTCGAAGTTCTCTACCAGATCTGGGGGGGTGGAGGAAGAGGAGAGAAAATGTGTGAGGGGCTTGGAGATTCACGACACACACACTCCTCTATTCACATTCATACAAAACCGGATTATGAAACACCCTACCTGGGACATCATCATCCTCTTCATCGATATCTTCTGCTTTGGGGGCTTTGTTGTCAAGAACTTTGAACCGAACAAGGAAAAAGGTAAGTAAGCTACCTAATAAATTATACACACTTTAAATGTCTTTGTACGGCGTGTCATCTTTGCTCACCTTGTCTGGGGAACTGCTCAGCAAGTTTGCGCAGACTCTTGAGACTGTCTGCACCGAGTTGGCTGAGGATGCCGGGGAGCATCTCTGTCAGCTGCTTGGTCTCTGCATGGCCCGTGATGGCAAACGTGTTTGCGGACAAGGACGCCTGCACTTTGGGGTTATTGAAGTGGATCACTGTGCCATCGTCTTTTATCATGTTCACCTGCAATCAAAGGAGTTGGAAGTTAGACGCAAGACCGTTTCCAAGAGCAGCACAAATACAACACTGACACTTTACCTCCTCAATTCCTGCAATGTTGTTCACGGCAAGTTTCTTTAACGAGCTCTGAAGTTTTTTGTCGTCCGCTGTCGCCGTTCTGTGGACAACCTTCTTCTTCCTACGTGCTGTACCCTGAGAAGAAAAGAAAAAAACACATCACTAAACATATGTGACTAATGACTGGTTATACTATATGATGTGTGTGGCTGCACACATTAACGCAGCAGACTGTTCACAATGTAAAGTTCAGTTTTACCTTGCCCCCTATTCGGACTTGGGCTTGAAGTTTAGCCAGTTTTTCTTGATTCATTTTGTCTTCTGAAAAAAAAAAAAACATTTAGCTGTTGAGCATCAGATTATATGTTGGAACTAAAACGTAGCACATAATCAACCAAACTATACAATTAAGGAGAAACTTAATTTTAATCAAATAAAAAGCTTTAACTGTTCAGTCTTAGCTATGAAAATGAAAAATGCAGGACTGAAAAATACTATCACTTTCATTTGCAGAAGTCAAAAAAAAAGAAGAAGTGTAAGATGAATGTGATAATCAGTGAGCCACCATGCCTCCTGGGAACTACAACGATGAAGCAACATTTATCAAAATATTTTGTTTCAAAATTGTGTCTGAAATCATGTACTGGTTTAAAAAAGATGATATTTAGCACAATAACAATCCTACTCTTGTGATGAAATAATGCAGGAATGGACATTATGTCATGACTATATTCATCCGGTGACTAATCACAAACGATACCATAAAATAAGAACATAGAACTTTAAATAAATAAAATGATGAAGCGACACAAGTACTAAAAAATAATATATATGACAAGTGTTCAAGTCAAACTGGGACTTGTGATGAAATTTAAACGTATGAATGTAAACCATAAACATAAAAATGTAAAAACGGATCGACATTTAGAGAAGACTTCAAGCACTGTATGACGATGAAGCTCCGCAGTAAAACATTTGAATGTTGCAAACGTTTTATAAAAGCCCAGTGCAGTCGTTCCCGTGAGCATTTACTGAGTGAAACCTGATCCTTGAAAATCAATTATAACTTGTGGAAGAGACGCATCTGACTGTGGGAACTGAACACACAATCATTCACAAACACCACTTGCACGACACCGGAACTTGGCTGGGAGTTATTGCCAAAATCCCTTGTATAGTCCTGACCTTGCGCCATGCCATTTAGACATGTTTGTGCCATTAAAGAGGTTTCTGGGAGGCCAGCATTTCGGAGGTGAAGCTGAAAGTCCGATCATGGCTCCAGAGTACTGAGAAAACTTTCTACCTTGATGGTGTCCAAGCACTAGTGAAACACTGGGATAAGTGCAGTGGAGTAGCAGAAATAAAGGTAGTTTTTATTCTGTACAATCAAAAGCCCTGGTTTGACTTGAACACACCTCGTATAATACTATTAATATCTGATATTATAAATCCTTCCATTACACAATGTAGCCGTTAGAAGAGAGCTTCTGTTGCTAAGCAACAGATGAGGCAATTCTACAGGCAGAGCAATATTTAACAGGATTTCGATTTATTTAATTTAGCAGTTAGATATAGCAGTTCATTTAACTAATTAATATTTTAAAATCTATATAAATAATAATTTTAAAAAAGTGGTTTAATGTGCTGGAGCCGCTCTAAGACAAAATCTTTATCCAATCTACTTTTTCGATTTATCATCTGTAATTCACTATCCGATAACCGAACAGGGAGTGTTTTTGGCTGACGACAAAAGAAATAAAATTTTTTTTTTTTTACATCCTCTCTTTCCCATTGATTGTAATAAGATGAAATGACAGTAGATTCAAAATCTTGCTGTGAACTAGGTAAATGTTGCACAATTTTCTAGCCACCAATCCAGTGGAAACCAATACCAACCATCTTTGTTTCAAGCAGACATGTACATTGGCTTGAGCCTGAAATATATATTTTTACACATACTGTACTAGCGAAAGTATCTGTCGTTAACAGGAAAATAGTTTTTAAAAATAGTCAAAAGGTTAAAGCTAAAAATAAGCTGATCTGCTTTAATGTAATCAGTGATATTATTTCAGGTTGAAGCTCAAGTGCATGTCTTGATGTATTTCTGTACAGTAGAACTCTATGCCTAACTTAATACAAAAAAAAAATGCCACTTGAGTGCTGTTATTTCAGCGGTGAAAATATCAACTAATCCCAGTAAAAATATTCAGTTATGATTTTCTAATTAATATCTCTTTGTGCAGGTGTTTGTTTACATTGAGAAACAAGTACCTTATTTTAAAGGAGATTATTAAATTCACCACATAACTATCCATAACATCACTTTTACTTAACACTTTGATTATATTTATGGTGCAGGTTAAACTTCTGGCAGATATATAATTACTGCCAAAGTGTCATTAAATTCTGTCCAGTCAGTTTTATGTGGTGATGTGACAAAATCTGGCTGGACAGACAAGCAGACAGATTTTTTTTTGTCCTGAGACTGGGATTCTGGGCCTCCAATGTATGAAACGTAAATATATAATTTAAAGAGTAATTTTTGACCAATGTACAGACAAAACCTTTCTTTTAATGTATATAGATAACCAGTTTCTCTGAGAATGCGGTGCGGTTTATTGGATTAAAAATCTGACGCATTAATGACACACAGGTGCGCGTGCAGCATGGATTTTTACAACGGTTTCGAGCTCGGCTCAGCCAATCAGATTTCAGTGTGCAAAGTTGTGTAATAATCTGATCCAGGCTGCTAGCGAGGAAGCTAACCAACCCCGAGTTAACGAAGGAAAAACGCCTGCTGGTACTTCACGGAGCTGTTAGCTCACTGCAGGCTTGATTACCGTTTCAACCTCGTTATCTCTATATAAAACCTTTGTAGTGAATTCGACGAGAGCTACAGCGTTTTAAATGATAAACTGTTCTGAGGTCGCTGTGAAGTAAACTCGCTAATGGCTAACTGCATCCAGGATGAAAACAATCCGCAGTGTCAACACTTTCACACACTTCCTGTAACCAAGAAAGAGATTCAACACATAAACCTTAAACCTACTGCTTCATATGCCCTACCGTGACGTCATTACATCAAAATTGCAGGTTTAAAATACATAGGTATATATACAAACCTTTTACCTACAGCTGGTCAGAAAAAGCATGCGACAAAAGAAGAAGGCGGAAATGATGACACGATGACGTCACTTTTATTGTACGTGCCCGTGCGTGCAATGGCGCTGCTGGAGGGGTGTTTTTGCTCAAGAAGGACTCGCCACATCTCTGTTTCACACACACTAATTACAGTCTGTTTATCACAGCATCAGCGTGAGACATTAGATTAGTGGTGCGCGATCGAAGCCTTATAAAGCACTGAAAGGGCTTTCTTTCTTTAATTTATGTCAAAGAAAAGTATTTAAAGACATGAGATATTGATCTTAGGAGGTACAGCGACATCTGGTGGTTTGCAGAAAATAAATCAGCCCTTCACTGAACCCGTCATGTCTCCCTGAATAGTTATCACTTATACAGTAGATATATACAATATATGGACATCTTGGACAATGGTATGTTTCCAACTTCCTGGACACAGTTTGAGGAAGGCCTTTTTCTATTCCAACATGACTGTGTCCCAGTGCGCAAAGCAAGGACTATAAAGACATGGTTTGATGAGTTCAGTGTGGAAGAACTTGACTGGCGTACACCAGAGTCCTGACCCCTGACCTTTGGGATGAACTGGAACTGAGATTGCGAGTCAGGCCTTCTCATCCAACATCAGTGCCTGACCTCATAAATGCCCTACAGAATGAATGGGCATGAATTCCCACAGAAACACTCCAAGATCTTGTTAACAGCCTTCCAAGAAGAGTGGAAGCTGTTATAGCAGCAAAGGGAGACCAACTCCATAATGCAGTATATGTATTTGCAGGTCCAATACTCCAAGTCCAATACTCTTGTCCATATAGTGTAGACAATTTTGTTTGCATTTTAATTTTAATTGACACTTGTGCATCAGTAAATGTATACATTCCTGCCCTTATGATTAAGTGAAGTTACATTCAGTGCCATGGAGCAAACAGGGTTAAGGGCCTCGCTCAAGGGCCCAACAGAAACCACCAGCCCTACGATCAGTGACTCAGAGCCTTAACACATTGAGCCATCACCATTATAATATAATAATGTCTATTATAACTGTGTTGTTAGGGTCTACACATTTCCTGATATATTAACCTATTAGGCTTAAAGTCCAATATTAGCCCCATGCATTTTTATTCCTTTATAACTATGAGAAGAATTCATTATTAGCATGCAGTCAAAAGTTTGAATTTATTTTTTACATGGTAGCAATACTTTTTTTTTTTTTTTTTAACTATGAAATAACACATATGTCGTTAAGTAATTAAGTAACAGTCATTTGTTATTGCAAGACATGTTGGTCAGCTGTTCTGAAACAGTTCTTGCAAGAACAGCATTGTCAAGTGCATTTGTAAAACCCATCAAGCACCATGATGAAACTGGCTCTCCTAAAGACCTTCCCAGAAAAGCTTGACCAGAACTTATCTCTGCTGCAGAAAGTTCAACCCTAAAATATATAGTAATGAAGCTTCGGCCATAATCAGTCCGGTACTGGCCACGTGATACAAGTTCTGACAGTATCAAATATTATCAAAATATTACGCTTCACTTATTAAATATACGCACCCTTATTAAATATACGCACCCTTTTCATTCAGAGGCACGGTTAGGTTCACATTGTTTTGTCTTCATTTAATATACAATTTAGTATACAATTCCATTTAACAAAGTGAAATATTGAAATAGTTTATAAACATTCATAACACAGGACACAACACACACATACTGTTAGCACATCAAAATGAAATGTAGTTCGTAAAACATGAACATCATACAGAAACGGTAAGTTATAGCAATTTTCTTTTTCCCATATTTGACAAAACAGGTCTTTAAATGAAGTAATAAATGTTTTAAAATGTGTCATTTTTTTCTTTAAATTTAAATACTTCTGCACTTAATTGTTTTAAACAATTAATATTGACTTTATATATTTGGCATCAGGACAGCAGTGCATGTAACTTTCCAACAGTTCTGTACTAATTGTTGAAATATTAGTATTTTGCTTATTACAGGTTGTCACAGAAGCCTCCATTAATAGGGGAACATGTTTTAGTCAAAGTGTTGTAAATAACTATATTGTCAGAGCATCCTCTACATCAGTGCTTCCAGAGCCTTTTTTCCTTGGAGCCGCCCCACTTGTATCTAGGAAAAACTGAGTCCCCTCCCTCACAAACAGCCTAGCATATATACACAAAACAAAAGAATAAATCAATCTTTTAAGATAGTTTTCTATGCAGACTATACACAGAATTTGTAATTACTGTCTTATGTAACATTTGCAAATCTAATTCTGATAACCTTACACCATGAGAGCAAACAAAGGCTTATAAACCCCTTTGATCTTTGCCGCATTAAGGGGGCAGGTCAGGAACAGTAGCGGTATATAATTGTCATTTTTTGTAAACACGCACCGAGTCATCTCTCTCACCCCGATGAACTCACGATAATGCTTGTAATTGCGTAATTATGTTAGTAACCGCTACACATAGAGACTTTTGGGACATGCATCTTCATACTGTATATAAGCATTTAGGTAATTTACTGTATTATCAAGCAGTTCAACTAGAAATCGGTTCTGCTTCCTCCCCCCAGCATCAGCATCAGCATCATAAACTTTTTCAGATTACATGTAATTTAGATTGTCTGGCCGGAACGAGCCGTCCAAGCAAATGATGTCTGGTCTGTTGCTAACAGAGCTGCTTGCCTCCACAGAGCTCCCCAGAGCACTAAACTTCCAACTAATTTGTGCTCCATGTTTTGTACGTGGACTGTGGAATCTCTGTGCCAGCAGGCAAAGACGCTTCAAAACAGCCTTCCGCAGAAGTATGTACACCCACGGGTCAAGAATCTGGTTCCATGTGGCCAGTCGTACAGCCAGCAACAGGTATGCATCTTCACCTTTCTCTTGCAAGCTTGTGATTATGATTGTAACCTGAGAACAAAATGCATGAAAATATTTAAGCTATTTGCATGAGCAAAATGCATTATACAGTGTTTTCCTTCTGGTACTTAAAGAGAGTTGTATAATTTGCACAGCATGTCAAGACATATACTGTCTATCATTATTATTTGCAAATATCAAATACATGTGTGCATGTGTGTGTGAAAAGTTTTTACCAGAAGAGGACCCCAACATGCACACGACACCATCATTATAGCAAGGAGCTGGCAAATCATTTCAGAATGGAGAGAACTTCTGCGAGAGCAGTGTTCACGATGCATTCTGTTCCACAGTAGAGTTAATCCAGTCACAGTGTTACACACGAATGAGACCAGCAGCGCCAGCAATCCCAGTGCAGAAAAGATCAGGGGGAGGAGCATATCCAACCAGTCGCGCACCCCCACCAGTCGATAGAAGCACCAGCTTCGGGAACCCTGTACCTGGTATGGGCGGCACACTAACACTGGCAGCAGAGCCACGGACAGTGCCAGGATCCAGCTAAGAGCCAAGAGCCGGTTTACATGATAAGAGGTCAGAGCTGTGGTGTGAAAGAGTGGCCGGGTCACTCCAATGCAGCGCTCCACAGCCATAACACCTCCAAGCAGCAGGGGACTCAGACCAAAAAAAGACATACAAGCACCAAAAAACCCACAAAGAATCTGCTTGGGGTCGAATCTTTCCCACTCTTTGTTGAAGGCATACACATAAAGAGCCAGAGAGCCATTTATAAGATGTCCCAGGAAGTCAGTCACCACCAGCCCACTCGCAAAGAGCAAGAAAGAAGCTTTGGATTTCATGCGGAGTCTCCGGTAGGCATTGAGAAGGATGAAGAGAGCCAGGATATTGGAGACGATCCCCACTGTCATGGTTATTACAGAGGAAGTGACGGAGATGTTTTTTATGTGACAGCTCTCATTAGACATAGTGCTTGGTTTCAAACATTCTGTTTTAGCAGTCCCATTGTAAGGCATGGTCAAGAAATCAAGCCTGCAACACAAATAAAGTCAGACACAAATTGATGATTACTTTCTTTTTTTTAGATAGACTAAGAGAGAGAGAGAGAGAGAGATCTGGTGCTTTATGTTAATGGCACATAAACTGTGTTCAGAATTTTACTAATTATATATTTATGGTTAAAACTTAAATAATGCTAAGATTTTTTAAAATCACAAATAAAAACTTACCAGTGTAAAAGAAATATAATCAGAGTTTCTCAAACTTCCAGCATTCAGATGTTCCAAGAGGTTTAAGGATGATGAGTTTTAATTAACAGCAAAAAAATTAGGAATATGCAAAAATATGCACTTTCTTAATTATTCATAGGAAAAAGGAACCTGATGCACACATTGGTCACGTGGTCCTGAAAGATGAAGCACAACAAATTTCCTAAAACTGATTCCTCGTCCCTTGTCAGTGTGCCCTTACAGTTGTGCTGTGTGAGGTGGATGATGGACTGAGCTAAACTCCTCATACAGAGCGTAAAATATACCTAAAGGGTTGCCAGATTGAATTGAAAAAAATCTGCTTTTACACCCACCCAAATCATAACAGGGGTATCAGAGCTTCATTTTAAGCAAGCAGAAGCCACACGTCATAGTTTATTAATTATTTATTTATTTTTTTAAAAAGAAGGGAAAAAAAGCTAAATGTTACATATTATAAGGGTAAAATCAGATATACTGTTTACTATTAAATAATATAAAAGAATTGTACTGTGAGAAGTTTTAATAATAGACCTATAAACTTGGCATTTAAGATTGATATCAAATACAGGCAAGATCTACTTTCTGTCTAATCTTTTTAAATCTTTGATCGAACATGATAATAGTCATAATGCATAAAATCAATCAAATGCAGAAATCATGGAAATTTCTCGGTTCAATTTGTTCATAGACAGTATTTACTTTTGTGTATGGAGAATAGGCTACGCCATGTGAAATGTCAAAATTCACTGTGCATCATACAACATCTAACATGTTAACACTCTTGAGACCATACCACATATTTTTAATGAAATCATAATTGATGGATATTACATGTTTAAATGCTTTAATATTTAAAACAATGGGTGGTGACAAACAGAGCTGAAAACCCCTGGCTTTATTATAGGTCGATCATACAAATCCAGACGTTCAATACATTATTACCCTGGTTATCATACATCTTTTAAAGCAACTTGGACACATCGGGGTCATGGGATGCTCAACATCAGTCATCAGTGTTTGTCTATGTAATGTATTCCACAGATCACTTACTAACTCGCAACCTCTTCTTCATTCTCTGTGGTGTTTCTGACAGGCTTTTCTCTTGTCCTGACAAAATCAGTGATCTGTCTCACTGCATGTTGTTTCCTGCTGAGTGATCCCTGTGCAGATGGCCTTTGCTATTACCCTTAGCAACTGATCATGGTGCTCCTCTCCCAGGCAACAGCTCAGTGCACACCAATAAGCCATAACATTAAAACTCAAAACATTAAGCATGATATTGTATAGGTTTCCCTTTGTGCTCCTCAGGACATAGCTTCAGTAGACCTCTGGGGCGTGTTGTTGTGTCCGGCACCATGATGTTAGCAGTGGATCCTTTGGGTGCTGCATGTTGCAAGGTGTCAATTGGTCAATCCCTTTGCTCTTCGGCGCAAGCAAGGTGGCCAAGGGAAAAACCCCTACTGAACATGGGTAGAAAGCACAATTTAGCCAAAAAATAAAAAATGAAGACGTTGTTAACGGATGTTAATGGATTAGGAATTGGACAGATTTGCCTGCTGATCAAATTTGCCAGCATCCCTCATCTCTAAAGTCTTTTTTAAAGTTTAAATACAGATAAATTATGAATAAATACTAAAAATCAACCACTCTAGCAATATTCCCACAGGTAAAAGGTTTGGGTTTGTGTCTATTTTCTATTTCTACTTAAATAGGCAACCATGCCGTTAGTTTGCTAATCAGACCACTGGAGCTAAAAAAAATAAAATAAAATAAAAAGTTTCTAATGTCTCTAGCTCTGCAGTTCTATGGTTCAATGGGTTGCTTTCAGTTTGATCATTTTTGTTCTTTTTATTAGAAAAAAAACACAACAGAGGATTTGCTACAGAAGCTGAAACAGTTCATGTATAGAAAACCGAAGTTGCCAAAGTATGACCTTTTTTACGCTTTAATTTTCAGTCCAGTCCCCGTACCTGACCAGATCCAGAGCAAATTTTTGTTTGTTAAGCCACAACAATTGTGACAGTGACCTATGTATCATTTAAGCATAAAAACATAATACAAAAAATCTAATTTGAGGAGTGTTGATGAGTGGTTGGAACAGATGAGAGGCGAAGTGACGTTGCTGCTGAGGTTGTTACCTAAACAAAAAGTTTTAAAGTTTTATCCTTGGGCACTTTTACAGCCTGTCGCAATAAAAAATTTGTTCCAATTTTAATTTACATCATCCTCAATCTAATCATTGAATTTAATATGAAGAACTATGAAGAGAACTATGAGTATGAAGATTTCTGCACCCCGCATACAGACCTCACATACAGTACTGTATACAGGCTACAAACGTTTTAGAATTAGACAATCATTTTCTCTTCAGAACCACCAATGAGTGTCTTTTCCATATTAACGTAAGTTTTAAAGCGTGCCAATAGTATGTGCTCTATTTCACCCATTATCTGTATCCATAGCAACATCATGACCAAAGGAAGTCAGCCTGTCCGAGTCCATTTATCTGGACAGATTGTTAGTAGATGGTTAGATAGAATAGTTTTTTAATCCCGAAGAGAATGTATAATCCAGCTGTATCCTTTCATTAAAAGCTGTACCAAACGCAGCATAGCTGTACATGTAAGCATTTGTTATAAGTCACAGTTTCCTAATTAAACAGATGTGCAAGCTGTTTAATCTGGACAAAATACCTTATCTACAGTACTAAGACCGTGTGACATTACATCATCATGAAGCATGACTCAGCGCTTTAAATGATGACCAAAGACAAGACAATAACTGGACTATTACAGAAGACAGCTGCTGGATTTTCAGACAGAAAACTGACTGAACATCTGACAAACAGCAATGAAGACTGACACTTAGACGTAATAACTGTATTTGACGTATAACATACTCCAGCCGTGTATTACCTACAGATACTGTATCTTTTCCGATGCAAGTCATATTAACTTGCAAAATATCATGAGAAGCTTTATGGATGTACCCTGAGCAGTATTTCACCGAAGAATAGAAAAGTCATTTAATGTCTCTGTGTATTAGAGGGTGTCAGTGTGTGTAGTGTGATGTCTTTAGATACCTCACGGAGAGTTGTGAATACATTTATCCAGCAGGTGTTACGCTTTCTATTTTCAAAGTCTTCCTCTTCCTGCACTATGTTATGGACATAATGTGTCCTGTTCCTCACTCTGGGTTCTCTTCTGTCACAGGCCGCTTTTAGTGTAATGACTCTTTCGCTACATGACCAAGGAGACTGGTGCAGTGGAAAAGGTTTTCAATTTGCACTTGAGTAGGTACAGTCTAGGCGTCTGAATTATGGTGCTTTTCAAGCAATGGCTGAGAAAATACAAGCTTGAGAAATAAGGTAAAGGAACATAGCACACCTATACCAAATGTAGACCACCGCATATCAGTCCAGTAGAAGTAAAGAGAATGAAGATATCCATCAATTGTGTGTTAACTGTAATTACCTTCAGGAGACCTGACTCGGAGACGCAGTAGGAAAGACATATAATGCCTGGAGAAAGAGGTTTCTTTGGGCAAAACTGTATACTCTTCCTAGTGTCCTGCTTTTTCTTCAATTGTCTTGTCATTCAAACAAAACAGGATTCGTGTTAAAATAAAATAAAAAAATGACAGAAAGCTGAAATACTATTGCCGTTTTTTAGATATAGTGATTAAATATTGACTACGTGTCTGATAGATTACTAGGCATTTCCTCAAATAGTTTTATCAGAATGTACAATATGATATACATTTAGTCACTTAAATAGTCTTAAAAGCGATTGAGATTCCCTCCATTCACTCTACATAATCTTTCGAAACATTACCTTCATTTATGCTTATATACATTTTATAAGTGGAGTAAACTACAGATTTGCTGTATTTTTACACCTAAGCAAAGTAGCATAAGTAATAATATATGATTTATGGAAAATTGCTAGTTATAGATGCGATCAGATGCTCTTCATTATCCATTGTTTATATCAAAACATATGGCACTGTCATGGGTGAGTAAAAGGTGAAAGGATCCGTCTACGTGCCATCTGGTTAGCCAGCTTAATACCTGACCCGGCAGTGTCTGGGCTCTAACAGGGGATTGGATACCTTTCAAATTATATTATAGGCTCAGAAATTAGACAAATTCTGGAGACTGTGGAATCCTGTAGACTAATTAAGTCTGGTAAACCTATTTAAGATTATGTATAAACTATATATATATATATATATATATATATATATATACACTGTAAAGGTATATATTACAAACTTAAAATGGGTCTTTTTGCAAAAATGTCTGTTTCTGTAGGTGCAGGATCATCTGCAATTTAATGGCTAATGTGGTGACAGTGCTGGTCCTCTCTAGACCTCTGGGATTTTCCACATAGTATGTTAAGTACCCTAACAGCAAGTCATAATGCGCTCCTGTATGCATTTCAGTTCTGAATCCTAGTGAGGTAACCCAGAGCCACTAGAGGGCAAAACCTGACTGTATAATTGTAGTCACAATGATTAAATCTATGGTGTTACTGCTATGCATAGAAAATTAATTAGTCTAATGTGTTCTCATTGTGTTCTTATCATTGGCATGTAACTCTTTTATTACTGTTTTTTGGGAAGTAGCATTAAACATGTAGGTAACTAATCAATCTGAATGTCAGTTCAGACTAAATGTGCTACAAATAAGTGAAGAGTTATTGAAATAAGTTAAGTCACAAAAAATAATATGTAGCTTTATAATATTATATGTACAACATTAATACAGTTGCAATAAATAATGGCATCAGTGTATTAATCTATTTGTTTTTAATATTTCTGTAAACATTCTTTTAAGATATTTATTGTTGTTTATATTGTCAATATTGACCTTAAATCGGATTTACCTTAAATCAGCGGATGACATTCAGACTCCCCATATCGTCACCCATTCTTTGCTGCTCTTCTCTTTCTCCAGACTCCTCCTGGAGGGAGTCTTCCTTCTGGAGGGAGTCTTCACTTGATTTCCAAATGAAATACAAAATTTACTTTCATCTCAAAATAGAACTTTGGACAACTGTGCAACAGCCCAGTTCTTTTTCTCCTTAGCCCAGATAAGACCCTTTTGACATTGTCTCTGGAGTTGTTCTCATTGTTCATGAGTGGTTTGATGCCAGGAATGCAACAGTTGTAGCCCATTCCTTGAAGACGTCTGTGTGTGCCGGCTCTTGATGCACTGGCTCCAGCCTCACTCCACTCCTTGTGAAGCTCTCCCAAGTTTTAAGTTTAAGTTTTAAGCTTCTTCTTAATCCTGCAATCATCCCTGTGTTGCTTGTGCACCTTTTCCTTCTACACTTTTTCCTTCTAGTCAACAATGAATGTGCTCCAATATAGAAATTAGTCAACAGCCAGCTGTTTCAATGATGACCTTCTGTGGCGTACACTCCTTGTGGAGGGTGTCAATAACTGTCTTCTGGACAACTATCAAGTCAGCAGTCTGACCCATGTTTGTGGTTGCTTGTTTTGAACTACACAGAGAGTAGTACCCTACAATAGTAACAATGTATGAAGAGTAATTTACTTAAACTTGAAACTGAATTTTTTTTATTTTGAAATCATATGTTTAATCCATGAGAGTGCAATGTATGAGAGATATATAATAGATATATGAGAGTGTGTGTGTGTGTGTGTGGTGTGTACATATATATATATATATATATATATATATATATATATATATATATATATATATATATATATATATATATATATATAAAAAATTATATTATTATTATTTATTTATTATTTTTTTTAATTTATTTAACTTTAGACCTTTATACAGTGATTGACTGATTCGTCTTAGGACTGCATAAAAAGCATGACTCAGAGAAATCCTGCCAGTGCATGCTTTAAACTACACATAAGTACACAAAGTGATTTTTTTTTATTGTTCTCAGATGAAAGAAATACATTACAATCCTAGAAAAAATGTCTCACTAATGTTCTCTCAGAACACACACTGCCCATCTGAACTACCTGTCTCCGTCTCTCTCTCTCTCTCTCAGTATATCTCCTGCTTTTCTTTTTCCTTCTCTTGCTCTTCCTCTGTATCCGCTGACCAGCATCCTTTCAGGGTCACTGCGCTGTTATTGGATGTTGTTACATGAGAACCATGGTATTTGCTGACTCTCATCTGGCTGGATATTGACGTTTTTGACCCTTCAGAGTCACCAAAGGTCATCAGGGAAACCCAGTCACTGTTTTCTATAATTAACACCATGTTTATAATAAATATCCATGCTAAACAAGACCTTTTTTTTTCTATGAAACTGATTAGGGATGTGGATTTGAACAAATGGGTGGCATTTTACGAGGGTATAAAAGGTCTTGTTAAAATGGCAGGGTTTTGTTATGTAAAGAAATAAACCCAAGATAAATCATATCTAACCTTTTTCAACCCTCAGTGTGAAGGTACAGTGGATATAAATCAACTAATAAAGGTTCAAAAGACAAATCACCCTTAACTAATATTCTCATAACTGTGCAGAAAAATAAAATTCTGCAGCATATTAGCAGACACATGATAGTGTCTTCACCTTGGTAAAATTTCAGTACTGGGAAAAAAAAGGCACTAAAGCATAGTGATACCACCACCATGCTTCACCATGGATATAGTGTTCTACAGGTTATGTGTTTGTTTGTTTGTTTGCTAGCCATTTGGTAAGGATTAATTTATTATACAGTACTGTGTGAAAGTCTTGAACCAGCCTTCATTTCTTCATATTTCTTCCAAAGAACAAGAGTTTCTTGTATTTTATCTGTCATGCCCACTGTAAAGCATCCTGAAACCATTCATGTGGGAGGTTGCTTCTCAGCTGAGAACACAGCCATGAAGAAAGAACGGTACAAATACACCCTCCAAGAGCAACTTCTCACAACCATCCAAGAATAGGTTGGTGATGAACAATGCCTTTTCCAGCATGATGGTGTCACGACACGTCAAGCCACAGCCCCGACAACGAGCTTGGATCACGGACTTTCTCTCTACTCCCCGGCTTCGACCCTCGCCTGTTTACGACCACGATTTATCCTCGTTCCGCGCTGAGCTCACGCTCCCTACTCCAACCGGCTCACACAGCTCTCTCTTCCCACGTCGGCTCTGCATGCTCCCGCTTCACCGCAAGGATCAGGTTTCACACGCCGGCATGAACACTTTCTGTCAAAACAGAAAAGTGCGAGTTCCATTGCACCTCCACCTCTTTTTTGGGTTACTCGATTTCCTCTGCAGGCATCCAGATGGACCCCACCAAGGTCAAGGCAGTCACCGACTGTCCGACACCATCTTCAAGGCGTGAACTCCAACGGTTCCTGGGGTTCGCTAACTTTTACCGCCGCTTCATTCGAAACTATAGCACGGTGGCGCCCCACTCACGACACTCACCTCATCCAAAACCGTGTTCCGATTGAACTCACTGGCCGATAAGACCTTCAAGGAACTTAAGCGCCGCTTCACCACGGCACCTGTCCTAATTTTTCCCGACCCTCTCCTCCAGTTTGTCATGGAAGTGGATGCATCCGAGACAGGAGTAGGGGCTGTCTTGTCACAGAGATCCCCTGAGGATAACAAACTTCACCCTTGCTCCTTTTTCTCCCGCCGTCTCACTCCCCCAGAACGGAACTATGGCATAGGGGATCGTGAACTCTTGGCGGTCAAACTGGCGCTCGAGGAGTGGAGACATTGGTTAGAGGGGGCAAAACACCCCTTCCTTGTTTGGACTGACCACCGGAATTTAGAGTACCTGAAGACAGCGAAGAGGCTAAAGTCACGTCAGGCACGATGGTCACTGTTCTTCTCTCGGTTCCAGTTTACATTATCATACCGTCCTGGGTCTAAAAATGTCAAGCCTGATGCCCTCTCCCGACAGTTCTCCACGCCCCAGGACATGTCCATGCCTGAGATGATTCTCCCCCCTCATTGCCTCGTGGCAACGACCCGTCTGGATGTGGAGCACCTCGTCCAACGGACTCTCGAACGAGAACCAGACCCAAGTGTCGTTCCCCCCAGCAAGCTCTTCGTTCCCACCTCTGTTCGCCTTCAGGTGTTGGACTGGACCCACAGTTTCAGATTGGCCTGCCACCCTGGGGTGACACGCACTCTCTTCCTCCTTAACCAACGCTTCTGGTGGCCCACCATCAAGGAGGACATCAAGGATTTTGTAGCTTCCTGCGATGTCTGTTCCAGGAATAAGAACTCAAACCGACCTCCTGAGGGTCTACTGAGACCTCTCCCCATCCCTCACCGCCCCTGGTCCCACATTTCCATCGACTTTGTCACTGGATTACCACCATCACATAATTACACCTGTATCTTGACCATAATCGCTTTTCTAAAGCTGCTCATTTCATTCCACTACCCAAGCTTCCGTCTGCTAAAGAAACGGCTGAACTCCTGATCAACCACGTCTTCCGAATTCATGGACTCCCCAACAACGTTGTTTCGAACAGAGGCCCCCAGTTTTCTGCCCAGTTCTAGAAAGCCTTTTGCACTCTCATTGGCGCCAGTCCCAGTCTCTCATCTGGTTTTCATACTCAGACCAATGGCCAAACGGAACCAGGAACTTGAGAAATCCCTACGGTGCATGGCCTCTCAGGACCCATCCTTCTGGAGCCACTTTCTCCCCTGGGTTGAGTATGCCCACAACTCGCTCCCTACTTCCTCCACAGGCATGTCTCCCTTCCACTGCTGTCTGGGTTATCAACCACCCCTTTTTTTGGCCCAGGAAGAGGAGGTAGCTGTTCCCTCAGCCCTAACCTTCAACCGCCGCTGCAAAAGGACATGGCAACGGGCCCGCAAGCAGCTTTTGCGCACAGTAAACACCTTCCAGCGCCAGGCTAACCGCCACCGGTCGTCAGCCCCCCGTTATCGCATCAGCCAAAGGGTCATGCTATCCACACGTGACCTTCCCCTCAAGACCACTTCACGGAAGCGCAAGACCACTTCACAATCAATCGCATTATTAATCCATGCTCTGTACGACTCTCTCTACCCCTCTCCATGCGCCGGATTAACCCCACCTTCCATGTCTCTCAGATTCGCCACCTGGTCCCTTGCCCACTGTCTACACCCCCCCAGCCTCCCCCACCCCCTCGACTCATAGATGGGGGCGAAGCCTTTACTGTTTGTAGGCTCCTCAAGTCTCGCCGCCGCAGGCGTGGCCTCCAGTACCTAGTAGAGAGCTATGGTCCAGAAGAGAGAACCTGGGTACCCGCCAAATTCATCCTAGACCGTTCTCTAATAACTGACTTCCACAGACTTCACCCCGAAGCACCCACGAGAACGCCTGGAGGGCGTCCATAGAGGGGAGGGTACTGTCACAACACGTCAAGCCAGAGCCCCGTCATGATCACCTGAGAACTCCCATTCCACACTCTCAACCACTTCTTACACCCTATCGCCTCACTGTCCGCTCTCCACACACCTGTACACTATCAGTGATCACCTGTCATGCCTATATAAACCACACTCTGCCACCACCAGGTCGCCAGTTTATTGTGTGCCTCACCAGCCCAATATACCAGCGTTTCTTCTCGTCAGTCTGCCTAGTTATCGACCACGTTTTGTTTCACCGACCACGTCTTTGCCTCTCGCCCTTTGAATTCTAGTTTTTTGGATTTTGCCGTTATCGACTGCTTACCTGTTATCGACCACGAGCTTGGATCACAGACTTTCTCTCTACTCCCCGGCTTCGACCCTCGCCTGTTTACGACCACGATTTATCCTCGCTCCGCGCCGAGCTCACGCTGTCGACTCCAACCGGCTCACACAGCTCTCTCTTCCCATGTCAGCTCTGCATGCTCCCGCTTCACCGCAAGGATCAGGCTTTCACACGCCGGCATACATATTGGATCGCGACTCGCTCGCGCCGGCTCTGCGCGATTCCGCATTCCAGCGATACTTCTCCTGCTCACACCGCAGCGCGGAGCTAAACTCAAGTCTTGCTTTTACTATCACCACTCTTCTGGCTCAGTCATACACAAGCACTCACTAATTCCTGTCCGTGATCAACTCACAATCTGCGCGTGGATCCATCACATCCTCTGCCGGCCCCCTGACAGATGGAGCTCCTTGCCATAAGTAAAAAGTGATAACTAAGAAGCTCGGGAACAAAACGGGAAAATATCCAGACCTTAATCCCATTGAGAATTAAATGCTTGTACTGTAATTATACTTTGGTATACCATAACATCCGACAAAAATATCTAAAAACACTGAAGCAGCAGACTTTGTGAAAATTAATACTTCTGTCATTTTGCCTCATGGTTTTTTTTTTGTGTGTGTGTGTGTGTGTGTGTGTGTGTGTGTGTGTGTGTGTGTGAGAAACAGTTTCTGTCTAGCCAAATTGCCTTTCTCCAAATTATATTTGAAGAATATGAGAGATTGTTTTTGACATGCACAGTGTAATCGGTACTTCTCAGACTTTCCTGCAGCTTCTTTAATCTCACCATAATTCTCTTGGCAGGGCCCAGGCAAAGTTTTATTGTCTTTTCCTTTTGAAAATATTGGAGGGATGTCCTTGCTCTTGGTTTTGTCACCATGGTCCACAGTTTTCTCCACCTCCTGATGATGGGCTTGACTGTGTTTGCAGCTAATTATGGATATACATTTTGTTATACCCCTTTCCTGATCGATAGGCCATCTTTTAACAAATGGGATACAGTACATGCTTTGTAAGCACTTTGCAGACCATGGCTTCAGCAGCCAGATAAAACAAAGAGCAAGCCAAGAAAATCCTAAGAAACAGACTGTCTTTATTTAGAGTCAATCAGAATAATTGCATAGATGTGAGCTGTATGATAAAGATATCTAAATTCGCACATACTGTACTGTATAAAAGGGTGTATATCTAATTTTTTTTTTTAATGTTCACTTAATTTTGTATAAGGTCTTAACTTCATACTGAGGATGGGAAAAAATTTCTGACATTATTAGTCTTTTTTTTTTTCTTTTTTTTTTTACCTGCTATTTTCTCAGGGATTGGGAGACTTTTTCTATTTACTGTAATTTACTTCTTCTTTGATGAGGATTGGCCCGAACGAAGGAAGGAGACATCCTGAAACCCTACTGTGGTACAAGCTTTAACAACTTGTACACTCTTCTAAACATATAACGTTTTGGCTCCATCTGTCTGACCGTGATGTTCTTAATTTCACTGTGAGCTTTTGAAAGAGGAAACATGTTTCATAAAAAACACAACTTCCTCTGTACATTTGCAGAAATAATGTTTAAGCCTATTGTTACTACAATTATCACTTGGGTTTATCCATATGATCACTCAGCGTAATTGCTTCTGCATTTCCATGTGTGCCTTTTGGAGTCTTAATCACTCAATTCATTAAAATCACAGCAGGTGATGATGCTGTGAAGTCTAAGAAAAGAAAAAGGCAGTGTACTCTATATATTGTGTGTGTATGTGTGTGTGTGTGTGAGAGAGAGAGAGAGATAGAGAGAAGGGCACCTTAACCACAGATGTCAATAAAGTCTGCAGAGATGGACAACAAATGGAAATCATTATACCGAAAAATGACCTTTAATTGTATGGAGCCTAATTTAACAGGAAAAAGAAACCCAGGAAGTTATGGGGAGATTAAACATTATTTGAATTTAAATTACACGTTCAAATAAATGAGAAAAGGGAAATGAAAAATTAATAGTTGCGCTATGAATAATAAGAAAACTATTACAGGTCTTGGATCCAAAAGGTTTTTTGTGTGTGTGTGTCTCTCTCTCTCTTATAAAGTCTCAGATGTACTGTAAATTATGTAAATGATTCTGCAGGTCATAGGACATAAAAATGCAAAAATCAAAAGTGAGAAATAATTCCGGTGTCCTTTGTCTATGTGCTAATAACTGAACTGAGTGTCTCAGTAGAGGTCAGTGGATAGATACAGTAGGTGGATGAACAAAAGGATATTCTATGTTGTGTAGTAGTGTGTGTGTTTGTGTGTGTGTGTGTGTGTGTATATAATAACCTCAGCAACAAGACAGGATGGATCATTTTGTGTTCTTTGACCCTGCTTCTAGAACTTTCTGATAAAAACTCAAAAGATGGACGGACGGCTGGATGCTTGTGCCTCAGAGACCAAGGTGAATCTTTAAGTTCGCAACCAGTGAACGCATCCTTGCTTTCTCTTTATCGATCCAGTCGGTCAGCCAGAAGTTGTCTTTCCATGGATTATTCTGTCTCAAACTATGTGCCTCTATTGTTAGCCAACACATTATCAATACACACACACACACACACACACACACACACACACACACACACAGCAAAAACTGCTCTGATTTATATAGTATGGAAAAGTATGTTTATGTGGATACTAGATTCAATTTGTACACTGTGTGAGAAGCAGGGGTTTGACCGTCAGCATGAAGGCACCTTCCTGGGGTCTGAGGTTATGCTGAGCAGATGGGCTTGTCACTTGATAGATTAGACGTAGACAACTGCTGGACATCACTGAGCATGATGTCGCCTTTAAACTGTACCTTTACATTGTTCATCACTGATAACCATAAAGCTTTATATAAATAAACAAAGCTATCAATAAATAGATTATTTAAAGGTCCAATGATTTATTAACACAGGGATTAGAGCCACCTCATACAGTAGTGTGTGTTAGTGCTGCAGTTGTACCTCAAATTTCACTCCTTCTCCAAATGCACCATTTCAGTGTCTATGTAAATGAGCCGTGGGAGGGAATATTCTTATATGAGGTCACAATAAGGGAGAAATCTAATTACCTTGTTTAAACTGCAACTAATAAAAAAAAAATGGAACAAGGTGACACAAAGGTGTTCTCGGGGCCTCCGAGTGGCGCAGTGGTAAAGTGCTCACCCTATCATCCGGAGATGGCGAGTTTGATTCCCAGGTGATGCTGTAACCTCTCGCAGCTGGAAGTCTAGAGAGAGCTGATTGGCCGAGCTCTCTCAGAGGGGAGGGATGAGAGGTACTTAATGCTCCTGCATTAATCACGGCTCTACAGCCAATCAGGGGCGTCTATGAGCTCATGCGTTCTGAGGAAACACATGATCGTCCTCGGCCCTCCTGACTGACTGGTAGTAGCCTTGAATTGGAAAATCGGGGGGAAATCCCAAAATATATTTTTTTCCTCACATTTTTGGCTTGCACACACACTAGAGACCAATCTGATTGGCTAATATTACTTAAGTGTGAATTTTGCATAATACATGTTCTTTAATAATAAAGTGACATTATTAGTTTGGTCCAGTTCTTCTGTGGTTTATATATGGAAGGTTTTCTTTTTCATGTACTCTCCATTCCTCCAGTACATTTCCTCATTAATTGCAGCATCTCTCATGCATGATTTCTGTTTGTTCTAACCTATGACAGCAAAATGTGTCAAAAATATGCTTAAAATGTCTCCCTTTTTCTCTCGAAAGTCACAAACTGTTTCCCTATTGCCCACCACCCTCCCAGCCCCAGATACTGCAAGTCCAGGCAGGCCTTGGAGCCTATTCCTCGAAACTTACAGGGACACATAGGGTACACACCAGATGGTGTGACAACCAGTGGTGGGCAAAGAACACAAATCCTGTAGTTGATTAAAAGGAGAGATACACTAGGTCAAATATTACTCAAGTAAAAGTAGAAGTCTGACATTTGCATGTGTCCGTGAGTAAAAGTACAAAAACACTTAACTTTAAGTTTACTCACAGTAAGTATCAAAAGTACTGAGCTTGTATTAGTTCACAGTAGCCTTTATTAGAGTAAAATCTCTCTCTCTCTCTCTCTCTTTCTATATGGCACAGGAAGGAGGAAACTGGAGTACCCAGAGAAAACCAGGGAGAACATGCAACCGCCATGCACCCAGGCCCGGAGATGAGATTCAACCTCCCGACCCTGAGGAACCTGAGGACGGATGACATCGCTCTCTCCCCTGTCAATCACAGCAATCTGTGTGATTATGCATGCAGATGAGGGCAGGTATCCGAGTGTGCCGTACTGTCCTGTGACGATGGAGCATGAGCAGCCATTTGAAAAGATGTGATGTTTTTGTCTGGTTTCATACTGTATGTCGAACAGGACTGAATGGTGCATTATTTTTTCACCCTCTCTGGCTGGTAGTTGCCATTTGCAGTTTGATAGAAACTAGCAGATGATCAAATTGAGAAGAAAATTGGTTACCAATTTCCTTTTCGATTAAGTACGATTTCTATTACTTCGGAGAGCCCCGAGGTGTGCATGTACCCTGACTGATTCGGATGACTCAAAACCCTTACGCACATCCTGCCAGCAAGAACAGACAGTAATTCCAGTTGAAGTGAACAACATTTCACAACAACTTCCATAATACAGTCTTGCCACTACAAACTGTACACTAAAAAAGTTTTATAAACTGAACTTAATAATAAAACAAGTGAACATTACATGATATGTCTGTCTATTAAACCTGCACTTTGAAAAGGGAGCCCTTGACAAATAACGCAAATTAATGCTAGATCTGTATTAATATTGATCAAGGATGGTGTGGGAATAACTTTCATCACACTAAATGATATTCGCTGTCCTGGACATCATCTTTAATCAGGCCGATATTGATCCTGGACACCATAGTTGGCAGGAAAGCAGAAGACGAAGCTTGTTGCTGGCCAGTCGTTTCTTACCAAGCTTAATCAAAGTGTAGCTGTTGGGACTCAAGGTTGAATTCATTTGTGTAAAGGGCGACGCTTTGTTGTCATTTGAGAGCGATTATTGCGTTTAAGCCGGACTCCTTTGAGAACCGACGAAAGCAGGAAAAACGGATGTTTAAACGACCTTAAAAGGACAAGCTATTATTTTCGGTTCCGAAACGGAAATATGAACGTCAGTACAAAAACCTTTCTCGCTCTTATCGTTTAGGAGTCGTTCACATGGCTCAGAGGAGCTTTTCACATGGATGATTTTCATTTCTAACTAACCTGCGGTACATTTCTGGGCAGCTGGCTAATCAGTTTTCCTGGATCAGATGATGATGATGGGGAGGGGGCAGGTGTGAAAAGACTTGGCATAAGCGCAGGAAAAATGTTTTCTTTATTCCAATTAAACATGCTAATCGCGCATTCAGAATTCAAGGCTTCAAATGCAAGCAAGGATTCTTCTATTAATACACACATGTTAGATGGACATTAGAGCATTTGAACGGATGGGAAGTTAGAAAACACGGCGAAAGTTCCCAGATTTCACTTCGTTTTAGGGAAAACCACCTAATGCGCATCTAGTGTCGTCTGTCAGTCTAGTCTCTAGTATGTTCATTTAAATACAATGCTCTGTAGCTACAGTGTGGAACAGCACTAGCATGCCAGAAATTTATGCCGTGTAATTAGCAGGCAGAGAGCATCCTGTCTTTTTTTTTTTTTTTTTTTGTCTCTCTCTCTCTCTCTTGGCCCACGATCAAGTCTGCACGCTCGGATCACTTTCAGAGACATTTCAAATAATCCTCTGCAGCGCATTAAAGGACCACACACCTGCTTGGTTATGATGTTCCAAGGTCATCTTATATCCTATATATAAAAGTGATGAAAGTGACTCAGTTGTTTTGCACCGTTCGGTCTCTCAGCCATACATACACTACTAAATCATCATAGTTAGTCAGACAAATAGTGTTTGATTGAAAGGTGTGGGGGGGGGGGGGGGTGCAGGGGTTGTTGGGGGGGGGGGGATGAGAGATAGACAGAGCGAGGATGGGGAAGGAAGGGTGATGAGAGGACGGGAAAGAGAGGAAATTGAAGGAGCGTGAGGGAGAGAGAGAAGGAGGGGAGTGTTAAAGAGAGGGAAGGAGGGGCAGACAGTGACAGGGGAAAGTACAGGAACAAGACAAGAACAAGCATCACTACAGTTCTTCCAGGGGATACACAGATATCTGGTATAATTTCTCATTTGCATAAGAAAGAAAAAAAAAACCTCTTTAATCTTTCACTTCCTTAAAAATTCACTTGTTAAGTTCATTACTCATGAATAGTTTTCAAATCAATGTCTTTATAGACATCACAGTTTGTACGTTCAAATCTTTACACATTCTCTAAAAAAATCTTTGACGAACCGGGATGAATCCAGCCAGGAGCATCCAGCTTATCCTGATCCTCTGCCTCCAGTGCATCTCCGGTAACCTTGTTTTTTTTTTTTTCTTTTTCTTTTCTTGCTGAGCTTGGAGTTTTTAATCAGCATGCGCATGTATGTGTGTGTGTGTAGAATTTTAGACTGAGCTTAAGCATAAAATGGTGACTAGTAAAGAATTGGAATGTAAAAATTTGTTATTAAAAAATACTTTTAAAATGCATGTATAAGCTGAGCAAGAAAGCAAAGTGATGTTATAAAAGATTCTTTTTCCCTGTTCCTGTGGTGGTTGCTATTATTTGGAACAATCTCTGTGGGAAATGATTTCTCTATTTATTGTGGTAAAAAAAAAAAAAAAAAAGCCTTTAAAATGATATTTTTTCTGGCTTTAAATGTTTAAATGTTTTTTATTTTCATTCAAAATTATTTGACAATATACATAATAAAGCTGCAGGTGATTATAGAAATTGATTAAAGAGAAATCGATTAAAGAATAAAGAAATAATTGTGATTTGTGAAAATAAGCTATTGGGAGAGAAGTAGATGCTGATGCTTGATGGTAAAGATTACACTGCTACAAGTGAAAAGTGAAGAACTTAGTTGTCATCATACTCAGTCAGAACAAAATAATATTCCACACTAAAGAGCTAAAACTCATCTAATAAACTGGATTGGAAAAACTGCATCAGTTTATCAAAACGAGAGTAGAAGGTCCAGCTCAATATGTGTGTGAGAATATTGTCTGTTCTGTAAACCATGGCACTCATTAAAAAAGCATTAAACCATTGAGGCAGCACGGTGACTTAGTGGTTAGTACTGTCACCGTGCACCTCCAGGTTCCAGGTTCGAGTCTCACCTCAGGTCTGAGTGCATGGACTTTGCATGCTCTGTGTACTGCGATTTCCTCCCAAAGACATGCAGGTTAGGCTAATTGGTGGTCCCGTAGTGTGTGTGTGTGTGTGTGTGTGTGTGTGTGTGTGTGTGTGTGTGTGTGTGTGTGTGTGTGTGTGTGTGTGTGTGTGTGTGTGTGTGTGTATTTGTGTGCCCTGCTATGGATTGAAGTGTAGGCCGTTTTGTGCCCTAAGTCTCCTGGGATAGACTCCAGGCCCCCGACAACCCTGTATACAGGATAATGCTGTATAGACGATGAATATGTGAGTGAGTAACTATTGAGAGAAGTGCGTAGATCTGCTACAGTATGTATACGTGTCTGTTTGTTTTTTTGTTATTCATGTAGTATGCACACCTGCTCCGGCTCGTGGCCATGCAGAGGAGCGACTACTTCAGGTTTTATTCCAGCGTTATAACAAGCTCTCGCGTCCTGTACAGAACATCTCAGATGTCGTTCTTGTCCACTTCGGCCTTTCCATCGCTCAGCTCATTGATGTAGTGAGTTTCAACCAAATATAAACCTGTACCTAGCTTTACATCAGTGCTTTAGAAAAAAGGCAGTGCAGCACTTTTGTTATTTGCAAAACACAATGGAGCACTTTTGTTCATGTCCTGAATAACAGTTTAAAGGAAAATGGATGGATACACTTTCTCTATTTACTTCTTGATCTCTATTTGATCAAATCACTTTTTTTTATAATAATTAAAAAAAATTATTCTAGATGCATATAAATTTTATTTATTTATTTTTGTTCCTTATGGCAGGATGAAAAGAACCAAATGATGACCACCAATGTTTGGGTGAAACAGGTATGTTTTGATCAGTTGGAGCATATAATTGAAAATTAATGAGATTTTTAATTGAAACTGGGCTCGCGTTACCTCGCTCTCGGTGATCCTGTCATGCCTGCTGATTCAGAACATTGACGAGAGTGTATGTGCCCTGACAGGAATGGAGCGATTACAAGCTGCGCTGGAACCCTGAGGAGTTCGAGAATGTCACCTCCATCAGAATCCCCTCCGAGCTCATCTGGAGGCCCGATATTGTGCTGTACAACAAGTGGGTCCTTCTATGGACTAATGCCAAATCTCAACATTTTGCACAGGATTTTGCATATACAGTGGTGGCCATAATGATTGTAACCAAACAGTTAGTTTTTATTATTAAACTAATGATAATTAAGATATTAAGAATAATTAATTTGGTGCAATGAAATTGCTATACAACACTCACGAAGTGCTTTATTCCTCAAAGCCTGCTTGATCCAACGGTGCATGGAGTCAAAAACACGTCTGCATTACTCCGGTGTCACTCGCTCAATCCTTGCCTGTTTGATAGATCATGTACAGAAATTTAACTCAGAGGTTCACAGTGCACTTGAGAATTCCATAGCCATTTTTGTGCAAAGGTGGACACTTCAGCTTCAGAAAGATAAGGTCCTGCCACATATTTGTTCCATTGATTAATCAGACCACCTGATTCTAATTAGCATGAATCGAACTAATTAGTGACATCATCTGTTTTATGCACGGGGAGAACTGTTATAAATGGTACAGTATATACCTATATGGTATTGTCTTAATATGTTCGGGCATCAATGTTTCACCTTTCTTTTGCTATATGGAACGTTCATAAAATATAAATATGATTCTTGACATTTCACCGTTGTTGTTGTTCTCCAGAATCGCAGCTTGAGGCATTGTGCAAACATTCTTAACTTACATGGTAGTCAAGCCAGATGGAATTGAGATACAGCAAAGAATGTAAAGTAGATACTGAAAACTATAAAGTCAATGAGGTGCTACAAAAACAAGCCCTAAAACTCCATATGGTCCCTGTTTTAAAGCCAGGAAGTGCCGAGGGAACACTCACTCACTGATTTCCCCGCATCAGAATTAAACTCATTACAGTAGCGAGGCTGCATCAGGTGCAAAACCTGTTCAAACTTTGACACTGGTACAAGTTCGTGAAATCCTGTTAAAAAAGTTTAAAAGTTTAACTGTTTAAAAAGTTAGTTGATTTTCCTTCAAGGTGCTTCCAAAATGTAGGTTGATGGAAAATGAATGATGACAGATTACTTGACTAAGTATGGACTTAATGACACAATTATCAAAATATCAAAAAAAGTTGGAAATAGACTCGTTTTGTTGGCTCATCATTTTACCACTTAATCGACATATTTTAAAGAGAAGCTTGATTATCTGCTAATAGAAAAGGAAAATGGGAAGCTTAAAATGAACTAAATTAGTATGTCACTCATCAGCTATACCACTTTATCCAGGGTCCCAGGGGCCTGGAGCCTATCTCAGGAGACACTAGGGCACATGGCAGGGTACACACTGGATGGGGAGCCAATCCATCGCAGGGCACACAAACACTACGGGCAATTTGGAAGCGCTAATTAGCCTAATCTGCAGGTCTTTGGACTGTGGGAGGAGCCTTTAAATGAGTATCTATAACGTATAAAGTATAAAGCGTGTATTACAGTAAACTTAAAATAATCTCTTTTGCTTAAAGTAATAATAAAATAATACTTAAAATAATAATTGCTTGTGTCCTGCCTCGTGTTGGCATTCTGTGCAGTGCTGAGTTCCCTAGGTTAGGCTCTAGGCTCCCCATAACCCTACATAGAGTAAGCGTTATAAGTAATGAATTAATGGATTATGTCGTAATAAGAAAGATTAGCTTATGTATTTTTACCTGCTAAGTAGAAAAATCCATTCATTCATTTTCAACTGCAATGTTCCAGGCAAGAGGGTTAAAGTGAAGAATCCTTTCAGTTCCAGAACTTATAACATATTATCTCAAGAATGCATGATTGCATCAAAAACTTCATAGCCTATCTAAAGCTATGGCTCATTCCTTCAAACCCAAAATGAGTATTTCAATAATGACTTGTTTTTTCTATTGTTAGTGCCGATGGAGATTTCGCTGTGACCCATTTGACCAAAGCCCAGGTGTTCCATGATGGCAGAGTCAAATGGAAGCCTCCTGCCATATATAAGAGCTCCTGCAGTATTGACGTCACCTTCTTCCCTTTCGATCAGCAAAACTGTAAGATGAAATTCGGGTCTTGGACGTACGACCGAGCAAAGATCGACTTGATCAGCATGGACAGCAACGTGGACCAAATGGACTACTGGGAGAGTGGTGAGTGGGTCATCATCAATGCTGTAGGAAAGTATAACAGCAAGAAATATGAGTGCTGCACAGAAATCTACCCAGACATTACATATTACTTCATCATCCGTCGGCTCCCTCTGTTCTACACCATCAATCTGATCATCCCGTGCCTGCTGATCTCATGCTTGACCGTGCTCGTGTTCTATCTACCCTCGGAGTGTGCTGAGAAGATCACGCTGTGCATATCCGTGCTGCTCTCGCTCACGGTGTTCCTCCTGCTCATCACAGAAATCATCCCTTCCACCTCATTGGTCATCCCACTCATCGGCGAGTACCTGCTCTTCACCATGATCTTCGTCACACTTTCCATTATCATCACTGTGTTTGTGCTGAACGTCCACCACCGCTCATCTCGCACACACCGAATGCCTCACTGGGTCCGCCAACTCTTTCTCCACCTGGTGCCGCGATACCTTTTCATGAAACGCCCACCCGCTGCAGGAAAGAGGAACTGCCGCAAACTCATCGAAATGATGCACAAGCCAATGGCGCTGCAGCCAATCCAGCAGGATAACCCCACCATGACCATGCCCCTTGACCTGTGCACGGTCTCTGCTGCCTCATCATGTGCGATACAACGGGAAGCAGCGTCCAAATCTCCTCTTTTCTGCAGCTCACCCAGTAGTCAGTACTCCATCCTTCAAGAGGAGCCCACACTCCTGAACCTCACTCCCGGACTCACAAGCACTCAAGTGAACACTTCCTCTATGTCAAGCCCTACATTGTCTCCCGATGCACCGCTTGGGCCTCTGCTTCAAACATTAGCCCTGAGTGAGATTTGTGAATATCAGTGCCACAGTGCTGAGAGTGTGTTTGTGGATACCACCGAGGGTACGCACGAGACAGAAACTCTTTGGCACTGCCATAAGCATGAGGAGACAAGTATACATACGTACTTCGCTGCAGATCGAGGTGAAAGTAAAGGTCCGTGTGGACGACACAAGGTCCGGGGCAAGCAAATGTCAAATCCCAACTGCTGTAAAGAATCCAAGATGGAGGAACTTCCAGTGTCTCAGTCGCTCCTGCGGGCCCTCGAGGGAGTCCAGTACATCGCCGACCATCTCAGAGCAGAGGATTCAGACTTTTCGGTATGTTTCAGAACTCTTAGTATAACCTGCTGAATTCACAAGCAGCCCAAAAGCATTTCAGACAAACAAAGCATACCATTTGCCAAGTAGTACCTTCTCCTTCAGTTCTGTTGTACTTCTTAGCACCTGCTGATCCATAAGCATCACATACTGAACAGGATTTAGATTCTTTGGGCCATTTTGAGCTGGATATATTGTAGGTCGTCATTATGTTTTTACAGCAGAAACCAGTTGTCCATTTAAAAAAGGGAAGATTTGGTGATTAAATGTTAAAGAGTAAGAAAAAATTTGTTCAATTCAATTTCAATTAAATTTTGGAAAGCGTGGAAAGGAGGTGAAGAGGCGGGTACAGGCAGGTTGGAATGGGTGGAGAAAAGTGTCAGGTGTGTTATGTGACAATAGAGTATCAGCAAGAATGAAAGCAAAGGTGGTGAGACCAGCGAAGTTCTACGGCTTAGAGACAGTGGCATTGAAGAAAAGACAGGAGGCAGAGTTGGTAATAGCAGAGTAGAAGGTGTTGAGGTTCTCTTTGGGAGTAACAAGGATGGATAGGATCAAGAATAAGTTCATCAGAGGGACGAACCATGTTAGACGGATTGGAGATCAAGTCAGAGAGGCCAGATTGAGGTGGTTTGGACAAGTTCAGAGGAGAGATTGTGAGCATATTGTGAGCATATATGAATGATGAGGTTGGAACTGCCAGGTCTAGAGGAAGACCAAAGAGGAGATTTAAGGATGTAGTGAGACAGGACATGAAGTTAGTTGGGGTGAGAGAAGAGGATGCAGAGTTTAGAGTTAGATGGAGGCGGATGATTCGCTGTGGCGACCCCTGAAAGGGAACAGCCGAAAGACAAAGAAGAATGGAATGGAGTTCAGTTATGTATATAACAACTTGCAGGCTCAATCAAATTTTCTTTTTCTTACCAGGTACGAGAAGACTGGAAATACGTTGCCATGGTGATCGATAGAATATTCCTCTGGATGTTTGTGCTGGTGTGCATTTTGGGGACAGCTGGACTGTTTCTACCTCCTTGGTTGGCCGGAATGATCTAGAATCTGACACAGAGCTCGAGCAGCAGGACAAGAAACCGCCACTTTCAGTGTCCACCGATTTTGACTGTATGTTTTTGCGACATATCACAATATCACATTGCAGTACGTCCGGGAGAGCATTTTTATCAAGGTTAGATTATATTTCCTTAATATGCTTTCAAGGCACAAAATGGTTTATTCCTGTCCTGGTTTTGCTGTGCGCTCTTCCTAAATGTTCTTTCTTTACTTTCGTGCTGATTATAACCACGTATCTTCATCGCCAACAGTTATAGTAGGAATACATTTTAAGGTCAGCCTATTGACTGAATCCACTGTAAGCAACTTCATAATGAAATTTCTTCCAGAATAAAAGATATATATTCATATCCCATATTTGTCCTGTTACTGTGTTTTTTCCAACAGACTGAATTCACTGCACACTGTTACCCAAGAACAATATGTGATCTTTCTCTCTCAGAACAAATTGTAAGAAATGGCCTACTGATCTACCAGGTACTGATTAGAGCTCTGTAGATACTGATAGAATACACCACCTACATTTGTCCATGTACACACACAATGGTCAGGTGTACAGATTTAAGCTCACATAAACTGTAGATGGATTTTTTTTTTCTAAAACAACACTTTTCTTTTCAGAATTAAATAAAGTAAAAGATCAAAAAGTGAAAAACAGCCCAAGCAGAGGACTTATGGTTATATTCTGCTCATCAAAAGGCCACTCAGAACAGTGACACGTTAAACCAAGCAAGCACCGGCAGCTTCGGAGTAGAAGCAGTAATTGTTGGTACCCATCAAGAAACTTCAATTTTCCAGGCAAGCAGTTGGAGAAACAATTTACTTTTCATCTGAACAAAAATAGAACTTGTCATTTTTTTAAAATTATTATTTGGTTAGAAAATCTTTTCAAGCATCACAGCTGCAGGGTGCTGGACTCCATCCTGAGATTAGAATACTGTGCGGAATTTCACTCGTTCTCACATGTTCGACTGGCTATGCTAAAATTGTGACACAACTGTGTAAGAGATAGCCTGGACAACCCAGTTAGCCAATCTTCCTAGCTTGTGTCGAGTGTTATTGGATTTGGCTCCATTCTGGATGCTGATTCTTGACCAGGAAAAAAGCAGATACTTCAGAATGTGTGGCCTCGTACATCCCGAGTCAATGGATTGATTAACGTCTTTGGTCTGTGTGCATCAAGTTTGCTTGTTCTCCCCATGCTTGGTGCGTTTGCTCCTAGTACTCCAGTTTCCTCCCACAGTTCAAAGACATGCAGATTAGGCAAAGTAGTGTTCCCAAATTGGTCGTACTGGGTATGTGTCTGTGTGTGTGTGCGCCCATGCGTGCCGAAATGGATTGGCGTATACCACGCTTCACATGCCAGCAGGCCTGTACAGGATAAGCGGTACAGAAAATGAATGAATGGAAAAAGTTTTATAGCAAATTTTTTACAAATAAATAAGTAGTCACTGGTCTTTTTTTTATCATCTTTCTTTTCGTGATCTTTGACCATTCATTCAAAATCCGAGGAATAAAGATATAATTTTGAAGCAAACAAAATGCAGAACCACTGGATTTGCAGTCAAAAGCATCATCAAATTATATGAGAACATCATTAAACTTTTTGTCATCCACACAAACAACATAGTTGCTTGAAAGGGAACTGTTTAAAAGTAAATGCATCTGACACCTGTTAAAAAAGGTGGGTGATTTGTTTTATTGATGTCTTGCAGCTGGTGGAGGAGGTGCACGAGCTCGATGAAGACTGATTGTATTAAGAAGGATCAGGATATTTAAACTCAAAACTTGATTGGATATTTTCCCTAAATAATGCATTCCAATCAGCACAGACCAAACAGAAAAATCAATGTTTTGCAACAGCCGTGTGACTCGAAAAGATCACCTTCACATGCATAAAAGTTTAATACAATTGTGGTTAGACATCATGACAAGTTAAGAACCAGCGATGTTCTTCCTCTTCAGTAGACACAGTAAGCAGCATGGGGTTGGTGATCATTTGATATTGGTGTTTTTAAGGTAGATCTGTACTCCAGCAGGAAAACTGTGTATATTTGAAAATAAACCAAAAATAGGTTTATTTGCTTTATTTCTCGATTGCTGTGTGTTCTGATTAATCCTGCTGCAGCTTAGCAACATGTTAATCAAATACCAGCCTGAATAAACAGAGTGTAATCCACAGGACATGTTCCAAAATGTTATTAAACGCATCATTAGTGATTTATCAACCGTGTTTTCTCTTACTGATTTCCCAAGTGGTGAAAAGAATTTGTTGACATTGACATCTTATCCAAAAAAAAAAAAAAAGAAAAAGAAAAAAACCTTTTCAAGTACAGGAGAACAAATTAAATGAAGACTGATTGCTTACAATTTTGTAAAATTTTAAAAAGAAGTTCAAACAAAATTCCAAATTAAGCACTGCTTTCGACCTTAAAGTTAGCACTAATGACATTTATACAAAAAGGCCATCGGTAAATATTTCCACTCCAGTGTGAAAGAAGTCATGTGTCAAAATTCAGTCATTTTCTTGTGTGTGTCTGCTTTCTTCTGTGCCCTCTGGATAGTCTGCTCCTGAGCCTTCAGCTGCTGCAGCAGCTTACGAGACGCCGAGAGCTTCCCTTCTATACGACTAATAACTGCAGCATCCCTACGAAAAAGTGAAAGGGGAAAAAACAGTTCATGAGAAAAAAACAAAACAGGGAGAGAGCGGATGATGCGATATAAAAACCATAGATCGGCCTACCTTCCGTTTCTTTTGTTTAGAGAGTCTGTGAGGTGCTGGATTTCTCTCTCCACCTGGCTCATCCTCTCAGTGGTCTGAAACAGCTCAACATTAAGTGAGCGCTTGGTGCTCTTCCCTCCCTGGTACGCTTCTACGCCACTGATAGAGCAGGAAGGAACTGGAGTAGACCGGGTGGAATCTCCAAGTTTAGAGTTCAGAAAGTCAAACACATCGGTCCGGGTCGAGGTGGACGTCCGCTTTCTCTTCGTTCTTTTCCGTTTGCTCGCGGCTGGGTTGTTTTTGGCGACTGCAGCCTGAGTCTTGCGATGTGTGATCTCAGCACACTGGTCCAGCGAGCGGCCTTTCGGGAGCACTACGGCCTGCACGGGCTCCACGCGGCCTGAAAGCGTTTTCCCCAAACCTGCACACAATGCAGAGCAAGCATTAAAATCACTACACTAGAGGGAGCTCTGGCAAGATAGGTAGCAAGGTAGAAAGATGCTGGATTTAAGTTCTGCTGATGCATCATACAGTACCTTTTCCTAACTCATAACCCATCTTCAGCAAGAGCTTGGACCCAATTCCACGTGTGTGAGCCTCCCAGCCACAGAACTCAGCAGTGTTCACTGTGGCCATTTCCTCGTCTAAACCGGAACTGAAAACTGTAGAGAGGATAAAAACAAGTTGAGTGTTCATTTAAGTAAACCATAAGCCATTACAAAGCAAGGGTTTGTCTAAATAAGCAGGAATTCAAAAATATTATCCTTCTTTCTTTCTTTTTTTTTCTTTAACACCATACCAGCTTCTACATCTATATTCATGACGAGAGTCAGTTTTCATTATTTGATATTAAAACTAGACAAGATGTTTGAGATTCTTTTTTTTTTTAAACTTAATTTGTATTTCCTTGTTTAAAAACTTTAAAAACTTTTAAACTTTTTCAAAAGAATCAACAGAATAAAACTAATTCCTCACACAGATGTTACAGTCAAATAAAAAATGATTGATGGACAGAAGGGTTTTACAAGATGAACACTGATGAATTTTTTCTTGAAAGTAAAAATCTGTGTGTAGCTTTTGAGTGTCCTATTCTGTGTCTTCTTATAATTAAGTATTATAAACCTAAGCTCAGTCTCAGTAACTGGCATTTTAAATCAGATTCAACGTGGAAAACTCAAACCTTTGGCGTAGCCTCCGTCACACTGTTGAAGATCATCTTCTGAATCAGACGAGGAAGAGGAGTGATCGTCCTGGCGCAATGGAGGAATGAGACCATCAGCCTCCAGGACGGCTTCCTTCAGCAGCAACGAGTCAAATTTCACAGTGTAGAAGCCTTCCTTGATTTCTGCAAGGATATCAAATATAATTGACATGTTTAGGATTCTGCTGCTCACTTTGACTAAATTAAAATCAACATATTAGAAATAATATTAAATTACAGAAATAGACATCTTTGAGCTGAGAGAGGACGTCTCTGCAGACTCGTCCTCATCACAAAGGTCAAATGACTGATTCACAACGTGCTTGGTAAAGACTTGGAATACAGAATTCCTGCATTCAGCCACAGGATCACACAAGAGACATCTGGCAACCATTGCATGTGTCATAGCTTGTACCTCTCCGAGTCTTTATTCATTTTTAGTCAGCTCTTTTAAGTGTTTACTGAGCCATGTTACAGAAATAGCCACCGGAGCTTTGAATCACAAACGGAGGGCCATTAAGAGACAACAACCCACGCTGGGCTTCTCTCTGGGACATCTGTGTCTGGAGGCAGTAATGTGCCATCCATAGTGGTGTGGTAAACTTAATGAAGGTGGAGACGTCCCATCTATTCGTTTATGAAGAAACATAACGATCCCTGAAATCAGAGAATGCGCAAAGCACGGCGGATGGAGGTAGAGCTATGGAAGAAAAACGAAATAAACGAAATCTGTTTTCGGTTTTGCTGGTGAATATTCTGCAGACTCATCGCGAGACCGAACACTGACGCAGGATGCGTTGTAAATGGGATATTTCTTGCTGGAAGAAAAGCACACAGGAGTCAGGTGTCCAGTTAGGCATCGTGATGCCACTGACCATCTGGTAAGCACCTGTGGTGGTTGGGAGAGACTACACAGCATGACATTCTTGAATAAATCTCTCATAGCATCTGAAATCCGATCAACCGCAAGAAGGGTTTGCAGGAAGATGTGTTTTTAGACTGCGATCCTGTTTAGCAGGCAGTTTTGACTCTTGTGAAGGGTGAAGAAGGCAGATAGATATTACGCTTGCAGCACCAAAAAGACCACGGACATTAAAATGGAAACAAACTGTATGCAACATGTGCTCCTGCTGCAATCCTGCTGGACTTATTATTCACCTTTATTAACTGCCTGATCCTGGTTGGAGTCCCTGTGGTTTAGGACTAGAGGCCAATAACCTTGCAATGCCTTTACAGATTTGCACCATTGCTTGCATTTGTTTCTTTTTTTTCCCTTTCTTTCTTTTTTTTTAATGCAAGCAGACTGATCCGGTCTCCCACTTGGAGCTAATATTCATTTGATGAACAAACATCAATATTGATTGAAAAGCTTTTAACATTGCAGGTGGCTCTCTGCTCTGCTCGTCTTGCTGTGATTCACAAACAAAAGGTTAGAATTTCTCACTCAGAGGTTTTCATTCAGCAAGTAAAAAATCCCCTATGTCTCACCCACTTTTGTTTCTGTAGCAACCATGTTTTGTTTAGTCATAATTAGTAAAGGTTAGAAATGTTGGATAAAGCCAACTCAATATTTGTGCTAGGACATCAAAAGTGTACATAATGGTCTTTCTTGCTTTCTTAGAATCTGAAATCACGAGTTGACCAAGGAGGAAGGTTCTGCACGAGGTGGATTCAGTAATGTGAATATTTTTACTAGAAAAAAGACCCAATAAATGTGTTCCATACCAAAATGCACGACTCTATGACCAAGATAGCTCTCCTTAACCTTCAAGAGAGTCAAAGGTTATGCTCACACAATGCACACGGTACATGAACCGTAAACAGCATCGATTCACAAAGTTATGGTGAATTTAACATTTATCTCTGCTTCAAAAAGCGCTATTTTATAACTTAAAATTAGGGCAAAGAAAAGCTAAAAGTCAAGTTATGAGGGCAATCCTGAAAGAAAAAAAAGCAGGCTTTACAAGTCTGTGAGCCGTGCGATTTAATCGATTATGTAATTTCACCATAGATTAGAGTCGTTATGAAGGCTTTACAGAGCATGTCAACTCAAGTCATCTCAATATCAACTGTTCAAAGGAAATTGTTGCATATTTTGGATGCCTTTAGCATTATTTTGTAGAACAGTGTAGAAAGTGAAGAAATCAAAATCAGGAAAGACCACTGAAGTAGAAGGTGTGTGCAAGCTTTTTAAACGTACAAATAGTAAAAAGTCAACAACAACAACAACAACAAAAATAATAATAATTTAAATACACCACAGCCTTTGCATTTTCTGCAAAGGCTGTGGTGTTGCATGTTTTGGAAATATTTGTGTTTTGCAAGATTTAAACAATCTGAAACAGAAGTTACAAAACATTTTTAACTTCATTTTTATAAAACGTCCTTTTACATGTTTTATTTTGAGTTAATAGTTTACAAACTGAAAGAGATATAATTTGCTTGAAACTAATTAGACAATGAATTTTGTTGCTGTTGAATCGAATCAAAATAAAAAATGTCCAAAAATCCAACCGAATCCACAGTCTACCCATGATTCACAGCTCTGCTACACAAGCAGCAGCTCATTTATTTTCCTGACTTAGAGGTTCCTACTGGACTAGTGGATAGCATGTGGGGAATAACGAAGGGCATTCAACATAAAAACTGAGCCACATCAAATATGCAGCCCTAGTGATCCATTGTGGCGACCCCTGATAAAGGGAAGAACCCAGAGATGGATAAAGCTAATTTCAAAACATTAAGCCATCTATATTGCCAAAGTCAAGGTCAGGATGATTGCCAGCCAGATTTCTCACTCAGCTGCTCGTATTGGCTGTTTTGCAGTAGACGCCTTTTACCTTGTGCAAATTTGTGTCCAATATGTTCACCCTCACTCTCCATTAGCAAGGTAAAAGCAATAATCCCTTTCTACGAACCCATCATTTCCACTAGCTGAAGATGTGAAACTTGTTTAATTTGCCTTCGCACTTGCTAATGGAGTCACTGTGAGCCTCTAACCCTGCCAAGTCTGATTCGCCAAGGAGAAAAATACATCTTATTAGTGCTGAGCGAATAGATTAAACCCATTTACAGAATCGAAAGGTTTAATGTGCTATGGTATTCATAAGGCAGTAAACTTTCTATATGACTCTTGCTGGTGATCTCAGTCAGATGCACTGAGAATAAATCATGTGAATACCTAACAGAGAGCTCAAATGTGGAAGAAACCAGAGAGCCTAAAGTTTCAGAGGAAAGCACCTCTAATCTGCGAAGTGGATGCTTAACATCTGGTTCAACATGAGTACAGTACATATTAAAGGAATGAAGAATGTACGATGGTGATATTTACTATAAACACAACAACACAAACATGACATGACTTTTTGCTGTTTCATATAAACACCTTCCCCAAAAACTAGAGTATGAAGTCAGGAAAAGACGGAGTATGTACAGTATAAGGAAAGCGCTGACATTTCTTCATTCGGATGGTTTGACCCTTTGAAATAGAATGAAACATTCTGTCAAGAAGAATGAAGAGATGTACCTGTAATTTTGGCAGGATACCAGATGTCATCATCATGCTTGGCTAAACAGGAGGAACCCTCCTGCATGTTTGTAATATCTGCTTCCAGAAAGGCCCTCAGCTCTGAGACACGCACCACCTCTCCATGAGAGTATCTAATCGGAAGAAAAAAAAAAACACACACAGTCACTAATTTAGGATAATTCTCAGCAAAGTAGAGACAATCACAAGGAAGTGGGTGCTGCATGTGGAGTAGATACAGAAATGTGTCAGAGTTACTCCTGGGGTCTGGATGGTAAGTCAGATGTCAGAGAAAGAGCAAAACCGACACTAATAAAGCAGTTTTCAGGTGTAATTGTGAAAATATTTATCGCAAGTTGCTCCATGTTTTTTCAAGAGACTTGACACACATATACACACATTATATATACATAAAAACAATATAGTTTGTGGATGTGGAATGACTTCAAACAGTCATTAAAAAGGCCTTCAAAAGAAAAAACTCGCATCTTGAGCATGAACAGTATTACACTCCAATATGAGCTGTCTCTATAAAACCAAATCCAGCTCCCTTAGAGCCTAATAATGATGGGTTTAAAGGTTAAACCAGGACTTTGGTTGCGCAGAATAACAGAACACAGTTATGAGAGTAAACAAAATACCCTTATTTCTCTATATAATCCATTGCAACACTAATGCACTTATCCCAATGTTTCATACCATCAAGGCAAAGTTCTCTCAGTACGCCAGAGCCATGATAGGACTGCCTGCTTCATGTCTAAAAAGCTGGCCTCCCAGGACCTCCAGACATGGGAAAATGGCATGGAGCGAGGTCAGGACTGTACGGGGGATGTGGCAATAACTCCCAGCCAAGTTAATGTGCAAGTAATGTGCACAGTTGGTAAATGATTGTGCATACAGCTTCCACAAACAAATGTGTATTTTCCGCAAGTTGGCGGCAAGTTAGGTACTGGCCAAATTTTCACGAGTACGACTGGAGTGAGCTCAGAGTCCCCTCGGTTGGGATTGTCATTCATAGATGTGGCACCGTTCACATGTTTTACAGCAGAATGGCAGTTGTACCTCTTCTATGCTTACTTTACCCGTCTTTTCTTTCTATCTGCTGAACTCATACTTACTCCCCTCCTCATTCCTCACACTTTCTTTACATCATTGTCCCTCTTCTTGTACTTTTTCCTCATTTCTCTTCTGCCTTGCTCTTTTTATATTTCCAGAGATCATGGTTTGTAAACTAGATAATGTGTAATTTCCTTCCTGATATTCAGGTACTAAAAAATGGTCCAAACATACAACATCAACAAGAATTAAAACAAAGAAATATCAGACACACTTGGATACCTGCAGCTGTCCATGAAGCGGCACTTGCCTTCCAGAAAGAAATTGCAGGGCTTCATGGATTTGTGTGTAGGATGCACAAAAAGCACTCTAACTTGTGCCTCTTCCCCATCTGGTTCCTCTGAGCACACCACCATAGCGTTATGGTACTCAAGCGTTCCCCAGGAGGTGTAGAAAGGTGCCCGGACTTTGGTGCCACTTATGTCTACTTCTTCCTCATTCTCTTTTTCATCCTCATCAGGTCCTGGGTCTTGTGCGACCTCACTTGGACCTTCAGACAGCTCCGAATAGAAGGCGGCAAACTCATCGTCCAAGCTAGGTCTTTCCTGGGGGTCGGGTGGTGTGGTCTCGTGTGCTGTGGTCTCCTCGAGCGATGCCAAGAGTTGGCTCTTTTTGACAGACACCAGGCTGGACTCGGTGAGCTCGATGAGCTGGACCAGATCTTCTTTCAGCTTGAGCAGATCTGCCTGATCGGAAGAGCTTAGTCCACAGGTGAGTGCAGCCTCCACCTGCTGAAGCTGAGCTCTGTAGCTCTCAATGGCCTGCTCCAGGCCGCCTTCATCCATGGTAGGAAGCTGGATGTCAAGGCATGTGAAATCTGCAGAAATAAACAGTACACGTGGTGACTTCTCGATGTCAAAACATTTAATCAATATATAAAAGACAGGTTATCTTTATATAAAAAAAAGGATTTGTCTGTACATAGGTCAGTAATCACTCTTTCAATGATATCTTTATGTTTCATACATTGGAGGACCGGAAACCAGTCTCAGAAAAGAATGTCTGTCTCTGTTTGTCCAGACAGATCTTGTCATAGCATCTCGCAAAACTGTCTGAACAGAATTTTATGACGTTTTGGAAGTAATTAGATGAAGCCTCCGAGTGGCGCAGTGGTTAAAGCACTCGCCCTATCATCCGGAGATCGCTAGTTCGAATCCCGGATGGTGCTGTAACCTCTCGCAGCCAGAGGTCTAGAGAGAGCTGATTGGCCGAGCTCTCTCAGAGGGGAGGGATGAGAGTCCAGACAGATCTTGTCATAGCATCTCGCAAAACTGTCTCAACAGAATTTTATGACGTTTTGGAAGTAATTAGATATCCACCTGAAGCCTCCGAGTGGCGCAGTGGTTAAAGCGGTTGGCCGAGCTCTCTCAGAGGGGAGGGATGAGAGGTACATAGTGCTCCCACATTAATCACGGCTCTACAGCCAGTCAGGGGCGTCTGCGAGCAAGCAGTTCGAAAAAGATGCGGTCGGCTGGCGTCACGTGGTTTGGAGGAAACACGTGATAGTCTTCGGCCCTCCCGGCTGAGTGGTAGTAGTAGTGATGGGGAGGAATTGGACACGACTAATTAGGGAGAAAAATCGGGGAAAAAATCCAAAAAAAAAAAAAAAGATATCCGCCTGAAGTTTAAGCTGCACCATAAATAAAATCAAAATGCGTAAAATTGATGTTATGAGCAGTTATGAATGATTATATATATATATATATATATATATATATATATACACACACACACACACACTAATAATATGATTGCAGACACACACATATATACAATGGAACCTTGGATTACGAGCATAATTCGTTCCACAAGTGGGCTCGTGTTCCAAAACAATTGTAAACCGAATCATTTTCCCATAAGAAATAATGAAAACTCAAATTATTTGTTCCACAGTCCCAAAAATTAAATACATAAAAATAATTAATACAATCTATAAAATGAAAATAAAAAATTAATCTGCACTTTACCTTTACTTTTGTAAAAGTACAAATAAATCCCGACTGATGTTTCCGTTGGTGCACGCAGGCGCCGTGTGTGTGTGGAATTAGCCCCTTATCTCGCCTCGTTTTACACAGTAACACTCCTCCTCCCTCTCCCCACCTTGATTTTTAAGTTTCACGAGAAACTCTCTTTTCGAGAGCACGCGTGTCAGGGTGTTAGTGTGTGTGTCGGTGTCAAATTACGCACACGCACAAACATAAGAGACGCTGAAAGAATTCCGCGGTGTCAAAATAAGAGTCGCATGCGTGATACATGATACTCAGCGCTCGTAAACTAATACTTGCTCGGTTTCCGATTAAAAATTTATTTAAAATCTTTGCTCGGTTTGCGGAACACTCGTAAACCACGTTACTCGCAATTCGAGGTTCCACTGTACATTATATATATATATATTACACACACACAGTGTACTGCATATATTAGTTAGAAAATTATACCTGAATATTTTCACTGCTGAAATAACAGTGCTGAAGTGGTATAAACGAATTTTAACCAACTGCCGTCATTTTAAGACAAACCTTAATATTTATCTGATCTACTTTTTCGATTTCTCATCTATGAGTCACTCTCCGATTACCAAAAAGAGAGTGTATTTGGCTGACAACGAAAGGTGTAAACATAAACTTTAATTTATCCTGTCTTTCCCATTGATTGTAATCAGATGAAATTACAGTAGATTCAAAATCTTGCCATGATCTGGATAAAACCTCCTAATATTTAGTCACCAATACAGTGGAAACCAATACTACATAATGTCACACCAAACAATTCTTTGTGAAATTACAGTTTAAAAAGAAAAGAAAGGTGGGGGGGGGGGGGATCTGCCTGCAACATCTTTGTTGCAGGCAGACATGTACAGGGGCTTCAAACTGAAATATCACTGATCACATTAAAGCTGATCAGCTTATTTTTATTTTTCTACTTCCAGTAGTCTTCTCATGTCAACTGAAGAAGAAGAGGAAAGCACTACGGTTGAAAAGGATTGGAGAACACGTTAGTCAGTTAATTTATCAACAGTTTGACAAAACCCAGTCCCAGGCATATTAGTTTACCTGATAATATTCAATACAATAGACACAGACCATATTTATACAACCTCAAAAGCATCAGAACTCTTATTAGGCTAGTTAACGTACTGTATGCTAGCTAGCTAATACCAAAGCATTTACCTCAAACAAACCGGCTTGGTAGCATTTAGCTAAGTTACCTGCTTGGTCTCTTAGCCGGTATTCATTCAGATAAAAGTACTCTGAATTAGCTCATGGCGAAGAATTGCAGTCTAACACTGTTCATTTCAGTCCTTCACTCCATTAGACAATTATCTGCTTTTTCTTTTGTTTGTTCAAGTCCGCGACGCCATGCTAACACCTCTGTTTAGTTCAGAGAGCAAGGGAAGAGTCGACTCTTTCAGATGATTCGGAGCCGACTCGAACACAAGATATACTCCACAGTCGTGGCCAAAGGTTTTGACACAAGAATGACACAAATATTAGTTTTCACAAAGTTTTCTGCTAAACTGCTTTTAGATCTTTGTTTCACTTGTTTCTGTGATGTACTGAAATATAATTACAAGCACTTCATACGTTTCAAAGGCTTTTATCGACAATTACGTGTCATTTATGCAAAGAGTCAGTATTTGCAGTGTTGGCCCTTCTTTTTCAGGACCTCTGCAATTCGACTGGGCTGCTCTCAATCAACTGAGAGCAACTAATTCTTTCATAATCACTTCTTGGAGAATTAGTGGGTTTTTGTTTGTTCACCCGCCTCTTGAGGATTGACCACAAGTTCTCAATGGGATTAAGATCTGGGGAGTTTCCAGGCCATGGACCCAAAATTTCAACGTTTTGGTCCCCGAGCCACTTAGTAATCACTTTTGCCTTATGGCACGGTGCTCCATCGTGCTGGAAAATGCATTGTTCTTCACCAAACTGTTGTTGGATTGTTGGAAGAAGTTGCTGTTGGAGGGTGTTTTGGTACCATTCTTTATTCATGGCTGTGTTTTTGGGCAAAATTGTGAGTGAGCCCACTCCCTTGGATGAGAAGCAACCCCACACATGAATGGTCTCAGGATGCTTTATTACTGTTGGCATGACACGGGACTGATGGTAGCGCTCACCTTTTCTTCTCCGGACAAGCCTTTTTCCAGATGCCCCAAACAAGCGGAAAGAGGCTTCATCCGAGAATATGACTTCCGATTATATGCAGTCCATTCTCCATACTTTTTGCAGAAGATCAATCTGTCCCTGATGTTTTTTTTGGAGAAAATTGCCCTTCTTGACACCAGGCCATCTTCCAAAATCTTCGCCTCACTGTGCGCTCACACCTGCCTGCTGCCATTCCTGAGCAAGCTCTGCACTAGTGGCACTCCGATCCCGCAGCTGAATCCTCTTTAGGAGACGATCCTGGCGCTTGCTGGACTTTCTTCGATGCCCTGAAGCGTTCTTAACAAGAATTGAACCTCTTTCCTTGAAATTCTTGATGATCCTATAAACTGTTGATTTGTTGATCTTTGTATTCTTTAATGACAGCAATGAAATGCAGGGGAATGTTTTTTTCGGGATTAAGTTAATTTTCATGGCAAAGAAGGACTATGCAATTCATCTGATCACTCTTAATAACATTCTGGAGAATATGCAAATTGCTATTATAAAAACTTAAGCAGAAACTTTTCCAATTTCCAATATTTATGTAATTCTCAAAACTTTTGGCCACGATTGTACTATATATTTCTATACTGGATGTGATTTGTTAAAGATGGACTGTTTGTAATAAAGTGTATTAAAAGATATGAAGTAAATGAAGCACAGAGAGAGCAAATACAATCTGTATTGTGATGTAACTCAGGGATGGGTACTGTATTTGTTGATGTGCATTTCAAGACAAAAAATGTTACTTTGTGAATAAGAAGTTAAAGTAAGGTTTATTTCATGAAACATTTTCAGCCTTGGTTAGGCCTGGAGACAGGGTGACACAGGGCGAGGTACACCCTGGACAAGGTGCAGTCCTTCCAAAAGTCTTACACACACTACGGACAATTTGGGACTGACAATTGGCATAATCTGCATGTTTTTGGAATGTTGGAGGAAACGGGAGTACCCGGAGGAAACCCACCAAGCACAGGGAGAACATGCAAACTCCATGCACACAGACCCCAGGTGGGAATCGAACCCGGACCTTACCCCCATGAGGAAGTCATTGTTGGCATAATGATGAGACGTGAGAGAAGCAAAGTCAGTGTACTAAAAGTTCATACTTACAACTTAAAAAATATATATATATAAAGAAATGGAAAAAAATATATGAACCATCATATCTCAGGTTTTACTTACTTTAAATGTAACTATACATTTTTGTTCAGGTTTATGCCTAATCAAGTTGATTTATACACTGGATGGATATACACTGACCAACCACAGCTCTCCCCCTGCTCATTCATACAACTATGCAATCAACCAATCAGCACGATGCATCATAATAATAATATTGGCAGCTTCATGGTTCCTCGTTTTGGTAATCTTCGGTAGAACCAGATTGGCTCTTCTGAATATTACCAAATATCTCCTTAAATTTTTATGCACATCAGTTGACTAGAACTCAAATGATCACTCTTTACAAACATGAAAAGCATCTCCAAATATACAAATCTTGAGTGTTTTCTATATAAATATCTATATTTTCCTAATTGACTTTGTAAACCATGCTTATTACATTTACTTCCTCAAAAGTGAGAAATACATAGCAAATACAATGTTTTTGATTAATTGGAGCAGTAACCCCAACACAGCTCAACATGGTGCGAAAGAAATCAGAAACAACTAAATATTTTAATTAATCGTTGAAAGACAGCACCACAAGAGTGCGATTAAAATACATTACATACATGCAAAGCATAATCCTAAATTCCATTGCTTTAGTTATGTTCGTGACAAATGTCCAGTATGGTGTGAGTGAAGGTTAGACTGCTTTTGCTTCGATTTCCCACGTGAACCTGAGTAGCAGCTTGTGGGATGTCCAAAGTCAGTTGAAAAAGGAAGATATCTTGCTTTGTGATTTTCCTGCACAGAGCTGTGAAACTATAAAAAAAAATAATAATAATAAAGCAACATTAGGAGGCATATTAATGCCACACTGTAGTTACAGTTTTAAAAATAATGTTTATTTCCTGCGAAGATTGTAATGTTACAGTATACACAAGTACTTACTAAGTGCTATACTATACAGTGTGTGCGTACACAGACATACAATGTAATTATTCATTCATTCGTTTTAAAATGTACCTGAAACTGGGGGACTGGACTGGACTGAAACCTCATCCGAATCCTGGCAAGCCCCTGAGACACTCCCAGTCAGGCCTGTTAACATCTCAGAGAATTGCTGACGATGATGAGGTGGAATGAACACGGCTAACCCTAATAAAATAGTTAAACAGTTAAACATATTTCTAGCAATCTGGTAAAAAATTAATAAATGTATTAATTAATTAATAAAAGCACTAAAATACAGAACCCCTAAAAAAGTACCAAAAAGTGTGATTTTGATTTAAATATTATAGGTACACGATATTGCACCTTACAACCTGTTTTTGCACTATACTGTCACACTGCTGCTATCTTTCTTGCACTTTACCTTATAAATGCCTTCATACTCAGAACTACTGAACGTTTACATATGTATGGAGGTATATTTGCGTCTAATATATGGACCCTTTTTTTGCACAAACAATGAACCTTTGGATACATATTTGCATATTAACAGAATTCACTACTTTCATTTAGTGTATGTATATCCCTTCAGATGTTTACGAGATATATTGGCACGGTTTATTTATATCTATTCATTACAAGTATACTGCTGTTACCATCATGCAAAAAAATTTATTATATTGCACGGATTGCTAATTTTTTATTTAATTTTTTTCACAACAAACTTTTCAGATGGCATTGACAACGTAAAACATTATTTCGATTCCTCTGTATGTCTGCAACATGTTGGTGTTGAAAAATACGAAACCTTGAATCTAGGTATTATTGTGAGGAAACAAGTTATATTTTTGCTCACCTTCTTAACACAAAGTAAATTGAATGTTCAAATACAGCAAAGAAAAACTACATTTTTCTAAAAAACTTTGCAAATCAACTAAGTATCAGTGGAAAAGCAAATGACGCAGCTGTTTTCATGCCTTTAAATTTTTGGAGATAAATACCCTGTGTGCACAAGATGATAATCCGTTTATACAAGAATAATAAAAAATTATTATAAGAATTTTTATTATAGGACTTTAGGGGCGCATTACGAGAAGTCTTTCCTTGACCTTACAGATTGAGAGACTCACGTTTTAGAAGTATAATGTCTTCGTCACGCTCAGTCAGCAACCCCACAACTGTTGATACCATCTGTTCGTAGTCGTTAGTTTTCTTGTACATCTGCAATGCTACAAAAAGCTGATTGGTCTTCTCAGCACCAATAGACTTTTTTATATCAGACAGCAGGGAAGCACTGAACTGACTATCTTTCCCTGATTGCTGTGGCTTCTGATCCTTCACACTTGAATCCGCTGGAAATATAAAAAATAAACGTTAAGTAAAAATTACATCATTTTTGCATTCTCAGATATTTCCAAAGACTTAAGTAGAAATAAATAAACTTACTTCCACACAAATTATGCGTTCCCAAATGAGATCCACCTTGATTGAGCTGCTTGCTTGAGTCTAGTTGGGAGGTTGTGCATGTTACAGGAGTCTCCACTTTGGCTATAAGGACACACCGCATTTACTTTTTTACCCATTCCTCGCTTGTTGTTCCCTCTGTAGTTTAAAATCAAAGAGACGTGCAAATACTGATGAGATGTTACCTGTTTGTTTCATGAGTAACTGTCGCTCCTCCCTAGATAGCGAGTGCTCAGGTTTGTAACCACAGCCTTTGCCTGTAAGGTGCTGACACTTCTCATCAAACTGCTTCTTGTGGTGTGGCCGAACAAACTGGTAGATTCCTAAGAAAAAAATCCATACAAGTATTTCAGAGCAGGGTTCATAAACTGTCTGACCAGACACATACATTGCCAGACATCTTTTGCATTTTTAAAATAATTGTAATATAATTAACGAATGGTAAATTAAAATCTCTCGAATGGTGGTATTGCAACCCACCAACAGCGGGGCACGTACTATACCAGCATCCTTAGATCTGAAAATCGATAACCTAGAGCCTTAGCTGTCTGAGCCACTACTCCCACATCTTACAACTAATGTATTCATGCAAAAATAGTTCTCTTTGAATGTAAGCTCAAGCATACAACTTTGGTTTCGTTTTGACCTCCACTCTACACTTATGGTAAGCCATTATGGTCAAACTTGGTCATATGATTGATTTGCATTTTTTTAAAAAATAGTAATGCATTAAAATTTCTAGATTAATTACGTACTAACACGTTAATATTAGAAGGCCCAATTCAAATACACATATTTGCCATTAGAGGTGGTGAAAAATCACTGTGCCCCTATAATCCTACAGGTGGCATGCTCTGGAAGGGCGCACAGCATCCTGTAGTTTGTTTAGAAAAAATACTTAAGCGTAATGACACACCAGATGTGCATGCTGCTCAGTAAAAAAAAAAAAAAGTTACATTTTAAATAGCATTTCATACTCTGTATTACACTGTATGTAAAGTTATTTTATTTTGTTTAAATGCATAAAAGGTTAAGAGTTTAAAGTTAGAACTGTGGGTGGGTTGGACATATTGGTCAGAATTCCTTGGAGAATGGGTGGGTGGGATTAGTCAGAATTCCATGGGGAGTGGGTGGGATTGGTCAGAATTCCTTGGAGCGTGGTTGGGACTGGTAAAGTCCTTGGAGAGTGTTTGGAAGTGGTCAGAATTCCTTGGAAAATGGGCTGTTGGGACTGGTCAAAAGTCCTTGGAGAGTGGGTGTGGATTGGTCAGAATTCCTTGGAGAGTGGGTGGGGATTGGTCAGAATTCCTTGGAGCGTGGGTGGGATTGGTCAGAATTCCTTGGAGAGTGGGTGGGATTGGACAGAATTTCTATCAAACCTGGTTCCTTGAGATTAGATTGTGCTAATATTTAATCTTTCATAAGACATAGCTTCTTTCATAAGCTTCAGCTGTTCATTGGACATGTACGTGACAGGTACAGTACTATCTGAATAAATGGCTGCATTTCTATACACACCTCTCAGCAGGATGTGTGTGTTGGGGTCTTGTATGAGAACATCTGCTGCTTTTGCCATAAGGTCGTTGAGGTTATCTGTAGTCTTGTACACCTGAAGCGCATACATGATCTGTGTGAAGCTGTCCTGACTTAAATTTTTCTTCAGCTCAAGCATAAAGCTCTTGCCCTTGTCTGCTGCACTGGAGACTACGGGTTTCTGAAAGAACCAGTGAAGCGAGTCAGTGAAGAGTATGATAAAGATAAATGAATAGAGACAAAAGCTTTCTCTGTTACTGTTTGTAAGAGGAAGGGTTATGGTAGTGCAGTCACAGATACATCACATACCCGGTCTTGCACTACTCTGATTTTGCGTTTCCCTCCTCTCGACTCATCATCCATGCGCTTATCATGCTGTAGAGATAATGTGGACAAACGACTGGCCTGTATACAGGAAAAAAAAAAAAAAAAGAATGAAAAAAGTTTTAATGGTTAGCTTCTCATTCTTGTCCTTAATAAAAACGAGTGAACACTAACCTAAGCTATTTATTTCATTTTCGTTTGTTAGACTTTTCCCACACTCACCTTCTCCTCCCCAACAAAGGCATCATCATCCTGATTACAATTGCTTTCCTCCAGCGCGTCCAGCAGGCTCATGGGTCTCTTCTTACTGGAACTCATCTCCATCTCATACTGAACACAAAGCCTGGCCGCCCCATCTCTCTCCGGGTGGTCTTCTGTACCCATAGAGAGGAACAAGTTCAGTCTGCTCATCTAAGGTTTCACCAATGTACACAATATTTATATAGAGTAACTTTTTCTTTTCTTTTTTTTTTTAGCTGTTCCACATATGACTTACCAAATTTCCTTTTCTTTAGACTTGGCACGTGAGAGTCGAGCACTTTGGCTTTGAGAGAGGAATTGCACTCCCATGCACTCGTAGCTGGACGACTGCACCCTGCACTTGCCTGGCAACTGCCTTTAGCTGTCTCGCTCTCACTTCCAGCACTTTTTACCTTCTTCTCTGGTACAGGTCTCTAATACACATACATGCAGCAACCATATTTCTTAGTTGTAAGAAATGTTTTAAGAAAAACTAATTTGTGACCACCCAGTAATCTACACAAAAACTTGCTACTTACAAGCTTTTGTGCGACCCGGAAAAACTGCGCAGCATCACGAACCACAGTGCCAAAATTGTCATGAGTTCGAACATAAGGTCTGACCCAAGATGGGAGCTGCTGTCGTACATCCGTGCTTTTGAACCTACAGTTAGTACAAAGCAACAAAAGCAAACCAAAACCTGTAGGAATTAGCTCAACAAGGACAAAACAAGAAATCTTATCATGTGATGCATTTGCTTGAACAAAAGAATTAATGTTCTGATCCCTCATCATCACCAACCTCAGTGAAAACAACTAACAAGTTGGCAGTGATTATTTTGCTCGTTTTTTTTTATTAAATAAACAGGTAACATGGTCATTCTGGTCACATGGTCAAACTCTTTTGTTTATTCAATCAATTATTTCTGTGGACAGAACGTATAATTTTAATAACTTATTTTTAAGATAGTGTCACGGCGTGCGCCTGTGATGGGCGTGCGCCCAAATCTATTATCGCCCCTCGCTCACTTGGTAGGCTCACTAAGTAGGCGGCACCCCTTCTGCAGGTGTGCGAAGGGACGGGGCCGCCTATGCGGGCCGGCTGGCAGTGATTAACGTTAATAGGATCTCGGGCTTGCTCCGCATTATAAAAGCAAGGCGCGGAGTTTAGTCCGGGGTCCGAGAAGAGCGTAACGCGGTGGAGCTCGAGAGTGGCACGCGAGTGGGGAAATGGAACGTGCCCCAGAGACTTAAAAAGGACATTGGATTTCCGCCCTTTGATCTCAAGAGCTGCGCGAGCTCCCACGGCATCCTTCGTTCCCGCGTCGAGCCCGCCTTCGCGTCCTCGCCGCCGAAGAGGAAAAGGCCGCGAGAGGAAAAGGCCGCGAGGAGGACAGCGTTAAGGCCGGGACAGCGTTAAGGCCGGGAAAGCCGCCCAGCCAAAGGACGTCCGAGCGAGACTCCCCGCCTGAGGCCGCGCCCAAAGAGAGCTGGGAGGGGCCAGGCCGGTCAACGACAGCGGGGAGGAACTGAGAGGGAGCGTGCAGGAGCGCTGCCTCGCGTGCTCCGGTCTGCCACGCCGCCAGCCGCGTGCCCGCGTGCCAGCTGGGCACTGCCCCGGACCATGCACGTGCACCCATCATTCCTTCCCTTTCACTCCGTCCTCCCTCCTTTTACCCTTTCCTTCCCCTACTTATTCCAAATAAATGACCCTTTTCCCCCTAAGATCTCGCCTCGTGTCTGTGTTTCATGGTGCCGCCCGTGCAACTTTGGGTCGAACCCGTTACAGATGTGTTGACCTGTAGCACATTTTGGTTATGATAATAAATCTCTGCTCAAGCAATGAATGATTTGTTTTGAGTCATACAGACAGAAATGCACACTGCCGTGCACTGTTTATTGTATAGAAATAATAAAAAAAAAGGAGTCGTTTTCAATTATAATTTATCTCCATTCAAATTTGTTCAGATATTTCTTGAGCGCTGAACTGATCTGTGTAGCACGGTAGCTTAGTGGTTAGTACTGTCGCCTTACACCTCCAGGGTCTGGGTTCAATTCCCTCCTTAGAATCTGTGTGCATGGAGTTTGCATGTTCTCCCCATGCTTGGTGGGTTTCCTCCAGGTACTCCAGTTTCCTCCCACAATCCAAAGATGTGCAGATTAGGCTAATTGGTATTCTCAAAATTGCCTGTAGTGTGTTTTGTGTGTGTGTCTGTCTGTCTGTCTGTTTATGTATGCCCTGCAATTGATTAGCACTGGCCATCCAAAAAATCATCCAATTCGATAAATCACGCATTCTTAGCCATATTTGATTTAGAAATGCAACTAATTTTTAGCGACAAGACTACAAGAAGTGCCTTACTTCTAGCAACTACGTTTACCTTAGACAAAATTGGAAAACAACTGGAAAAATGATGGCTCCAAGTAAGTGGCGGAGGATATGGAATAACTCCATGATCAGTTCTAACCTGTAGTCACAAAGAAAGATCGCTCCATAATCCTCACGGTGGCGGATCACTCTGCCGATGGCTTGGTTCACCGCACGGGAGGCCTGCTGCCTGTACCACTCCTGCCCAGACAGATACTAAACACACAAGCTGGATTCAATATGTATGAAACAAACACGAACAATGGTAATGGTACGTGTTGCACAAATACTAAATCTGAATGCATGCATGCATGCACACACACACACACACACACTCTCTCTTTTAAACTTCCTTTAAAATAATTAAGTTAAACATTTCTACATTGCAAAAAAAAACTACAATGAGTAGTGATCTGTAATATATTTAACAAATTGGTCTATATGCTCTGTGTGCGGGTGCGCGCGTGTTCTATACTAAACCTTCTGGCAAATTTCTCCTATTGTAGTGAAATATGTCTCTTTACTAACATGTAAAGATTTTTTTTGCTTGAAGAGTAATGCTTGATGAAAAAATCAGTACAGACTCAAAAATGCAAAAGTCAGAACATTGTGAAATAAACATATATAACCATTTTTTATAACAAAAGTACATGCAGGTGCCTATGACTTTTTACCCATTAATGTAAATCACTCAGACACTCATACACTACACACTTAACACAACATATTTACATCAATAACTAACATTTACTCTACCTTCACACCACTGGTTTTGTTTCTGCACATTTCATCCAAGTACTGCATCTTCAGCACCACCTTGGGGTCCATTCTCGGAGGGTAGGGGAGACCAGTGATGATCACTCCACGGCCATACGTGTCCGCAAAGTCCAACCCTTCACTCACCTTGGGGGCAAACGGTAAAACCAGTTTTTAGTAAAAGGCAGATATTCGCATTGATATTTAAGATCTCTCATTTTCTTACCTTTCCTCTACACACAGCAAAGAAGCTCCCACCGTTTGACTTGGAGTCATTGACCTTGTCATAAAATCCATCCATCACCTGGAAATGAGAGCATGAGCAGTTATGAGGGATTTCTGCAAGAGCGTGTCTTTCAAAGCAGAAACATCAAGACACGGGGATGGGACGATATCATTTTGTCTCGATACAATTTTGTCTCTGCTTGGACATCCACGGGGACATCCACAGGGGCCGATCAGATTTTGGCAGCCATTTCTTTTTCATAGAAAAGAGCTAAATTTGTACAAAAATACCGTAACTTTGAAAGATACCACTCGTTAACTCATGATGTTATGTTACTTTCTGTTATTTTTTGCTCCATAATACACCTTGAATGTAATTATAAGTTACGGGTAATATTACTTCCACCAATCCACTGTTGTCATTCATATTATGGCATGGTAGTCAAATATCCACAAAATAAAAAGGCAATTGTGCCCTCTGTCCAAAAAAATAGAAATAACACTGTCTATGGATGTCTAGTCACTTCTGATAGGTTTTCTTTATGGCAAAATAAATAGTAACTGACAACATAATGAGACCACAAAACACACACTATATTCCCAAAAGTATTGGCTCGCTTGCCTTCACTTTAGTAATCTCCAAGAAGAGGAGGAGAAAACAAGACTGCTCTTTTGGCATGTTCTTGATTGATGTCTCATATCAATGTACAGTAATCATTTCAGTAATCGTCTTGTTAACTCAGGTGAGAATGTTGACGAGCACAAGGCTGGAGACCATTATGTCAGGCTGATTGGGTTAGAATGGCAGACTTGACATGTTAAAAGGAGGGTGATGCTTGAAATCATTGTTCTTTCATTGTTAACCATGGCTGCACGCGTTTCTTTGCAGGGCACCATCATTGCGTTTCATAAAAATGTCTTCACAGGCAAGGATATTGTGTCTACTAAGATTGCACCTAAATAAACAATTTATAGGATCATCAAGAACTTCAAGGAAAGAGGTTCAATTCTTGTTAAGAAGGCTTCAGGGCGTCCAAGAAAGTCCAGCAAGCACCATGATCTTCTCCTAAAGAGGATTCAGCTGCAAGATCGGAGCGCCACCAGTGCAGAGCTTGTTCAGGAATGGCAGCAGGCAGGTGTGAGCGCATCTGCACACAAAGTGAGGCGAAGACTTTTGGAAGATGGCCTGGTGTCAAGTAGGGCAGCAAAGAAGCCACTTCTCTCCAAAAAAAACATCAGGGACAAATTGATCTTCTGCAAAAAGTATAGCGAATGGACTGCTGAGGACTGGGGCAAAGTCATATTCTCGAGTGAAGCCTCTTTCCGATTGTTTGGGGCATCTGGAAAAAGGCTTGTCCGGAGAAGAAAAGGTGAGCGCTACCATCAGTCCTGTGTCATGCCAACAGTAAAGCATTCTGAGACCATTCATGTGTGGGGTTGCTTCTCATCCAAGGGCTCACTCACAATTTTGCCCAAAAACACAGCCATGAATAAAGAATGGTACCAAAACACCCTCCAACAGCAACTTCTTTCAACAATCCAACAACAGTTTGGTGAAGAGCAATGCATTTTCCAGCACGATGGAGCACCGTACCATAAGGCAAAAGTGATAACTAAGTGGCTCGGGGACCAAAACGTTGAAATTTTGGGTCCATGGCCTGGAAACTCCCCAGATCTTAATCCCATTGAGAACTTGTGGTCAATCCTCAAGAGGTGGGTGGACAAACAAAAACCCACTAATTCTGACAAACTCCAAGAAGTGATTATGAAAGAATGGGTTGCTATCAGTCAGGATTTGGCCCAGAAGTTGATTGAGAGCATGCCCAGTCGAATTGCAGAGGTCCTGAAAAAGAAGGGCCAACACTGCAAATACTGACTCTTTGCATAAATGTCATGTAAGTGTCGATAAAAGCCTTTGAAATGTATGAAGTGCTTGTAATTATATTTCAGTACATCACAGAAACAACTGAAACAAAGATCTAAAAGCAGTTTAGCAGCAAACTTTTTGAAAACTAATATTTGTGTCATTCTCAAAACTTTTGGCCACGACTATACTGAGTATAAAGTGGGTAGGTGGGAACACTTTCGTTTTCAATAATACACAGTATGAACGGAGTCTTAATGTGTGCATTAAAACCAAAATGTAGAGTATAACTTTACGAAACCTGGCAGAGTCCTACCTCTGTAAAGGTACCCTTTCCCTTGGGTTCCACAAACATGGGCTTCATTGACTCCATGCGGTCTACGTGCCCGCTACCCTGTCAGAGTCAAACAAGGAACAACAAACAGCTTAATTAATAATTATGCTTCACATTCAAGAAATTCTGTAAAATTGTAAACTTTCACATCTTTAAAGTCAGCTACAGGTTTTTATGATGACAATGAATCAATTATGTAGTGATTGTCTGATATATCCATATATGATGATACATGATATATCCATATCCACTCACCCTCCAATACTCCAGCGTCTTATCCAACACCGGGTATGATGGGAAAAACACCAGCAGGCCATGAGGAACCACTCGGCATATATTAACTATCAATACCAAGTACATTATTAGATTATATACAATGTGTTAGCCTTCCATCTTAGACCGATAATAAAAGACCTGTGTCTTACCAATAGTGTTTCCTAATGACGCCATGTTCTCAGGAAGAAACCTTCACAGGAAGTGACAAACTATGTGATTAATATGGAACACACAACACACAATTCGACTTGATACCGCTGTCTGGAACACACCTCCTGTCGAAGGCTGTGCTGAGCTGCACTCCGTCCGGCCCTTTGTCGACAATGCTGACGAAGATCTGGTCCTTCTGAATGACGTGAGGGTTCTCCAGACTCACAGGAAATGGGCTGTGAAAAAGAGAAGATGTGCTTGAGCTACAGAGCGACAGATTCGCCATCGCCTGGCTGGAGGTAAAGAGAAGCCGTGTGAGGACATACATCTGCATCTCGCAGGTGAAGGATGACAGGGGTGACAGGGTGCCGCTAGTCAGGATGATGCAGCGCACTTCCTGTCGCAGGAGATCTTGCATGCTGAATCCCGGAGAGAAGCACCAGTAACTTAGCACGTTCCCTGCCACACACATGCAAAATATATATATATATATATATATATATATTATTATTATTTTATTTTTTTCCAAAAAAGTTTGGGTATATCCTATGAATTGTTAAATAATCAAATAATATCTGTGAGACGTTCGGGAATAAAGGCTTATACCTTGTTTCTTTGTATTAGATGACGCCCATAGATCTGTGGTCTGCTTCTTTTTGAAATTGCTAGCGTCTGGATGAATGTGTACCTGAAAAGATAAAAAAAAAATTCAAATTTCACGTTTTTACAAAACGTGATTTTCTCCCTAATGTTTCATGTCCAATTCCAGCCCATCTAAAGTAGTTTGCACCCTCCCCCATCAGCTACAGTTAGGGGATGATGTTTTAAGTACAAATGCTCCTCATATAATGCATTTTTTTGCATACTTGACACTACTCCATCTGTTTCATTTCTATTACAAAGACACTATATTAGTCACTATGTATATGAGCTACAGCTGAGCCCCAGGGCAAACTGGAGACCCATCCGGATGCCTACAAATGACTAAAAAGTCAATGCTGCATAATAGGTACCCTTTAAAGTAACAAATGAGGCAAAGCAAACCCATCCACCCATAAATCTGAGCAGATATGGGATACGTGAGGCATCGCGGTGCATCCCCGACCATCTTACAGAATCCCAGAATAGATACAGAGATGTACTGTATACATAAATAATAAACCTACCTTAAACTGCTGCATGGTGTTCCCCTTGTGTGACTGCACACCGCCCTCTGCTGGTTCAACAGCAAACACCAACTGATCACATTCGAAGAAATACCCATTAAAAACCCTCAATGGCAATGTCACTAATAAGAAATATAAATATATATCAAAGAGAAATATGTGGCAGCGTTACTTGTATTATATCTGCCACTTTCTGCAGTCCGCTGGTGTTGAGGAAAATACCAGGCTCTGAGTTCAAGAGAGTTGTGTGTTAGCGAGCTCATTAACGTGTAACACATTACTTACTATGCATGCTTAAAACACCTACTTCCTGCCAAATATCCCGTGATCTGCTCCATCGCCTCCACGACTGCGGTTTTGGTGTCGTAGTTGACGTGGGCCTTTTGGAAAAGCTCATAAATAAAGCTGAGAAAGAAAACAAAAAACAGAATGAAATATTATACTACAACAGCCTGTAGTATACTACCACTACCTGGTACTTCCCATTAGAGAAGTGTTGGTAAAATACACTGCCTAGCCAAAAAAGTCACCATTTCAGAAAAACCTGCATTAAGCAAAAACAACAACTGTGTACAGGTCTGACATTTATTCATAAAGTCCTGGAATTTGGTTAAGAACTGGTTAATGCATTATTATAATGTGGAAGAATATCGCTGAACAGTCAACTTCTCAGAAGAAATATGGTCAGGGGAAAAAATCTTGATTGATAGTGATTGGGGAAAATGCACTATAAACATTATATATATATATATATATATATATGTTTTTTTTTAATTGCCGGTAGGGATCAGAGACATGTTTAATATTAAACGGTCACCTAATTTCCACACACATAATGTGATGAGAGCTAAACAACTGTGTGGCCATAAGAAAACCACTTGTTTGTGAAACTAATCAGGAAAAAGGCTTCAGTTTGCTAGTGATCATAAAGATTGGACTTCGGAGCAATGGAAAAAGGTCATGTGGTCTGATGAGTCCAGATTGATCCTATTCCAGAGCGATGGGTTTGTCAGGGTAAGAAGGGAAGCGCATGAGGCGATGCACAGATGACCCATCATGTATAGTGTCCACTGTACAAGCCTCTGGAGGCAGTGTTATGATCTGGGGTTGCTTCAGTTGCTTAGGTCTAGACTCAGCATAAAACAAAGTCAGCTGACGACCTGAAGGCACTGAATGACCAGGAACTAAAAGCTTCTAGTTTCTCTTCCCTGATTGCACAGGCACATATCAGGGCTCAAATTGTGAAAGGGTGGTTCTGGGAGGTGGTTCTTTTTTTTGTTTTTTGTTTTTTACACATGAACTGGCAACCAGATTGTGTGCTCTAATCAAAGTTAAAGATGATTGAATGTGTAACTTTTTTTGACCAGACAAGTGTATAAAGAAATTAATGCCTTAAAATCTTAAAATACCCAATACTCGGATATCAACTAGTGACCCTAAAGTAAAAGGAACAATACTGAGATCAAAGCTAGTTTGAATACTGGCTGGAGGCTAAAATTCAGTGTGAAGTATCTGTGACAAACATGAATACAGTACTGTGCGAAAGTCTTGACTCCCATTCACGATCATTTCACATCATTTGCTTCCAAAAAAGTCAGACTTTGTTGGATTTTTAATGTAATCGAGACATAGTTCTCCAGGCTTCCTGAAGGACTTTTTGCCCATCACTTTCAGTCCAGTCTCATTTTTAGTGAGTAGTTTCAGAGGAATGATTTCAAGCTAATTAATTAAGCATAAAAAACATCTAAATTATGGCATGAAACAGTGAGAAACAGGTGCAGGTGATGACCGATGATCAGAGCGGTGATTAGTATATACTGACAATGCTGATGCTGAGTGGTTGGAACAGACGAAATTGCATCTTTAGACACTTTGCAGCCTTCAGTGAAACATTCGTTCCAATTTCTTTCATTTAATTTACATAAATAAATTTGATTTACAATGCAGAAATGAGAGGTGGCTCAGGATCTATTCACAGTGCTGTATATTAACACACCGTTTTGTATATTTAACCCCACAGTGCCAACTTTATCATTTAACATTTTGGCTAATACTTATCTGTATAAACATAACTATAGATAGTTTCAATAATGATAACAGTGAATGAAATTGTATTTATGCACCAATTTTAATGCAAAAATGTCAAGAACCAAGCTAGATATTATATTTGTTTTGTAATAATCTTGCAATGAGAAAAGTTCAATATTATATTTGGCTATATTTTCACACTCTAACATATGTGTTTTTTTTTTTTTTTTTTTAAGTATGTTCGATGTAAATAAATTGACACTACCATAATGAACACGTGTTTGTAACCTAATAATGCATCTAGTTGAGTCATATTTTCATCCTCTGGTTAGTAGAAAAGCCCAGCTTTAGGAGCTCAGGTTATTGATGCAGTCCATCCTCATATATTAAAAATGTGCACTTACAATAATACGTTAAGGAAACTGGTTTCGACACCCCTAATTTATGGGTTTAATGCAAAAAAATGAATAAAACAACAGCCGAAACAGATGACACACCTGCCAGGCTTGGTAATCCCCTGGTTATTGAAAGGCATCTCAAAGTCATTTATGGTAATTTCCAGGTCCATTAAAATTTCTATAAAAAAAATCATAATAAAATAAAAACACACACACAAAGATAAGTCAAACAACATGGCATTGCAAAAGCCGTTTTACTCAGTACAACATAATGTTTGTTACTTACGCTTTATTTTTGCAATCGTAGTGATGTCCAGGTTGAGACCTGTATAACAGGCAAGTAAACAGATTTACCCTCAACATACTGTATAGCTGACTTGGAAATGTGTAACAAGCCATCACGAGCCGAACCTGAGCTCAAAGATTCACCGCTGAACTCCTCTGAAGATTCTCCCTTGCCGATATCGGAGGCCTGCTCTCGCAAAAGCTTGTCCACTGCATCGATGGCTGACGTCAGATCGTAGGGAGTCAGGTCAAACGAGGTCGACTCTTCACACATCTTCTCCTGTACGATGGAGGAAAAGTTCAGGATCAGTATAGAACATTTTATGAAAAACAAGTCGCCCGGCCCCTCATTACCCCGCCCCCCCTGACTCACTCACACACACACACACACAAATCCTCACCACGTTATGCGCTTCATCAAAAATGACCACTGCTCCTTTAAGCTCTATGTTGTGTGCTCGCCGGCTCTGGAAGACAAACCAGATCATTACAGCTCACATGCCGACAACTGACTATGAGGGGAAAAAACTCCTGTCATCACCTTTGGATCGAGGAGGTAGTTGTAGGGCATGAATATGAGGTCAGCGTGCTGCTTTAATGAGCGAGACAGGTAATATGGACACACCCTGAAAGAGAAATACATATATAATATAAAATTATTTTTTTATTTTACAATTTATTATAAATCTGTTCGGGAAATTAACGCCGTGCCTTTGCTTTTTTCCAGCTTTCACAAGATCTTCTACATCAAGGATGGAATTGATGATGTCTTTGTCAGTACTCTTTTCTAAATATAACAATAAAAATACAAAAATAGATCAGTGACGAGAAGTTACACGTGCTTTGTTCAACATGTCACGTTCAAACTTACCATCGACGTTATTGTAGAAGACACAGGAGCGGGTTGAAACTTTTGCTCTGCACAAATGAACCTGGATTAAAAGAGAAGAAATTCTACTTCAGTTAACACTCACTCATCTTCTATACCGCTTTATCCTGTATTCAAGGTCACTGGAGACTGGAGCCTATCCTAGGAGACTTGGGGCACAAGGCGGGGTACACCCTGGACAGGGTGTCAATCCATTGCAGGACACACACATACACACACTCATTCACACACTACAGACAATTTGGAAACACAATCTACATGTCTTTGGACTGCGGGAGGAAACCGGAGTACCCGGAGGAAACCCACCAAGCACAGGGAGAACATGCAAACTCCATGCACACAGAGACGGCAACCGACCCTGAAGGTGCAAGGCGACAATGCTAACCACTACACCACTCATCAGACTGGTACCACCACCAACGGTAATTACCATCGGCACTGGCCTCCTCCACGGTCCCTTGTTAAACTATAGAGGTTCCTAAGTGAACTATATAAACAAACGCACCCACCACTTCATTAAGTACACCTTACTAGTACTGGGTTTGATCCCCTTTTGCTTTCAGAACTACCTTCATTTTTCATGGCGTATATTCGTCTAAGTCCTGGAATCATTCCTTATAGAGATTTTGGTCCATATTGACATGATAGCACCACGTATCCGCGTATCTACTGGACTCTCCTCTTCAGCTCAACCCCAATTATGTTTAATTTGATTTTGGGCAAGAGACTGAGACAACCATGTCAAAAACTTTAACTGTGTAAGCACTAAAGCTTTTTTATAGAGATTTGGACACTTTAAATCTTTGCACATGTAGAAAATCCAACCATCACCCAGTTGTATCATTATTTTTATGTTTGTATTCGAGGTGGGCACAGTGTCGCTGTTCCTCTATAATCCTACATGGGCCCTCTGTGATAGGGGCGACTACGCTTGTCTAGAATCGTAATGAAAACTGAAAAAGAAATTAATACCGAATGAGTGTATTTTTTAAATCATTACACTATACACTAACAGAATCGGCATCTAGGTACCGTGATAATATCGTATCACATTGTCTCTGGTGGGTGGCAGAGTGGTTAGCACTGTAGCCTTCCCCCTCCAGGGTTGAGGGTTCGATTCCCGCCTCACATGGCGTTATTATATATATATATATATATACACACATACACACACACACACACACACGTCCACCCCTGCTTTTATGTAAAAACAAATACTGGTTGAGCGGCGAACAACAAGCTAGGCGAGGGGCTCATCTTATATGAAGTCACAAAAAGAAGGTACAACCTACTTAGCTTGTTTAAGCCCGGGTAAAGTCACACACACAATGAATGACTAAAGATGATTACAACATGAATGTTGCATAATAGGCCCTCATTAAACCATGCTTCAGTGTCTGCTGCAGGTGTCTGGTATGCGTTTTAGTTTTTTTTTTTTTAGTTTTTTTAAATCCTCGCTATTCCCATCCATGACCTGTACCTTGACATGATTGCTTTCTTGCTTCAGTACTTCCTGGTTGATACAGAGTTGCTCTCTGGAGCCCAGAACGCAAATCTTCGGCCTGTAATTAAAATGAAATTTTGAACAAGACACTACAAGATACGCAAGCATTCCCAAGCCCGAACCCTCATTGAGGCTTTTAAATAAAAGAACATGAGAAACTACCTTGAAAAGCGTTGTAAGCTTTCTCGCATTCGTCATCACTGACCTGTAGGACGTGTTCTTGAGCTCGCTGATCACCTGGGTCAACTGCGAATGTGTCCTCGATGCGTAGATGATTTTGGGAATGTCTGTGTAATACGCTGCAAGGATAGTGTTGTACAACATCAACCATCTCATGAGATGAACTGAATCGAAGTCTCGATTCACAGACTTTGATGCCAAAAGTTTGGAAAGGAAACCAGAGCCCACAAAGTTACGGTCAAATTACAAGGAACGTTTACTGCATCTTCACTCTTTTTGTACCTGCCGTTTCACCGTCAGTCGCTGTCGTTCCCCAAGATGACATCGGCCTGTCAGGAAAAAGCTCGGCTCCTCCCATCCTCTCTGCAATCTTACGGGCGGATATGGAGTCTTTGAAATACGCCCTCCAGCCAAGCGCGGCGCAAAGCAGGCACAGGGTTTTCCCCGTTCCAGTCGGACTCTCCAGCACTCCATTTACTTTCTGTAACAGGAAAATAACACTGCATGAACTGAAACGCGAGTGAGACATCAATTAGCTGCACAAACCCAACAGACCTTATAAATACCTCGTCGAACGACTTTCATTCAGATAGATGTCAAACCTCATTGGCATAAGCAACATTGTTCAACAGAAATACACATTAATTTGAGTACAGAACGCCCTAATGTGCTTGAAGTGATTCCAGGATATTAAAAAGCAACCATCATTATAACTATATACAGTGGTGGCTAAAAGTATTGAGACAAAAGTGAAATTCAATGTTTTAATGACATCGTCAAAAAGAATTTTTTTTAATTATTGATTTGTTTAAAATAAGTGGTCTGAGGGTGTAACTGATGCCGGAACAACTCACAGACGAGCATAAACAAGAGATTTTGGATATCTGCAAACAGAATTTGGACGAATACTCTAAGGAAGGTGAACAAGACACTGCTGACAAGACGTGGATTCATCACTACGAGCCTGAGAGTAAACAGCAGAGAATGGAACGGAAACATCCAGACGCTTATTGAAGAACTGAAGCCTTAACTTCAGAGTAAAATATATGCAAATATCTTATACAATATTGAGCTTACAATACTGAAGATTCAGAAGGTTTACTGAAGGAGCACATGTGGGTGTGATGGTCAGGTGTCCATCAAATAGGAAAAATACAAGTTTGTGAAAGGAAGGCCACCATCACATGTCCTACAACAGCACGCCCTCTAGTGTTTAATGACTTACTTAACTAAACTAAAGTTATGGTTATCTTTATAACTGACTTACTTATGGGTCTATGACTAAAGAAAGTATGAACTTTAGGTAATAAAAATCTCCTGAAATGTATTTCTTCTTCACACCTAGAACTTTATTAATAGCAATAACTTACTTTTAAACTTTATGAAGCCACGAAAAGTAGAGCTTAATTTATTTCAATTGTTTTATAAATGTAATAACTGGTGTTACTCCTCTCTCTGGTAACACTTAAAATCGCTTCCATATCCAAGACCACTTGGTTTTTAATTATGGCAAAATCAATTAATTATTCAAATGATCAAATGTATTTAAAAATAAAACTATTTTGTAAAGCAGTAACACCAATGACGTACACTCTATGGACAAATTTAGCCCAACCTGCAATGACATCATACCCAAATACATACATTTACTTATGGAGTTGGTCCCCTTTTGCAGCTATAACAGCTCGCACTCTTCTTGGGAGGGTGTCCACAAGATTTTGGAGAGTGCCCATTCATTCTGTAGAGCATTTATGAGGTCAGGCTGATGCTGGACGAGACGGCCTGGGCTCGCAATCGCCATTCCAGTTCATCACAAAGGTGCTCGATGGGGCTGAGGTCACAGGGCTCTGTATTAGGGCCAGTCAAGTTCTTCCACACTGAACTCATCAAACCGAGTCTTTATAGTCCTTGCTTTGTGCACTGAGGCAAGATCACGTTGGAATAGAAAAGGGACGTCCCCAAACTGTTGCCACAAAGTCTAAGGCATAGCATTGTCCAAGATGTCGTGGTATTATAAGTATGATGATTGTCCTTTACTGGGGATAAGGGGCCTGATTAATTGAAACACCTTAATTCGATAATTAACAGGTTCGGCTAAATACTTTCGTCCATATAGTGTAGTTTGGGGTGACCGATATTTATTTCATATTATTAATTCTAATCAATGATTGTTTAATGTTTTTAGCGTTTAAGTTATTGTATAACATTCTGATGTGAACCAGATTTATTTCATGAAAAAATATCCTTAGATGAAAAGGATCGATCTTTGAACTTGTAGCACTAAAATGCTACAATTAAAAAAATATTTATAATCAAAAGTAACAAAACGTATTTTCAAGAATTTCATGATCGAAATTTCATACTATGTACTATAATGGGCCTGATTGAAACACCTAAATAAAAAAAATTAACAGGTTTGGCCAAATACTTTTGTCCATAAAAAAAGTATAGTGTATTTTAGGGTGACTGATATTTATTTCATATTATTGTTTAATAAGTTAAGTGTTCGATTTAATTTATAAAATACTGATGTTATTGTGAATCTCAGATATTTGATGAAAAGAAAAACATATTTTTATTAAAAGTACTGTATATGGTCCCACTTTGATTGTAATTCGGAACATATACAATTAATGTGGCCATTTAATGATTTTGGCATCAGCAAAACTAATAGACAGCACTTTCCACCATCTATGTAGGATGACCCTGATTATGATTATGATTATTATGATTATTTTGAGACTTTAAGTATAATTTGGTTACAGCTGATCTGATGTTTAGCAGTGTAGACGTCTGTTTACGTTTCAGCCAAGGTGTTAGATCTGAAAAACGTTACAGTTTAAGAGACATATTAAGCACAAACAGAGCACTTACGTTTTGCAGACACTCGATCACTTTGCTCATGTAATCTGTCTGACATGGATACGGAGTGAACGGGAAATCCACACTAACTCCTCTTAAAGTAAGAGAAGGCATTGCTACAACCCGGAACTAAACTAAACACTCAAACAACTACCTACACAGCATAGTCAGTCCATAAAATTAAGATTTAAATCGATTTTAATACAATAATCTAATGCCCATATTTACCCCAAACACCCATCAGATCACCACCCGACCCGTCCTGTGTTCATGATAGCGCGCGCTATATCTCTTCTTCGTCTTTTTTGTTTTACGACGTGCCGAAATATGTTCAAATGTACGCGACTGCCATCTACAGGTGACAGAGCTGTAAGCGCCTCACAGTGTCCGGGAAAGGATCTTGTTACACAAACCGGAAGTACGTTGTAGTTTTTTTTTTTTTTAATCATAAAAACACTGATATACTTATCACTTCAAATGTCATTAAAAAGTCTGACTTTATCCCTGTCGTGAATGGCAAACCTCAGCGATACATTCACTCACTCACTCACTGTCTGTACCGCTTTATCCTGTATACAGGGTCGTGAGGGGGCCTGTAGCCTTTTCCAGGAACAAAGCGGGATACACCCTGGACATGGTGTCAACTCATCGCACATGACACTTACACGCTCATTCACACACTACATTCAATTTGGGAATGCCAGTTAGCCTAATCTGCATGTCTTTGGGGTGTGCTTCTGAGCTGATGCAATGCAGACAGACTCAAAAAGTGAATCGAACACTCAACCATGGAGGTGCAAGGCGACAGTGCTAACCACAAAGGCACCGTGCAGCCTCAGGAATACACAACAGGGCAATGATGCATTGATATTGCGACGCCCGAATGGTGGTGCTTGTGGTTCTTCTCCAAAAAGTTGGAAGCGAACAGTTGTCTAGAATGTCTATGTAATGCTGTAGCATTACACGTTAACCTTCATTAAAACTAAGCATCTAGTGAAACTATACAAAAATGAAATTCCATAAAGACGTGGGGGAACTTAAGTGTTTTGCACAGAGCACTAACCTCAACACCTTTAGAATGAATTGAAACGCGAACTGTGCCCCAGTCTTCCTTACCCAACATCAGTGTCTGACCTCGCTAAGTCTGAAATTGGATGTTCAAAAGGCACATACGAGGTGGTATCAAAAGGTTTTTGAGACTATTTTTATAACACACCAACAGATGGCAGCACAAGTCCTCATGGACAGTCACAGGGAGCAGCAACCTTCATAAGTCAGTGTGCCAAAAGACATCGTCCAGTGTACATCGAGATCGGAAGCTGTGCAACTGGTGCTATCCTGACCACCATGTGTTACCAATTCTCCGATTTCATCATGGACAGCAAGTTAGGATGAAGAGCAAATGTGAAATTCTGAGCAAATGTTACAGAGATGTTCGACATGATTTCGCAAGTTTGCAGCAACAGGCAATGAGTTGATCAAGGTGTTTTAAGTGGCACTTGCTTCAAGATTGGAAGAACATCACTGGAAGACAACGAGAGAGGAGGAAGACCTTTAACAAGCTCAACCCTGAAAGTCCAGGCAATCGTCACGTGTGATTTGAACATGCACCATGTTGCTGTCAAGTTTGTCCCTAGGCTGCTGACCCAGGAGCAAAAGGAACATCGCATTAAAGTCTGGCAAGAACTTCGTCAGGGTGTTGTGGTTGACCTTTTCTTAAAGTCAAGGATCATTACGGTGTGTATATTGAGTGTATGGGTACGACCCTGAGACAAATCAACAGTTTTCACAGTGGAAGAGCCCGTCATCTCCACGACAAGAATGGCGATGCAGGTCCGTACCTCGACCAAAGTGCATGCTCATTTTATGAGCTCATCTTTTTTCCCATGTCATTGTCCAGCAAGAATTTGTCCGCAGGTGCCATCAAAAGCGAATATTGCTGCCATGTTTTAAGGCGTCTGGCTAAAGTGACCGGATCTGTGGCATGCAAATCTCAAAACGTTTTTGATATCCCCTCATATAAGTGTGATAGCCCAGTGTCTAAAATGCTGTTTATTGGCCATATATCCTCAATACACCAAACAAATATGGTTGAGTTCTTTATGAAAGATGGCTTTAAGAAAACTTTGCATTATATTAGCATTGATATGCTGTGACATGTCACTTCTACAAGGACCATAATTTTCGAGTATTATTTACTAGGTGAAGGTTTGGATTTTTTCATATCTGTGTTAAATCAAAATTGAGGTGCATATAAATACATGACCATAGGTTTTGGTTGTTATAAGCATATCCCTGCTCCGCGTACTGATGGTGAGGTTTGTCACCCAGAACGTGAGTGCAGTGTAAGTAATCAGGGCCACAACCCTTGATTCCAAAGTTGCTGAGATTCAACTTAGGCAGTAATTTCTGCAGTCCTACTGAGCTAAATCAAGTTGGTATATTTCAAAGTTGTGATGTATTTAGTACAAATGTAACTATTTTCTTTCTACTGTTAACGCCTAGCTCTGGGAAAAGAAAAGAGTTCAATTGGAGTAAATCTTGGAATGCATTTTTACATGAAGCAAAGGTTGTGAAATGTGGCCCTGATTACTTACATTGTATTTTGCGTTCTGAGTGACAAACTTGGCAATCAGTCGGTGTGCAGAACAAAAAAGTTATAACAACCAAGACCTATTGTAATGCACTTATATGCACCTCAACTTGAATTTAAGACAGACTTAACACCCCTTAACATGGCATTATAGTTCTTTTAAATCTCAGAGGCAGGGTCTGTGTCCACAACAATAAACATATTTAATTTAATAATTTTGAGTTGCTTAAACAGCATTATCCTCACTTAGCAGAACACCTGGTTGAGACATCCAGGTCGAGATCATTCTCTGCTTCCTGCTAAAGAATCTATTTATTTTATATATTTAAAAAAATTTTATATATAATTTTGTTCCTTCTTACCAACTATAATACCCAGGCTATTTTTAGACGGCAGTGTGCATGCTGTTTATTTCCTTGACTGTACTCATTATGAAAGATCTATTTTTAGTATCCATATACATGGCTGTGGCTGGCATCCATGAGACACAGTGATGAAATCATAACATTCATTACATTATGCCAAATGAGCACAAGAATGCTTGTAGATTTAGAGTTTAGTTTTGAAGCTTCTGTAAAGGAGGACAGGTTACTGTTTTAGCTTTTTTGGCATCACCACTTCACAGCTGCAGAGTCTGGGATTGGGTCCTGGGATCGGGTTGCAAGTGTTGCAAATGTTGTGTGTATCAGTAGTTCTTAGCTCGGCTCCTGGAGGACCACTGCCTTGCACATTTTAGTGTTTTCACAGCTCGCAGCACACCTGCTTTAAAAGCAGAGCCCTCTGAATTTCATTAACTCAACAATTAGCCCACTTTACCCATCCCCTGCAAAGACTGCAAGAGCTATTTAAAGGCCGATTCATTTGCCTTTTTGCTCTTTCCATGTTTAAGATCAGGAACAATGAATATGTGTGTGACTAAAAACAATTAAATGGAGAAAACTGTCACACATGTTATGCCAGATGTTTAAAACTGTAAGTGGAGCTGTGTTACACAATCTCAGTACTCAGTAATGTAGGGTTTCTCAAATACAGTTATATTAGAGCAGTGCTCTGCATGATTTCACAATTTCTTTCATCTCAACAAACCTGATCCAAATTATGGAGAGCTGGATAATTAGCTCATGAGCTAGACTACGTAGGTGTGATGGGAATAGGGATGAGCAATCCTAATATCATTTTCAACCTAGAAAAAACATTGAAATCTTCTTGTGTGTATATATAAAAATGGAATTTGTTATTTTCCACAGCAAAAATGCAGAAATGTTGGGATTCTGTTTATTTAAAGGGATAATGCAGGGGAAAAAAATAAAGTGCTCTTAAGATCAACTGAAAGTCAACATAAATCCCACTCACTTATTCACTTGTCTATACAGTTTTATCCTGTATATAGAGTCAAGGGGCACCTGGAGCCTATCCCACGAAACTTAGGGTTCGAGGCACGCCCTAAACAGGAGGCTGATCCATCACAGTGCACACACAGACACACACACTCACACGCTCAGTCACACACTACGGGGCAATTGGGAACCCCATTTAGGCTAATCTACATGTCTTTGGACTGTGGAAGGAAAACCGGAGTGCCCAGAGGAAACACACAAAGCACGGGGAGAACTCAATGCACACAGACCCAGAGGCAGGAATCAAACCCGTACCCTGGAGGTGCAAGGTGACAGATCTATGCCACTGTGCCGCCTAATTTTATACTGACAAATAAAATCATAAAATTGCTTTACATATGCTTTTTCACATCTGGTTTATTGCTACATTCTGTATTTTGTTATAATAATAATAATAATAATAATAATAATAATAATAACAAGGATCATCAAATATCTTCCTGGGTCTCATATAAATCTCATATAAGTAAATGACCCTCTCCCCCTTTTCCAGTCATCGGTTTCATTTCGTATCATACCATGCAACCTGCATTTTTATTAAACCTTTAAATTCGTCACATCCCTTTTTGTAGATGCAGTATAAAGTGCTTATTTTCTTATTGCTGCTACATTCATGACAAAGTTATAGTCGCCAGAGAAAAGCAGATTCTGTTTTAAAATTAAACTTCGGCATACAGTACTTCCTCAAATCTGTTCCCCACATGGATAGATTTTGTAACAAAGCAGACTGAGATGCAAAGACACAAAAATAGGTACAGTATAAGGACAGACAAATCTAAAGTGTATAAGCAAGCAAGAAATCAGGAATGATGCAAGGTCATACACAGAACAGCTAGGCAGATGATCAAGACCTTACAGAACTTATACAAATGGGTGCAATCAGTAAAGCATCACGCCAAGCGGTCGTCACCATGTCTCTTTATATAGAAACCAATCTAGAAATGAGTGGAACCGCAGACTATTCAGTGGAGGTTGACCTGTGGAACGGGGGAGGTTATATGTCCCAGGTTGATGTGATAGGACCTCTCCCATCCAAAATTCTAAATGGACAGTTCCTGTTCCTGAACCAACACGCAACAGGGTTCCTCCTAATATGTGCATCGTCTAGATTGTTCTTTACTGGGACTCAGGATGTCTGGAGTTGGGTACTGTGTGAACACTGTAGGTTGGTGCTCCCTCTATCTCCAGGAGTCGTTCGGCGTAGTCAGGGTTTGAGAGAATGAAAAAGTCAAGTCAAATCAAGGTAAAAAAAAATTTCATTGCTTTGTATAGTTTTAATACATTGGAAAGAAATGTTGTTTCTCTATGGTGCAAAACATAACCGTTTGCAAGACTACATTAATTGAAAAAACAACAACAGTGTATGATGGACATTGACTGTAAAATATCCGTTGAGAAGCAGTACTTCATGTTGCATTAAGTGTCAAATGCATATTGCAAGTGCAGGTGTTCAGTGGTATTTAGTCTGGATGAGTGTTAGGAGTCAGCAGGGTGTTGAGTACTGTGACTGCACGAGGAAGGAAACAGTTGCAGAATCTGCTCGTACTTTTGTATCTTCTGTCAGATGGCAGCAGGGTGAAGAATCCATAAGGAGAATTAAGGAATCATCCACAATGATGTTGGTTCTGTGGACGCAGCAGTTGATTTATGAGGTGTTGATGATGTGTAGAGAGACATCGATGGTCTTTTAACCTGTTCTTACAAAACAATGTAGGGTCTTACGGTTGAATAATATTCCATTTCCATACAACAAAGTGTATGACAGCTGATCTAGATTCTCTCTATTGTTCATTTAAAGAAGGTTGTGAGGATGTGAGGGGTGAGATATGCACATTAAGGGGTGCACATTAAGAAAGTTCTTCACAGTTGTTTTATTAAGTGGTGAGAGGTCTTCTTAGGTCCTCTTAACTTCTCTTTAGACTTATAAGCATTGTGGGATAGATTGTTGCATCTGCATCATTTTCCGAGCTGGTTTAGTTCCTCCCTGTAAGCTGACTCACCATTGTTGCTGATGAGGGCCACAACTGTAGCGTCATCAGAAAACTTGATGATGTGATTTCAACTCATGAGTCAGCAGGGAAAACAGCAGTGGACTAAGCACACAGCCCTGGGGAGCGCCGGTGTGTTTGCCGGGTCCCTCAGTAAAAAAGTCTAGGATCCGTTTGCAGAGGGAAGTGTTCAAACCCATCAGGCTTAGCTTTGTTATCAGTTGCTTTGTGGGATAATTGAGTTGAAGGCTGAACTGATGTCTATGAGCAGGGAAAGGTGTATGGTAGGAAATATGGTGTCCTCTGTAAGGCAATCTGGGTGGTGTCTAAACCACCCAGACTTAACTTTCTTGAAGGAAGTTTGAGTCTCAGGTCCTGTGTGAAGTGCCAAAGCATCTGCCCTGGACATAATTAAGGTCATGGGTGATGATGTAAGACTGCTTGATGTTACTTCTGTCACCAGATGGCTTGGACATGTGCTGCCTCACTTGTTTGTTAACTTTTTCACCAGATTCTTCTGACTAGGAAAAAAACCTGATGGTTGATAGATTGAAGGATGCACTGGAAAGAGCTTAGACCAGAAAACAAGTCGATGAGTGTGTGTATTCAAGTGTGTATTTAGCCTGTGGGTGGTAACTGCTCCAGCTTGTTACTGCAGTACATTCTCAATGTCTCGATTTAAGGACTAACACTTTCACACATCTTTACTTTTATACTTGAGCTACATGACCTTGTCCTTACCCCTGATTTCCAAACATCTCTGCCACCATGAAGTCTATTCCAGTAGAGTAGCCCACCACTTTTCCGTATTTAGCCTGGCATCTGATGCAACTGAGGAAGACAGGGAAGGAGACTCGCATCTTGTAAGCCATATGTTTCTCACTAATTACAATCTGAGGCATTTCACTTCATTAACTTGGCTCTGATTGAGTGGATTTAGAACCCATCTTAAAGGACACTCGGTTAGGTTCAAGGTCATATAGCTGTTACATTACATTACCACACTGTAATGTAAGCCTGTGTCTTGAAACTCTGACCACTTACTGAGAAATCAGAGAGGTAACATCAGGTCTGTAATTTAACACTGTACAGTCTGCCTTTAAAAAAAAAAAGAAAAAGCTATTCCTGCATCAGTGAGTACAGTATATCCTTAAAAAAAAACATGCCAAAAATACTTTTCTACAGCTTTGGACGTAGTCCTTGATTTACATGAATATTCCCTATTATGGGCTCCTAGTCATTTTAAGCATTACTTGTGTAGCAAAATCTTCAGGTCCAGCCAGGTGTTTCGTTCTGTCACAACCATCTGTTTGGTGCAGATGACATATAACCATGATATTTAAAACCCCCCATTGTGTTGGCAAGCCAGGCTGCATTTCAGGTGTTCCTCATTCAGGTGCACATGATGCGGAGATGCTGAATAGTTGATGAGAGAGTCGAGACTGGCAGTGATGACGGGAAGGAGAGAACGGAAAGTCTTGTGTTTGCGATCCTCTTTGCTACCCTACTTGGACAAATGAGAGGGCTGGAAGAATTACTGTTTGTGTGAGCAAGTAATAGGGAAGAAAGGCAAGATCAGCATAAAAGAAGTCCAGAAATAAAAATTGCCAGAGGCGAGCAGTGATGTCAAAAGTGGTTTCGTGATCAGCGTGCTTAGTCAGGAAACAGAGATGGAAAAGCAAGCACCTGGGACCCGCGGATGCTTCAGCTGGGACGCGTGCAGAAATCTGCTGCTGCCCCAGTTAAACAGGCAGTCTCTGTATGTGTACGGCAGCGAAGTGGCTGTGGAGAAGGCGTGCATCAGACAAAGAGATAATGGAGTTTTTGTCATTCATCCGTTCAGTCTTTTCAGGTACTGTCTGCTTGGTTAAAATAGTGTTTTAGTGTTGTTGTTTTTTTGCATTCATATACTGAGGGCACAACACTTTTAGATTTTCTTTTTCATTATATTAATTACAATTATTACATTTAATTATGGTAAGTTTAGTCTACTCGGCTTACTAGAAAAGATTCTCCAGTTCATAGCTCAGAAGGTTTAAAATGTCCAAGATGATACAAAAAAAAAACAGTTCTAAATGACCTGAATGACCCTTCTTATATATAGTATATTTTACAGTTTGAGTATGAGCAATGTCAATATTAGGAACAACTACAAGTATCATCATTCTTAACTGTAATAATGGTTCATGCACATCTTTGTTTTGTAATGGTATGAACTGAATATGGCTGCACTTTTTTTGTTGTTGTTCTTGTTCAGGAGTTACTACATAATGTGCATGGTTGCCATAACGTTTCTGAACCTCATTGGGATCCCGATAGAGATCGCTTTTTTAGACGGTCAAGGTGGAGTAGGCTGGGAGGGATTTAACGTCTTCTCAGATACTCTGTTCCTTATAGACGTTGGTCTCAACTTTCGCATGGGGATCATTTCTGACGACAACGAGGTAAATTCAACCTATGTTACTAAGCCCTTGCAATGTGAGTTGACTGCAAAAATTATATATTGGCCTGTTTTTAGTCCATACCCTAGTTATTATATTGTCATTACTAACATATTACACAAATATACATACAGTGTACTGTTGTAACACGCTAAGCATAAAAGTAGGTTGAAGTCAACATCATACAGATGTTTCTAATTTAATCCTTCATTTGGCACAGCATTGGTCAGCTTAATTAGGAGCACCCATTATCATCCACATTAACAAGTAGAGAGTAGAAAATGAAAGCGATAAGTGTGAAGCACAACAAAGCTATGGTTACACTGATGAATTTTATATGCAGTTTAAATGATGTTTTAATGAAGCAAGTAAATTACCAGGACATTAAGTGAGGAAGGATTTACTGTATAATAATACTTAAACTGAACAAAAAATTACCCATATATCAACAATATTCAAATTGAGAACAAAATTTCAAAGGAATTCTTTTTTTTCTAAGTTCAACAAAAATTAATAATGGTAAAAGATAATAAAATCGGTATGTTTGAGTTAGACAAATTAAATATAATTAAGTACATTAAAAATTTAATTTATTTTAGTAGAATAGACATGATATCAATATGCAAAAGCTACACAAAGTGGAATATTTTTTTAAATATAGATCTAAATTTTTTTCTCACACTAATGTGTTTGTATATCTTGTATGTAAATATTTTAACCCTGTGATTTGCTGCAACTACAAGAATGAAATTATATTATGTGTTGACTTTTTTAAACTGTGATTTTAATCTCTTCACACAATGGCCGTTCAAGCCAAATTGGGACTTTTGTTGAGACTCTTAGCCACAGTATAACATTTGAATGGCACATTCATGGATGATGATCGTAATTGATGGATAATTTGTCGGCAACTGGTGAAAGAGACGCATCTGACCTCACGCTAAGACATTTCCACATGTTTGGGCCATTAAAGGAGTTCCTGGGAGGCCAGTGTTTAAGATGTGAAACGGGTAGTACTGAGAAAACTTTCTACCTTAATGGTATCCAAGCACTAGTGAAATGCTGGGATAATGCATTAGTGTAATAGGAGATTATATAGATTAAAAAAGGTCGTTTTTACTCTCCCATCTGTTCCACTTTTTTAAATGACTTTTTTAAAAGTCTCAGTTTGACTTAAATGGGGACAGGAATTTACATTGGCAGTGAATGGAGCTAAGACTGTGAACATGGTAATTAATGCTAGAAGAGGGGACAACATTCCCTCCCCTCCCTCTCCTATTATCTCAGGACATGCGATTAGTAGAGTTTCCACCTTTAAATTGCTTGGTGTGGGCCTCCGAGTGGCGCAGTGGTTAAAGCGCTCGCCCTATCATCCGGAGATTCGAATCCCGGGTGGTGCTGTAACCTCTCGCAGCCGGAGGTCTAGAGAGAGCTGATTGGCCGAGCTCTCTCAGATGAGATCCTGGATGAGAGGTACTTAGTGCTCCTACATTAATCACGGCTCTACAGCCAGTCAGGGGCGTCTGTGAGCTCGCGCAACGGAGGGAGCGGATAGCGCTGTCCTCCGAGTGTGTTACGCCGCCCCCAACGGTGCGCGAGCGAGCAGTTCGAAAAGATGCGGTCGGCTGGCGTCACGTGGTTCGGAGGAAACACGTGATAGTCTTCGGCCCTCCCGGGTGTGTGGTAGTAGTAGCCTTAATGTGGGAGCCCCCTAGTGACGGGGAGGAATTGGACACGACTAAATTAGGGAGAAAATCGGGGAAAATCCAAGAAAAATAAAATAAAATAAAAGAAATTGCTTGGTGTTCATTGTCATGGGATGCCCACATTAAGTACATGATTTCGAAAGTGCGCCCAAGAATCTACTATCTTTGTGCTGCTTAAAAAGCAGGTCTTCCTTGTGATGTTTTGGTGCAAGTATACTTGACTTTCATACGGCCAGTTCTTGAGTATGCTAGTCCAGTTTGGCGTCGACTACCTAAAGTTAGAGAAAATCCAAAAGCGATGCTGTGGGATAATAGGCATTCCGACTTCAAATCTCCCAACATTGAGTGAGAGACGAGATGAAGCCACCACTAAAACATGACAGCACCATAGTTCATCACCACTGCATTGTTTCTTGGTTATGGCTCCTACACCTACATATTCTCTTCGGCGGCACAAGACATTTGCTATACTAAGAAGTAAAACCAACCGTCATGAATTCTCCTTTATTCCCCATGCTGTTTAAATCTGTTTAAAACTGTTGTATAGATAATTTACAGTACATGTCCTCGATTAGAATGCGTTTTCTGTGTTACGTGTTATTTATTTTATTTATTTATTTATTTTTATTAAGTAATTGACTGTTTTGAAGTATGTGTATATTTGACACATTTCAGGGTTTTGTACTGCAATATCCTGCCAAAATTTGAAATAAATAACATAACATAACATAACATAACATAAAAACCTCAATCCTGTTGAAATTTTATAATCACTGTTAGTGATTAGAATGTTACTTAGGCCATCAGCTTAATGTAGTCTTTTGTATTTGTATTAAAAATATTGTGCATTTTTGCTTACTTATAGTGTTTGTATGCTCTTATATTATGGTGGTGATGTCTTTAGAGATTTTTAAGTCATGTTACTGAAAATGTTCTTTTCTGTAATTGGTACTGTATATCACTAATGAAAGTATATAGAGTAAAGGCCTACACTCATGAAACTATGCCTCCTAAACTAGCAATCATGTCAGTAAAACCTTTATTCAGTCAGGCTTGACAATAGGGTAAGCCACGCTACTTTAGAATATGACATTTTCCTTTGCATGTACTGTACATACTCAAGAGCATAAAAAAAGATGTTTGTTTTGGTATTTGTTTAATTAATATTAAAGATAAAAATGTCTTCACCCTGCCTTCTCTCACACAGGGGGCCATTCTCGATCTGAAATCCATTCGACAAAACTATTTAAAGAGTTGGTTTATACCAGATATGATCGCAGCATTTCCAGTGGGTTACATCATTCTGATTGCGGTAGGATTTAATTAGTTTAAACGCATCCTCACACTAGATGATCCATATTTATCCATATCTATCTCTGATATTGAGTTACTGCTGTTTCCCAGGATCTGCAGTATCATGGTGATTCTTCGAAAGCCAATAAAATGGTGCGGCTCCTGATGTTTGTGCGGATCCTTAGCCTGGTGCGTCTGCTGCGTGTCTCTCGTCTGGTCCGATTCTTTAATGAAGTGGAGAAAGTGAGCCACTTTACGATTTAAACCTCTACTATTACTTTTCTCCATGGAAAGCTACCTTCATCTTATAGCTGCATATTGATATTGCATGACAGCCCCATTATTGCATATCTGATTGCTTAAACCTAATATTGGACTTCTCTGTTCGCTAGGTCTCGAATGCCAACCTGGAGGTGGTTCGAGTTTTGTTCCGAATCCTTTCTCTGTTCATGATGATTTTTCTGCTGTGCCACTGGAACGGTTGTGTGCAGTATTTCGTTCCAATGCTGGAAGAGTTTCCATCTGACTGCTGGGTCCGACGAGAGAATCTCATGGTAATTTGATATTCAGTTAGAGAGTCATTCAAGATAAAACAGAGCAACAACACTACTAAACGATTTATTTATTCGAGTAAGAAATTTAAGTGTTTGGATCCATCGACCATCCAAGTAAAGCAAGACAAATAAAAGGAGAATGAAATAAAAAATAAATAAATAAATAAATAAATGGCAGCACGGTGGCTAATTGGTTAGCACTGTCGCCTTGCACCTCAAGGGTCCAGGTTCGATTCCCATTTTGGGGTCTGTGTGCATGGAGTTTGCATGTTCTCCCCATGCTTGGTGGGCTTCCTCCAGGTACTTCGGTTTCCTTCCACAATCCAGTGACATGCAGATTAGGCTAATTAACATTCCCAAAATTGCACATAGTGTATGAATGAGTGTGTGAGTCTGTGTGTGTGTGTGTGTGTGTGTGTGTGTGTGTGTGTGTGTGTGTGTGTGTGTGTGTGTGTGTGTGTGTGTGTGAGTGTGCCCTGCAATATATTGGCACCCTTGATTGTGAACCCCGCCTCATGTTCTAAGTCTCCTGGGATAGGCTCCAGGCCTCCCGCCACCCTGTATACAGAATAAAGTGGTATGAATGGTGAGTGATAAATTAATTAATCAATTAACTCATTAATTAATTAATTAAGTATCAAAATAAAATCAGATAATAATAAATATCTATCTTTAGCTGTCTAATTCCAGTCATCCTGCACCCACCATAGCTTCAGCTTCCTGTTCTTGGTGGACTAGAGTGAAATCTGATACGCTCCACCTCATGGTTCAACGCTGTGCATTCTGAGATGGCCATCACAGTTGTAAAAAGTGATTTTTTTTTTTCGAGTTACAGAATCCTTTCTGCCCACTTAAACCAGACTCGTCGTTCTGCTCTGATTTCACTTATTGACAAGGCATTTCCACATGGTCTTGTTCGTTTTTTATACCATCCTGCGCAAGCTCTAGAGACTGTTTAGTGTAAAAGAAATGAGCTATCTGCCATTTATTTCTGACATCATCAAGCCAGCACAGCACATCTGGCACCAGCCACCATTCCCAGTCAAAGTCATATTTATTTAGCAATCTGATGTTGGATGTGAACATTTAATAAAACTTTTGACCTGTACACATCTGCATGATTTTATGCATAATATTGTGATTGCCGTTAAATGAATATGGTCCAGATTTCAAAGCAGTTGTCCGCCTCTCAGGTGTTAACAAGTGTTAAAATGGCAACATTTAATTGACAATTAAAGTTGAGGAAAACTATGAAAAAGCACAAATGTTTTATTCATTTTTAGAGAGATGAATTTAGAGTCTGGTGGCTTAATAGAGAAAGGGCCTGTTAAAGCTCTCTTTTGTGCAACGTGAGTTCAGTGAGTGTTTAGTACACTATATGGGCAAAAGTATTTGGCCAAACCTGGCTCCTTATCCCCAGTGAGGGGCAATCTTAATGCTTCAGCATACCAAGACATCTTGGAACGGAGACTGCGAGCCAGACCTTCTCATCCAACATCAGTGCCTGACCTCATAAACGCTCTACAGAATGAATGTGCACGGATTCCCACAGAGACACTACGAAATCTTGTTGTCAGCCTTCCAAGAAGTGTGGAATCTATTTTAGCTGCATAAAGGGGAGCGGCACCATATTGAAGTATATGGATTTGAATACAATGTCACTGCAGATTTGGCCAAATACTTTTGTCCATATACAGTAGTGTACAGAAGTTGTTGTTCGGATGCATGGTGTCATTACTTGCTTTCTACAGTTCCTACTCTTTCAGTTCAGAAAATAATGCAGTTCAATCTGTTATTGTTCTGCTTGTATTAATAACCCAAATCTGATATTTTTCAGAACGCTTCAGTGGGAGAGAAATATTCCTTTGGTATTTTCCGAGCGCTCTCGCATATGACAGCAATATCATACGGTTCCTCAGACGCACCGACAAGTAAATCGTTTACTTGCATCCAGAAATTAATCAATGTATCAGTCTGTTTTTGACCATTGAATGAGTATTTTATTTTATTCTTGTCACATAAGATGAGGTAGAGCTGTGGATTGTCATGACCAGCATTATGTCAGGAGCTCTAATGTACACGGTTCTGGTTGCTAACACGGTCGCGCTGATGACTGACGCAGACCTCACAGCAAAAGCCTACAAGATCAAGGTGCGATAACGCCCAGTTTTTCTAAGAGATTAATAGATATTAAGACATTTACAGAAAGTACATTGCTCTTCTAGTTGAATCATCTGGAAGACTATATGACCTTCATGAAGCTTCCCAAAGAGCTGCGTATTCGCATCAGCAATTACTTTCAGGCTCGCTATGGAGGAAAGTGGTATGATGAAAAGGATGTCCTGAACTGGGTGTCTTCATCCATTAAGGAGGTAGCATTAAGGCATTTACCTTCATATTAACCAGGTTTAACTGTCATTGAATCCATATTTATCAGCTTTTTTGTTCGTTTAATGAAGGAGATTTTGATGATCATGTGCTCGGGCCTCGTGAGAAGAGTCCCCATCTTTCGCAACTGTGAAACAAACTTCATCAACACCATCCTTTTCCATCTGCAATACGAGGTTTTCCAAGAGGGTGACGTCATTGCGGATCAGAACACCCCTGGCGATCGCATGTTCTTCATCGAGCATGGGCAGGTCGTCATGGAGACGGAGACTTCTCAGACGGAGCTGTGTGATGGAGGCTACTTTGGAGGTCAGTATGAAATGCAACTGTTTACACTACTCTGCTATGCATATTTTCATTTTTGCATCTTACAATTTTTAGTTACAGTCAGATGCATAATGATTGGCACCCTTGTTATTGATGTTTCAAAAAGGTTATAGCCAACACTAATTCAAGTACATTAAAGAACCTTTGTGCAACTTCAAATATCAATGTGCTTTGGTTATAACCCATACTGATCTGGAAACCTAGACCAGTAATACAGAATAGAGAATCTCCTAAATAGAGAATCTCTCCAGATTCTTCAGGTATTAAGTTATCTCTTGACTCTCCTCTTTAACCTAAGTCACTTGCAGAATTTGTCTGCCATAATCCATGCTACTATGAACGCTGATTTATAAAAGTAAAAAAACTCACACTGACACAGACTCACTGGCCACTTCATTAGGTACACCTGCACTTTAAAGCAATTATCTAATCAGTCGATCACAAGGCGATAACACAATGCATTTAGCATGTAGACATGGTGCAGTTGATATGCTGAAGTTCGAAATGAGTATTAGAATGGGGAAGAAAGGTCATTTAAGTGATTTTGAAAATGGCCCTATTGTTGGTGGCAGACGAGCCTGAGTATGAAACTGATTATCTTCTGGGATCTCTAAGGTTTACAGAGAATGGTCTGAAAAACAGAAAATATTCAGTGAGTTGCTAGTTGTTGTTTTTTTAGATGTACCTATGAAATGGCCGAGGAGAGTATGTGAGAGTGTGTTTGCGTGTGTATATACAGGGATTTGACAATGAAACTGAAACGCCTGGATTTAGACCACAATAATTCATTAGTATGATGTAGGGCCTCCTTTTGCGGCCAATACAGCATCAGTTTGTCTTGGGAATGACAGACACAACTTCTGCACAGTGGCCAGAGAGATTTTGAGCCGTTCTTCTTGCAGAATAGTACTCAGGTCACTACATGATGCTGGTGGAGGAAAACTGCGTAGGTTTTCTGACTCGCTTCTCCCAAACACCCCAAAGTGGCTCAATAATATTTAGATCTGGTGACTGTGCAGGCCATGGGAGATGTTCAACTTCACTTTCATGTTCATCAAACCACTTTGTCATCAGTCTTGTTGTGTGTATTGGTGCATTATCATCCTGATACACGACACCGCCTTCAGGATACAATGTTTGAACCATTGGGTGTGCATGGTCCTCCAGAATGGTTCGGTAGTCCTTGGCAGTGATGTGCCCATCTAGCACAAGTGCTATCATGGCATTCCTAGGGAATGCCATGATATTGCAGCCCAAACCATCATTGATCCACCCCCATGCTTCACTCTGGGTATGCAGCAGTCTGGGTGGTACGCTTCTTTGGGGCTTCTGCACACCGTAACTCTCCCGGATGTGGGAAAGACACATTCACATTGTCCACAGGCCAAGATTTTCGCTGCTGGCACCATTGAAACTGACGTTTGGCATTGGCATGAGTGACCAAAGGTTTGTCTATAGCAGCCCGGCCATGTACATTGACCCTGTGGAGCTCCCGGCGAATAGTTTTGGTGGAAACAGGAGAGTTGGGATGCATATTTACTGTAATTCTGCGGTGAGTTGGGCAGCTGTGGTTTTATGTGTTTTGGACACAATCCGGTTAGCACCCGGACATCCCTTTCAGACACCTTCCTCTTACGTCCACAGTTGGATGTGGTTCGTCCTTCTTGGTGGTATACTGACATTACCCTGGATACCATGGCTCTCTTGATACATCACAAAGACTTGCTGTCTTGGTCACGGATGTGCCAGCAAGACGCCCACCAACAATTTGTCCTCTTTTGAACTTGAATGTTGTGTGCATTGCAATATTTTAAGCAAAACTGTACTATTACTCTGCTAATTAAACCTTCACATTGTGCAATCAATGAAGGCCACCAGGCTGCTCAAATTTAGCCATGAGACCTCCAACACTAAATTGGCCAGTGTTTCAGTTTCATTGTCCAAACCTTGCGTGTGTGTATATATATATATATATATATATATATATATACACACACGTGGACAAAATTGTTGGTACCCTTCGGTCAGTGAAAGAAAAACTCACAATGGTTACAGAAATAACTTTAAACTGACGAAAGTAATAATAAATAAGAATTCTATGAATGTTAACCAATGAAAGTCAGACATTGCTTTTCAACCATGCTTCAAAAATTTTTTTACAAATGAACTCATGGAACAGGCCTGGACAAAAATGATGGTACCCCTAACTTAATAGTTTGTTGCACAACCTTTTGAGGCAATCACTGCAATCAAACGATTCCTGTAACTGTCTATGAGACTTCTGCACCTCTCTGCAGGTATTTTGGCCCACTCCTCATGAGCAAGCTGCTCCAGTTGTTTCAGGTTTGAAGGGTGCCTTTTCCAGACAGCATGTTTCAGCTCCTTCCAAAGATGCTCTTTGATTTGTCATGAATTTTCCTCCTGCGGCCACGTCCAGGGAGGTTGGCTACAGTCCCATGGATCTTAAATTTCTGAATAATATGTGCAACTGTAGTCACAGGAACATCTAGCTGCTTGGAAATGGTCTTATAGCCTTTACCTTTAACATGCTTGTCTATAATTTTCTTTCGAATCTCCTGAGACAACTCTTTCCTTCACTTCCTCTGGTCCATGTTGAGTGTGGTACATACCATGTCACCAAATAACACAGTGACTACCTGGAGCCCTATATATAGGCCCACTGACTGATTACAAGATTGTAGACACCTGTGATGCTAATTAGTGGACACACCTTGAATTAACATGTCCCTTTGGTCACATTATTTTCAGTATTTTCTAGGGGTACCATCATTTTTGTCCAGGCCTGTTCCATGAGTTCATTTTTTTAAATAATTCTGTTGAAGCATGGTTGAAAAGCAATGTCTGACTTTCATTGGTTAACATTCATAGAATGTTTTTAAATGATTACTTTTGTCAGATTAAAGTTATTTCTGTGACCATTGTGAGTTTTTCTTTCATTGACCGAAGGGTACCAACAATTTTGTTCACGTGTGTATATATATACAGTATATATATATATATTATATATATATATATATATATATATATATATAAAATGCTTTCAGTAATTCAGCAGAAAAGAGCTATAAAGTAGTGTTGTCTTATCCATAGGTTGTAGCTCCTGATCATTAATATTAACATTTTTTAACCAAATTATACAAATTCAATCTTGATAATTATACAAAATAAGTACTGTATATGGATAGATAATTGCTTCTTAATGCTTAAAACTTGTTCATCCTAAGTGATCTTCTTGCTCTCTTTAGAGACATGTCTCATGACCAGAGGAAAACATGTGGCTACAGTTCGAGCTCAGACTATATGCCAAGTTTTTTCTCTGTCTGTGGACAGTTTTTACAAAGTGCTTGAAGACTTTCCAGAAGTTTTGAAGAACATGAAGAGATCAAATAAGGTGGCCATAAATTTTATTTGATGTGCATAAAGATGTCAAAGGTTTGGACTAGAGATTCCCCGCAGCACATCACAGACCAGCACATGAAGCTCAGTGTCTAATAATTGAGATTCCCAGATGACATTTAGATACAATTTAAAATTCAAGATTTCAAATGATTATTTAATGCACTGGAGAGTGTCTGTACAATTTGCTCTATTTTTGTCTATAGAAAAGAAAAGTTTTGTAGTCCTTGCTTTGTGGTAAAGAACAGCGATTTTTTAGGTGTGCTCAGCAAAGATCACGTTTATTGATTTTTAAAAGTGTAAAATGCACACATACACACGTACATGTATACACGTTGAATGTATATAAACTGTATCAACATACAAAAATTAATACAATGTTTAGATGCCAACAACTAATCAGACTTCTAACAGCTAATCATACTCAGATAACTACTTTTTGTCAGAGAATAGATTGTTTGATTTGTTGTACATATTAATAAATGCTTGTTCAGAATCTGGTGTGCTACCCAAATATACAGACTGTTCCAGATGCTAACCTGTGCTTATATTCATATTGGTAATATGAAGCCTGAGGAAAGGTGCACTTCATCTCCATTTTCCCAGGTACCACATAGATGGCGACATTTGTGCCAAGTCCTTCTTGCAGCTTCTTTAACATCCGATTGGCGAGGTATAGTCTAGCTTTACCCGGATCTTCCTCTATAGCCGCATAGACTTCAGGTGGTGGGTTTGGGATCTTCCATTCCAGATCCACTATCAGCTGATGGATGCGGGCTTTATCCAGGGAGGACGGCGTGTCCCTGTGACAGGCCACTACGTTGGAATTGGAAGCCTCTGAAAAAACCGAGATGAAGTGCTCCAGGCTGGGACAGCTGCCATGCTCCTCAGTTTCCTCCTTGTCATCAACAGCAGCCTCTTTCCAACATGCCACAGGGGGGTGTACCATTACAGCCCAGTGCAGCCAATCATAATTTTTCTCTAAACATTTTAGAATTTCTGCCGCTTGCTGCTCTGGGCTGTTCGTGCTCCACCGAACCTCCAGGATCTGCTTTTTTACATCATCTTCAGCCTGTTCTCTGAAATAGCCAGAACAGAGCCCTCCCGTGGACTTCATTTTCCTGTACAAGCCCGCCATCCTGTCTGACCAGCTCTTTATAAGCAGAGCCTGATCTCTTCCTGTTAATGAAGCCTGTACAAAAAGGCATAACAGGCCTGTCCCAAGCACAAAATTCACCTGCAATGCAAAAAAAAAAAAACAGCTAGGTTTATACAAACACCAAATGCATATATAAATGCTGTTAAAATTTGATCGCATTACTTGCAATGCTTTTATTACCAGATAAATGCTGTAAAAAAAAATGTAGTATCTAAAATCCTTCCTCAGCGCAGGATACAACTGAGCCGAAGGGTCTTTCTTTAGGACCCAGACATGGCAGTTTGGTAGAGCTGGGATTTGAACACACTCTTTCATTTGCATCTGTAAAGATTTATCCACTAATCCACCACCACCATCATTAGTACTGTACATTGTTTCAACCATTTCTACCACTGAATTAACTCCACTGAATAATTACTCAAATTAACAATGTCAATGCAAATGAATTGTGCCAGTCGTGGTGGCTCAGTGGTTGAAGATTTCAGTTACACTTCAGAAGGCAACATGTTTAACTCCTCAAAATGTTTATTTTACATTTTTTTACTGTACATTTTAGAGTACATTAATGGCAGCGCAGGTACAATGTACTGTCACACAACATAGTGATTGTGTATTCTTAATTCTTTAGGGCAACATAAATGTATAAAATCAACAGTATACAAAAATCAAATCTACCACTTAACTGAGTAAAACCAGAAATCGTCCTTTAATGAAATTAAAGTTTAAATTAAAATAATAAAATTATTTAAAACATAATAAAAATAATAATAATAATAATAATAATTATTATTATTATTATTATTATTATTATTATTATTAAAATTGGAATTGAAATTGAAATTAATTGATGGATCATCAATACTTCGTGGCTGTTTGGTGACATCATGAATTCTACAGCTACTACTATCATTTTTATTGCAGATCCTGATTGCAGTTGCCAAGAAGGATTTTTTTAATATAGGTACAAAAATATAGAATGTCTTGCAGTGGTGACTGGAAAAGTAATGGAAAAACAAAACAGTCTGCCTGGTCAAAAATGACTTTTATTTAATATAACGGGAGAGAGAGAGAGATTCCGTGCTGCTATTCCCTCAGGGTGTAAAGTGACTTGTAATGTTTTTATTAATTAACAAAAAATTTTCCCCCAAAAAAATTAAAGATTAAACGATTTCTTTCTCCAGTCTGCCACCATGCTGCTAAACACCAAAGGATCTTACAGTACTGTTCCATGTTGTTCACTGTATCTCTGTATCAGTACTTTCCTGTGGGAATTTCAGGTATATAAATCAAAGCGGTTCCTGAGTAAATAATCAGCTGGTGTTATCAGATGTCTTTGCTTTGCTCTTTGTCTTTCATGTCTACTTTGTCATTTAAAACTATGTTAATTACTATCAAGGTTATCTTGTTTGCAAAGATATATTGCCTATGAAATGTACGTAATCGCCAGTACAATCATGACATCAAAGAATCATTATGTTCTGTTATTTAGCACAAAAATTCCTTTTCAAAGTCGCTGTGCCTAAATTCTAAATTAGGGTTCAATTATTTGTCACATGTACTTTATAACACAGAAAAATAATCTTTTTCACAAATCCCAGTTTGGAAGCTGGGGTCAGCCAGGATACAGAATCCCTGGAGCAGACAGGGTAAAGGGCTCAAAGGTGGCAGCTTAGTGGTGCTGGGACTTGAACTGCCAATCTACTAATCAGAGCTCTAACCATTTGAGCCACAACCGCCCGGTAACAAGAATTGAATTATCCATTTATCCATCCAATCCATCCATTTATCCTGCACAGGATGTCAGCGAGCCTGGGGCCCATTCCAGTATCCTTAGAGCACAATGCACACTCTGGATGTGGTGCCAACCCATCGCAAGGCACAAGCACACACACTCACATACCCAATCATACAGCATGGAGAATTTAATGCCAAACAGCCAAAACATTACTGTAGTCTGTGTGGGAAACCAGATTATTCAGAGAAAAACCATCCAACTGGGCAGTGTCATGTCGCAGTAGTTAGCATTGTGAAATTTCTTAGCTTGTTTTTTCTTAAGGTTTTCCAGTTTCCCCCCAACCCCCAAAAACCTTTCAGTAGGTAGACTGGCTTCGTTAAAACGCCCCTAGGTGTGAATGAGTGTATTCGTTACATTTTTGGGATTTGGCAAAGCCCTTATCACTTAAATTCTTTCTCATTATACATCTGATCAGTGGAGGGTTAAGAGCTGGTGTCCCATCTAGGGTGTATTCTTCATTTCGGCCCTGTGTTCTTATTACACTGACTAGGATAAACGTAATTACTGAAGCTGAACGATCAAATTAATAATTGATTTAGACCCTCACATAAGACTTCACATATACTGACCTTGACACAAAATTCTTTAATCTCCCAGCGCCTGGGCTTGCGATTAAGCACAAGCTTCTCCAGCAGAGTGGGCTGATCGGTCAGCACAGAGATGCCCATCATTCTACTGTACAGCGCTGTCAGCTGCCGCTCCAGTCTGTACTCCTGAACAAAACTCAGAAAGATTTCTTTTTCACGTTTTGTGAACTCAGCCTGGGCTCTCACCGATGCTCCTAGCTGATTGTATACTACAGCCAAGTCATATTCAAGACAATGGACTTCCTCATCGGTCAGCAGACCGGGTCCGAAGGAGCTGAATTCATGATCAATGTAATCTAAATTCTTCTTCACCAGATCCAAATCATCAGTGGTAGCGCTGCCATTCAGATAGGAGCAGATTCCCTCGACGAGCACGCGCATGGTCTGCATGAACCCAACAGGTTCCAAAACTTTCCCAAACAGTGCCATGGTTTTGATGAGAAGAATATGGATGAACTGACTTGGAGAGAAAAAATGTATTATGATATTTTCATTTATCAAATCATTTACCCTGGTTATTTATATATTTTTAGAATTCATTTGAAATTCTTTTTTAATAAAACAAAAAAATACATATTTATTAAAAGAGGGCGACTCACCAATATACAGATGAAGTGAGGTGTGAAATAACCTTCACTTTGGCTCCTGAATTTATACTTCCTCACTAGTACAAACAAAGATTTGATAACATTTTCATTCTTTAGCTGCCCTTCAAATAACATTTACATTTTAAACAACACTGGTGCCTGGGAGACTATGTGCATTAGTTGCAAGGGAGATTATGTGACTTAACATACATACTGTACATAGTTTGCAGATTGTTGGCGAACACCTCCGCAAAGAACCAAGGCATTGTGTTAGTATTTGCCTGTCTGAGCTTCTCCGTCTCTGTTTTGCCTAGGCTCCACCCTGTTAATGGAAGGATTTAGGGGAAAATCAAATTTACACAAATTGTCCTTTTATGTCAGGCAAGTCGGGCAGGTTTTTGCAAATGTTAGTGTTGAAATTCTGTTCTGCATGAAACTGACTTAGTTAATGAATGATGGAGTCTAATGGTCAGTAATTGCATGACAAAGTCCACTCACACCTGCTAAAAAGAACATTACCTGGCAACTTGACAAAGACTGAGGCAACCATGTGAAGATTTGAGAATGTATTTGGCAAGATTCAGGTTTTTAAAACTCAGGAAGCACAATCTGAACACTAAACTAGTCGAATAAATAAAGATAAGTGAGAAGATAATGTGTTAACTGAAGCTTTCTTAAATTACACCTTCGGCACAGCAATGATAAGACAGTGTACACGGGAAAGTTTGCCATGGTTTAAGAGAATAATGAGTGCATTTAATGCCAGATACACATTGAAATTAGACCCGCGAGTGTACATATGGCTTCCAGTAGCTTTCATTGTTAGAATATGAATAATCTTTGCCAGTAGGAGGAGATGCCCTATGTGTGATAATCAGATCTTAAATCATTATTGTTTTGCTGTAGATTATATTACAACAAGATATTAAGGAGCAAAAACAGTGTTGGAATAACAGCCAGGCTTTCTCTTAGACCTAATTTTTACAAGTGGTTCAGTGATTTTGTGGTGTGTTTAGTACTAATTTCAGTTGACACTATGCTTCTGGAAAAATCAGATAGGTTCATGTTTATGTGCATGCTATCACTTCTTCTGCCTTGCAGCTTTTTACTCTGAGTTTTATTTATATAGCACTTTTTACAATGGTCTTTGTCTCAAAGCAGAGTAAAAGAATTGAAATGAGATTTGGAAAAGGAGTTTGAAAAGTGTGAAGACATACAGTGGCATGAAAAAGTATTTGTCCCCATCCTGAATTTGTTTTTTTTTTACACAAAGGAAATACAAAATGCTATTTTTTTAAATGATGGTTTCATTTGTTTAAAGGGGAAAAAAAAGCAGTCCAACGCCCTATATGATTATTTTAAGAAATTCTGTTACCTGAATGAACTGAGATTTTTGAAAAGCTGAGGTAAATTTCACTTGCGAGACACAGGTTTGATTAAAGGCGAGGCCAGACCTGTTAAATCAAGAAATAACTGAAATAGAACCTTTCTGACAAAGTGAAGCACACTAAAAGATCTAACAAAGAAGAAACTATATAAAGAAATTCAAAAACAGATATAATTGACATGTAGCACTCTGGAAAGGTTTACAGGGCCATTTCAAGCTTTGGGACTCATGCGAACTACGGTGAAAGCCATCATTCACAAATGGAGAAAACTTGGAACAGTGAAGCAGTAATAAAATATAGTAAAGATAGGGGGGAATCGATTGAGATATCAATCGTGACTCCACACTGACTCCAAAATCTTTTTTTTTTTTTTTTTTTACATTTATAATAGAGATGAACTGATCGATCGGCCAATGACCAGAATTGCCTAGTTTTCAGTTTGACTGGGCATAAGAGGTAATCGGCCAATCAGTCTCAGATGTACAGTAAATTATTCTGTACTTAGTGCAGAAGCTTCCGAGTGGTGCAACAGAAACGTGTTTTTTATGGAGTTACATTATTATATCTTGTGCATGTTAAAAGCCTCTGATCTGTCTTTTCCTACAAACTCTGTGAGCGAATTAGTCTCATTACACACACATATACCAATCTCAAAACAACATGAGCGCTAGCTAGTTGAAAATCGTGTGCGCTTGAAGCCCAACGTGAACGCATTAGTAGCCGAACACGCTCGCAGCCTCTCGCCCCAACCACTCACTGTCGAGTTGAGTTTTGAGGCTTTGGAGGCATTTGAGGCGGTAAAACATTGCGTTTTTTTTTATAATCCTACAGGTGGTGGACTCTTAACTATTTATAAATTTTCATTCCCTGTGATATTTGCTAAATTTATATAATTATGCTGGATGACAGATATAGTGCTCTGTATTGTATCGGGATGTGACTGGTGATTCCCATTCCTAATATATATAACATATCTCATAAATGGCAAAAGAGAAAATGAAAAAAACTTATCAATGTGCATCAGCTTTATGCTTTGCCTCAAGCAACACTTTTAGTAGCTGCGTTTGTGTTTAATTCAAACAAGTAGGCTTTTTTTTTTTTTTTAATTGTCATTCCAACCATATACAGTTAGTACACAGTGAAACGAAACAACGTTCCTCCAGGACCAAGGTGCTACATACATGCAACAACATACATTTACAACATAAATTTATGTGTCAGTCAAACAAGCTGTTTGACTGACACACCTGTCTTTTTGTTATTTTACTGTTTGAACATACATATAAATAACAAAACCGTGTGTTTGAGAAAGACAGACAGGGAGAGCAGGAGCGCTACTGTGTGTGTGTGTGGACTGAATAAAGTTGAACCTGTTGCAGTGAAGCTCTTGGCGCTTTTATTTTCCTGCTCGGTGTTTCGTCACAACATGGCGACTTGTTCAGGCGCCAGGGTCGATTTAAACACCGAAAGCCTTCAGGTAACACCAGCGCTGTCGTCTTATAACCTTCTGGGAGATTAATACAGACATAAATGTGTGAGCTTGGCTTCCGTTAATGTGGTAATTCCCTGTTGTTTTCGGGAAAGCCCAGGCTGAAGAGACTAGGTGTATGGATGTGTCCAGTGGTTCATCACACCGCGGGTGTTACACACAGTGTTTACGGAGGAAGTAGCTAAGCTAACAGGGCTAGCAAAGCCAAACAGACATGGACTCGAGTTTATTTATTTATTGTTCTTTTTTAATGAATTTGTACTTTATGTGACGATTGCGTATCACTATTTATTTATTACAGTGCGGTGTTTTTTTTCTTTTTTCTTTATCTTAATCAAACTTGAGTGGTTGTATTAGCTAGCTACGCATCTGGTTTAATATCACGTTAGCGTGCTAGCTAATAATTAGCCGAGGTCCTGATTTGTTTGCTGCAAAGTTTCAGAGCTTTTAAAGTGTCTTAACTTGTGTTAACTCGCATGCTGACTCGGGGTGGTTTTAAAAGACTGAACGTTTATATTATTGTTAATGTTTTATAGCATAAGTGGGGTTTTAATCACGAGGCAAAAGTTTGTGAACCTTCCAGCGTTCAAGCAACAACAACAATAATCATAATGTAGACAATGATAAATAATATCGGTATAGTTGCAAGCTGTTTGTGAAATAGTTTTATTTAAAGCTTTCAGTTCGTCCCTTTGTGCTCACTGATGTAGATGTCAGTAGTGTGAGTAAAGAGTAACAAGGCGCACGTGCGTACAGTAACGTGGTACAGTGGTAATGTTCATGTCGTGCTAGTGTGAGAAAAGCACAACAAGCTCTTGATGAAGGTATCGTTTTTATCTTCTGTTTATTTATGACTTTTGTCATTACTATATGTTTTTTTTTGCTTGTTGTTGTTGTTGTTGCACGTGCTCCCATGTGGCGGCCCTTGGTGTTACTGTACAGCACATGGCTCCTCTGCCGTCCAGCATGTCGTTAAAAGGCCTCACATTGTTACATACTGTATGTTACACACTCCAGTAATAACATTTAATAACTCTGAGTGTAACTGTATCCAGTGTTTAAAGGATATCTGGTCCAGAGTTCGCACCAGTACAGAACATGGCATGCACCTCTTCCTCCTTAAACATAAAAACATAAATACGAGATATGGGAATCACCAGTCACCTCCCTGATATGATGTTATCACGATATCCATTCTATCAGTATTGCAATTTTCTAAAGATATTTTAATTCAATATTTCATTTTATCTTGATTTTACAAAACAAAACAAAAACGTTTGACTAAATAATGGGCAGGAGTTAAACAATACAAACTAACTTCAAATACTTCAAGTGTTTAACATTCAACTTTAAATTAAATAAAAAATAAAAACTGAGCAGCACGGATCTCTTTCCACCGCCATAATTATTATTTCTAAAAAAAAAAAACTTAGCAAATCCTTCACTCCTACTACACGGGATGAAAATGTGTAAATAGTTCATCCTGTAGGATTTTAAAGAAACTGTGACATTTTATCTCCTCATGTCTTCAAAGTCTCAAAAGTCAATTTGACAGTGAGTGTGCTGGTTGAGTCGGTGCGTTCAGCTTCCAACATGCGATTTTCAAGTAATTAGCACTTGCAGTGATCGGAGATCGGAGGCTTTTAACGTGTGCAATTTTTGATAATGTAATATTATAGATATGCTTTTTTGTTGCGCCACTCTGAAACTTCTGCAGCTTCGATACAGAATCGTTTATATCGGTGGCTGATTGGCTGATGATCAATCAAATTGAAATTCAATCAATTCTGGTTGCTGGCCCATAGACCGGTTTGTTACATTTCATTTCATTATAAATGTAAAAATAATTTTTTTAAAAAGAAGAAGAAGAAAAAAAAGAATTGCGACTCTTAACCGAATACTGCTTTATTCAACAATAAAAAATTAAATTAAGTTCAGGATAAATTTGGTGTGTGTTGATTGATTTGTCCTGAAGGTCTTTTATATTCTTAAAAATTTGCAGACACCAGACCATCACACACACAAATGTTCCTGACTTAGTTCCCTCTTTACTGTTTTTTAACCTCCTCTGGGATGTGGAATTGAGGTCAGGGCTCTGTGCAGGACACTCGATTTCCTCAAACTTTGGTACATTGTGTGTTCCTGGAGCACTCTTTGTGCGCATGAATTTATTGTTATCTAGAACAGTTTCAAGGCACTTTGTTCCAGTGAAGGGGTGTTCAAGTCAAACCGGGACATTTATTTACGTCAAGTCACCTTTTATTGTCACTTCAACCATATACAGTTAGTACACAGTGAAACGAAACAACGTTCCTCCACGACCAAGGTGCCACATGCAACAATACATTTACAACATAAATGAACAGAAAACTAACAAGCTAATTTAGAGACCTAATTAGCTGGCTAGCTGAGACAAGACAGATTGACATTTTAATTTAACAGTGAACTATCTATCTTTTTTTACAAAAGAGACAACATAAAGTGCATGTGTAAATGTGCAAACAAGAGCGACAATTAGTTTGGAAGAATAACAGAACACATGAGGGGGAAAAAACTACCATAATTTCTCTATATAATTCCCTGCTACACTAATGCACTTATCCCTGTGTTTCACTAGTGCTTGTATACCATCAAGGTAGAGAGTTTTCTCATACTTCGGAGCCATGATCAGACTGCCTGCTTCATGTCTGAAACGATGGCCTCCGAAGAGCTCCTTTAATGGCCAAACATGTGGAAATGGCTAGAGGCAAAAAGGTCAGGGCTGGTGGTGTTGGTGTTTTACTCACCATTCAAACATTTTAAAGAAGGCTGTATGTGACTGCAGTCGTTCCTGTGGACATGTAGTGAGTGGAACACCTGATCCCTGAAAATCAACGAATTTCAGGACTGAAATTTCTTGTGAATGAAGGCATAAAACTGATTGACATTTACAAAACACTTCAAGCACAGAACTGCACGAGTCCAGGTTTGACTTGAACGCCCCTTGTAATAATGCAGCATGCAGTGACATTGTTTGCATGTGTGTGCTGTGATTTTTGTGGAAGAACCACAAACCAGTCTCATGGTTTGGTGTCATGGTCATATGTTGTAATTAAAAATGAAACGTTTAAAACCATACCACTGTGAAACCTTATAGGAAAATATAATGAACTGCACCATTGTACCTTTAGTATCTAGTGTCTTCAATAAAGTGAATGTTGCGTATCTTTTAAAATATCTTAAAAGCAAGGCATGCAGAGTTCTGCTACTGTTGAAATTGAATTAATTAAATTTAATTAAAATCTCAATATGAGCGCTTATTTCCGGCCATGCTAAGAGGAAAGATAGAATTAGGATTAAACTCAACAGAAAATGGACAGAACAAAAATATCCTTATGATATAAAACTCTCACTATAAAAATTTGTGCACACATGAACTCCCGTGTTATTTACGAGCTTGTAGGAGGGCAGGGTTTGTCTCCTTTACCCGGGTTTGGAGCCTGCACTTTTAAGGGGAGGGTTCACAAACACCCGGTGCATGGGACCAGCTCCTAAATCCTAGTTCAGCCGTAATTACTTTCATGTGACCAAATCTTGCTAAAGGTTCTTCGGAAAACAGTTTTTGAGATGCAATCCTGCCACAGAAAAAAAAGTTTAGTTTACTTGTTTTTTTGTTTTGTTTTGTTTTGTTTTTGTTATCTGAGGCTCTGAATTTGTCACAGTCGATTCCTTCTCATCACAGACATGCTGGAATGAAATCTAGTTTCTCCAGAATGCTGTGCTATATTTAACATGAAACAGCGGCAGACAGTATAGACTATACATAACGCTAAACAATAGCCTATACAACCTTTACACTAGGGACAGTCGAGTCTAGACAGTGGATAAATAAATGTGTTATTACAGTGCACAGTAATACATTTTACATTGTGAGAAGTGCAGTCAAGATTTACATGTTAAAAAAGGTGTTTGCAAATCAAACAGTTCAACATAATCCTAAACAGTGAACCAAATCTTTCTCACAAGCTTGTGTGCCCTTCTTTTTTTTTTTTTTCTCCTGACAGTACGGAGCAAGCATGATGGAAACCGCTGGTGTATGTGGACTGGAGGCAGCCACACGTGGTCTTGTTGAGGGAAGCAGTTCCCTTCCAGGTAGCGTGACCCCGTCTCAGGAGGAGTTTGGAGGACTCCTCAACGCCTGCCGCAACGAAGAGGTCAGAGGAGAGACACCTGGGAGAGAGGATTGCCGGATCGACGCACTTGAAGGAGAGCTGGACTCAACCGTAGATCAGAACAAGGACCAAAATGTTTTTGGTGAGTGCCGTCATCAGAACGCAGTACCGCTGTTTAGGTGGCTCAGTTCCTGGGCCTTGATGAGACAGTAGAGCTAATTCTAGAAGGAAGTGGCTAGATTTGCTAGTTTCCTGATTAGACGTCTGACAGCCTAGTAAGCAGGTGACTGCTGTGAACCTTTAAGATTTCAAATTGAAGTGAAAGTTAATCAGTTGAGGGCCATTAAATACTTCACTTACTTTGTAGACGCTTTTATTTATTTGTTTGTTTGTTTGTTTTATTTTTCCTTTTTTTTACATGCATGCAGGGAAAGAGGTGTTGTTACTGATGCAAGCCCTTCACACTTTAGCTACTCCAGAGGAGAAACTTGCAGCTCTTTGCAAAAAGTATGCTGACCTGGTAAGTAACCCTTAGCTTTCAGAGCTAGTCATGCAGTCTTCCTACTGTATATGACATGCTGCAGTTACATCAATGGACAAAGTTTTGCATAATACCTATTAGAAACATTATACAGAGTCTTTTTTTTTTATTGACAGCTAGAAGAGAGCCGCAGCATGCAGAAACAAGTGAAGGTGTTGCAGAAGAAGCAGACACAGGTCCTCAAAGAGAAGATCCATCTTCAGAGTGAACATAGCAAGGCAATTCTGGCCCGCAGCAAGCTGGAAAGCCTTTGCAGGGAACTACAACGGCACAACAAGACCCTGAAGGTTGCTAGATCATTCCTGTCTCGGTTATGCACTCGTACTGGCTCGTTAATGGCAAGCACTCGTGAAATATCAGTGGTCTACACCTTCCCTTTTTTTTTTATCTGTTAGGAGGAGAACGCCCAGCGGTTCAGGGAATACGAAGAGAGGCGTAAGGAGGCCATGCTTCATTTCCAGTTGACTCTCAATGAGATCGAGACGCAGATGGAGCAGCACAACGCCCACAACACCAAGCTGAGGCAGGAGAACATGGAGCTGGCCGAGAAGCTCAAGAAACTCATCGAGCAGTACGAGCTGCGGGAGGAGGTGAGGGACGACTTAAAAAAAACTGTCGGCCTGCCATATCTTAAAATGTTGGAGAAATTTGGGACATGAAGTCGTGACCTGATTGATTAATTAATTAACAGTCCTAGGACATGCAGAGAAATATGAGGAGATTAATCATTAGGAATGTCAATAAAAAAACAAATTTTATAGTATGAGGGACGTTCAGGTCAAACCGGGACTTGTGATGAAAATTTTTACGAGTGAAGACAGGAAACCGATTTCAGAAGACTTCAAGCATTGCCACATCGCTTCTAGTCATTTCCACATGTTTGGATCATTAAAGGAGCTCCCTTAAAGGAGGCCAGCGTTTTGGACATAAAGCAGGCAGTTTGATCATCGCTCTGATCATGGCTCTGGTGTACTGAGAAAACATTTTCTAAGTGCATTAGTGTAGTAGCGGATTGTAGAGAGAAATAAATGTAGTTTTTACTCTCTTAATTTTATTCTGTTATTCTGCACAATCAAAAGCCATGTTTTGAACTGAACGCCCCTTGTATATGTATTAACCTGACTTATGGTCGTGCTCACAGGGTTATACACATGTGAAAGGCACAAAAAGAAAGTGAAATATACATAGACATTCTGTTCCATCTCGACTGAAAGATCATGTCTGGAGAGTTTAGAAACTCGAGTCTGAACAGACTCTTTTCTTAGTATTTAGGAGGAATATTTCAATAACAACTTAACTCTGATACCGTAAGACTTTAACACATTGTTCTTATCAACAACTTTTTAAAATGCAGATCTGAATATGTTATTTTTTTTCAGCACATTGACAAGGTGTTCAAGCACAAGGAGCTTCAGCAGCAGCTGGTCGATGCAAATCTTCAGAGGACGGCCGAGCTGATGAGGGAGGTGGAAGAGAAGCAGCAGAGAGAGCGAGAACTTGTGAGTAACTCAATCAAGAGTCAGTGGTTTTTAAGTATGAACTAACATTTTGCGTATGAACTGAGAAAGAGACAAGTATTTATTTATTTATTTTTGTTTAATCTGCTAGAAGAAGATACAAGTACATTCTGACCCATAATCGCCCCAGAAGGAGAATGATTAGAGAGGCAAAGACTTCTCCTTTTTCATTTTTTTTCTTTTTCTTTTTTTACTTCCCGGGAAACTTCAGGAGTTTTTGCATAAAACCTGGTTGCTTCTGCCAGGGTGCTTAAACTCGAATCATGTCTTTTGGTACTTCCCTAGCCTAAACTCTGTCAAAAAACTGAACTTAAGAGAATAATCTATGACCCTGGAGGGACTGGAGAGATTAATCATTTGTGACTCAACCTTTGTAAATGCACTGATATTCATTGTACACTGTGGTCTTTCACCCTCTGCTTTTTTGGAGGTGTCAACAATTATTGTCCTGATTGTATCTAAGTTTTGCGAATTTGTGGAACTGCAAGAAAGCTGAGTTTGTGTAATGATGAAAAAAACTAATTTCTGTTCATTCTTTAGCTCCTAAAAGATGCAACAGAATCCAGGCATAAGTGTGAGTTGATGAAAGAGCAGGAGCTTCAGCTGAAGCAGCAGCTCACGCTTTACATGGACAAATTTGAAGAGTTTCAGACGACCCTTGCTAAGAGCAATGAAGTGTTCACCTCGTTCAGACAGGAGATGGAGAAGGTGCGTTGATGTGATTTTTTTTTTATAATTGTTTTATATTTTCGTATACAGTACTGTGCAAAAGTCTTAGGCGCCATATTATCTGTAGTACACATTTTGTTATACAAGTTTATTATGTCTGCATTATTATGTACAAGACCATTCCCTAAAAAGATACACTAAAATTAATGAATAAATAACATTACAGAATATTTGCATGCCTGTAAAGAAAGCAACATATTAAATGACAAACCAGTTTTCAGATGAGAAAAAAAAAATCAATAATGTAGTCTCCTGGGTTTTGCATGAAATTAGAAAGGAGCGAGTGTGACGAAGTTACCAAAAGAACTCCTATTCTCCAGCATGCTCAGTAAAACCTGACAGCTGTTTTACTTAGAATACTGCACACATCTGTATCGAACACTACGGCTTATGTTCAAGCAAAGAGTTTCCACACCAAATATTGACCGTTTGTTTATTACTTAGTGCTTTTTATAGAAGTTTCTTTTAATGTAGAAATGTTTTCAAAAGCATCACTGCATATGGCGTTTGTTTGGATGTTCCCAAGACTTTTGCACAGTACTGTAAATAAAACAGCTGTTAGGTTTTACTGAGCATGCTGGAGAGTTCTTTTGGTAACTTCGTCACACTCGCTCCTTTCTATTTTCATGCAAAACCCAGGAGTCTACATTATTGATTCCCATCCTCCCCCCCAAACTGAAAACTGGTCTGTCATGCAATATGTCGCTTTCTTTACAGAAGAATATTTTTAGGCCTGTGATGTTATTTATTCCTTAATTTTAGTGTACTGTATCTTTGTAGGGAATGGTCTTGTACATAATAATGCAGACATAATAAACTGTACTACAGATAATATGGCGCTTTTTTTTTTCTTAATGCGGTTTTTGGGGTCTGTTGGCTTCAAACAAAGCGACAGCAGTTCATTACTGACTTGTCTTCCTTCTGCGTGATTCTTTAATATCCACAGATGACAAAGAAAATCAAGAAGCTAGAGAAGGAGACCACTCTTTGGAGGACCAAATGGGAGACAAACAACCAGACCTTACTGCAGATGGCTGAGGAGGTGAGAGATATGATGGATGTTGTAGTTAAAGTCACACAGGCCTGTAAAGCACCACCAGGGTTTTATCTAGGAGCTGTCTGGAAAGCAGCATGTGATGTATAAAGTGTAAACAGTGAGACGTGTATACTGTAGATCAGGTTGTCAGGTTTGACCTGCTTACAGCATTATGGATGGATTAACTTTTGTTCAGTAAACATGACGGAATGATGACGTTTTTTCTTTTTTCTTTTTCCCAGCTCTGTTTTTAACCCGTGCAGATCTTACAGCATGATCATTAGTTTAAAATTGAGTCAGTGAATCAAATATTATGACGTTTCAGTAATGTGATTATCATTTACATACGGTTGATTAACATTTTTTTAATTTATTTTTTTAGAAAACAGTGCGTGACAAGCAGTACAAGGCTCTCCAAGGGAAACTGGAACGTCTGGAGAAGCTGTGCAGAGCCCTGCAGAGGGAACGCAACGATCTGAGCCAGAAACTTGGAGCCCTCCAGGGCCCAGCAAAGGATCCCGCAGAGGAGGGCACGGGGCCTCCGGACCCCCAGCCAGGGGATGTGTTTAGCCCACCTTCGAATGTAGGCATGGATGGAGAGGTAGAAGGAGAAATGGAGTGTTTGGCCCCGGAGACAGAGAGGTTGGCACTGCAACCGCAGATGGAGGAATCAAGAAGCAGAGAGCATATTAATGACGACTGAGCCAGGGACCATTTGTTTGTCTTTTTTTGTTTTTTTGTGGAGGTATATATTTTTGTGTAATAGTTAATAAATAAAACTAAAAACATATTAGTATAATAATACAGCTCTGTACATCGGTGGTTGGCTTTGTGACGAGCACTTTTTACACGCTTTTTCTACCACGTGTGTTTGTTTTTTTTTTTTCCCTAGGAAACAGTCATGTGGTCCGACAGTGACTACAGCTTTAGCATACCATGCTTAATTCTTTCTTTAGTTTTCTCTTTTTTGCTAACCTGTGCTCTGATTTGATTTATTTTTTAAATGATATGTAGCTCTCAGATCTGACTTTTTAGGACTGAAATAAATGGCTTCAGACGCATATAAAGATAGTGATATTTTGAAATAACTCTGTAGTCAACTAACCAACTGTATGGAATTAACAGTGCAGTTGCAGGGCATTCATGAACGGAATGATCACCATCAGGTTTCTTCGAACTGGACAGTTTACTCCACGTGAAAGAACAGGTTTTGTTCTTCCATTTAAACATTAACTGACCGATCTCACAGATCTTAATACTACAGTTCTTATTCATCTCTCAGACTTTACTGCCTGTATCTTTTTTTCTTTTCAACATGAGAGACTTGGAATTAAGGGCTAGCTTGACTTAACAAGGCTGCTATAAATACAGTATGTGAAATGTCCAGAGTACTCGGACACACTTTTAGTCCGCGTCAGTGCCAGAGTTTCTGCACACCCATTTACAAATTTGTCTGCAGGTCGATTTCTCATAATACAGTTAAAATATGACGGGCTGGTGTACAAGGGGTGTTCAAGTCAAACAGGAACTTTTACTTTTTTGCAGAGTAACAAAGTTATGAAAGTAAAACTCCCTTCATTTCTTTATATAATCCCCTTCTACATTAATGCACTTTTCCCAGAATTTCTCAGTTCACTGGAGCCACAATCGGACTACCTGCTTCACATCACTTCAGTACCCTTTAGTGATGAATGAATGTGTGTACAGTTCCCACAGACCGATGCGGCTCTTGTGCAAGTTGCGTTCATGTTATCTGTTTATTCATTTTTTTAAATTCTCAGATCAGGATCAGATTGTTGAATTTTCATGGGAACGAGTGCAGTGGGCTCCGAGCCACCTCGACTTCTTTAAAACGTTTGCCTCATTCAGATATTTTAGAGTCTCCTCACCGTACTTTGCTTTTAAGTCTTGTGTAAATCTCGATGGCGAAAGGTTTTTATTAAGTCCTGGTTTGACTTCAAAGCCCTTTGTACGTTGAAAATCCTACCACTGTAGATTTAGTGAGACTGTTTACTTTAACTTTTAGCATCATATGTGCATCAAGGTACAATAAAAAGCTTTCCTTTTCTAAACTTGACATTGATGATGAAAAGTGAACCAAACATGGGAGGTTTTTTATTCATGACAAAATGTATTACTTTGCAAATCTATGTTGTCATGTGCCCTAGTAGTGAGGTAGATAAAGTACTAAAATATTATAAATAATTACTCAAATTGAGAAAGTATTCCTGACAACTGTTAAGCTTGATTAGTTTGCTCAACAGCCAACCAATCTACTAAAAGCTTTCATACAGTGGCATAAGACCTACACCGTTCCAATTTAATAGACCATGTTATTGTGACTTGAATGACATTTAATGTTTGTTTAATGTCTCTCAAATTCATATAATTTTAAATACCGTTTGTTAGGAATTTTCATTATTTGTTAATGAAACTTTACGACATTCCCCATTTGCAGTGGCGCTCTTTAGTCATGCACTGCACTTGCTCTCCAGCAGCTTTCCATTCAAACCGGGAAATTCACTAACAATCAAGTTTGAAAGAGGCCTTGACTTTTTTTTTTATACTTCACAGGAAATAATGAATGTGTAACCGACAAGAATAAAACGCAAATCTTTTAGTAGCTGTGACATGTGTAGCTGTTGCTAACTATCTCAAAGTCCCATGTTAAAATTATGCAAACTTAATGTGGCACATAAGGCTTTGCGCTGTCCAATTTCAGTCGTTAAACGGGAAAACAGGGTGGTGTAGGACGTCCCCTCAAGTCCGTGTCGAGCCACCGAGAGTAACATTCCACAATTATTTGACTTGAGCAGTGTCATTATTGTATTAGTCATTTTTGTCAGCAGACATCATGTTCACTGGAAAAGTGGTGTTTTAACATTTCACTTGCATTAATGAACTGGGAAACGTAATCTATGTTTAAAATAAATGAAAATTAGCTGAACCTTTACATCTCTCTGTCACAGTTTAGGAAAGGCTTTATTTCACCACTGACCGATCCCTTTGCTTGAAGCTCTTACATTTTGAATGTTTTTTTTTTAATTCTCTTCAGATAAATCATCACATGTTCCCGACGTGTGTGACTTTGTCTTCTATCCAAGTTCTAATGAACCTAGTATGCAGTGAGGTTTGGATTGTAATTGGTGTTTGGTACTCTTCTTGTCTCTCTGTTTTCTTTGCTGTTGCCCCAGTTTGATTCTCAGGTTATGCAAGAAATCTACCTCCACAGGCAAAACTAACTGTGAAAGAGGCTAAAGGCAGCAATTGCTATGAACATTTTCCCCCTCCCTTAACCGAATCTGTGTCCCTTCTGAGACCGAATGCTATTGTAGCCATGTCTTGCTTTTTCAATAAAATGTTTTGTAGATTTTTCTGTTTCTCCTGATTAGTTTTTCTACTTTTATTTCAACTGATCTAATGTACTCCACAAGGGGGCAGAATGGGAAATGCATGGTTTCTGATTACCAAAAGACTGACATTTACCAAATGTGAGAGTAGAACACAGAATAGCAAACACTATGATGTTTAACATACAACATGTTCCCAAGGAGAAACAGGGCTGTTTAGGGTCACTCTTATGTTGTGTAATATTCTGTAAATTAATCACTTAGTATAAGTACCAGTTTTAGGAATACAAAATGATCAACCGCTTAAAAGGCATTACAAAAGTTTTATTGCAAGTGACATCAGGTTTATGCACAAAAAGTAGAAAGGATTATAAACTGCTTGCTTTCCATCGTGCATTGGCCTTTTTTCAGAGCCTTCCGTCAGAACGTTCTCACACATCACGCCTCATGGTGATCCATCAAACATGACTTCTGCCTTTTAAGAAACATTTGACACATCAATTGTTTAGAGAGAGGACAAAAATAAGTCATATTTGAGGAAAGGGTAAAGAGGAGTTGAGAGACTGGTTTAATGGGATTTTGGCCACTGGATGAGTTCCTCAAACCTGATCCATCATAAGTGATTGTGAACAGATGAGTCTTTGTAATGAAAGACAGAGTAATAATGGGAAAAAAAAACAACCCTTGTTATTATATGTTATAAGCTATTATGAGGCCTGACTCTCCAGCTCTGAGGCAGGGGTGTCCGGCTCCTCGTCGTTGTAGATGTTTTCAGCCTGAAAGGAAGGAACAAGTGGTAATGTTTCATAAAGCAGACCTCTTTAAAAAAAAAAAAAAACTTAAAAGAGATAAAAATCAGAACTGACCATTTGCCAGACTTGCATAATGTTATCCTCAGATACCGAGCAGATTACCCAGGGCTCGTTAGGATTCCATGAGAAATCTGAGATCTTTGCTGTGTGGCCACCGTGAATAAACTGTCACACAATACACAAGTAAGTTTAAAGCTCACACACAAAAGTCCTGCATGAGGATTTTAAATAAATCAGCTTGTATTACGGATTTACCAGAAGTTCTGGAGGTCCATCTTCAGCATCCTCAGCAGACTGCTCCTCTCCAATTTTACTGCAGGCACGTCAAACACAAATTACATTAAGGCTGAACATCTGGCATAACAAATATCTCCATTCAAATACACACTGAGGAATGTTTGCCTCACCTCAGGTCCCAGACATTGAGTCGCCTGTCTGTTCCACTGGATGCCAGGATAGTCTCGTTATGAGGAGACCACTGAACCTGCAGCAAGAAATTTTCCACTCAGTGCCATGACATACACACCTAGACTCTTGTCAGTCATACATATCCAACCATGAGTGCTGTTTAAGTTGATCACCACCAGGTGAACTAGCTTCAAAGTGCACGCAGTTCTTGGTCTGTTTATCTGAGTGAATTATTTAAGGAGAAACTGAGGCAAGCAAAGCAACCTAAACACTCACGGAAAACATTGGTCCTTTTTTCCCCCTCCTCTTTTGCAAGGCTGTTCAACATTCTGTTTAGGCACATCTTTCTCACCTGTTCATATTTATAGATATATGGATCTAAGTAGAGTGAGCACTATTACTGCCATCTTCTCTTAAGCAAGTCGATTAGTAGATATTTCCTTGCAAGCAGAGTATTCAAGTGCAACTTTTTAAAGAAGGTCACACTCATATTAACAGTGCTTCTTCATATCCTCTCCGAGTTTTACCTTTAACACATTCCCTCTGGCCTGCTCAAAATATGGATAAATTCATATGGCATATGGAGAAATATAGCTTAAAAAAGGCTAAATTCATACCATGTATATAATGGCATTCAAGTCAAATCAGGACTTTTGATTGTGCAGAATACCAGAACTCTCTGGCCAAAATGTAAATCTCTATTTTGTATAACACGGTGTGTCTGTCTGTGGGTGACCAAGAGAGAAACATTACCTGGAATATTTCATCCTTGTGTGATTCAAAAGAGTGGAGCTTCAGCTTCAGGTTGCGGAGATCCCACAGAGCCACAGTCTGTAAAAATAAACACATGTCTATATTTAAAGATTATAAGCATTTGCATATGAATTGTTATTTTTTCCCTTGGGAGGGGAAGGAACACAGAATGTTTGATTGAAAAAAAAAAAACTAGGTATATAATCTAGGGTAAAATATGACAAAGCGTGTGTGTGTGTGTGTGTGTGTGTGTGTATTAGTGCTGTAGAAACCTTATCTGCAGAGCCAGTGGCTAGGATGAACTCGCTGTAGGGATTGAAGGACAAGCAGTTGACTTCAGCAGTGTGAGCGTCCACTGAGTGACTAGGCTTAGACGTGTTGTTGGATCTTGTGTCCCAGCTGTTTAAAATGAGAAATGATATCTCATTAGATTATCCTAAATATAGACTTTTAATCACTGTATTAATAAATTTACTTTTTCTTCACACCATCAATGTGACTTTCAAGTCCAATAAAATTTAGGTAATTGATTTTGTAATGCTTTCTCTTATCTGTTGGTATTCTTATAAAAACAGTTAATTTCATTGAAATCGGCATTGTAATAATAACTAAATTTACATTTAGTTACATTTTTGAAGTAAATGTCAGTGGTGCTTGCCGTGGCAAAACATTGGAGTCATGCTAGCAACATGCTAAATCAAACTAGCATCATGTTAGCGACATGCTAATGATGTTGCTAGCAACATGCTAATATTGTTAGCATCATGCTAATCATCATGCTAGCAACATGCGAATATTATCGCCATGCTAGCAACATACTAATATTGTTAGCATCATGTTAGCAACATGCTAATCATCTTAGCATCATGTTGATAGGGGGTGTGGCTTATGAGCATCACTATGAACGCAAAAGGCTGATTGGTTGCCCGACTTAAATGAGCCCTCCCACCTGTCTCTACAACAGTGCGATCGACAGTGTTCAGTTTCAAAGTTCCTATGGAAGTTACCATTATATGTCAAATCTGGGCACCTCTTGTTTCCCGGGGATACACCCTATACCTTATGTTGTGGGGGATGATCTGACACAGCTTGCAAACCTCTTCAAATGTTGTAAATTTGAGATTCCTACAAAGTTGTTGCTCTGCGATAGAACCTGTCAAAATTGGTCTCCATGTTAAGTCTATGGGACTTTTTGAGGAAGGGGCAATTTATCACCCACTCCTTAGGAACGTCATAGCACCCCATTCCGGAATAAACCGCACGATTTGATACCTTTCATGGGTCTACGACAAACAGTACGGGACTAGTTACGTGCCAGTTTTGTAGAAAGAAGAAAAAAAAGAAAGAAAGAAAAAGAAAAAATTATAATAAAAGCCCTGTAAGATAATAGTGAAGCTTTCAAAGCACCACTAATTATTGCAATGAAGGAGCGTTTTTATAAGGCAAAGCACGCCTTATATGTAGCACTATTCAGGTATTGTGTTGCTGACCAGAAGAAAGCAGATTCATATTTCAGGGTTTGCCAAAGAACCATAGTCCTTAGAGGAGATGTTTTTTTTTATTCTTCTAGTAAAATTCTTTTATCTGAGTTTGTCAACATGATTATTTGTTTATGAAATGTGAGCATCAGTCTGCATGGCAAACTACTGAAAATCTTAATTCAACATGTGCAAATATAATACCAGTATTACTATATTTCATGCTCTTACTTTTACATTACAAGTGATGTAATCCTGAAGTGAAGTTACAGAACTGCTACTCAAAAAGCTATGGCTGTTTCCAAGTAGGAATTACAAATAAAAAATCTGTTCAAACTAATTTTTCCTACAGGGAAGTCAAAACAAAGCATTAAAGCTAGAGCATTTCAAGAAGATTGAAGATTAGACAAGTTACAGCTAACCAGTTTACCTCTCTCTGTAAAGTTTAAGGTTAGTCACTTGGCCTAATACAGTATATACAGGTTTGAGTGAAATCTGATAAGCCGTACTCACATCATAAGTTTCTGGTCGTCGGCCACGGAGCCGAAAAGCGACTCGTGCAGAAGGTGCCAGGACACGTCCTCCACTACGGCTGTGTGGCCTGTGAAGATGGTCTTGGCATCTAAAATCTTCCCTTCCTTTGGAGCCCCACTGATGTCCCACAGACAGATTGTCTACATGGGGGAAAAAGAAAAGAAAAAAAAAGAAAAAAACAATGCTTGATCCATTTAACTGAGACAAGCTGAGCTTTAAACAAGAGGTGTTAAATACATTCAGAACTCACATGATCATCTGATGCGCTGAGTAAGTTTCCACTCAGGTTGGGATTCCAGGAAAGACCGTAGCCCTCCTTTTGATGGCCCCTGAGTCTCAGGTCTGGACTGCACTCACCGCTGGGGTCTACAGATGACAAGGAAAAAAAATATTAAAACTAAAAAAAAAAAAAGGCCCAAGAGTAGATAGCCAGAAGACCATTCTAAATAATGCACTCAACAATTCACTACAATTTACTTATTTTAAACACCGCTTGTTCAAATATTTGAGCATTTTTAATGACACAATTCTTCATATTCTAATTTTTTTCCTGGACATTTACAAATTGCTTTTTTTTTTTTTTTAAACAAAAGGCACGTACTAATTCAATTGGAAGTAAAAGAAAAGTATGCTGGGATAAACGGTACAAAACTTTCACCCACCAGGTTTGGTTGGGTGTTTAGTGTAGTCAAAGACCAGCACATCAGATGTAGGAGTCTTTGTGGCGATTATGCAGGGGTTCTGCGGCATGTACCTCGCTCGGTTCACCTCACCCTCGTGATTGATCTTTATCTCGATCTCAATCTTTCCACTCACAGAACCAAAGCCTCCAAACTCTAGATAGATAACAAAGAGAAAAAGAAAGAGAGATATGGTCAGTGATAAATGTTTCATCCTAACTAGAAGTCAACAAATATACAACAGTGAATCAAAAATTATCCGTATTCTGGAAAGATATATAATTTTCCATCTTTCAATATATTTTTCAATACACTTTGTCCATCTGTCAACAAGCTTTTGTATTCCATCCTAAAAAAAATTAGGCTGAGCTGCGAACCATGAATGCACCGCTGTCTTCACTTCAGATGTGAATCTTCATCCTCGTAGGGCTGTGTTCAGGGGACCATCAGGACTATAGGGAGGATGCTTTCACACCTCAAAATGTTTTGCAGAATGTGGGCAGAAGTGTGCAAACATGCACTATTGTGCAAGATCACTCAGATAGCAGTCCTCTGCATTTAATCTGTTAAGTTTAAGGCTTCAGCTCTTCAATAAGCCTCTCACTGAAATGAGCACTGTAGATTGTTGAACCTTTTTCCTGATAATGTTCCAATCCTGGCCCTTGAGAATCCAAAAAAACGGAAAGCATCAATTTCCAAGCTGATGGTTGATTTTTTTTTTTTTTTACTTTTTCTTGGTCGGTGATTGAGGATGTTTTCGTTCCATACTCGGTCGTTTACTCTCATGATCGTAGTGATGAATCTCTTTAAAAAAAAAAAAAACTTCACCTTCCTTAAAACATTAGTCCAAATTTTGTTTGCAAATATCGAAACGCTTCTTTTTATGCTCTTCCATGAGTTGATTCAACATAAGGTGTACCCTCAAATCACACACACACAAAAAATTTACTGCTCTTCTTTTGTGCAAATCGAGCGGGGCATCCATTTTTGCATGAACCACAATTACGTAACACATTAACACCTGCACAGCAGTGACTGGGGAAGCCTTGAACGGAAAGCGCTAATAAGACAGTGCGGCCAACGGGAGTTTTATTATAACTGGAGTGAGGATAATTTTTGACTCACCCTCGTATAATATGTATTTAAAATATATTTACCATCAATCAAACAAATTATGTACATTGTTTAAGAAAAATATTACACAAGGGCACTTGTTCTACTTTTATGTTAAGACATTCATCGATGATACCACCAGAGCTGATTTATTTTCCAGTTTGCGTTTTAGATTCTTCAGCTACCAAACCTCCAATTTACGCCTAATATTCCGGAGTGAACGTACCTGCTGAAGAAACACACAGACAAGCGAAAAATCAATATTTATTTGAATTCAAGAAATAATTTCATTGTGAAAAAAATAAAAATATTACCCAACACAACCAAACATTTTTGTTTGTTAAATGATGTCATGTTGTAATGATCAATGATTAATATTATGACTTGTCTAAGACAAACCTCCTTTTTCGCTGTCGTAGTGCGAAGCATCGAACTGAGCGTCATCGTTGGGAATCTGAACACTGGCAATGACCAAGTGGTTCTGCTCATCTGAAGTGTGTGTTCCCAACACCAGTCTGTGAACTGCGTAATCCTTTCCCTCTGGTCTAATCGAGAGATTAAGAATGAATAACGTTCACAGTCTTTGGAAACTCAAGGAGAATCGAGTGTGAGACTTCTAACCCACACTCATCTACGCACGCCTTCGCTACTTCAATCCACGCTTCCACAATGTTAAAATGTTATTACAAATATCTACAATAAAACTATGCACATGTGTGAAACAGAACCGGTCATAACCGCTGCACTGATTTGAAGTGCGCCTTTTACCTGTTTACATCAGGCAGCCACTGCACTGTTAGACTTGGCCATTCGAGAGCGTGTGTCATGACAAGGTCGTAGAGAAAAGGAGTATTTTTCTTCCATATTTTGTATTCTTCGTTTATTACCCGCTCCTCTACAGCATCATCATATACTAGAAGAGGAAAAGAAAACCACATCAACGCAGAGCACTGTAAATCACATCCAGACTATATTGGAATTTTTGACATTCAGGGCTGGTAATTATGAAGAAATCATAGTGATGAGCATTTCTTGTTTTATCAATCCTTTTCATTGGGCCACAATAAAAAAGTGTAGATCCAGCATAATAAGATATTTGCCCATATTTAATAAAACCTTCAGAGTCTAATAAGGCTGATGGTAAAATAGCCATTTAATAATTAAATCTGGCCGGACCACATTATTTGATCTAATTAAATTAGCACTAACTCACTGTGAACAGATCCAAGCTACATTAACTAGATAATTAATTCACAGCATCAGTTTTCATGTGTCAGTGCATGCAAAATGTAAGTTACTTTTTTTTATTTGTCATCAGGTCTCTTTGGTAAAGTTGGCATTAAATGAGTCGCTGAAAAGCATGTTTCATTATGTGTTGTTGAAGACAACTGCTCTCAACTCATGACCAAAGATTGTCCTTCATAATGTGTCAGTGTGTCTAGGGCAACTAAATCAGCCTGAATATTGTACAGTGTAAATCTGGTTTGCAGTTTCTCGGGATGTTGCAGTTTACTTGATGGCGGTCCCCACCTTTTGATGAGTGCCTTTTCTGATCTCTCCTCCTGACCTCTGCTCTCTTTCCTCCTCTCCCCCCATCCCCCCCCCCCCCAGATTTTCTCCATCCTCCTCAGATCTTCCCCTTTTCTCCTATCCTTTGCCATCACTGCTCCTCACCCCTGCTCTCTCTCTTTCCTCCTCTCTCCTCAGATTTTCTCCTATCCTCTGTCATCACTCCTCCTCACCTCTGCTCTCTCTCCTCCTCCTCACCTCTGCTCTCTCTCTCTCCTCCTCCTCACCTCTGCTCTCTCTCTCTCCACCTCCTCCTCACCTCTGCTCTCTCTCTCCACCTCCTCCTCCTCACCTCTGCTCTCTCTCTCCACCTCCTCCTCCTCACCTCTGCTCTCTCTCTCCACCTCCTCCTCCTCACCTCTGCTCTCTCTCTCCACCTCCTCACCTCTGCTCTCTCTCTCCACCTCCTCACCTCTGCTCTCTCTCTCCACCTCCTCACCTCTGCTCTCTCTCTCCACCTCCTCCTCCTCACCTCTGCTCTCTCTCTCCACCTCCTCCTCCTCACCTCTGCTCTCTCTCTCCACCTCCTCCTCCTCACCTCTGCTCTCTCTCTCCTCCTCCTCCTCACCTCTGCTCTCTCTCTCCACCTCCTCACCTCTGCTCTCTCTCTCCACCTCCTCACCTCTGCTCTCTCTCTCCACCTCCTCCTCCTCACCTCTGCTCTCTCTCTCCACCTCCTCCTCACCTCTGCTCTCTCTCTCCACCTCCTCCTCACCTCTGCTCTCTCTCTCCACCTCCTCCTCACCTCTGCTCTCTCTCTCCACCTCCTCCTCACCTCTGCTCTCTCTCCACCTCCTCCTCACCTCTGCTCTCTCTCCACCTCCTCCTCACCTCTGCTCTCTCTCTCTCCTCCTCCTCCTCCTCACCTCTGCTCTCTCTCTCCACCTCCTCCTCACCTCTGCTCTCTCCACCTCCTCCTCACCTCTGCTCTCTCTCTCTCCTCCTCCTCCTCACCTCTGCTCTCTCCACCTCCTCCTCACCTCTGCTCTCTCCACCTCCTCCTCACCTCTGCTCTCTCCACCTCCTCCTCACCTCTGCTCTCTCTCCTCCTCGGCTCTTCTATTTTTTCTCCTCTCATCTACTCTTCCTCCTCCTCAGTCTTTTCCCCTCCTATTCTCTTCACCACTTTTCCTCTTCATACCTTCTTTCTTTTCTCCTCTCCTCTTCATATCTTCTTTCTTTTCTCCTCTGCTCTCTGCCGGGCGGGTAAAATAACGCATTTATATGTTCATATTGCTTTAAAAACAAACCGTTTATTTATTTCCAGCTAAAAAAAATACAACAATTTAGTCAATTTACAGTCCAAACAACGCAAAGTGGGACATTTGGTCACCCTAAATACACCATTATATTTCATATGTATATTAATTCGCTATCGCCAGTCTCCAGGGTAACGCGAACATTAAGTCTCTCTCACTATTCATGCTTCATGCTAACGGGTTATGAGGCGCTGGTTTAGGCGCCACTAACAGAAACATTATTTTTTTAATGTCATATACACTCATATCATAGTCACTCGTATTTCATAACTGATACAGTACACTATGGGTTTTGGTGATTCAGTGAAACCTAAAATACAATAAAAAAGAAAACCTAAAATTAAAATCTCGCCGCCAAAATGTAAGTTAGCGACCTAGCCAGTTAGCCATTAACGCAGGACGGAAACAAAGCGCGCGCGCAAACCTTACCTTCTTTGTCCGCCATTTCTGAGAGCATCCAGCAGAACCGAGATTCAGAGAAACACAATCTTTAAACAATGGCTGAAGTTAAACCACTCATTAAATGAAATATATCCCTCTAGCGCGTCTAAACTTTCCCGGATTCTTTCATCCCCGATGCGCGCAAGAACGAAAGCGCACGCGCGACAAACACGACATTCGAGCGTGCCGAAGGAAACGTCATCATTGTGCGCGTCTACCTTCCTCTTCTCTGAACGTGTTGTTCATGGCTTAGCACAATGAGCTAAACTAAAATGTTATCAGCAGATCCGCATAAGTGTTCGACAAGTGACCAGGTTCTGGTTAGGATTTCGGTTAATTCCTCCAAGAATCAGCATGACGTTGCAGAAATCCAGCAAACTGCTTCACTAAGGTCTGAGAAAGACGTCTAAGTAGTGAACACTACATCTGTTTTAGTCCTAGCCTAGACCTAAAATGATCTGATAGAGTGATGAGACATGTTTTAACTTCTGTGTGTGTGTGTGTGTGTGTTTGTTTAGTGGTAAACAACGACGAGCTTTTCTGAAAAGGGAAAGAAGAAAAAGAAAACGTCAAGCTCTTGCTAAACTCAGAGAAAGTGGTAGTGTGTATATATATTTTGTTTTTATATGTCAATTATGTTTTCAATATCTAAAAGCCCAAAGCCTTGAATGAAGTGAAAGAGTCATGTTCCTCATCCTGTGCAGGTGCTTATCAGGCTGAAAATGAACAAGATCACAATGATGATGTTGAAGGAAATGAAAACGAGGATGAAGAACAGAGGTCGGCTGTTTTTCCATGCAATCATTATCTGTCACTCTGCTGATCGATAGATAGATGGATAGATAGATTAGAGTACTCTATTAATCCCAAAGGAAAATTGTATTGTTATAGCAGTCACATCACAGCCACTTCACAAAAAGAATTGCAGTGAGGAAAAGATTTTTTTTTAAAGGTTGTTTACAATTTAAGGTGAATTAATGAAATAAAAATGGTGTCAAATAATACAAATATACTGTTTCTCTATACACGTGCATGATGATTGTATATATACAGACAGGAACGAAACTGTACACACGGTGCACCACTACGTTGAAAACATAATAGAGAGAAATAACCAGCAAGTTGAAATGAATGAAACACATGACCACAATGTAATGAAGACCGAATGTATATTAGTCTATTTATAGTGATGTCAGAGAACAAGATCCCTCACCTGATACAGAGCAAAGTTATTGTAAAGTCTAATTGCAGTTGGCAGAAAAGACTTCCTGTAGCGTTCTCTGTCACAGCAGAGCTGAAACATTCTCTTACTGAAAGTGCTCCTCTGTTTTAGTTTAGCTAGCAGTTTTTTGAGGGTGTTCTCCATGATGGTTAACAGTTTGTGTACCATGCTTCTCTCCACTACTTTATAAGTACTGTGTCACCGAAAATCGCTTCTGGGTTTGGTGTTCCGTTTAGAGAGCAAGAGTGTTTACACCAGGAATGGCTGGAGAGAGAGAGACTCGCTCAAGAGGAATTTCAGCTGAGGAAAGAAAAAGAAGAGGCGGCTCAAAGGAAAAAGGAGGATGAAGAGGTAACACAGGAGTTTGTTTATTAATTTATTTTTTGAAAGAGGTAGATTTATTTTCTAATAATGCATTAAAAAAAATTTTTTATCACTACAGAGGATGATCAGGGAGGAATGGGAGGAACAGCAGAGAAAGGAAAGAGAACTACAAGAAAAGAGACAGCAGGAGAAGAGAGACAGAGAGGTGATCCGATCATTCGGAGGATAAAGTCAAAGAGGCTGATGTCTATATATATCCTCTCATTCTTATTATTTGCATGCACATGGTTTTTCAATCGAGTTGAACTAAATATATATATATCCACCCAGTTGGCAGCTTTATTAGATACCTTATACAATATCCACACTTCCTTTTTTTAAAAATGATGTACACCTGTTTCTTTTCTGTTTTAAACCTTTTTCACATTTTGTAATGTTACACCCTGGAACTGAAACAAGTCAAAAGTTTGAACACATCTTCTAATTAAAAGCTTTTTGTTTAGTGATTCATTTTATATATCCTAGAACAATTCACATTTTAGGCATTAGGTAATTGAGTAGCAACAACAAGAACAGTCAGTTGTTATTTTAAGACATGAAGGTCAGCTGTTCTGGAACAGTTCTGGCAAGAACAGTATTATCAAGTGCATTTGCAAAACCCATCAAGCACCATGGAAAAAACGACTTTCATGAACACCATCCAAGGAAGACAAGACCTAGACCTACCTCTACTGCAGAGGAGGAGTTCAGTTAGAGTTACCAGCCTTTGTTAATAACTAATTAAGAAACAGCACCTCAGATTAGTGCCGTTGTAAAAGCTTTAAAGATCATGAGTAGCAGACACATCTCAATATCAATTATTCAGAGAAGATTATTGCATATTCTGGATGCCTTGAGGATTGTTTTACAGTGTGGAAAGAAATAAAAATCAGGAAAGAGCATGGACTAAGATGGTGTGTCCAAACCTTTGATTGGTTCAGCAAGGATTGTTCTCACCACAGATGGACTGTGAGAGCGAAGTACACATCTGCAACAGTTTAAGAACGTTTTTCGTACTTGCTTTTAGCAAGTTATAGTATTTCATTATATTTCTTAAGAATGTATTGGTTTGGAAACCACTTGGTACCACATAGTGGTGGCATCATAGACTGTAGTGATCTGGAAGATGCTCCATGTACAGTACAGTGCAAAAGTCTTCAGCCATCCCTCGTTTTGCTTCTAAAGGGCCAGGCTTTCTTTCATTTTTAATGTAGTCCTGAGGAATAGTTCACCAGGCTTCATGAAGAACTTTCCTGTCTCTTATTTTCAGTCTAGTATCTGTATCTGACCAGTTTTAAAGGAATGTTTTTTTGTATAAGCTTGAATCATTCAAGCATAACAACAATTATCTAACTTAAGGCATGAACCAGTGAGGAACAGGTGGAGATTAGTATACTGGTGAAGCTGAATGCTTGTTGGAACAGATGAGAGTGGAAATGAGGTTGCTGCTGAGGTTGTTACATAAACAACCAAATTTTAAATTGTATCTTTACGTACTTTGCAGCCTGTCACAGTAAAACACTGGTTCCAATTTCTTTAATTTAATCTACATCATTTAATTTTATTTAAATTTAATCTTAAATCTAATTTAAGAAACGAGGGGTGGCTCAAGACTTTTTCACAGTACAGTTTATGGATGAAATTCCATTGAATTCCCTAGTAGCAGAAATTAAGGACATCAACGTGCAAGTGTCTGTGGACATCTGGATTCATTTAAAAGAAGCTCTGCTGTTGTAATCTGGATTTTCTGCAAGACATTAACAGCACAAGCTGGAAGGCCAGTTAGTATCGATCTGCTGTAGATAAGTCAGTATCTGTTGATAGCTAAAGACAGACATTTGAATTAAATTCTATTTTCTCTTGGAACAAATAAGCAAATATGATTATTCACTTTTGTATTTATTTTAAGAATCCAGTTCCTCTAACAGGATCAGTTTAAATTAAAGTGATTGAATGCTTAGTCACCTCATGCTCTATCCCTGTGTCTATGCAATATGAATCATTCATTTTGTCATGTTTGTTAGTAAATCAACGATTTGGTGAATTTCAACCATTCAAACCATTTCAACTTGCCTCGATCTGTTTTAGAATTAAATGGAATAGAGAAAAGGAAAGTAGATATGCAGAAGTATCAGAAACATAGGTTTAGGTCACATAAATAAGATCCCATAAGAAATCATGATTGGTTTTGCATACTGTAACCATCCAGAGTCATTTTCGTTGTCTTGCTTGTGACGAACACTGTCTACTTCCTTGACTACAATGCACACAAAAGAGAGAGTGACAGGCCTGTGGGCATCTTCTTCCTCTGAAGACAACGTATCTTTTGATTAACAATTGACCAATCATATTTTGCCACCTACATTGCCTCTTTTTTCATTTTCAGACTGCCACCAAATATGTGCAAATGTGCTTTTGCAGAATTGGTTCATGTTTACTCAGAGGTCTTAACGAGTACTGACAGATATCTGTAGCTGACTGCAGGTTTTTACGAGTCACCCTGTGTCTTTGCACCATTTATAGGAAGCTGTACAGAAACTGTTGGATCAAGCAGAAAGACAGGTATCCATAAACATCTTTGCGTGGAAATATTTACAGGAATACATATGCAAAGGTCTGGTTTGGGTCATAGTTTTGGATATTTTTGAATGTGGGATTTCCAGCTGGAAAATGGAGGTTCTTGGAAAAACCCTGATGCCCCTTTGGATTACGGGACAGAAAAGGACAAAGCGAACTGCCCCTTTTTCATCAAAACCGGAGCCTGCAGATTTGGAGACAGGTTACTCTTACAGTGTCAATTACTGTTTTGTTTTTAATGATAATGTTCATTATATTTCCTCTGAATTTTTTTTTCTCCTTTTTCTACTTTAAACAGGTGCTCCCGAAAACATGATCACCCATCATCAAGCAGCACTCTGATGGTCCGGGGTATGTTTGTGACATTCGCCATGGAGCAGAGCAGACGTGATGATTACGATACAGACGCAAGTCTCGAGTACAGCGAGGACGAGATGCGGCAGCAGTTTCTGGAGTTCTATGATGACGTTCTTCCGGAATTCAGGAACGCAGGGAAAGTTGTGCAGTTCAAGGTAATCAAAAATAAATGCATCGTCTCTGGAAATCATAACTATATTTATCGGTGGTGGTGCCGGCATTAAACTCTTCCTTGTATGGTTTCAGGTGAGCTGCAACTTTGAACCGCACTTAAGAGGCAATGTTTATGTCCAGTATGAAACGTAAGTACAAATAATGAATCCTGCGTAGATTTGTTTTGGTTTTGTGGGTACTAACTGTGTGTAGCATGTTTTGATTAAGATAGTTACATCGCAGTTTTTGAAATACAGATTAAAATATGCTTTGATGCCTTATTTTGAGTGCAGTGAGGATCAGTGCAAAGAGGCTTTTATGATGTTTAATGGACGCTGGTATGCAGGGAGGCAGTTGCAATGCGAGTTCTCTCCTGTGACCAAATGGAAAACAGCCATATGCGGTAAGCATTTTATTTAGTTTTTTTTTTTTTTTAAGCAGAAAACTGCTGGTAAATGGCTTGCATAGTTTTTTTTAAAATTATTTACAGCAACCGCAGGAGATTATTCCAGGGACCTGAACAGTGACATTGAAGTATTGGTAAAAAAATAGTCTGATTTTGAAGATGAATAATGCTTTAAAATAAGGAGTTTCATTTGTCCATACTGTACGTGCAAGTAGCTTTCTTGGGTTTCTTGCTGTTTCAGTGTTTTGCTACTCGATTCATCTCCATTAGACTTATTATTGCACCCACAGAGGCAGTAATCTATGGGATAAAATCACTGTCAAAAATAATTGTGCGTAAAAAAAAAAAAAGATTTGTATGTAATTCTGTGTTTTTTTTCCGAGTTGGATTCCAAAATCTACGGCCACGACTGCTTAAAGATACGATATTTTGTTTGGTACAGTAGAACTCTGAAATATACGACGATGATGTTTACAGATATAAAACTCGTTTTTACAACTCCTCTGTTACACGGACGAATTGCAAAATTACGCCCATGAATGTAGCGTGTTAAACCACTGTCCAAAATACGTCATCAAGGCCACATGCACAGGCGTTACTATCCGAAGGAGGAGGAATCGATACGGCGCATGCGCCCTGCCACCGTTTTAAACTCCTAAAATCTTACCTGCTATAATTAAAATATCTCTGTAATTTTACTTGTCTTAAACATGTACGAATCTGTGAAAAAAAAAAAAAAAACTTACCTGAGACGATGAGAGAGCGCTCTGCTGCTGATATGCCATTTTAAAACGGTAGCCGATTCGATTCCTCCTCCACAGAATTACAAATCTTTTTTTTTTAAGCCCGATTATTTTTGACAGTGATTTTATTCCATAGTAATCCTGCTGCCCCATATTAGCTCTATGAACATTTCCAGAAGCAATGGATAGGACTGTTGCTGATAGTAGGGACAGGAATCATCTGAGATCTCTCAATACAATATCATGATATGATGTGCCAATTCGATTTGTATTGCAATAGGATTATGAGCATAATTCATTCCGGAAGCGTGCTTGTACAGTACTGTGCAAAAGTCTTAGGCGCCATATTATCTGTAGTACAAATCTGTAGAACTCATATTCTCCGGCATGCTCAGTAAAACCTCTTACTTAAATTGGATTTTCTATCTTTTTTTATTTTAGGGCTATTTGACAGGCGTAAATGTCCAAAGGGTAAGCACTGTAACTTCCTCCACGTGTTTCAAAACCCGGGTAATGAATTCTGGGAAGCAGACCGTGACCTCCTTTCGTCCTCTGACCGTGGTGGAGGTTTCAGCGGAAGGCACAGGGTGCCATCACAGCGCGGCCGTACCCCCGAACAATCCAGGAGTGCCAGGAGGAGCCACAGTCATAGATGGAGGCGGAGCCGGAGTAGAGAGAGGCGGAGTCGGAGCAGAAGCAGAGACAGTCGGAGAGCTCATCATTCCTTGAGAAGGGAGAAAGGTTCTTTAAATGATCGAAGCAGGAGAAGCAGAAGCCGTGAGAGACGCAGATCACGTAGCAGAGGCAGAGAATCTAATTCTGAGGGTGGAAGTCTCAATTTGCGTTCAGAATCGAGAACTGCTAGGGGATCACAATCAAACGTCCTTGAAGAAGAATTCGAAAATGGCACCATCAAGAAAAAGAGGAAGAAGAGTAAGAGCAAAAGCCCAAAAAACGGAGACGCTTCCTTGGCCGATGCGAACACATCCGTACGCCGGCACAAACGCACGAAAAAGAGCAAGAAAAAGAAAAAGAGCAAAAAGAAACTCAAGCGAAAGAGGAGTAAATCCTGCAGCGCCAGCTCTTCTGCAGCTTCCGAGTCAGAGGAAGACAAAGATGAAGATACACCAAAAAATGAAGAGCAACAAAACAGTGTAAAGGCTGGAGAGGATGCCCAGATTGAGGAGAACCTTGTTTCGCTTCAGGATGATGAGGAAATAAAATCGAGTACACTTCAAGTCCATTCTTCCCCTTCTACCTGTTTTGCTCCTGAAACTGGACCTGATTCATGAGTGTATAGGAAAAGACATTGCTTTTGTTTTTTAGCAAAAATGTCTCATCTGTTTTGATTATGTAAATAAATGTAGTTATGGCTTCTAACAGAGGTTCATCTTCAACCTGGTTTAAATGATGTTTCATTTTTTGTTTAGATGTTTGCAGAACAAACCATAAATGAATAAAAATTATACATTTAGAGCAAACTTGGATTAACCTTAGTCCTGCTGCTACGTTATATGCAGATCAACATTTTTTTGGAGAAAGAAAATAAAAACAGGATTGGTAATGCCTTACCTCAAGACTAATGCACATGCAGGGAATTTGCTTAGACAGGTCAAGGTTTTAGTTTTATTAAGTGGTAATCAGACGATATGCAACATAAAATAGATGAACAAAGTTTAGTTGCATCTTAATAAGATCAAAGATGTTTCATCATGTGATGTCACAAGAGATGTATAAGCAAGTCATAATTTATGTCGATACACATTTTTTCATTTAATTTTAGGGGGGAAAAATGTTTCAATGTCAGACAGGAATAATTCAGTGATATTCATATTATTACATTATAAATGTACAATGTAAAAAATTTTAAAAAACACAGTAACCTAATGCAGCCAACAATATACATGATTGGTTACATTGTTATGTAATTGAAATGAGCTTTCAATTATCGTTAATATTGTCTAATGGTGAGCTTTGCAAAAACAAGTAATTGTTTTTGGCTTCATCAAGCACATAGGCACTTGTCTGGTCTTCATACTGATGACGAACAGGAAGAAACTCCCTGTCTGGAAACGGCTATGTAGCTTTTGTTAGTTCTCTTTGTCAGGGATTAATAATGCAGTAACTCACAGATGGCACAGACGCAGCTGAGCAGGTCAATACCTCTGGTCTGTAAAGAGTATTACAATTTTTGTCACAGTGGCAGAAAGAACAACTTACTCAACTTTATCAGCATTATTTTATTTATCATTGCGTTCTCATAGTTATTATATTATTCACCTACATAATATGTTCATCATTGTGTTTCATTTTAAAACCACTCACATCTGTACTGCTTTATCCTGTATTCAGGGTCACGGGGGCCTGAAGCCTATACCAGGAGACATAGGGCACAAGACAGGGTACACTCTGGACAAAGTGCCAATCCATCACAGGGCACACACACTCACATGCTTGTTCACACTGGGTAATTTGGGAACACCAATTAGCCCAATCTGCATGTCTTTGGACTGTGGAAGGTAACCCGCCAAACACGGGGAGACCATGCAAACTCCATGCACCCCGAGGCGGAAATCGAACCGCGGACCCTGAAGGTGCAAGGTGACTGTGCGAACCATTCAGCCACTGTACTGCCAATTATAAAAACCAAATATCAAAAATGAGAAGCTGTTGATTATTTTTATTTTTTGCCATTTGTTTTACTATCTTATCATCATACAGTAGTATTGGTATTAATATATATAATAACATAAGTGGTATTAAATGCTGTCCTTCTGTTGTGTGGGGGGGGGGGTCTGGGGGGTATTAATTTCACTTAATATTAAAATGGCCATGTGCTGTTACTGCCTATTATCACTAGTCAATGTCTTTTGCCCAATCAGATTACTAGATCGAAACTAACTGTTGTGTAAAAAGATTTTAACCATCCTGGGATTTTGACACTTTACTCTTAAGAGTTTACACAGAATGATGCAAAAAAAAAAAAATTCCACAGTGTTTACAAACCCTGGTGAGCAAAAAAAACATCTCAACACAACTCTTACAGATCTTAATAAACTAGAACAGCAAATAACATTCATTATCAGGTTCTACTTTTGTCATCCAAGGACAGGAGGCTAAGGATACACCGGGCACAGGTTTAGTGAAACCAGACGCATGACCAGCCTGAAAAATCTTTTATTTCAAATCCACAGTGTTCACAGTGAGTGCCAAAACAGTATAATCTATCACTGTTTAATACAGCCTGTACTAGAAAATATAACCATACATGAAGATGAGAAATAAGAGAAAAACTAAATTCTTGACACAACATTTAATTTTTTTCCCCTTCGAACAGAGAAGCGAGGCAGTGAACCACAGTGTTATCTAGGATTTATTCATACAAATGAGACATGAGAAAGGTAAATTCTTTGGTATTGAAAATAAACTGAAATCTAACTTTTATGAAGCACCAGTCAGCCATGTGATACAGGACACAACATCAATGTAGGAACATCAAAGATATATTTTCATGTATTACTGAAGTATACTGTCTTGAAGATTAATGTTATGTTTCAATAACGGTGCCATGTTTAACAGGTGAAAAACAATAGCAATAGGCACCATCAATTACTGTACATGTTTGTTCACAGATGAGAGGATACCCATTAAACTGAGGAAACATTAATGAATAAGCATGACAATACAAAACATTTACTTGTCCATAATCCTGATAATAGGTGGAAGAGATTTACAGTGGTATCCGTAGACCCTTATCCAACACTGGCTTTTATTTCACAGAATACAGTCCGCCAATTTAGAGGTGATTATAAATGTATATTTATAATATACTATCCATTTAATAGTGTTAAATACTAATGTGACCTACACAGACACATCTACTTCGTAAGCAGTAGAATTAAAGCTGGAAAAAAAAAAAAAAGGGCAAACCCAGATTGTAAATGTGTCTGCAAGGCAGTGAAGGACACAAAATGAGGTAATGAAAAGAAAGGTTATAATAGAACAAAGCAGATATGGTGTACTGACTGGTTTGTTGTTCAGAACAAACGTAGAACTGAAGGCGAGGGAAAATTCATTCAGTAAAGAATACAGGGGGAAAAACAAGTTGCATATTTCACTAAATACTGTGGTTTTGTGTGACTTCAATATAAGATCAACACATACTGAAAAAGGCAGAAAATGAGGAATTGGTACTTCTTATTTTGCAGGCTTTTTAAGGGTTTTATGTGAGGCCAATCTCTTCCAGTACGCTGCGTGGTGCTTCGGCTTCCTGGAAAAGAGAAATATCGTGCACAATCGTTAACACATTGTTAAAACATTTAGCATATCGATGCTGCATTCTTAACACTCACAATACACACAATACCAAACACTGCCATTTTATAATGTTAGAATAAATTGCATTTAGCTGACAAAGTATACAATCAAAAGTATGTGGACACCTGTCCGTGGCATTCACATGTGATTCTTCCCTAAACAGTTACTGTATACAGACTGTCTTCGTATGCAGTAGCATAAATTTTTCCCTTTACTAGAACCAAAATGCCCATATATAGTATGTACCTAGGTGTTGACTTGATTAATATTGTGGTTCTCCTAGTATCACAATTTTATAAATATTCCAATTCAATATTACATTTTTTTTTTTGAGGGGGGGGGGAATATTTCAAAGCAATATTTTAAACAGGGATATAACAAAGTAAACATGTAGTGTTTCAGTGCACATGTTTTACATTCTGTTTATAAACCTCTATACCCCACCTCATTCCTGACTCCAAGCCTGACTCTGGACACCAGGCTTATTTGAGTAAGGAAAAGAAAAAAACAAAAACATGGAGCTGGACATCTGGGTTTTGTGTGCAAAAAACATTTTTCGATTTTATTACAATTTTGAGATTCTAAACCTTAAAAAAAAAAAAAAAAAAGTTGTCTGCCCCAGGGAATGATCTCGAGGCTGAATGAACACAACATCTACACTCCAAAATCTAGTGAACAGCCTTTCTTAAAGAGTGGAGATTATTGCAACAACTCATGACAAGGGTCCACATACTTTTGATCCTATAACCTATGACAGTTTGGCTCACCTCTTGCAACATATCTGCCTGTTCAATAGCCTTCAGTACAATCTTTTTAGACGTCTCCTGAGCTTCCCCACCCAGTATAAACTCATCCAAGATGTAGTATGCTTTCTCAAAGTTGAAGATGATGTCCAGCTCACATACCTGGTAGAAGATGATAGACAGAGATACACAGACACATGAAAAACAGAAAGCACAAGCTGAAAGGCTGAAGACTGTGAGCGAGACTCACACTGCCAAAATACTTGTCCAGCAGCTCGACATATCTGTGGATGATCTCCAGGGTTATCAGTTCGTTCTCTTGGTCTTCTACGGCACAGCAAAAATACAGACTGGCATATCTGTAAAGAAAACAAAGTAAAATGATGCTTTTACTTATTGGTCACTACTGTGCATTAAAAACATCATGTCCTGACAAGGACTACACGCCATAATACACGCCATCTTATGAGTAGGTTCAACCCCTATGTTCGATCCCTTTAACAGATTTCTCCAAATACACATCCTGTGTTTTTTTTTGACTAACAATGGAGGAAAAAATATATATAACGTTTACCTCTTGTAGACAATTTTTAAATCTCTCCACTCCAGAAAGCTGCACATTTTGGGTTTTCGGGCCAACACCATCTGGATGACCTCGCGGGAGATCTTCTTCTTTTGTGTGTCAGACAGAGGCAAGTACCACTTCTGCAAGCGCAGCTTGCCCTGGCGACTAAACAGCAGCATGAACTGCATCTACAGACAGAAAATGTAGTAAAGACGCCGATAAGATTAGAAAATGTGATTTTTGCTCAAAATCCAAATGGTCATTCAAAGAATCCTTCATTTTCAGCAATTACAGCTTTGCAGACTTTCGACATTATAGCTTCAGTTTGTTGAGGTAATCTAAGGAAATCTCACCCCACAAGTTGCTTTGGCTTAATGGACACTTTCTACGAGGGGTGTTCATGTCAAACCTGGACTAGTGTTGAGATGTCCCATGAATGAATGTGTAGACCTGTAGAAAACTTCAGCCATAGTATGGTGCGAAAAACATTTAAATGGTGCAAACCTTTTAAAGAAGGGCATACGTTTTCTCAGAGCCCATCGCAGTCGCTCCTGTGAACGATCAACGAGTGAAATGCTCTCAGGAAAAAAAAACAGCCTGGTTTGATCACCAAATTCAGAACATATTAGTTCTGCTTGTTCATTTTATTTTGTTTGTTATATTGTTTCATGTTCGAAATAAAGTATTCAAATCAAAGACATTCTGCTTTTGCAGGACAATGCATGACCTCATACTGCCCACACAACACTTGCACATTACAGGAACTCGACTGTGAGTTATTGCCACATCCCCCGTACAGTCCTGACTTCACGCCAAGCCATTTCTACACGTCTGGGCAACTATGAAGTCAGTCCGATTATGGCTTCAATGCACTGAGAAAACTTTCTACCGTGATAGTATCCAAGCACTAGTGATAAGTGCATTAATGTACTTTTATAATGGTTTTCTTTTATTCTGCACAATCAAAAAACCTGGTTTGACTTGAACGCCCCTAAGTTCAACAAGTTGAAGATCTAGTGACTGCACAGGCCAGACCATTATAGAGAGAATACCAGCTAAATTGTTCTTCTCCAATAATTCTTGCAAAGTTTGGAGATGTGGGTGACATGACCTTGACACGGCCTTGCAAAACAGACTTATCAAATTCCTTTTATATCCTGAATATTTCTCATACTCTCACCAAAGCAGTCCAGCCCATCACCTTTCCTCTACAATACTTGACAGATGGCATCAAACCCTTCTCCAGCATCTTTTCATTTTTTTCTACATCTTCCAAATGTTCATGTTCCAAACACCTCAAACTTAGATTCGTCTGTCCATAACACTTTCACTCTTTTTCACACAATGTCTGTGTTCTTTGTCTCATCTTAATCTGTTATTTTTATTGGCTTAGATTTGGCTTTTTCTCTGCAACTCTGCCTCAAAGGCCAGCATCCAGGAGTGTTGATGTTGAGACTGGTGTTTTGCAGGTATCATTCACTATTTGTCACATGGAATAGTCTTCCTTTCTTAGAACAAAAGTAGCCTGATGAAGTGCAGACTTGGGGACCACCACAATATTAGGCAGGTGGTTTTAATGTAATGGCTGGTGGATGTACACTACCAATCAAAAGTTTGGGCTCACTTACAAATTGGTTTTGAAAGATAAATTATATACATTTACAAATAAATCAACATTACATTAAAACCACCTGCCTAATACTGTGGTGTCACTAAAACATGTCTGAATCTCTGAAGACGTGCTCTGGAATATACCACAAAGTTGTTAGTCACACATCCTGTAAGTTGCAAGGTGTGGTCTCTGTGGGTTGATGTCATTTTTGCAGCACATCCCAGGGATGCTCAATCTAGCTGAGATCTAGAGAATTTGGAGCCAACGCCTTAAACAAATTGTTATGTTCCTCAAATCATACCTGAGCAATTATTTGTGGTCTGTAAGGGCACATCATACTGCTGAAACAGGCCACTGCCATTATGTGTAGGTTTGTGCTACAGTAGCTCTTCTTTGGGATGGGCCAGAAAGGATTGCATTCACTTTACCTTCGCTCAAAGGCTCTGACCCAGTCGTCTAGCAATCGCAATTTGACATCAAGATAATAAGATCTGTATGCTTGCCCATTTTTTCTGCCTTCAAGACATCACCTTCAAGCATTAACTCTTCACTTCTCTTCCCAACCTCTAACAGGTACGACTGTGACGAGATAATCAATGTTATTCACTTATGATTTTCAGTGGTTTTAATGTTATTTCTAAAATGTTATTTGTAAAGCATTTTTCGGCACATGGTGATTTAAAGGTTATATTAAAATGTATATTAAAGATAAAATAAAAATGAATAAAAGAAAATTCATATCAATATGCTGTATAAACTGTGGCTTAGTGGGTAGAACTCTAGAGTTCTAGTTCTCCTCTAGAGTCGGGGTTCAATTCCTGCCCACACGGTCGAGGACTGTGTGCCTCGAGTTTACATGTTCTCCCTGTGCTTGGTAGGTTTCCTCTGCATACTCCGGTTTCCTCCCACAGTCTAAAGACATGCAGATTAGTCTAATTTGCTTTCCTTTATTGTGTGAATGACAATCGGGCATCGACCCTGCAACCCAACCCCTTAAGTAACTGCCATAGAAATGACGGCTATATCCCCAGGGTGTGGATATATCCGTCACACAATGTGCCAGATGGCACGTGGATGGACCACAATACCAATATCAGAAAAATAAAAAGGATGTCGACAAATGTCAGCGAAGCGTTTTTTTTTTTTTTTAATGTTGTAGTCCTTTGAAGTGAGCATAATAACAAGGCAAGGAACAATAAAGAATGAGCAATAATTTAATGTCAACTATAACAGTTTGTACCTTTTTGAAAAAATAAATATAATAAATTAAACCCTATAGTCATTTGAAAGTCACATATGGCGTGTATCTGAAGGTAAAATGTATTTGTACAATACCCTATAAAACTAAATAATGTATTTCTGGCAGTTTTCTTCACCTAAGGCACAGCCACTCCCTTGTTGTTCATCATAGCTCTCCTATTCAGTCTCACACAAACACATGGACAGGCTGTGTATAGTATCCTGTCTGTACTCTATGTACCTTCTCTGACTGTCTTCTGTATTGAATTACGACTTTTAAAAACCTTCATATGAGCGTTATACGAGCAGATCCACATCATGTGTCTACTCCGCTTCCCATCACTCCGCTTGTAGCTGGCTAACATTTACTACAGGACAACAGCTACAAATTTGTGCAGTGACGCCGGGTAGCTAAAAACAGCCTGCTAATGAAGAACTTCAGCTAGTTAGTCGGTTTAGTAAACTCTGGTTAGCATCCTTACCTTCACTGTTATATCGTCAGCGAATGTGTGAACATTCAGCGTCCGTTAGCAAACCCTGCTAAGCTTCAGAGACGCCGCGTCCCGTTACAATGTTTCTCGTATTACTTTTCACTCGCAGCGATCAAGCCGCCCATTGGCTGAGAGGCTCATCGCTGAGATACGTCATCGGTCTAAACTGAGCAGGCTTTAAACAGCGGTCAGCGTAACGTTAAACCAAACAACTGAGTTTTTGTTGGTGTCTGAACCATTTCACCAGTGTTGGTAGATATCCATATTGGTAAGAGGGGGGCGACAAAACTTAAAATATATATTTATATATATATATAGAACTCGCTGCGATTCACGCTTCTGACGCTAGAGGGCAGAGCAGGTTGTAGGTTTAAATGCTGTCGATTTGAGCGCTGCTCTCGCCGGGCGCGGTGGCGCGTGCCTGTAATCCAAGCTACTGGGAGGCTGAGGCTGGCGGATCGTTTGAGCTCAGGGGTTCTGGGCTGCAGTGGACTATGCCGATCGGGTGTCCGCACTAAGTTCGGTATCGATATGGTGCTCCTGAAGGGAGCTCGGGACCACCAGGTCGCCTAAGGAGGGGTGCACCGGCCCAGGTCGGGAACGGAGCAGGTCAAAGCCCCCGTGCCGATCAGTAGTGGGATCGCGCCTGTGAATAGACACTGCAGTGCAGCCTGAGTAATACAGCGGGACTCAGTCTTTTACACTCACTTTTTTTGAGCGACAACTCCGTACAGCAATACTACACACTGACCTCTCACAACTATACTGTACATTTCATTCACGGCTCCTAAATGCAAAAGTCTTACAGACTACACCTAAAACACTTACACCTAAATCTCATGGATAGCATCCCTTTTTTGGATTTATAATCATAACCTAAAATGTAAAACAAAATAAATAAATAAAACGGAATACTTTAAAATCATAAACTCACTCCCTTTCTCGTATTTTGTCCATTTATACCTCATGCCAGAGTTTTTAAATGTACTGTACTGTATATGACCATCGACACTACACTGCCTCCTATTGGAAAAATACAGATATTACAACTTTATATCTCTCAAATACACGTCACGGTCAGCAGGAGACGCAATTGATACAAACATTTACGCCTCAAAACGCCTAAACAAAAACTGGCAGCTTTTCACACATTGGAATAACACTCCCGACCACTTTATTAGGAACTCTGTATTAATACTGGGAAGTGTGTTCATTAAGTGGTTCCTGGACATTTTTTAAGGTGTGCTTTCATACTATGGATCTATGTTCTGCCACATCCCAAACGTTTTTTGGATCTGAGAAGTGAGAAGTGACTGAAAACGTGTCTGAAGAACACTGCATTTATTGTCATGTTTATAAAACTTGCCTTATGATTTGTGATATGGTTAATTATCATGCTGGAGGTAGCCATTAGAAGATGAGTAATCTGTGGACAAGAAGGACATTCAAGTGATCCATTCAAGGCATGTTGAGTCCATAGATTCATGCTGTTGGTGCCAAATTTTGAACCTACCACCTTTATGCCTCAGCAGAAATAAAAAAAAATCAATGTTTTTCCAGTCATGAATTGTTCGGTCTTGATGTGCTCATTGCAGCTTCAGCTTTCTGTTCTTGGCTGCCAGAAATGGAACTGATGTTGTGGCCCATCTTTCATAAGTTCCAGTGAGTTAAATGCATGTTGTGCATTCTGAGATGCTTTTCTGATGACCACAACTGTACAAAGAACCATTCCCCTCTCTTTGTAGTTTTTGCACATACTTAAATATAATTTCTACTGACCACATGAATTGTTTCTGCTACCTAGTATGTTATGTTTACATTGAAGCATCTATTATTATATTGCAATATTTGTTTGCACCACTTTCCACACTAGAAGTGTATATTGGTTACAGCTGTTCCATACTGTGCCGGTGGTCCTGTTTCATTCTGTAATAGAGGTTTACCTGTGGCTTTACCCACATGTAGATCCTGATGCCTGCATGCTACCATTACCTGCAAATGGGGTGTGCAGTCAACTTGCTGCTGCTCCTCACACTGTTCCAATGTTTCCCAGCCCTTATTTCTACCTCAGATCTGCCTGGCATATTTGCTGCTGAGTTTGGTGTGGGACGTTTGTTTTGAAAAACCGATGCCAATGCCTATTGTTACCTTTAGCAATAAATGCCTGTGACACACTCACAATATAACATAAACGTTGATGATGTCTGCTGAAGCATCTTGAGGGACTCCTGTGACATTCCTGTGATGGAACTCCCTGTGCAAACACCTACAAATACAGAAACATTGGCCATCGGCCACACTGGATTTCTAGTTTGCTTCTATTTTGGAAATTATTGCATCATCTTGTGCTCTATGCACTTTTATGCGCACTTGTATGCTTCATGACCCATGTAGGTCAGAGTAGTCTTATTTAGTGATATGTAATCTCATGTACTTCTCTGTTGTATTATAAAGCAAGCACTATGGTGCTGGAGAAATTGTTTGATTCACTTTATACTGTAAAAGCTGTTTTTGATTGAAATGACAATACTTGACATAGTTGGTTGGTTAGAAAATTGCATAAATAAGAAGGTGTCCATGTGTCCAGAAATCTGCAGGAACTGCATGATGCCATCATGTTACATTGTTGTGTTTGTCATGCAGCTCTTTGTCTGCACATTTGCATGTGCACTTTGTTGTCTATTGTGTATTTTTTATATAGAGGTTGATAGTTTTTTTAGGTTAACTTAAAAACGTAAAAATATAAAAATGTTAATCTGTCATATCTGAGCCAGTCAGATAATTAGATCCCTTAGTTAGCTAGCTGGTTCCGGTAAAGTGTGTTGTTAATTTATGTTGTTGCATGTATGTAGCACATTGGTCCTGGAGGAACGTTGTTTCGTTTCACTGTGTACTGAAACTGTATATGGTTGAAATTACAATAAAAGCCTACTTGACTTGACGTCAACATGGGCCAGACTCTCAAAGGAAGCATTTAAACATCTTGCAGAAGGCATGATACTAATAACTGAGGATGTTTTGAGGCCTGACCCAGTATTAATGAAGTGCACATGAGTGTAAATAGTTGCTTGTCATTTAGTGTTTTAAGAGGTAAATGTGTATAAATTCTGCCTCCTGCTGACAGTGACTGTACTTCAGGAATATAAACTTGTAATTTATTGTTTTTTCTTCAGTAGGAGGCAGTGTAATGTTAATGTTATGTGCTGCTGTTGGTGAAAAAGTGAGTGTAAAAGGCTGTATTACTCAGGCTGCGTGTGTTTGTCTCTCCCGGTCGATCGGGCCCGGACCGGTAAGTGTATCAAGGTGCAGCGGACACAACAAGCTAAAACTCTTCTTCTCTTAGCTTAAAACAGCTCGGACACACTTCCTCTTCATTTAAACCTAACAAGCATGTTCCGACCTAGACATGTATATTAGTTGGCTATTCCTGGTATGTACTAGCTATTATTGGAACAGTATCTACTATTTATTATTCTGCTTATTGTCCTGTATTATCCCAAAATGAAGCATGCAGAAATGCAAAATTCACACCTGCATGCTACCATTACCTGTGAATGGAGTGTGCGGTTAACGCTCCTAACATTGTTCCAGCTCCTACTTCTGCCTTAGTTGTGCCTAACATATTAGTTGCTGGGTGAGACATGTCTTTTTCCTTTTTAAAAAAATGTGTGCCGCCGCCTACCGTTACCTTGGCATGGAAAACCTGTGTCACACTCACCGTCTGACATAAAAGTTGATGATGATGATGATGCCTGTTATGAAACTACCTGTGCAAAAATACCTGCAAACACACAAACATCAGCCACCAGCCACACTGAATTTCTGTTTGTTTTATATATAGATATTGCCCTGGTTTTGGTTATTATTGCACTTATTGTCTTATGTTGTTTTCAAGTGTGCACTTACATGTTTTATGATTCATATAGGTCAAAGTAGTCTTTTTAGTGACATATAGTCTTATGTAGTTTTGCGTTGTTTTATAAAGCAAGCACTATTGTGCTGGAGACATGTTTTGTTTCACTTTCTACTGTAAAAGTGTATGATTTCTACTGTGTATGATTGAAATCACAATACTTGACTTAATTGGTTGATTAGAAAATTGCATAAATGAGTAGATGTCCATGTGTCCAAAAATCTTCAGGAATTGCAAAATGCAATCATGCCAGCATGGACCAGACTCTCAAAAAAAAGAAAAAAAAAAAAAAGGTTTCAACATCTTGAGAATTTGTGTTGCAAATAATTGATGTTTTAAAAGTAATAGTATAGTGTTCCTAATAAAGTGCATTCAAGTTCCAGTGTGTGAAAAGTTGCTTGTTCTTGAGTGTTTAAAATTACATCAAGCCTTTATTTGTCACATATATTACTTCACAGTGAAAGTCGATCTTCGCATATCCCAGTGTAACTGTGGTTAGAGCGCAGGGTTAACCATGTATTAATGCCACTGGAGCAAATAAGGGCCTTGCTCAAGAGCCCAACAATGGCAACCCAGTGGAGCTGGGGCTTAAACTGCTGACCTGTAGTAACCCAGTGCTTTAATCCTCTGAGCTACCACTCCCCCATATTTACCTTTGAAGAGGTAAATATGTAAAATTGCCATCATGCTGACAGTGACTATATGAATATAATCTTGTAATTTATTGTTTTTTCTTCAGTAGGAGGGAGTATATGGCTAATATTAATGTGCTGCTGTTGATAGAAAAGACTGAGTCCCGCTGTATTACTCAGGCTGCACTGCAGTGTCTATTCACAGGCGCGATCCCACTACTGATCGGCACGGGGGCTTTGACCTGCTCCGTTCCCGACCTGGGCCGGTGCACCCCTCCTTAGGCGACCTGGTGGTCCCGAGCTCCCTCAGGAGCACCATATCGATACCGAACTTAGTGCGGACACCCGATCGGCATAGTCCACTGCAGCCCAGAACCCCTGAGCTCAAACGATCCGCCAGCCTCAGCCTCCCAGTAGCTTGGATTACAGGCACGCGCCACCGCGCCCGGCGAGAGCAGCGCTCAAATCGACAGCATTTCAACATCAACTCTTCCTCTAGTGGTCAGTGCAGGAATTACATCGACTTTTTTTTTCACCGACTTTAGTTAACTCCTCGCTTCTACGGTGTTGATGTCGCATTCAGCAGTGTTGACTGTCTAAATCTCTCAAAATCGGATATTTCTTATCTTATTAATACACAGTATATATGCTGCCATACATTGTATTCAGACGGCTTCTTTATTTTTTATTTAACTTAACACATATGTATATGCTAATTCCACATACAGCGCAGCATTTTTAACCAACAAATATGTGACGTTGCGAATGCAATTTTTAATGACAAATAAGACCAAACATGGAGGTTTTTCAAAGAAATTTAGCACAACATTTAAATGTATAAACATACAGTGTTACAATAAACAAAGAAAGAAGAAAAAAAAGAAGAAGAACATTGCTGCACTATGGAATGTGGAATTGCCATAGAAATGTGTCTAAACTGAAAAGAAAAATAAGCAGACTCTCTGTCGACATTATATGGCAGCATGTATTTTAATAAGAAATCTCCGATTCGAGAATTTTATATGCGCCAACGTCACATTAACGAGGAGAAAAGAGAGATCTCTGTAATTCCCGCACTTACCACTAGAGGGCTGTAGCGCAGAGCAGGTTGTAGGTTTAAATGCTGTCGATTTGAGCGCTGCTCTCGCCGGGCGCGGTGGCGCGTGCCTGTAATCCAAGCTACTGGGAGGCTGAGGCTGGCGGATCGTTTGAGCTCAGGGGTTCTGGGCTGCAGTGGACTATGCCGATCGGGTGTCCGCACTAAGTTCGGTATCGATATGGTGCTCCTGAGGGAGCTCGGGACCACCAGGTCGCCTAAGGAGGGGTGCACCGGCCCAGGTCGGGAACGGAGCAGGTCAAAGCCCCCGTGCCGATCAGTAGTGGGATCGCGCCTGTGAATAGACACTGCAGTGCAGCCTGAGTAATACAGCGGGACTCAGTCTTTTACATTCACTTTTTCATCAGGATGTCCAACACACCACATATAGCACTACTTCACACTGTCCTCTCACACTCTCTGGGCTAGGTATTTCATTCATGACTCCTAAATGCACAAATCTTACAGACTACACCTAAAGATCCTACACCTAAAACTGATTTTATAGATATTCTTGTTCACTAACATAAATATAACGCATATGTGAGAATCATCAATGATCACTTGAAATAATAAACCTTTTCGTCTTTTATTCATTTACTGTTTATTATAGCAGCAGCGTTGAACCTCAGGGATCTGACCAGCAGCACTACACTGCCTCCTATCGGACAAAGGTAAACATTACAACCTTAAATTAAAATGTTTTAGTCATGGCCAGTAGGCACTATTGACTTCCACTCGCTTGTGAAATCAAATACGTACAGTATATGATATATGTGCATTTATTTATTGTTTATGCTTCATTATTAATCATATGTAGTTAGTCTTATAAGTTGTTTACGCATATTACATTTTTATATGACTGAAAACATTAGAGCGGTTCATAGAGATAAATGGTGAGCTTGTGGAATGTTTTCACAGTCACATATGCATCCATTTTTTTTTTTTAACAATCAAAAGTGTTTTCAGTAGATGCAATAGCTTTTCTCCTGAAATGGACTATATGTACCGGTCTTCGCTCCCAAGCCCCCACTTTTGGTAGGTTCTGACCACTGCAGTCCTGAAACTCCAACAAAAGCTGCAGTTTTGGAGCTGATCTGATTGAGTCTCCTAGCCATCACAGTTCGGCCCATGTCAAAGAAACTCAAATCCTCAAGCTTGCCCATTTTTCTGCTTCCAACACTTCAACTTCAGGAAAAACGGCTGTCAGGAAACATATTCTCACCCACATTACAATGAAAGTATCTTTAGCGCTCGCCCTATCATCCGGAGATCGCTAGTTCGAATCCCGGGTGGTGCTGTAACCTCTCGCAGCCGGAGGTCTAGAGAGAGCTGATTGGCCGAGCTCTCTCAGAGGGGAGAGATGGGAGGTACTTAGTGCTCCCACAATAATCACGGCTCTACAGCCAATCAGGGGCGTCTGTGAGCTCGCGCAACGGAGGGAGCGGATAGCACTGTCCTCCGAGTGTGTTACGCCGCCCCCAACGGTGCGCGAGCGAGCAGTTCGAAAAGATGCGGTCGGCTGGCGTCACGTGGTTCGGAGGAAACACGTGATAGTCTTCGGCCCTCCCGGCTGAGTGGTAGTAGTAGCCTTAATGTGGGAGCCCCCTAGTGACGGGGAGGAATTGGACACGACCAAATTGGGGAGAAAATCGGGGAAAAATCCAAAAAAAAAAAAAAGAAAGTATCTTTAGGAGTGTCTTATCTATTTGCTGTAGATCTCTGCCGTGACATCCTCACATACCCCATCCATGGTGACCAGGTGTTTTTGAGAACTGGATCATCATTTGTTGAACAAACCTTTTAAACATTCCTCTCCATTGGTATACTCAAGATTCATCTGAAAGCACCTCATCAGTTCAGGACACATGATGAACTGGTTCATGATGACAACTGGTTCAACCATTTGAAATGTAATGAAATATACAGTGAGCTAATATTTTTTGAGCCAGACAGCAGTGATTCTATTAGTGTGTGTGTGAAAGTCGTCCTACGAGCCCCGCCCCGATAACCCGCCCCTCCACCGTTATTCCTGCCATTATACGCCCATGTCCTTCATTGCTTGCTTTTGACCCGCGGTGAGAAGCCGCGGTGTTAGGCACCGTGAGCCGCCATAAGTGACCATCCAACGTTCCGTGAAGTGCTGCAAGGTCTGCAAGGACTGAGGCGTGGAAAGATGGAAACCTAATCACAGCACCAAAACCTGCTGTGAATCATAATGAACTGTACTTACGGCCACCGCTCGAAACCGCATAGGTTAGATAGGGGTATTAGTTGTTAACAGATTATGGGCAAAACTTCGCTGAGTGATGACGGTAGAATAATTATAAAGTTCTTGACTAAACCAACATCCATGAGGAATCACAAAGGAGTTTTAAATTTCTGCAATGGAAAAGTACTCTAACTAGTTACTTTGATCATAAAGAAACACAGTAATATAACTGATTACTTTTTAAAGACAGTAATTTTGTAATGTAATTAGTTACTTTAAAAAGTAATGTCCCCCAATCCTGATGATATATATATAGCGGGGTACACACTTCAACAGTTGTTATCTATCAGTATGTTTGCTTTAAAGATGCCAATAGGTGCACCATCATTGATGCTATCATATGATCATATGACAATCAGATAAGAGGCATATATTTTCCATGTTGGAATGTGTATACATTTTTGGGCCTCTCTGTATACATTCACTCACTCATCATCTATACCACTTTATCCTGTATACCGGGTCACGAGGGGCCTGTAGCCTATCCCAGGGGATTTAGGGCATGAGGTGGGGTACACAGTGGTCTGGCTGCAATCCATTGCAGGACACACCTGACATTCACACACTATGGGCAATTTGGGAACGGCAGTTATCATAAACTGTATGTCTTTGGACTGTGGGAGGAAGCCAAAGTACCCGGAGGAAATCCACAAAGCACGGGGAGAACGTGCAAACTCCATGCTCACAAAACCGAGGTGCGAATCTAACCCGGAACCTGAAGGTGCAAGGCCACAGTGCTAACCACAATGCCACCATGCCGACTCCTCTGTGGATAGATAGATAGATAGATAGAATTTGCACAATGCATGTATCTCCTCTGATGTACATACACTACTATTCGCACTTCTGGTAGATTATAAACTGCATTTCATTGCTAAGTACATACTATGTAATGACAATTCAGTTCTGTATTTGTATGTAATGTACTGTATCTAATGATGATGATGATGATAATGTTGTTTGCTTCATTATGGAAAAGAGCAGGCGCAAAGTTTGTGTGGAGAAAATAATTAATTTATAATGTTAATTAATCTTAGTAGTTCATAATGTTTGGTGTTTTCTCTCCAGCTCTGATTTCTCCACTTGTGGTCATTAGCGGGCATGCTAAAGCATGCAGGATTTTAGGATTCCTTTAACTGTAACTACAGCTCCAACTGCTAACATTATATATAGAATATGAAAAGTAAACAAATATTCTGCTTAAAAATTCAGCATGCATAATGTCAGATGCCTTTTTGATCACTCCTGTGAAAACACACTGCAGTGCAGCTTCATACATACAGTAGGACTCAGTATTGTTTACTATTTAACAAACTTTTTATCATCATCATCATCATCATCATAATTTAGGTAAAATATCTTATTTGTAACAAAAAGCAATGCTTTCAGCATCTCTATTCTATTTTATTTCTTCTAAAATAATAGTTTAATTACTCAACAAAAGTATGACAGTTTTAAAAATACTGTTCGCGCAAATAAGACAAATAAGATTTCACTTTACAACCATGTCACTTTGCAAAATATAGCAAACCAAGACATATCTTTTCGATTTTATTCAGTAAATTTCAGAAAAATATGAATGTATAAACATGCAATGCCTATTGTAATAAGCCTAGAACACAATCACAAAGTTACATAAGATTACTGCTGCACTGCATGGGTTTATTACAATTATATAGACCCTCCCTGTACACATTATATTACAACACGCATATTCATAAGATATAAAATGTCCAGTTTGAGAGATTTTAAATGCTCCGTCACACACCACACCAACAAAAAGGAAAAATATAGTCAGTGTAATTCATATTCTGACCTCTAGAGGGCGATAGCGCGAGTAGATTTAAATACTGTCGATTTGAGCGCTGCTCTCGCCGGGCGCGGTGGCGCGTGCCTGTAATCCAAGCTACTGGGAGGCTGAGGCTGGCGGATCGTTTGAGCTCAGGGGTTCTGGGCTGCAGTGGACTATGCCGATCGGGTGTCCGCACTAAGTTCGGTATCGATATGGTGCTCCTGAGGGAGCTCGGGACCACCAGGTCGCCTAAGGAGGGGTGCACCGGCCCAGGTCGGGAACGGAGCAGGTCAAAGCCCCCGTGCCGATCAGTAGTGGGATCGCGCCTGTGAATAGACACTGCAGTGCAGCCTGAGTAATACAGCGGGACTCAGTCTTTTACACTCACTTTTTCATCAACAACTTCAAACACACCATTCAGCACTACAACACACTGTCCTCTAACAACCATACATTTCATTCATGACTCCTAAATGCACAAATCTTACAGACTAGACCTAAAGATCCTACACCTAAAACTAAGCTGATAGATATGTTCTATCGTGTTCACTTACATAAGTATAACACATATGTGAGAATCATCAGTGATCACTTGAAATTATAAACCTTTTCGTCTTTTATTCATTTTCTGTATATAATAGCAGCAGCGTTGAAACTCAAGGGATCTGACCAGCAGCACTACACTGCCTCCTATCGGACAGAGGTAAAAATCACAACCTTAAATTTAAAAAGTTTTAGTCATGGCCAGTAGGAGGCAGTATTGACTTGCACTTGCTTGTGAAATCACCTACATATAAATCATATGTAGTTAGACTATTTTTATGCATATTATATTTTTATATGACTGAAAACATTAGTAAGCTCGATTCCTGTCTCTGTGTGCATGGAGTTTGCATGTTCTCCCCGTGCTTGGTGGGTTTCCTCCGGGTACTCCGGTTTCCTCCCACAGTGCAAAGACATGTAGGTTAGGCTAATTGGCGTTCCCAAGTTGCCCGTAGTGTGTGAATGAGTGTGTGTGTGTGTGTGTGTGTGTGTCTGTGCCCTGCGATGGATTGGCACCCTGTCCAGGATGTACCCTGCCATGTGCCCTAAGTCTCCTGGGATAGACTCCAGGCCCCCCGTGACCCTGAATACAGGATTAACAGGATTAACACTTGGATGTTGAATGTTGCACTGAGTAAATACAGCTGGTTAAAAAAATGTGTCTTCATTTGAGGCAGCAAGAATGTGGAACAGAAAGAATGTGTTATCATTATAAAGAGGGTGATCTTTATAGAGGGGTCCAAAAAGTCTAAACACACTTCAACAGTTATTGTCTATGCCCTTTTTTCTTTTTTTAATCAAATTGAATTATGGCAGCAATGTGTTATATTATGTTTCCTTTAAAGATAGGTGCACCATCAGTGATGCTATTATATGATCATATGACAGTCAGAAGAGAAGCCTATATTTTTTTCATGTTGGAGTGTGTATACATTTTTGGGCCTCTCAGTATACACTCACTCACTTACTTATCATCTATACCGCTTTATCTGAATACAGGATCAAGGGGGCCTGGAGCCTAGCCCAGGAGGCTTAGGGCATGAGGTGGGGTACACAGTGGTCTGGGTGCCAATCTATTGCAGTATATATGCGCGCACGCGCACAGACACAGACACACACACAGACACACACACACACACACAGACACACACACACACACACACACAGACACAATATGGGCAATTTGAGACTGCCAGTTAGTCTAAACTGGATGTCTTTGGACTGTGAGAGAAAGCCGGAGTTCCCAGAGGAAACCTACCAAGCACGGAAAGAACATGCAAACTCCATGCACACACAGACCCAGAGGTGCAAACCTACAGTGCTAACCAATAGGCCACCATGCCAACACCTTTGTGTGTGTGTGTATATATATATATATATATATATTTCCTCAGGTGTATATATATACTACTATTTGCACTGGTAGATCACAAACTTAATTTCGTTGTACACACCTATGCAATAACAATAAATTTCAAATTCAAATTTTATTTGTCACATACACAGTCATACACGATATGCAGTGAAATGATATCCATCTATCTATTTATTTTATTTTTATTTATTTTTCATCATATGAAACATTAACTGCTAACATTACAAAAAACAAGAATAAAAATATAAATGGTAACCATGTGTAATGCTTAAAATTTCAGCATGCCCAATGTAAAATGCCTTCCTGATCACTCCTGTAAAAACACACTGGTTCACTACAGGGTCCCGACCTTAACCCCACTGCGAATCACTTGGAGGTGCTGGGGAAGACTTTCTCGAAAAGAAATTGCTCTGACTCTGTATGAAAATAAATGTTATGACATTGCATAAGCTTATTGAAATGTTGCCATGACCGTAATCAAACCAAAAGGTGGTCGAGCAATATATTAGACTTCGCAACTTTTTTTTTTTGAGAAGGCATTGTATTTATATTCACTTTTATGCTTTTTGCTGACCATATCAATGTGATAAAAAAAAAAAAAACGACAAGAAGTGTTTTACAGCACTGTGTATCACAAAGAAAAAAAATACACAAGTTGAAATGTAAACACACCCTTGCATGCAACAGAGTTATTCTACTGCATATTTCCGGACTTTCCTGTCTGTCTGGCCATAAAATTATCATCCACATCACAATGCAGCAATAAAAAAATCTTTAAGAATGTCTTATACACCCTCTAATATCATCTATATCTCAATGCAGCAATAAATAATCTTTAAGAATGTCTTATACACCCTCGTATATTACCCGAGAGCAGCTCATCAGTTCAGGACACATTCACGATTTCAGAATAAAATCTTGCCATGTAATGACATATACAATGAGCTAATGATTTACTGTTCTGTGAGTGAGACTGTTCAAAATTGAAGCAGTATAATACATTTTGATCAACATGACACAAGCAACTGATAATGTAAGAAACAGCAGACAGTTGTACATAATCATTTGCATGAACATGCCAAAGCATTCTCAATCAGTTCCAAAGAATGAGAAATTGCTTTTATGATGTGCACAAGTGACTAGATAATGTGAAGTTTGTACAAGCTGTTTTCAGAATTTCCCATTTGAGAAATGAATCCAAGCGACAGAGGAAAAACTGTAACATATAAACTGGAGCCATTTCAAAGAAAGAACTGTTGGTCATGAGTGGGCTTGAACGAGCTCAGAACCATAAAACAGGGTCCAGACTCATCCAGAAAGACCCAATGTGGGTTCAGGTCTTCATTCCAACCAAGCAGAAGCCATGATTACAGCTCATGAAATACTTTCTGAAGAAGGGAGTAAATATAATCAAGAAATGACATAGAGTAAGTGAAATTTCAGACATAATATGGCCAAATGCTATGTTTTTGCTCCACTTAAAGAAAAATATCCCAAGGAAATCACCTTCACTTTATAGCATTTCGGCAAACTAGCTAACTTGTGCATATTCATTTGTACATTCTCTGGAAAGAAGTGTTTGCCATTGCCTGCTTATGATGTCATCAACTCTACTGCATTTTAAATTATGAAATAAAATCAAAAATCCAACACAGACTGGTCCCAGTGCAGTTATATAGGAGCTCATGTAGTGTTGCTCAACCAGTCAAAATTGTGAACCAGAACTTACTCTTGTGTAATGTCTATTAAAAGTCAATATTACCTACTGTATAAACATGTGGAATCAGATGCGGCTTATGCTTGATTGTAATGATGACCTGCACCCACACCATCTCTTTCTGGTTAAGATCGGACTCCTATCTGTCTCTACACTCACTCACCATCATTACCGCTTAATCCTGTAGTACCGCCTAATCCTGTAGTCAGTATACAGAAATTAAGAATGGAAACATGGAAACAAATTGAACGCAAAGCACTTGGATGTTGTCGAGTAAAAAATAACTAGAGAGGCACATTTCCTGAAGAAAAAGTGAGTGGCGCTTGCCATGTCATAGATATACCTGATGTCATAGTCATAGATATAGCTGATGTCATAGTCATAGATATAGCTGATGTCACCACTAATTATTTTAAGCTCTATTTCCCTAAACTTCGTAACAAACAACATTTCATAGTAAGGTCCATATCTGATTTTTTTTTTCACGTGTACGTATCTGCAGCATTCGCACACGCTAGGGGGCCCCTTACGTCATTACGTCATAATACTGCCAGAGCGCGCGCGTACACACTGACTGCTATTTCGGTCGGTTTGAAGTGAGAGGGGAGGACGACGGTAGAGCCAGTTAGCAGCAAGCCCAGCTAGTTTATGTTGCTGTTTCTGAGCCGTCAGGTTTCTCTCGCGCTCTCAGTCGTTCGCCAAGTCGTACCGAAAATCCTGATTTGCCCTCAAGGCTTGTTTGTCGGCCCTTAAGACCGAATAGACCCGTCGCTCGGTTTTTCTTTTACGTTTTGTGCTGACGCTCCCGACCGAACTCGAGTCAGCATGCCTGAGAGGAGGCCCTTCGTGCGGCTGCCCACTGACGTTTACCCCGTTAACTATGCGCTGTGTCTGAAGCCTGACCTGATCGACTTCACCTTCGAGGGCAAGCTGGAGGCGCAGGTGGAGGTAGGCTTGCTTTTTCATTGCACTGAGCGTATAAACGGTGTTAAAACGTTCAGTGCTGGTGAAAATATCCACAATTAGTAACGATACTCTCCTGCTGCTAAAGCTAACTAGCCTAAAAAGAGCTAGTCATTTAGCAGGTTACCTTATGCTCCAGACTCTAACGTTACTGCTAGCCTGTTAGCCGTGAGCGAGCGAGTGTGTGAGAGTGGGTGAGTGAGTGTGGCGAGGCTAGGTGAGTAAGGTGAACTATTAGTTAATGAGTTAACTAGTTATTAAAGCATGTTAGCATGCTAGCTAGCAATTTAGTAACGTTATTTTAGTGGGAGAGTTGTGGAAGTCATTTAGGCAGTAAAGTAAAAGTTGGGTTGTTTAAAGGGAAAACCGACTTTAACCAAGTCTATCATTTTCTAATTAACGTTATTGGTCTTGTTTGTAGGTATCTCGATAGTGTGCTTGGTAACTCGTGAGTCTGTCCTAGCTAGTAAGTGACAGTGCAAATCTGAGAGAGTGAAGCTGATCAGGTGCCATGACCAGGTTACTTTAAACACTCGCATTTGGTTTTGCACTAGTCGTTATGATCACTGTGTTTGGATGAAGCAAAAAGTCCTTTAGATGGTCATTTTAAACCCCTCAGGTTATTCTGAATGTTTTATATCAACACTCTGAAAAACAAGGGTTACTAAAAGAATAACACACAGATAATTCTCTTTCTAGCCATGTTTTTGAAAACCTGTCTGACCAGTGAACCTGTCTGTTCTACAGGAAACCATTTAATATATCCTCTAAAATGTTATTTGACAGCCTCAACCATCCAACAGTACTGAGGACATTATAATATTATTAATATACCCAACAATGCCTATTTTGAGAGCTTAGACATTTGTCTACTAAAACCCCAGTTCTCTCTCTTTCTGTTCATTTCATCCGAGTCTAAAGATGTACCCGTGTTTGTTTCAGCTCAAGGAACCATAATAAAAGCATAATAATTTTTTAATATAGTTAAAACAATGTCTCAAGTATGACAAATAACCTCCCACCTCAAACATTATTGAAGATGTATATTTATGTTAGAAAGGGTTTATTTGGTCACATGACTAGGGCTCATTTTATAATATTTGAACAAGAAACATGGCTGACACGGAGTTAAAAGTAAGAGACCCAATCACACAGTAACAGATTCAGCAAAGAGAAGACGTAAAGTGATGCCAGAAACTTTTTAATTAAAGTAAGGTTCACGTACGACAAGACTTTTTGAAAGATGACAATCAGGCTTTTTTATGTACTTTACATAGATTTGGATAAATTAATCTTAGGCAGAGCAGTAAGGATGGTAATCACCAGGGACCACACGATCCGATAGTGTCATACACGGGTGCCAATTCGATTAACATTGTGATCTTAATACTTAACATTGTGAAGTATTGTGCTTCTATCCCCATTAGAAATAAAGTTTCTAACTTTGTTTCAATTTTAGGACCTTGAACCGACCCAAATAAGTTGAGTCATCAATAACTTCATAACTGAATTAAACACAAGTAATGAAATGTAGCCAATTTCCTTCTAACATTTGTTTTCACACTTAAAAACCAAGGGCAACATTTAAACAATGCAAATTAACTTCCAATATAAGAGTTTAACAATTAACTTCAAATGAAATAAAAAAAGCTAAATTTTTACTGAGCAGCATGTTTCGGCTATGTCATGCACCATGATTGATATAAACTTAGAAAGTAATTAATTCACTCCTACCCCACGGGATGCCGAAGTGGGAATAGTTCTGAGTGTACCACCTGCAGTGCTATAAAGTAAAGGTTACATTTTATTACCTCAAATGCTTTCATTTGCATGAATCAACACACAAGAATTGCAATTCATAACGGAATAAGATTTTTTTTCTCCCTTCTCTATTCAGCAGTACTTCTGCTTTTGTGCTGTGTTGCACAATTTTAAAAGACAGATGTAACTTTTATATGTTTGTATTATATTTATTGTATAACTTTTCCCCCTACCGTTCCAAAAAACATTTTATGTATCTTGTAATATGTATATGTGAAAATCTAAGAGCATCAAAAGCCAGACCAAAATAGCCTTTCAGGGAGTTAATTGAGGTTGAAATGTCTGTCAGTGACACCATTCAAGTACAGATTTTGTTTATTGGTGGATTTTGTCACACAGCATCTGAAGTTGTTCGGATCAGATTTAAGCTCAAGTTGCGCAGCAATCGCTAGTGAAACAAACTTGGGTGTTTAATGTAATCAGGTGTGGCTCATATAACAAACTGCAGCTCTGTTTTAGTTCCACACTCCGATCTTTTTTCTGTTTTGTCGTGCTTTCTATTTTTACTCCACACCGACAGCTGCATGATTGTGTGATCGCAGGACGGTTTGAACAGCTAGGCAAAACACATCCATGGGCCCATCGATTGAAGGAGGATGAGGGCCTTTATTTAGCAACAAAAAATGGTTGGTGAAATTTAAAATTTTTGTAGGCCATCACAGTGATGTGTGTGTTGAGCTGCTTTAGGTCTCAACCTCATTGTGAAATTTGCCCTGCTGGGATCAGTGTGGCATCTGTGTCGTGAGATTAACTCCACAAACCATAACCATTCAGACCACCCTGAGTACGCCAACCTTCTGTCACTTGTACAGGTTTCTTACTGCATCCAAGTCTCCCGATTTGCTCTCCTTCCTCACCTCGTCTGAATCCACTGAAGTCATTTTCATGCATGTAAAAAATATCACTCTGTTTAAATTGCTGTTAGAGTTCAGTCCGCAGATAGATGGGTCATGTACGTTTGCATATATGTATTGAGTGCTTCTCTCTGAGTACAAAAGTCTTTTTTTTTTCTTTCTTTTTTTCAGGCCTAAGGGATGAATATCTCAGATTTCGTGCCAGAGTGTTTTATTTTTTTATTTATTTTTTTTTTTTTAACAAAGCTTATGAAGAAATAAGCTGCAAGGAGTGATTGTTTGCAAGGTGACCAAGTTTGGGTTTATTACAAATGGCATTACAATTATTTAACCAGGTTTGTCAGCGGGCTCTGCTCTGCTGTACTCCTTTTGAGAAGTTAGTTAGATTTTATGGTCAGGTTCTTAGACGGAGGTCTGAGAGCTAGCAAAACACGTGAATAGAAGACGAACATCTATCTATATGTATGGTATGAGTGCACGTGTACATATGTTGGCATGCATGTACAGTGCATCAAAAAAAAGTTATTGTTTAACTACATGTATAATGTGCAAAGTAAATTATTGTAATGTAATTGAAAAAAAAAGTTCAAAATTCATAGCTGATCTATTATCCTTAATATAAATTGTGTGTTGTGTGTTTATCGTGTCTGGTTTTATAATTAATATTGCATCCAGTACAGGTAGTTTCCGACGTACAGACGATTAAAGTCCGTCAAAGTGAGTCTTGTCCGCCTTTTGATACAAATATTCAATGTAAAACATACCAATCCGCTTGACTAAATCTCTGTCCCCTTTCTCCACATTCGTGAGGGAAGTCCTGGATGCCATTTTGTCAGAGTCAAAATGTAATGTAGAACCGCGGTCCATTCCTATTAGCTGAAATTCATAACCCTACCTGTATTTCAACTTGTACATAAATTACATAATGCGTTTGTATGCATGTAAAGAAAGCAACATATTACACAGCAGATTTGTTATCAGATGGGGGGAAAACAAGCAAACACACAAGCAAAAACTACTAATTCAGGCTCCTCGGTTTTGCATGAAAATAGAAAGATGCGATTGTGACATAGTGAGGAGAAGAATTATGCCCTAGTCTTCAGCATGCTCAGTAAAACCTACCTGATATTTAACTTATCAAAAACAATTCAGTTAAACAACACAACTGATTTTTTTTTTAATTTATTAATTTATTTTGATGCATAAAGTTTTCACACCAAATATTGACTGTTTATTTAATTACTCTCGAGTGCACATGCCTCACTCTAGCACACCAGTTGCTTTGAATGCTTTTAGACTTTAATGGCTGCAGAAAGTCCCCACATGGTTGGGGATCTGAGACCCTTGGTTGAGCATGCTGGCCTGGATGAATGACTCTTCAGTGTCGAGGCTCTGGCTGGCAGTCTTTTCCAGTTTGCTGCAAACTAGGCTAGCAATATCTTGATTAGATGGAGATTTTTTAAAGGAGCTGATTTTATATGTTACAAATTGTGGATTGTATTGGGGTGTGTTTTTGTTTTTTTTTTTTAAGATTTTTTGGGTTGTAATAGCTTTAATTAAAATGGAAAGAAGCCACTAAGTGTGTGTAAACCTTTTTTAAAGACCGTTTGGTTTGGTCTTCCACTGCATGTGAAAGTGGTGTGTAATGTGTACTTGTTTAAAAATGTTCAGAGATACAGTGACAGGAAATTCACAATGACCGAAATGTACTCTCCTCTAATAAAAATTTTTTTTGAAAGTCACTTGATTGCATTGAACGCTCTGGGGTTTGATGGACTTTTCTCTGTCCCTGTCAATCACATCGGCACTAGCCAGCCATCATGCATGCAGAAGAAGGCAGGTGGCACATTACCCGTGTTTTAAGAAGACATGCTTGAGTGCTTGGTTTGCTTCATGTGTCTCACAGGAAGCCGGAGATGGACGTCGCCCTCTATAGGTCGATCTAAAACGCCAGGGTGAATGTGAAGTAATGGAAAACAAATAAAATAGCAGATTGAATAGACAAATAAGAATTGTATAAATCCAGACGAATCGATGAGTTTGATGACTATTCAGGAGAGCACTGAAAACAACTGTGTTTCTGTGGCGTTAGCATCCAGCGACTGAGGAAGTCTTGCACTGGTTATATGCATATGATATTTTGGTGTTAATGTGTTTGGCTGACTTATGTTTATTCATTTTTCAGGTTACACAAGGGACAAATCAAATTGTGATGAACTGTGCTGATATCGATATAATCACTGCATCTTTTGCACCAGACGGAGGGGAAGGTAAGCATGGAACTTTTTCTTAGACATTGTGAATGCAGCGTGTGTGTTGTTTAGGAATAAAATAAAACAAAAAAAACAGTGACAGTTAAGCGTGTCTTTTCCTTAGAGGTTCCCTTTTATATATTTTATTTAGAAACATATATTTTATATTGTCTCTTGTACCATGGGGCAGTTGTAGCTCAAATCTAAATGGTCAGATGGTGTTTTTTTTCCCCTTCTGTATAATATTGTCCAAAACAACGCAATATTATATATTAATGCACTCGTTCTAATATGTTGTCATATTAACAGCTCGTTCGCTTGTCTGTTGGACGAGCCACATAAATTAACACAATCACAAAGTGGGTTTAAAAAAAAAAAACTGTTATTTAGGTTGATTGAACATAGTCGTTGGTGTTCATTCATGTAATATTTACGGAAGGTTATTTGCAAATCCTTTAACAGTCACATTGTCATGTAAGGTACAATCATAAGGATGGAGTTTATGCTTTCAGGTTTTTCTTTTGGTCATTTGACAGTCTGTGTTTTTGTGTAATGTGAGAGAGAGAAACCACTCTAAAAAAAAAAATAGAAAGTGAGATTTGACAAAGTGACTAAATTGGAGAGAATGAGGGAGCAAAATATTTGATGATGAGAGAGCGATTAAGAGATGTGATCAAGAAAGAATGTGTTCCAATCAGAGAGAGAGAGCGATTCCATAAAGAAAGCAAGAGCAATCTGATCAAGAGAGTTAAGAAACAGTTCCGGTAGCATAGTTTCTTTTATGCAAGGACACGAGTTTCTATTTTTTTTTCTTTAGAGAGCAATAGAGATTCGTTCAAGAAAGAGTGATTGAGTCAGAGAGAGGGAGAGAGAGGGAATGTGCATGCGCAAGTCTGATGTAGAAGGAGTAACCGCTTATTATGGTCGTAACTTAAAGAAGAACAGGAACTTGCTTGTCTCTCAGATGTTTTACAACATTACAACCAACAGTGAACGGTGTGTGTTAATTGCTTACAACTGCACGTGTCGCTCCTTACATAACACTCTGAGTATCGAGATGCGCCTCGTATCGTTCTGCAAGTACGGAGGGCAGTTCTGTGCAGCTGAGAGTCAATCGTTTCCCGGGACTAGCGGATTTCATGTCTGGACTGTAATTCAGTCTTCCTGATGGACATGAAGCCTCAACAGACAGAGAAGGAAAATGATCCCTACCGTTCGTGGACAGAAACAATGCTCCGCATCGTGTGTGTTTTTCTGTATAACGAAACCCGAAGTGGTTCGATGCACCTCAATGCCGTAATTACAGCAGGTTTTTTCAGACTGCCTGCCACACAGCACATGTCTCTCCTGAGGATCTGCTTAACAGCAGAGAGATTTCACTAGACAGGTTAATTAACACGCATTTTCAGGTGAAGATACTAGCCAGGCTTGTGTAATCACTTTTAGTTAGGATGCACCACAGCTCACAGACAAGAACATTCAGCGTAATGTGCCGCGTTTAAAAACGTTTTTTACGAGTGGATAGTGAGGTGCAATATGATTACTTGCCTCATTTGTTTACATTTTTTTCCCTTAGACTTTGCTTTTTTGCCTAGAAAATTAGGTTTGGGTTTGGCTACAATGTTAGGGCAGCGTTATAGCTTCAACTTGCCTGGATTTATCGACTCCTGCTGCCCAAATGAAAAATAATTAAAATTCTTGTACTATTCTGAATCTTTTTTTAAAGCCGACCAAAATATTTACCTTATTTTTCTGTTGCATTTTTTTTATTCCTGTATAAGTTTTTTCATTATTTCTGTATTTATTATTATTATTTTTTTTTTTAGATTTTTGTTCCCCCCCCCCAAAAAGTATATTCATATCATGTATATTTTACAACTGACGTGCATTATTCTTCTTTTCTGTATAAAGCCTATGGTGGAGGAGGGTTTTATAGCTGAGGAGGGTTTTGTATAGGCATGCACTGATACTGCACTCGTTTACTCATACTCATAAAACTCTTCATATACTATTGCACTAATACCAATTTTACAATCGGAAAAAAGATACGAAAAGAAACTCACGTCCTGGCATGAAAGAAACAGTGCTAAAAATATTTTCTTTAAATATTTAGCTCCCAATAAGAATTCTCTTTTGAATCTCGCATATTTTTTGGTGTAGTTTATGTTGCGACAGCGATGACGCTGATTGTGTTTTATGTGGTGAGAGAGCTCTGATGGAAAAAAAAAAAAGAGCGAGAGAGCCAATCAAGAGCGTGATTCTTTCAGAAAGATCAGAAAAAGTATTCCAACTAGAGAGAGAGAGAGAGAGAGAATCGGTCAAGAAAATGATATTCAGAGAGGGAATTGGAAGCAAGAGGGATTTGATTAAGAAAGCGTGATTCAATCAGAGAGAGAGAAAGGGATCAGCTTAAGAAAGAAGTGTCCCAATTAGAGAGCGAGTGCGAAAGAGACCGGTTCTATCAAGAAAGCAAGAACAATCCGATCAAGACCGTCAGAGAGAAAGAGGAAGTAAGAGAGATTTAATTAAGAAAGAATGGTGGCAAAACAATTTATGAAATATATATAAGAATTCTCTTTGAATCTCAAATGATTTTTTTGTGCAGTTTATGTTGCGATTCCAGCAATAGCACAGCTCGAGGTGCTTGCAACATAGTTGTTGTTTAAGACCCGTTGCCAAGGTACTGAAGTTCCCTGAAGAGTCCACAAAGGAAAAGGAGGCGGTTTCCTGCTTAATTAAAATGTATTTACTGTGAATTAGAGTGATCAGATATTTAACAGTCTGTTCATGAGGATTTTACTCTGCTGAGGGTTGTTCTACATGTAAAAAGGAGTTCCAGGCTTTCAGGAGTTTCTGTGCTCCAGTGCACAAAGCAAGGTCCATAAAGGCATGGATGAGCGAGTTTGTTGTGGAAGAACTTGACTGGCCTGCACAGAGTTCTGACCTCAACCTGACAGAACACCTTTGGGATAAATTAGAGCGGAGACTGTGAGCCAGGCCTTTTCATCCAACATCAGTATCTGACCTCACAAATGTGTTTCTGGAAGAATAGTCAAATATTCCCATAAACGCACTCCTAAACCTTGTGCAAAGCCTTCCCAGAGGAGTTGAAGCTGTTATAGTGGCAAAGGGTGGGCCAGCATCATATTAAACGCTATGGATTAACAATTTCATGTGCATGTGAAGGCCCTGTCCATACGCAAACACCGTTTTGGTTGTTGAAAACGGAGCTTTTGGAAAACTCCGGCCAAAGTGAAGATTTTCCAAAACTCAGTGGTGTTGTGTGGACAGGGGAAATGGAAATTTCGGGTTGTTGTAACGTCACCTTGTGCCAATAATGTATTTGTTTGTGTGCTAGTCTACTTGATTTGTGCAATAGCGGACATACGTACAGTAAACTAGTGGACTTTTTACATGCGTGTACACACGCGCAGTTACTCACACTTTGCGTTAATGAACAGAGGTGCCTGAATGTACTACTAAGCTCACTGCTGCTACATACTGTACAAAACTCTGACTACACAGACCCCGCAGCGACGGCGGTTTGGGACGAGACCTGGTCAGACTTCTACAAAGCGCAACCGGTGATTGACATTTTTCCTAGGCTTCTGATTGGCCCCCTGTTGATTTAAGGAGGCTCCTAACAGGGCGTTTTGCGTTTTCATGTGGACAAAGATATATTTTTAAAAACGAATTAATAAAATAAACGAATTTTTAAAATACCTGGCTACATGTGGACATGGCCTAAAATTAAAACTTTCTCAATCCTGTTGAAGGATCAGGAAAGTAACATGTTTGACAACCAATTTTTGCAGAAATTAAAGATTTTATACTTTTAAAACTTTAATATTTCATATACAACACACTGTTGGCAAAACCTAACCAGTTAATACTGTACATCACATGACGGGTAAAACGTGTTTCACACATGGAGCATTTTGAAAAATTATATTCGTCTTTTGCCCTAGGATAACGCCTAGTATTGGTATTTGGTATCAGCGAGTACCTAAATGGTATTGGGACATCCTTCTTACTGTAGATAAAAGCAGTTTCTTCATTAGAGCCCAATCAAATGCAAAGATATTGAGAAAATCGGAACTGCAACAACAGGCAAAATAATAAATGAATAGCAATAATAAATATTCAATGAATAAACAATTATACGTAATCGTTTTATGGTTCTGTTGATATAATAAGGTTATTAAACGCATTATGTTTCATTTCTTTAGATCTCATCTTCTATCGTGTTGCAAAAAGAAATGCACATCGTTACTCCATGCACATAGTCAGTGTTTAGACGCGCATTGTTCAGCCTCAGGCTTCACCAGTTCATGCAGATTAGATGTATGTTTTCTTGCCATTTGCTATAATCGTGACATAACTATTATGGATAGTTATGTCACTATAACTGGATAACTATTCTTTGTTTCCTTATGTTCATTTAGAAATAAGTGCTACAGGATTTAACTATCAGAACGAGGATGAGAAAGTCACTCTGTCTTTCCCCAGCGCTCTTCTGAAAGGTAAACGCCACAGCAGAATGTACAGAATGTCGTTCTTTCAGCAGCTGAGAAGATGGCTAATCAGCTTGCTGTCAGAAGCAATTGTTCCCCCATTATGTTCGCTCACAATTGAATTCTTACCCCATGCATAAGATTGCTCTGGTTTGATTCATGATCATGCAAATCTTTTTAACGTGTTCTGCACATTTTCTAGGGTCTGGTGTGTTGAAGATTGACTTTGTTGGAGAGTTGAATGATAAAATGAAAGGTTTCTACAGAAGTAAATACTCGACTTCGTCAGGAGAAATCCGCTATGCAGCAGTCACACAGTTCGAGGTAACTCAGCAACATGTTCGTTTCCTTGTGTCTTTTTTCCTTACATGCAGTTTAATAGTCTGCTATTTATGAGTAAGAACAAGTATATTATAGGAGTGTTGTACGAGAGAGGTAATAAGTAACTGAGCAAACAGGAGGGGTGCTTTAGAGGGAGAAAGGCAACAAGGAGAGGAAGGAAGAAGGAAGACATTAATGGTCCTGTTCGCACTCAATACAAGTGTGTGTCTGCCTTAGAGTCTGTAGTATCAGGTTTTGTTTCATTTCAGCTTTTGTTTATGGTTGTCAAATTCCATTCACCAGCCAAAATACCATTGACCATCTCTCTTTCTCTTTCTCTCTCTCTCTCTCTCTTGTTTGCACATACTCTCTCAGGCTACAGACGCCCGCCGAGCTTTCCCTTGCTGGGACGAGCCAGCTATCAAAGCCACCTTTGACATCACCCTTATAGTACCCAAAGACCGAGTAGCCCTGTCCAATATGGTATGTGTCATGTTCCACAATCCGCCCCCCCAAGCAAACGCATTCATGCTACCTCTCTGCATGTTTAGTGTAACAGATGCTCAGTTGTATTCTTTCTCCACATGGTCAGCTGTCACTTTGTAGCAATGAGCAAAAGTCTTCTTAAAGCAGTATTGCTTATTATTTTTAGTCTGGTGCCGCTTAACACAATGCATTCATTTTTATAATTATATCTTTGCAGTTTGAATCCCTACATTATATTTATTTATTTGTCGTACACATGCATACATGTATACTCTAAATTGTTGAGCTCGAAGACCGCTTCTGTTCGTGTGTTCATAATTCAGTGTTGTGCGAGGACGGGAGAGTAATGGCCACGCAGCTCTGGTTTCACTCCCGAGTTTCAGAGCGCGCACTGATTACAGCAGTTAATGGAGGGAAGAAGCAGGCATAGCTGCGAGCTAAAAGCTTCCGTTTCCTCTAACCTATTAAGCTATTTTGGTACACGTGCTTCCACAGTGTGGGGGGAAAAAACTTTATTTTATTTATTTATTAATATTTTTAAAAAATTTACCCTGCGTTTTTTATTTTTTTCGTACCATACTGTCCAATTCTCGCTTCTGTGATCTTCTGCGCTGTAGAACGTCATCGATCGTAAGCCGTACCCAGAGGACGACAGTCTTGTGGAAGTCAAGTTCGCCACTACACCCATCATGTCCACCTACCTGGTGGCGTTCGTCATCGGCGAGTACGATTTTGTGGAAAGCCAGTCGTCTGATGGCGTGACGGTCCGCGTGTACACACCCGTAGGGAAGGCCGAGCAGGGCAAGTTTGCACTGGAGGTAAACAATCTCTTACGACTTGTGTACATGTGACCGAAATACTATTTATTGCTTAGCTTTTTTTGCCCTATTTAAAATAATTTTATGTCTTGTGTAAATTTTATTAACTTTACATCTTCTGTCTTTTCTTAGGTGGCTACTAAGACCTTACCTTTCTACAAAGAATATTTTAACGTTCCTTATCCGTTGCCTAAAATTGATCTAATAGCAATTGCTGATTTTGCTGCTGGTATGCTTTTTTTATTTTTATTTTTTCCCCCCTGATAACATATATTGTTTCCAAAATGTTTGCAGTACATGACTATTATTTTTATTTTATGTGTTTAGGTGCCATGGAAAATTGGGGCCTTGTTACTTACAGGTACTATGGATGCACATTTGAATAATGAGTTAGTAAACAGTCTATCCACTTGTATATGTATGACAAGAATCTTAACTTCCTGTTGTTTTTTTTCCACTAAGTCCACTTTGATTTATAGATTTGATCTTTTGATAAGATCCCCTACCCCCCCCCCCCCCCCGAAAGGAAAAACTGCAGTGCCCATTTTGTGTTTTAGGGAGACTGCTCTGCTGATTGACCCAAAGAATTCATGTGCGTCCTCGCGTCAGTGGGTGGCCCTTGTGGTAGGGCATGAGCTGGCACACCAGTGGTTTGGGAATTTGGTTACTATGGTGAGTGTGTGAACTCGGTAACCGTGATGAGCTCATGCTGAGAGCGAGGCTTAGTAAATTTTTTGTTCTTTTCTTTTTTTTCTTTTTTTTTCTGTTATTAAAGTAGCTGTCGTGTTGGTTTACAGATATTTAAAGATCTTTTTCTTTCTCTTTTTTTTCAAGCCTGTATATCTGCTGATAAACTATCGTAGTGTAGTTATTGTAACTTTTTTTTATTATTATAACAGCATGTTAGACGTGCATAGGCTTATAGATTGGCCTGGTTTCCATTTACTGATAAAGGGGTATTCTGCAGGAATGGTGGACCCATCTGTGGCTTAATGAGGGCTTTGCGTCATGGATCGAGTACCTCTGTGTGGATCACTGTTTCCCCGAGTATGACATCTGGACCCAGTTTGTATCTGCTGACTACACCAGGGCTCTTGATCTGGATGCTCTTGATAACAGTCACCCAATTGAGGTGTGTGCGTGTTTGCTTGTTTGTTTTGACAAAAAAAAAAAAAGACATTACCGATATAAGAATAACAAATAAATATGCACAATGCACAAATGTACAACGTTTACAAAAGGAAAACAAAAAACTAAAATAATCAATAATTGGGCCAATAATTTTAGTTGAATTGTTTTCTAATTTAAGTTTAAATACTTTTGAGGTGATTGATAAGATTCTTGGTAAACATCCTCTAAGTGATATTATTTGTGACATTATTTGCTGTTGGGCTAAAAAAGTACATTATAAATTCTACTATGGAATACATGTATATGTAAATTTCATTCCAAAATACTAAACATATAATAAATTTGAATTTTGTCAGATACACATACACAGTATGATGTGCAGTGAAATGCTTATACGACCTTATATGATCTAAAAAGACAGAATGATTTCTCTACAATTAAATAAATTGCACTAGAGATTACAATAAAAAAAAATTCTGATATAAAATAAGAATAATATGAACAAAGCATAATAAAAAAAAGCACAATGTTCAAATGTACAACGTTTACACAAGAAAAGCAAAAACTTGCAATTAAAATGTGTATAAGAAAGTACAGAAAAAGAATCATAAACTAAGACATAGATCATGTAAATATAAGAATATCACAGTAGTGTGATTTAAAACATGGAACGGTACTGATGTGTGTTAGCAGTGGTCTGGTTGTCCATGTTCCAAAGTGAAGTTAAATATCGCGGTTTAAATCACAATCGCAATGTGTTTAAAATAATTGCAATTATTTTTTTCATTATTTATTCATTCTAATTGTGTAGCCCTAAAAGGAACTTTGCAAAATACTGACTCAGATTTTATAATAAAACTATAAAATCAGCAATGTTATTTACTTGTTGAAGGAAGCCTTGATGAATATTGAAGCCTTTTTTGAAGTTTTTTGTTATTCTGTGTAGCAGTGTAGCCTACTTCTGTCTGCACAGACAGATCAGTTTCCACAAAACCGCACTGAGGCCTGCGTCTAGCTGGATGAAAAATTAGTTTGTTTTATTGTGTCTCCTAAATTGGCAGGTTAATGTAGGACATCCCTCGGAAGTGGATGAAATCTTTGATGCCATATCCTACAGCAAAGGTGCTTCTGTTATTCGCATGCTGCACAATTACATAGGCGATGAGGTAAGGGAAAAAAAAAAAACGAGCATAAGAACCATTTACACTTTCACATCTTAGATAAGCAGTGAACTTGATAAGAGAAACGTATTTACAGCTTAACTGTTCATTATGAAACATCTTGACCAGTGGTCTTTTTGTGCTTTTTCTTTTTTGTCCTTCTAGGATTTTAGAAAGGGAATGAACGCTTATCTTGTAAAGTTTCAACACAAAAATGCATCCACAGGTACATTGTTTTCTTTGCAAGTGTATATTTTATAATGATCTGTAAGACTGAGTCTTCCAAGTTTTTAACCGCAGTGTTGAGCGATCTGGCTAAGATTTTCAACCAAGTATAGACCAGTATATATTCCTTTGAGATGCCTATTATAATTAAGAATTCAAAAATGATAAACGTGAAATGAGGTGGCTTGTGAGCAAAGCTCACAAAGCTGTTGAAGCAGTTAGACAGATTTCTGTTGAATGCCTTTAAGGAATTTCTCAGCTGAACGTATTCATGTACTGTATCTAAAATCTGTCAAATAAACCTCGTCATTAAGTGTTTTTTGTTTTGTTTTGCAGAAGTAGCAATTTGTCATTATGCATTACCACCATAGTCATTTTTAGACTTTTTGCTCATGCCTCTCTCAAGTGTAGGTGTCAAGGTATTAAAGTGCTTTTTTTGAGTTTACGTTATAAAGGTATATATTTTAAACGTAAAATTGTTTTAAACATTTTTTACAACTGCCTTGAGATTTCATTCAGGTGGTTGCAAAACACTGTAGTAATCATTTCTACTCAAACCCCATCCCTAATTTTTGTTCTTTTGCTTGTTCCCTTGTTCTGTTCAGAGGACCTCTGGGATTGTCTAGAGCAGGCTAGTGGGAAGCCCATTGCTGCAGTGATGAGCTCTTGGACCAAACAGATGGGATTCCCCATTATTGTAGTGGACCAGGACCAGGTACAGTCTTTGCCTTTATATTATACAAGCAGGAGGAAATGTTTTGGTGATGTACCTAGAACAAATAAACGTCACGTATGCTTTTAATTTTCTTTTAGCAAGGAGACGATCGGGTGCTGAAGATATCTCAGAAGAAGTTCTGTGCTAGTGGACCACATAATGGTAAGTTTTTATTTTATTTATTTATTTATTTTAAAGATAAATTAGTACCGTCATGTTAGTAGGATCTGTTTTGTTAAGTCTGTTAATGTTGGGATTCATTTTTAAGTTGGCCTACATATTTTCACAGGGACTGTAAAACCTCTGTTGTAATTGATGTTAATGTTTTCTGTTGAATGAAAGGAAGGAAAATATGTTCCCAAACCTGAGGCATGGATGCTTGCTTTCCGTTCTCATTGTTTGTGCATGTGTAGGTGAGGACTGCCCGAACTGGATGGTCCCAATTAGCATCTGCACCAGTGAGGACCCCAGCTGCTCCAAGATAAAGGTTCTGATGGACCAGCCTGAACTCCCAGTCACCATCCCTAACCTGGGACCAGATAAGTGGGTCAAGGTCAGATCTCTTTCTCCCCGTATGTGTCCTGCCAGTGTGACTATTTACATTAAGGTTTCAAGGAACCCTCTTTATCCTGAGATTAGCGTGCATGTGAAAAATGTTTTTATTTTTATTTTTTATTTTTTTTTGGGGGGGGTTGTAGCTTAATCCAGGCACGGTAGGCTTCTACAGGGTCCAGTACAGCTCGGCCATGCTGGAGAGTTTGCTGCCAGGAATCCGGGATCTTACGCTGCTCCCTGTAGATCGCCTGGGACTGCAGAATGACCTTTTCTCTCTGGTAAGACCACACACAGGTTATTGATCACCGTAACATTTCCATTATCACTTAGTTGTTTGTGAGTAGCTGACATGATCCATGATCCTACAGAATGCAATATTTATTGATAAAATAATTTTTGAGTGCCATTTGTAGCGGAAAATGTCTTTTTTGTCTCGGTTAGTCACGTGCGGGTATGATCAGCACGGTCGAGGTCCTGAAGATGATGGAGGCTTTCGTGAACGAGCCGAACTACACAGTGTGGAGTGACCTGAGCTGTAACCTGGGCGTGCTCTCCTCTTTGCTCTCCCACACCGACTACCACGAGGAGATCCAGGAGTTCATCCGAGACCTTTTTACCCCCATCGGCTTAAAGCTGGGCTGGGACAACAAACCTGGCGAGGGTGAGTGTCAGGAAAAACAAACCCTCTGCTTTTTCTACTAGTTTCTTTTTTTTCTTGTTCCAGTAGATTCTTACTTCCTGTTTTTGTCATGTAACGATCAAGGCCACTTGGACGCTCTGCTGCGAGGGCTTGTGCTGGGAAAGCTGGGGAAGGCGGGACACAAGGCCACGCTGGAGGAGGCTCGCAGGAGATTTAAAGACCATGTGGAAGGCAAGCAGATCCTCTCTGCAGACCTCAGGAGTCCAGTAAGATCTGCAACACATTTAGACCGCAGCTTTTTTTTTTTTTTTTTTTTTTTTCAATGATCACTTCTTCAAAGGATGAAGTGTGGTTTTAATCTTGTAGTGAAGATGATGAGTAGAACTTATTCCTTTTATCTGTTTATATTGAACTGATTTCCAGAAGTATTGTACAGGTTTTTTTTTTTTTTTTCAGGTTTATCTAACAGTTTTAAAGCATGGGGATGGCTCAACGCTGGAGACTATGCTAAAGGTAATATCACACCTCATGTTTGAGTTTTACTGTGCATGTGTACTGAGAGATATTTAATGCTATAATAGTTAAAAAATAAAGAAGTGGCAGCACAGTGGCGTAGTGGTTAGCACTGTGCTTGTGGCAAGCAGTATAGAGAGTGAGTGAGTGAAATGTTGCAACTTGACAGATTATGTAGTAAGGACTATCTGTATTGAATTTCATCTGTCCAGCTCCATAAACAGGCTGACATGCAGGAGGAGAAGAATCGCATAGAGAGAGTTCTGGGAGCGATCTCATCTCCAGACCTTATCCAGAGAGTGTTGACCTTCTCTCTTTCGGTATGCTGGAACATTTCATTTTACACAGACCTGCACTTGAATGAATAATAAAAATGGGTAATTTATAGTTAGCATTAAAATATTTTTTAAAAATATTTAAGGATTAGTGTTTAAGTGTTAATTTAGAATTTTACATATAAAATGTAATAAATTTTTGTTTGCTGAAATATTTAGCTTCACAAGAAAAATTATTTTTTCTTTGAGAAATAATTTTATGAAAGGAAACCTAGCAGTTATGAGAAGTCATTTGCTATCGTGAAGATCTCAAAAACAAAACATATCTACACAGTAGGTGTTAAGGATTGAGTTTATATTTTTATAAATCTATAGAGTACCATGTTTATGATGGTAAAAACACTTGTGAAGTCAGCACTCTATTCTCTCCTGCTTTGGTTAGCACTAATTTTCTCTGAGGAATTGACATACCTAGTGCTGACTGTATGTGTGTGTGGGTGGGTGTGTAGGATGATGTTCGTCCCCAGGACACCGTGTCTGTGATTGGAGGCGTGGCCGGAAGCAGCAAGCACGGCCGCAAAGCAGCTTGGAAATTTGTCCGAGATAACTGGGAGGAGCTTCATAACCGCTACCAGGGTGGATTCCTTATATCTCGACTGATTAAGGTGAGCCTAATATATATCTTTTTAAAGTTTAATCAAACACTAATAATAAAACTGAGAAACATTTATTTTGTACATCTCCCATCTCCAGCTCACCGTCGATGGGTTTGCAATTGACAAAATGGCTGCAGAAGTCAAGGTAAGCCCTGTCACTCAGGTCAAACTTCAGATGTTAATACAGTTCTGTTCATTTTAGTTCACGGCTGTAAAATTATTCTGGCTTGTCAAAACGGCTTTGTTGTTGCATCCTCAGAGTTTCTTTGAGACTCACCACGCGCCGGCAGCCGAGCGCACCGTGCAGCAGTGCTGCGAGAACATTCTTCTGAACGCCGCTTGGCTCAAGCGGGACGCCGACGACATCCATCAGTACCTGCTGCAGCGCAAAGCGCCGCCAGTGTGACCCCTGAACTATGACCCCAGCCTCTCCTGACCTGCTCACTTAATCTCTCAGATCTCCCAGCAAATCATCGCTGCCTCCGCCAGTCCGCCCCAGCAGAGCGCGAGAGCATCCAGAAATTAAACAGGCTTTGTTTTTTTCCTATATTATGTGACGACGATTCAAGCGCTGTAGTTACATCTTGCGAATAATCAGAGAAATCAAAATCGAGACAGAAGTGTGATGACGACTGTTGTACCCTGTTCTGCCTGCTGGAAACGATGCACATGCAAAGATGTAAGAAAATTCCAGATGTGATTTTCATATATATATATTTTTTGGTGGTTGTTGTTTTTTTGTTTCCTTTTTAAAACGGTAACGCATGCATATGCTTTTTACGATTAGCACTTCTTCACTATGGACCTCTACATGCATTAACACAGTAGTATGATAACTGTGAATTTAATTCGCTCTTCCATCTATGTCTTTTGAAATGAGGCATGCTTGCAACATTTGATATCAGCGTGTTGATATCAGCAATTGTTTTCAGTGTTTTTTTTTTTTTTTTGCCTTTAGCCATGTATGTTTCCTGTGCAAACAGTATTTCACTTCCTCACACCTCTGCCGTGTCATCAGTTATGATGGTCGTACACGGTTTTATGTAGAATCACCTTGGCATGGCGGAATGGGGTTAAAGGTCATGGTGTGCGTGTTTAAAGGACTTTTTGTTTGACAGCAACTGCACTGGTCCACGGTGCTGGAAAGGTTCGAACAGATCGAACAGCATAAGCATGGTACTGTATGTATATCGTTTAATGCAAGCATTCTTGCCGAGACCTGCGACTTATCTGATTTGTAACATACATGATCTTTCCTTCTTCGTCTGTATGTAAGAATCCCTCTTCCACAATACACTCCCTCTCGAGTTAACTACAGAATAAGAAAATTAAAGAAAAAGGCATTTTAGACACCCCTGTATCTGGGAAAGACATTTTATAAAGTGTATATTCGACAGCTCTTTTAACGTTGTGAAAATCACACCTGAAGTAAGAATAACCATCCTTGGCCTTTTGGATTATATTAACTCTAGTTTAAATCCATCGCCCACTTTAAAGTTTAATGATCATTTACTCTGTCATTGTGCTCCGAGGCCTTAAATCAGTGAAAAATATTCGCAAATAGATTTATGTACCAACACCAGAGGGGTAATTTTACTAAAACGGGCATGCAGATGTCAGACACTCGTAGGCATGTTGAGCGCATATGTTGATTAAGAATGATGTGGCTCTTAATTTTACAGGAGATCAAAAAATGTCTGACTCCTGAAAAAACATTTGTTGCGCTTTTGTTTAAGGATACAATTGGTGTTAATTAAAGATGAAATGAAAAGGTAAAAAATACAGTCTGATGATGAATCTGTGTGTATGTGTCTGTCTGTTTAAGGACTTTTAATTAACCTGTAATTGTTATAATTAGTCTGTCACTACTGCTTATAGAGAGGGGTGGGGGGGGAATAATTCTTTGTTAGAGCTCACCAAACATGATGGACATCTGGAGACATTTTCTGACACCATGTATTTTAAATGCAACTGTAAAAGCCATCGCAAGGTCGAAGTGTGAGGTTTGTTTACTATGTCTACATGAAATTATTTGTGGTTCTAGAGTTGAGCCTGCACGGCTAGGTATACAGTAAACATTGTTACTTATTCTACTTTTAATCATGCTCTGAGGAGGACAACTCGCATGTGAACCTTTAATGCTTTACATGTAACTGCAGAAAGTCTTAACTGCACACATTTAGTTTGTGTTCCCTGTATCAACTTTCCAGCTAACTGGCCAAATGTTTCATCCCACCATAAACTCTGTGACGGCACCGTCGGTGACTCAATCCCGGATCGCTCCCTGTTCGAACACCTAGGCTAGAAAATCCATTATTTCCTACCCTATGTAGTGCACTTACAAAGGAAGTGGGGATTAATTAGAGACCAAGCTATTGTCTGACTGCGTTTCCATCTTAGCAGTAAACGTCTCTGGACTTCCACGGGCCGCCAGATTTAATCACCCGGAGGCATGTTTCATTCTCCCCAATGCACTATTGTTCAGTAGTAAAGAGGGGTGTGGTTGGATCACTGCTCCGGTGATTCCTGCTGTTACAAGGTACAACAGTGGGTTGCAGTCTTTAAAAACTAATAATAAATGTGAAGTAGAAAATGTGAGGAGTTTTCTTCTTGGGAATAAAAAAACGTGTACGTGAAAGCAAACTTCAAGAGACTGTGTCTTTCAAGGATCTGTTGGTTAACATTGCTGGTCCTTTTCCTTGGCCACATGTGAAGATTCTTATCCAGAAATCATGAATTGTGAGTTTTTAAACTCGCATTAAATCCTTGATTGTAAGCCTGAGCTTTAAGTCTACTTATTACTACAACTGATATTACCAGTCCCACCATTGCTAACTACCACAACGGGTGTTCAAGTCAAAGTGGGACTTTTGATTGAAGTTTCTCTGTATATCTCCTTGAGGTCAGGGGACGTAGCAGTCATTTCCAGATGAGTTCCTGTAATATGCAAGCGGTGTTGGTGAATAATTGTGTAATAATACACTTCCCACAGACAGATGGGTCTCTTTCACAACTATGTCAATTTTTAAGGGTCATGTTCAGTGTCAGAACATTCGCCCCCTCGGCCAGGTTCATCATTCACAGACGAACGACCTTCTTTAAAACGTTTGCACCATTCAGATGTTTTACTGCGGCTAAGAATCATATCACCATACTGTGCTTGACGTCTTCTGTAAATCCCAATCAGTTTAAAGTTTCATTGACAAGAAATTTCATCACACTAATGTTGCTATGACCGCCCTGAATACGACCCCTAATAAAAAATATTTTTATGTACAGGACACATTTCTTCGAATCCTCATCCATGTTTCACAAATCCTCACAACCATCCTCCACAATCTAGTGCAAAGTCTTTTCTGAAAGTGGAGGTTACAGTAACAGCAAACGAGGGACTACATTTGGAAAGGGACATTCATCGAGCTCAACAATGAAAGCCATATAGTATGTAGTTACACTGATCAGCAATATCATTATGACCACCCACTTAATAATGAGAACCCCACTCGCCACAAAAACAGTAAGGATCTGAGTGTTCTGACACCTTTCTATTGGACCCAGCATTAACCTTTTCCCCAATTTGCGCTACAGTAGCTCTTCTATCAGACTACACAGCCTTCACACCCCATGTGCATCAGTGAGCCTTGGCTACCCATGATCCTGTCGCCAGTTCACCGGTTTTCCTGCCTTGTATTATTTTTGGTATGTTCGGACCACTGCAGCCTGAGAACATCGTACATGACCTGGAGTTTCGGAGTTGATCTGACCCGTGTGTCTAGCCATCATTATTTTTTCCTTCTTACAGTAGCTATATTTTTATCTCATTAGAGTGGTGGCTGGAAGTTGGTGGGATATATTAGGCAGCTTTTTTCCCCCATGAAATTGATGTGTTGGTAGCAGGAAAAATAAGGATTTGAGTGACTTTGGCAAGGGCATAATTGTGATGTCCAGACAATTGGGTTAGCGAAAATCCAAAATTGCAGCTCTTGTGGGAGGTTTCCGGTCTGCAGTGGTCAGGACCAAAAGTAATCCATGGAAGTAAAACTAATGAAATAGCATGGGTGACCCTGGTTCTCTGATGCACATGGAGTGTGACGCCTGGCCCGTGTAGTCTGATCCAACAGCGCTATCCATCCATCTAGGAACCTTTGTAGGCCAGTGGTGACTGTTGTATTTATTCCCATTTGTACAACCCTTGTAGGACCTCTGGTCAACATTGACACACAAAAGGCAATTTGGGAAGGCCAATCAGCCTAACCTGCGTGTCTTTGGACTGTGGGAGGAAACCGGAGTGCCCAGAGGAACCAAGCACAGGGAGAACATGCAAACTCCATGCACACAGACCCTGAAGCGGGAATTGAACCCGGACCCTGGAGGTGCAAGGCATCAGTGCTAAACACTAAGCCAGCATGCCACCAGTAGAAGCAGTAGTGTAGATATACACACGTGGACAAAATTGTTGGTACCCTTCGGTCAATGAAAGAAAAACTCACAATGGTCACAGAAATAACTTTAATTTGACAAAATTAATAATAAATAAGAATTCTATGAATGTTAACCAATGAAAGTCAGACATTGCTTTTCAACTGAATTATAAAAAAAAATGAACTCATGGAACAGGCCTTGACAAAAATTATGGTACCCCTAACTTAATAGTTTGTTGCACAACCTTTTGAGGCAATCACTGCAATCAAACGATTCCTGTAACTGTCAATGAGACTTCTGCACCTCTCTGCAGGTATTTTGGCCCACTCCTCATGAGCAAGCTGCTCCAGTTGTTTCCGGTTTGAAGGGTGCCTTTTCCAGACAGCATGTTTCAGCTCCTTCCAAAGATGCTCAATAGGATTGAGGTCAGGGCTCATAGAAGGACACTTTAGAATAGTCCAATGTTTTCCTCTTAGCCATTCTTGGGTGTTTTTAGCTGTGTGTTTTGGGTCATTGTCCTGTTGCAAGACCCATGACCTGCGACTGAGACCCAGCTTTCTGACACTGGCCAGCACATTTCTCTCTAGAATCCCTCGATAGTCTTGAGATTTCATTGTACCCTGCACAGATTCAAGACACCCTGTGCCAGATGCAGCAAAGCAGCCCCAGAACATAACAGAGCCTCCTCCATGTTTCACAGTAGGGACAGTGTTCTTTTCTTGATATGCTTCAAGTATAATTAGCAAAATTTGCCTTGGCAAAAAGTTCCATTTTTGTCTCATCTGTCCACAGGACATTCTCCCAGAAGCTTTGTGGCTTGTCAAAATGTAGTTTGGCATATTCCAGTGTGGCTTTTCTATGATTTGTTTTCAACAATGGTGTCGTCCTTGGTCGTCTCCCATGTAGTCCACTTTGGCTCAAACAATGACGGATGGTGCGATCTGACACTGATGTTCCTTGAGCATGAAGTTCACCTTGGATCTCTTTAGAAGTCTTTTTGGGCTCTTTTGTTACCATTCGGATTATCCGTCTCTTTGATTTGTCATCAATTTTCCTCCTGCGGCCACGTCCAGGGAGGTTGGCTACAGTCCCATGGATCTTAAATTTCTGAATGATATGTGCAACTGTAGTCACAGGAACATCTAGCTGCTTGGAAATGGTCTTATAGCCTTTACCTTTAACATGCTTGTCTATAATTCTCTTTCGAATCTCCTGAGACAACTCTTTCCTTCGCTTCCTCTGGTCCATGTTGAGTGTGGTACATACCATGTCACCAAACAACACAGTGACTACCTGGAGCCCTATATATAGGCCCACTGACTGATTACAAGATTGTACAGACCTGTGATGCTAATTAGTGGACACACCTTGAATTAACATGTCCCTTTGGTCACATTATTTTCTAGGGGTACCATCATTTTTGTCCAGGCCTGTTCCATGAGTTTATTTTTTTTAAATAATTCTGTTGAAGCATGGTTGAAAAGCAATGTCTGACTTTCATTGGTTAACATTCATAGAATTTTTTTAAATGCTTACTTTTGTTAGATTAAAGTTATTTCTGTGACCATTGTGAGTTTTTCTTTCATTGACCGAAGGGTACCAACAATTTTGTCCACGTGTGTAATTGAGGAAAAGGTTAATGCTGGTTTGATAGAAAGGTGTAACAACACACAGTTCATCACTGTTATGGTGACAAAAGGTTGGGACCTACTAAATATTAAGCAGGGGGTCATAAAGTTATGGCAGATCGGTCTATTTATATCGTGTTTCAGACTGGATTAGTCTGATTGGCGTTCTCAAATTGCCCGTAGTGTGTGAGTGAGGGTGTGTGTGTGTGCCCTGTGATTGATTGGCACCCTGTCCAGGGTGTACCCCTCTCATTCCCAAAGCCTCCGCGACCTTGTCGTTCTTTTTGAACGAATCTTTAATGTGACTCAGAAGAATGAGTATTCTCGGACAGTGATTCGTTCATTTTCTACTGGGCGCGCATGCGCAAATAATCGCAAAACCTCCGTAGGTTATGTACAGGAAACAGAATTGAACGGTTCTCAACGAATCTTCCAAGTCCGAGTCGTTCGTTCTTTTGTCACGTGACTTCCATAGACGCTATGCAGTGCAATAGATTCAAAAGAACGATCGACTCAGACTAGAAGATATGATGGTGAGCTGCTCATTCTGTTTATACTAATATGTCCTATCTTTTGGACCTAGAGCCATGTATATGTATTTGTATATGTCGACGTGTTGGGGGTCTTTTTATTGAAAATGTAACATTTTATTTTATTTCTGATCAAAAGAACGAAATGAATTAAATGACCTAAAAAAGATTCGTTCATTTTGATGAATGAGATTCAAAGAACCGGGTCACTAAAATGATTCAAACTTCCCATCACTAGTGAGTATTACTACCACGATGTGAGCTAGCGTTTCTCCCTGCCACTAGGTGGCGGTGCGGTCTGCTTTGTCGTACAAATAGAAAACGAGGAGGAAGAAGACGAACGGAAAATGGCGACGTCCATTTGTAGGACATTACAATTTCTTCATCAGAGCACATGTAACAGTTTAAAGGTATGACATTATATAATTTTTATAATATCGGTTTTTAAAAAATGCACTGATATTAATATACAAACATAATGTTTTTAATATTCAGTAAAAGGCTGAGAATAAACATTAATGTCCTCCACCTGTGTTATGCCTAGAATTGATGTTCAGTTTTAGCCAATGTTGATGCAGATATAGATTAGATTAGATTAGATTAGATTTGCAGTTGTACAGATCCAATGAAATGCAGTTAGCAACTAACCAGAAGTGCATAAGTGGCCTGTTTATAATGAATATTATAAATGTGTTGTAACAAACAGAAGATGCAATAGGTAATAAAGATTATGGATTGTGTGTGTATGTGTATATAACAACATGGTATGCATACTGTATGTACATTTTATGAGTATGTAAATGATACACGAGTGCAATGATGCGCATAAGCTATTGATGGTGCAAGGCAACTTAATAGTGGATGTAGCCGTGGAATGCAGAAAGAACGTGACAGTGGAGTGGTGAGTTAGTTAACACTACATGATCTGATGTTAAGTGAAAAAAAGCTATTTTTCAGTCTTTTTGTTTGGGCTTAGAGGCACCTTTTGTGCCGGCCCAATGGAAGAAGAGTGAATAGTCCCGGATTGGGCTGAGAAGATACTTTTTTTTTTTTTGCCGTCCCTTTGCAGGCCGCATTTCTTGAAAATGTCCTTCAATCCAGATGTAGATTTATAGGTCACTAGTGAGAGTACAAGGAAGACACCTTGAGTGGAATTAAACGCATCGTCTGCTTGTGAGATTATAAATCATTGCCACAATTATAATCTGTAACTGTGAATAATAAGTGTGTAGAATACTTAGCATACTTCACACAGTGTAAACAGCAGGATGAGAGAGATGGGTCTTTGGCATATACTGTCATGTGCAGGACTTTAGGGTCTCCCTGTAGCACCATACACAGCAGTTAAAGGTGAGCATATAGAAGATCTAAACAGACCAGGTGAATCAGGCAGGGTTTGGGGCACACCTGTAGAAGTGTTCCACTGATGCAGTGTAATGACGCATGTTTTGATGTTTCCTGATGTTTCCTTATGTATGCAGTGTGTCGGGCCTTTCCTGGATGTGCAATGCCCCCAGGCTGCGCTGGTTCCTGTTCGGACCAAAAAGCGCTACTTCATCCCTCCGGCTGTGGGGCTGAAGGAAAAGTCACACTCTGAGCAGGAGGCGAGGGCACGAGCCGCAGGAGTCGTCATCAGGCAGGAGTATATGGAGAGGCCCATCAACATTTCATGCACAGGTAGCTGTCGTCTTCCGTTCGTGGACAAACTAAATATCTTCATAAAAGCAATTTTATTGCAACACAGCGTTGCAGTTGACCCGTCTGAAATGACGACTTATTATTTTTGTTTTTGGCCAGTCAGTGTATAAGTCATTGCAGATGTATCTTTTTAAGTCTTTTACACTTTAATAAAGTGTTGTTCATCATCCTGTTACTTTTCTTTCTCTTCCTTTATGTTTCCACTTTGCATGACCATGACAGCTGGAATCCTTGATCCATACGTCCCTCCTGAGGGTGATGCTCGTCTCTCCTCTCTATCCAGAGAGGGCCTGAAACAGCGCACAGAGCAGCTGCGACAGAGTGCTGCCTCCCAGCTGGCGTAAGAAACCTCACACTCCTTTAAGTGTTATACTTTATAACCTTCTTATCATCTAGAAGAGACACGAAACAAGTCTGAGGCTCCTTAATTAGAACAATACTTATAATATACGTATAAAAGATCCACAGTTTGATACAAGTTCATGCTCTGTTTGTTTTATATATCATTAATAGTTTTTAATATTTGTGGGAATTTTCTTTGCTAAGGATGCGCAAAATAAAGGAGCATGACCCAGAGTTCTCTTCGAAAGGGTTCGCCGCACGAGCTCAGGAAATCTTCATTGAGGCTCATTTGGCGCTGACGCAGTAAGGAGCATCTTTCTAATATTTTCCATGGATCATCTATTTTGAATGTGGATTAAATAATTGCACAGGTCTATATTGCTTTAATTGAATTAATAGCGAATACTTGAAGCTCGTGTCACCTGCATCCATATGAATGTAAATTTATGATTGTTTGCGAATCAGTTTTGGGGGTGGGGTGGGAGGTGTCTGATCAATAAAAGTTCATAATTTGTGCTTTTTAATATTTCAAATTTATTATAAATAATGTTCATCAACATACACATTTTTTCTCAACCGATATTTGGTTCTTTTTCCTTGATAATATTTTTAATTATCAGTGTTGACATCTCTGATTATGTCAGTAATCCAGAATGTATTAATTATGAATCTCAGCTCCAGATGGCGATCGAAATGATCCGCACTTATCTATATTATATTAAAACCCTCTATTGGCCGCACTGTCATACCCCACTCGATTTGCACGAAAGATGAGTAGCGTGCAGTGATGCTTTTTTTGTGGACTGATGGTGTACCTGGTGCTGAAAAAACTCACGGAAGAGCATAAAAAGAACTGTTTGAACATCTGGCAACAAAATTTGGACCGATACTCTAAGGAAGGTGGAAGTTTCTTTAAAAAGGTCATTAAATTGAAAAAGGTTCAACAATCAACAGCACTCGTTACAGCGAGACTCTTATTAAAGAGTTGATAAATCTATACAGTACCTATACAGTACTTCGGATTAAACGCAGAGGACCGCTATCCGAGGACGTCATTATATTGCACGACGATGCACATCTTCACACTTCTGCTTAAAGCATCCACCCTGTAGAATCCACCCTCGCTCTATCAGACTTTCACCTGTTCATATCTGATGAAGAAGCGAAGACAGCGGTACATCCATGCCTTGCAGCTCAGCATAAAACATTTTTTGATGAGGGAATACAAAAGCTTGTTGACAGATGGACAAAGTGTATCGAAAAGCAAGATTATGTTAAACTATGATGTATTTGCCTTCTTCTAAAAGTTCATTAAAATAAATTTTACAGCCAGAGTGCGGATAATTTTTGACTCATCCCTTGCACATTGTATTTAATTTCTTCACTCTTCCAGGTTCAACAAAGAGAAACTCCATTCATTGGTCACGGAAAGGTGTTACCCCGTACGTACACTGCTTTTTTTCCTGTCTGGTTAAAATTGATTGGTCCACAAATGATTAATTTATTTCCATGATACATAAATCTCATGTTTGTGCAAATTGCAGAGGACACTTTTAAAGCATGTGTCATCGTATCACAAGCTTGCTCTTTATCTCTCTTATCGTTTATAGGAGATGGTTCGAGGAAACAGGTATAAAACTCTGCGCTGGCGCTTTGTTGAGTCTCTGGAGCCGCCGCGCCTGGTTCACGCCAGATGCCCGGACATGATCACTAAGGGCAATCTGTACGGGCAAGTGACCATCCGCATGCACTCCAGACAGGTGAGTTAAACAAATAAAGTTTGTGGAATGTCACTGAACTGAACGCTTAATTAATTTCGTTTTTTCCCACAGAAATTGGCGATTTACGACCGGTTTGGGCGCTTGATGCTGGGAGATGAAGAGGAGCCCAGGGATGTCCTGGAGTACCTGGTGATGGAGAGACACCTGGTCAACCCGTATGGCATCTGGAGACTACACGGCAAGATTGTCCCGGCATGGGCGCCGCCTAAAGAACCCATCCATAAGGTTTGTTTCTTAGTTTAAGTAGTTTAGTGTAGTAGTGTTGTAGCATTTCGTCTATACTGTCACAAGTTCTGTTTTTCATCTCTGAATCAGGAAATGCATTGGATTGTTTACTGAGCAGGATTATTAAAGTAGCAGTATATAACTTTTATATGGATACGAAGTGTTGGAGAGCCCAGTAATAGGACCAGAGTCATGGTTTGCAGTAGTTATGGCTGCTCAAATGCTAGCTAGCTGAGTGTGTTAATACCCGTCTGAGTGCTTAAGGTTTAAAGTTTAGCTTCATTGTCATTATAGTAGTATAACACAATCCTAAACAGTGTGATCCCAAACCAGAGTATTATCTTCCAAAACTAGTCACGTAAATGAATGAATGAATGAATGAAGGAATGAAAGAAAAAATTGCATAAAATGTCATCAAAGGATTGTCTTCTAGGATAGAAGCTATTTTGCCAGTCCATTTATTCGTGATTTATAATTCTGTATCAGAGAGACCACAGGGACCTGGTGTGCCAGAAATTTTGCATTACTCACTACATATAAATGTTACTTTTGACACTTTTTGTCACTTCTACTTGCACCCTTTTTCCCCCTATGCACAACTATTAGTGACACTCCCTCAGGATTGCAGGGCTTAGAGTTTGGGAGTGCCCTGTTTATCCTTCACCGATATCTCTATTTCACAATAGTATCAGACGCTATTCAGACTTTCTTATTGTGTTACTTATTGTATGTCATTGGTTCAGCCATAATAATTATTTGTTTTATTTTCCCACAGACTCTTTTGATCCCAGGTCCCAAGCTTAAACCGGAAGAGGAGTTTGAGAGTTTGAATTACGAGGTGCCGAAGCCCAAAGCAGTGCAATGGCATAAATAAACCAGATGAGGGAGAGATGTTCGGTCGTCTTTGTACAGATTTCATTATTAACTTGTGAAATAAACCAATGTTCCTGAAACTGTATGGCTCTCCCTGGGTGTGTTCACTGAATCACTCCGTTACAGCCACAACACAGGGGAAAAAATTATTTGTTACTATACAACTGATTTGAGATTTGAGTTATGAATAATATATTTAGATAGGTTTTTTGTTATAGTGTATACTGCATCACTTTTAAGATACAGATTTGCTGTACTGCTTGTGCAGGATGTTTATTCGCTGCCTTGCAGTATGCACAAATTATTGCAGGTGAGGTGTTTAAACGTTACATCCGGTGTTCTGAAATATGTTGAGGAGTCAGAATAATAATCTTTTAGCAGGTAGAAGTCAAAACAATTCAATGTAAGACAAATGATCCTAAAACACATGGATGCAAATCTTATAATAGTTAGGTCCGTGTGAATGTATTCTGGCTATAGCTAAAGCATGTGCATTCTGACTATAAGCATAATCGTACAATGCATTTTAATTCTGTCACTGTTAATTCTTGAATCGAATGGGCGACTTTTTGTTGGGGATGGGAATCACCAGTGGCCACTCGATACGATGGTATCATGATACCTAGGTGTCGATTTGATTTGTGTTGCAATTCTTCCCTACAGTGAAGTTTTTTTCATTTTACTCTAGATTTTTTTAAAATTGCTATTTAAAGTCTCTGTAAATACACTCCCTGCTCAAAAAAGGCACACACACTAATATTTCTTTGGACAACATTTTGCCTTGATTATGGCATGTTTGTTCCCTGGCATAATTTCAAGGAGCTTATGCAATGTGAACTGATCACATAACATTGCTGAACCTACACCACACTAACAGGAGCAATCACAATCAATTCACAGTGACTTCCTGTATGTTTACAATAAAGATCAATACATTTTTACTACAGACTTTTAAAGTGATTGCTCTTCAAAGAGAGGAATAAACAAATGATTATCTGGTGATAGAACAGATCATTTTATTGGACCAGATGGTCAAAAATGCTTCAATGAAAGGTTCATCTACAGTATATCCAAACTGACTTGCAAGATAATAACAGTGTGTTCCTCTACACAAGGTACAGAGTTGAAATGATATCATGCAGTGATGATCACATAATAGTACAGATCACTTTTCCTGAATGGGTACCAAAAAAAAAAACACTTTTTGAAAATTTTTATCTGCAGTCATGAAAATTAATGGAAATTTGTTGTTCAAAAATTGTATGACCCCTAATCTACATCAAATCTTACACACATTTGCACTACCTCTTAAGAGGAAACTGCAATCAGCTGCCAGATTCTGAGCATGTCCTTGTTTCCATAATGACCCAGTTCTGGGACCACATAACCCAGTTTAGAAGCTTGGGGTCAGAGCACAGGGTCGGTCATGTTACAGCAACCCTGGAGCCGATAGGGTTAAGGGCCTTACCCAAGGGCTGAGCTGTGGCAACTTGGCAGTGCTGAGGCTTGAACCTCCAACCTTCTGATCAATAACACAAGCCTTAACCACTTGAGCCACCACTGTCCAGTACCACTTAACCTGTTGCCACAAAGTTAAAAGCACACGATTGCATATAGTGTCTGTCTGCTGATGCTCCTGGGTACAATTCAACAATTCAAGTGTTCTTCACAAAGCCTGGAATAGAAAAGAACTGGAATACTGACTCCACCCCAGACCTTTTCAACCACCATCACTGTCTTAATCACTAACCCTTAACACAAATCCCCACAGCCAAACAGCTTCATAGAAGAATAGAAGATATAATACCAGCAAAGGGGAATAAATTCTGGTTAAAGAACACATTCTGTATGGTTATGATGGTCACGTGGAGTCCAGAAACATGTTTCTATACAGTGTGGCTAGTTATAGCTGTGAGTAGAAATAGTGTACTGTGATGATCTTGATGGATGAGTAGGAATTTTGTCCTGGAAATTAATTTGTGTATGTAATGTTCAGCTCTTTCCATGTAGACTTTTATTGTGGTGTACAACTATAGTGGCCTAAATTTTAAAAGCATGGTTTGCATTTCAGTCAGGATGGTGGCTTTGTGGTTAGTGCTGTTGCCCTGTACCTCCAGGGGCAAGGTTTGATTCCTGCCTTGGGTCTGAGTTTACATGTTCCTCCCTGTGTTTCTTGGGTTTCCAAAAGACATGCAGATTTGGGTAATTAACATTCACAAATTGCCATGTGATGGATTGCCAACCCATCCAGGGCGGAATAGATGATGAGTGAGTAAGTGGGTTTGCATTTCTAAAACTAGAACAAAGCACACATTAAGTAGGCTGGAGCTTATTTTTCATTGGGGATTCCTGGAAATCAAAAATTTCCAGACACTCTCCCATCTACATGAATGAAACTGAGATGGATCGTGTCCCTGGCTTCCTAGTTCCTAGATGTCCACATCTCCAAGGATCTTTCCTGGTACCATAACACTTGGTGTCTAGCTCGAAAAGCACAAGTGTCTTTAATTCCTGAGAAGACCCCGAAACCATAAAGTTTTTAACGTTGCTCCATTGCCAGCTCTATCACTGTCTGATATGGCAGCTCCCCGGGGTCAGAGTGGAAATCCCAGCAAAGTGTGTCGAAACCTCCTGAAACATCATTGGCACCAACTACCAGCCAATAAACACCATTCTAACAGTAGAAGTCTTCATGGAGTACATAGCATCATCAGAGAATCCTCTCACCCAAGCCACACACTTTTTGACATCGTTCCACCTCCAAGAGAAGGTAGAGGAACGTTCGCAGCAGAACCAGCAGATTCAGGTCTGACTGAATACCTGTACTATACAATGGCAGTTTACCTGTATCTATCTATTTATCTATAAGTCAGGTGGGAAGATGAAGGCCTCTGCTGCTGTTTCTGCATCACTTTCTTCTTCCCCTATTAGTTCGTCCCATGAGAAGATATTTGAGTTGTTGTCAATCTCAGTAACAGATGCTTGTGATCCTCCTTTTATGTCCCACGGACATAATGCATCACATCGAATCAGAGGGCGATTAGCCTTCGCCCCCTGTGCAGTATGTGCACTGGTATCTTCTTTCCTTTTCTCATTGACTCCATCTGTCATGCTTGCTGGATGTTCAGGCTCAGTTTTACAAGGGGAAACATCCACACAAACACTTGATTGTATTTTGGAATTTGGAATTGAGACCTCTAGTTCCCAAGGGCATATGAACAGTTGACTTTGAGTTGGTTCTGGCGACTGTTCTGTTTCCCACCGGCAAATATTCACTGGCTGTTCACTTTCTTGTGTAATGTTTTCCCAAAGACAGATTTTGGAATGCACACCATCTTTTTGCAGGACTGATGTATCTGACTCCTTTGTTATGTTAATATTTTCTGATCTCTCAGTTGCCTCTGCTTCCTGCGAACAGTTATCAGCTTTCTTAGTTGCTGCCACCTGTGAAGGCAATCCCATGCCTTCTTGTTTTCGTTTCAGTGAAGCTTCCGCTGACTCTAAGAGACAGACTTCTTTGACCATAGATAGTGACTCGGGGAAATCCCAGGGACATGTTTCTGTTGTGCTTGTGAGGTGTTTCTTCTGTGGATATGGCATTACTTTATTTTTCATGATATCATCTCTTGGTTTCTCAGCATCTGTTTTAGGTAACTTTTCTGATTCCCATGGGCAGGATAATTGCTCTGGAAACTCCCATGGGCATATCTCCATATTCACAGTACTGGTAAGTTTCTTGGTTAAGATATTCTTCGGGCTAGGCGCTGCAGTTAGACTTTTGGATTCAGTGCTCCTTATTGTTTCAGAGTATTTTCCTATCGCGCCATCTAATGTCCAGGGATATACATCAACAGACTTTGCCTCTTGATTTGTTTCCCATGGACAGACCTCAGCTCGGAGCGTCTCTTGTCGCACCAGGCTCTGTTTCCTTGTGTCTGGTTTGGCATTTACATAAATAACCCTTTCAGTGGGTTTTGTTGCCTCGGGAACTGATTTGGCTGGGTCTTTTTTTACACTGAAAGAGAACACTTCTGCCTCTGTATGGCTCTCCTGTTGTTCAGTTCCTTTCCTAGGTTTATTATACATTCCCAGGGATTCCTGTGGACAAATACCTTTGTGCCCTGATGTTATTAGCATTTGCTTGCTGTCCACTTCCCAAGTTGAATAATCATCAGTAAAACCTAAGTCATCTTGCTGATTCACTTCCCAAGGGCAAACATCAGCAATGCTGCTTCTTGGACAGGTCTTGGTTGGAGCAGTCCAATGACACACTCTTGATCTTGAAATGGTCAGTGAAGCTCTGCCTTGGTGCCAGGGTGGCCTGCTGCTCTCGAGACTCATAGTCCTTTCTGTGGACGCTCTTATTGCTGCCTGTTTCACAAGGCATGGTTTTGAATCAACACAAGTTCTAGATCGTATTGGTGTTTGTTGTGGATTCCTCACTGACTTCACAGCACTGCTTAGAGTCGCTGATCTTGTCTGTTGTGATGTAATCTCATCCTCTCTGGTATTTTCGCAGCCAGATTTGGCACGCACTTTTTTAGGCACCAAACTCTTTGCTAAAGTGAGGGTCTGTGTGGCAGAATGGAAAGAGAACCCACTGCGGGCCTTGGCCTTGGTTAGGCTATATGGTGACCCTGGAGCACTTGAGGAGATTGGAGGTTTTGGTCTCGAAGATTCAACATCTGAATCCACTTCCTTTACCACGGGAGGGGAAGAGGAGGGCAAGGAGGAGGCAAATTCCCAGGGGCAAACATGTAGAAGTCCAGGAGGTGATTTACAACCCTGTTTTAGGGTTTCCTGCTCAGCCCGAGTGCAAATAGAGTGTTTTTGGTTTGTGTCCCTAGGTTGTTCCTGTTTAACCTCAGCCTTGTCAAATGACACAAATTTAGTTTTAAGATCATGTGATGTATCCAGCATGCTGTTTGTAGGAGAAAGAGAATAATGATCCCTGTGCTTTTCTGTAAAACTGAACGATTTCTGAACCCGAGCAGGCACTGGTTGTAGAAAGTTGTTGTCTACAGCTAGGTTTTGAGCGCTGACTGATTTGCAGAAAAGTGGTGCCGTGTCGATGGACTCAGTCTCCGAGGCTCTTTTGTTCATATAGTTTTTCACTGGAGAATTTCTCAATGAGACGTCCTTCACCGACACACACGTTTGTGTCTCTGCTGATGGCACCTTTGCGGTCTCATTTCTCATAATGACTCGGGTGCTTTCGGAATTTGACAAGCAAGATCCTCCTTCATCTCCCGAAGCATCTTTACCTTTACGGCTACCCTGCTGGGTCCTGCCCTCCGGGATCTCAGCTAACCGTCTAATGAGGGATCGACCAAGCATGAGCCGGGAGCTGCGCTTTTTCTGCAGGTGTGGGTTGTTGTTTTCCATTTTCTTTGTCTTGTGGACTTCCAACTGTGCGTAAAGTTTCTTCAGCTCACCCTGATGCCAGTAAAGACAGAACAGATTCGGTTAAGAAAAGATTATGATTATACAGCAACAGTCTGTTGCGGTAAAGATATGAATATAGAAAGGTAAATAAAAATGAAAAAAAGAAAAAAAACAGGAGGGGGTAGAAATTAAGGAAAAAGAAGAAAAAGAATGAATAATAGCTATTATGCAGGTGATCTGATGTAGTTGCTGAAATAAGGCCATAATATTAATAATTTATGAGGAATTACTCTAATCACACATTGTTTTATTTAAAGATTAATTTCTGTTATGCTAAAATGGGGCAAATTGCAACACTATGAGACACAAGGGCTGTACCGAAAGTAATGCTAAAGTGAGAATAACTTTTTATTAACTGACATAGGTTGTTCAAATTGCAGTTGTTGGTAGAGTAAATCTTCCTCTGTATGTCGTTGGTCTTTCGGCTGCTCCTGGCAATTGTCGCCACAGCAGGCCATCCGGTTGGCATAGGTTTTATGCCAGATGCCCTTCCTGACACAACCCTCCCATTTAATCTGGGCTTGGGACCGGCACTGCATCCAGTGGCTGGGGTCTGAGAATTGAACCTGGGCCTTCCATATAGCAGGTCAAACACCTACCACTAAGCCACCAGTGCCCTTGTAAATCGTCCTCCGTAAAAAGGTACTAAAATTTAATCAGTAATAAAATGGCACAGTCACCAAAACCAACTGAAAGTCAAAATCATGAATTTGTAAGACCTGCATGACAGTTAATACTTTCAGTACATCCCTCATAATTATAATTATATACATAATTTGTACATTGTACTTATAATTGATTGGTGTGCTTCGTCTTGGACTGTGTGCTGTTTTAGGGCCGGGTACGCTTACCCGTATGTCATCGGCATCCAGGTTGTGCTCGCTCCAGCAGCCAGATGTAAAACTATTATTGAGATGTAAACATGAACGTCGCAGGTCCACTTCATCCTCATACATCTCCGAAGCAATATCCTCTTTTAGAAGTCGAGATATGTGAAGGAACTGTAATAACATTAATTAAATGTTATGATTAACTTAAATCATGACCACATATGCGCATTACCAAAAGGTCTGCGTGAATGGACAATACCTTAGGAAAGAACAGCAGGCCAAGTGTTACAGTGATTGTGACATGTATGTGGATGAAGAACAGTAAGAGCATCCAGTCAGGCTGTAGAGATGACTTTATGAACCTGAGAGTGAGCAAATACATGAACATAATTGAAAGAATGTATTATTGATTTTGTTAATGTTTGATATTGCATCCTCACCTGAGCAGATGAAACATGGTGGAAAAGAGCAGTTCATTGTGGATAGCGATGCCCATGTAGCGCGGCTCATGGAAGGCAGAGGGCACAGTCTTGACTGCACTGCTGAGGGAGATGCCCCAGCACAAGAACAGCACCTCCGCTGAGAACCAGAGACATCAACATTGGTCAGTGTGACGGGTGTGGGCATGTTCCTCTTATTTATATTGGAACACTGAAGGTAATAATCAAATATTTATAAATCTAAATATGAATATAATGCCCATTGCATTATATTTCAGGATGAACAAATCAACCTGGAGGATTCTCATTAAAAACCTGTTCTTGGCTGCTAAATTGATGATCTCCTTAATGGCTCTGGTAGTTATGGAGTAAGAAGAATTATGATATGAAATGCTCCACTTCACGTACCCATGGCCATCATGTAATCCCACCGGTCCCAATCACACACTTTGAAACTCTGCCCATCTGAGGTGGTTAATGTAATCAGCAGAGGGATGTTACGATCCTGGTTCTGAAGAACCCCCACAGTCCAGGCACACAAAAACCATTTCACTGTGAGCACCATCACTCCCAGCATCCTGAGCACACTGGCATTGGATATGTAGGGGACTCTCTGGGCAGTGCACGAAAGGAATACATTCAGAACCCTGCGGAGGTGGACGATAGCAGTCATGACTTCATACATTGAACATACTGTACATATAGTGTGTCAGACTTAGTAGCATTTATTTTAAGGATATAGGTATAGCACAAGCAAACTTTTCAAGCAACACATTTCCCACCCTTTGGATTGTAATGATATAATAATATATATACACAGTATATATTGATCACAATTAAACAAAAAACTTTTGGGCGTTCAATCGTGAATTTTTGAAAGATCATAATTATAGTTTTTTAGTATTTATTTATTTATTTATTTATTTATTTATTTTTCAGAGAATTTCTTTAGATCACAACCAGGTTCTGTAAAAATTATGATGAATGTTTCTTCCAACAAGCAGCAATTTTTTTTTCTTCATTGCCTCCCATTGAGGCTCTGTTCCAACCTCTGTCCTGGTCCTGGCACATTTTAGTGTTTCCTAAGACTTCCAGCACGACTGATTTCACCATTCATCTAATTAACAGCCTTTTCTGAATAGAGCAGGGAACCCAGGGCAGGGGGTCCTACAGGAGCAGGGTTGGGAATCACTGCTCTGTGAGAAGCAAGTTGGTTTAGGTCTGGACTCGGAGACGGCGTCTTTGAAGTCTGTTTTTGAACTTTGGACTGCGACCTTACACATTATTCTGCACATTGTCTTGCCAATAACTGGACATGGTCTCTATATTCCACTCTTCTGTATTTTATTATATTTCTATTCCTATTTTTATCCTACTATTTCATTTTGTATTATTTTATCATTTGTACATAATGTAAATTTAAAAATCGTTTTTACGGCTAACGCTTTCCCCCCCAATTTTTCTGTATTTCTAATCTGTAAAATTCTCTTTATCTTATTTAATACTGAAACTTTTCTTTTTGAATTTTTAAGTCAATCATCAGCAATCATATAAGCATTTTACTTCATATCATACTGTGTATGTGACAAATAAAATTTAGATTCTGCTTTGTGAGAAACCATACAGTTTAGGTCTGGGCTCTGAGAAGTCTTCAAATCTTTTTTTTTTTTTCTTTTTGCATGATTTCTGCAGATTTGCATTTAAAATGCCTCTGAACACAATCTTCCCAACACTGCAGCAGGAGAAACAGCCTCAGCCACCTCTTGGTGTGGTTTGATTTGTATGCTGACACACACATTCTAGCCTCACACCCATTCCAGTTAAATTTGGATTCATCTGAAAATCAGACAGTTGTCCAAAAACTCTTTTCTTTATTTACATGCTCTTTTACAAATTTCAACCTTCCTACAGTATTTTATTCTCAAGACTGATGAATTGTTTCCACTGCTTTACTTTCCCTCCATGTCCATGATCATTTATCCTGTTTTGAAAAGATTATGCTCTTGTAAATCTTATTAATGTCTGAAACAATCCTTTCTGCTGTTTCTCGTCTGGGCTGCTGGTTTTCCTTCGGCTAACCTGGTCAATATGGTCTTCTTTGTGCAATTATTTTAAACCGGTTGGTCCCAAGATAACATACAGTATAGTGGATGCATCGGATCAGTTACTGAAAAACCATATTGTGTAGTTCATCACATGAACTATGGATGAGCCTCATGGGGCCACATTGTCCTCTATGTTTACACTATATCTGTGTAAGATCCTCATATGAGGACTGTTGGTTGTTATTATTCTTTTGCCAAATGTCTTCCTGTTTGAAGACACTGATGCTAGTGTGAGCGAGGCATACAAAATTCGAGTTTGGGTTTGAGAAGGTTAATACTGTAGTGACAACCAGAATCCAGGATCCTTTTTTGTCTATATATATATACAGTGGAACCTTGATTACGAGCAATATTGTTCCAGAAGTGGGCTCGTATTCCAAAACACTCGTAAACCAAATCAAAACCGAGTTACTCGCAATTCGAGGTTCCACTGTGTGTGTGTATGTATATATATATATATATATATATATATATATATATAGAGAGAGAGAGAGAGAGAGAGAGAGAGAGAGAGAGAGATAGATAGATAGATAGATAGATAGATAGATAGATAGATAGATTTTTTAAACAATATATATATAATTTTTAAATGTTTGGCTTGAAAAGTGCACTTGGCTTGAACAATGCCACTTAGTTTGACATGGTGTCTTCTAAAGCAGTGAAATTAATATTGTATTTAGACATTAAATTACTCTATATCTGTTATTTCATAGTGTTGAAATCCCAGTATTGTTCTAGAATGTGGAAAATAAATGACTAAACAAAAAACATGTGTCAAAGTTTTTAACAGGTATTGTAGTAAATTGCATAACAGGCTTAAATGAATAGATGTTGTGGGCATTAACAGCCAGAGCAGACTCATTCAGCAACCTGGTGGGCATCTTTCCCTACTCTACACTGCTATAGTTTGGCTGGATGGAACGGTTATTATCAGGTTAGCCATACAGACCTGTACATTTTCAGCATCACAGTGCCGTAAACAATGACAAAGCCAAGCAAACGGACCCAACGGAGCAGGATGCAGTGAAATGTGCTGGGTTTGAAAAATATTATCAAGACCTATAAACAGAGATGTAGATACATAGTTTACCAAGAAGATCTCTTTCTAGAATCTGGAATCATTTAAACTGCTCTCGTAGACACAAAGAGAAAAAGGAGCAATAAAGTTTAAAACCAGTCTTAATATTTGTACAGCAGGGGTGAAAGTTGGTCGGTCTGGTCCGGTACTGCATACCATTAAAAGATATAATGGCTGTTTTCAGTACCAGTAAGAGGGGAGAGCAGCTGCCTGCCAAAACCCACATTAATAATCAGACACGGTGGCACTTTCAGCAAGAAAACACATCATGTTCATGTTGTGTTTCAATCTTTCATTACCCATAGTTAACACAAGTTTTCATCCGGTGCTGTATAATCAGATCCTGTGAGTTGTTGTGTGTGTTGGTTTTACTTATTTATTTTAGATAAAAATTTGTGCAATTATCCAAGCATAATTTCTTTTAACATCCTGAGTAACATTTTTACTCAGTAACTTGTTGCACAGAGACATCAATAACACTCAAGTGTACAACACATCCATCACAACCAGACTTCTAACTAAATAGGTTAACTGTTGGGCAGAACTATTGGACAGAATGTTACACAAATGCACATACACAAACATACCGTACGTGCAGACATGCATGCTCTGGTGTATCTCATTATTACAATGCAAAATGTTCTTTAAAATACTAATCATTAAAAAAAAATCTCATGACTCTTACAAAACTTTGAAGCTATGAAGAACTACTGTATGAAGGTTTTTGTAGTTGTACCAGCAAGAATTTAGAATTACTTTCACCCCTGATGTACAGCGAACTAGAAAGATGTGGTTCTACTGCTTACCACATGAGCCCCACAGAGTCATTTTGTTTTGTTTTTCTTTGTTTTTTTTTGTAAAATCCTTTTCCATTTTATATATAATTATTTTTTTCAGTAATAAAATGAATGGTAAACATATTCAGGATTTGCATACGGCCGAAACAAGGTATTGGTGCTAAAAAAGTGTCTCACCTAGGAGGGAAAGTGAATTTTCAGATAGGATCATATAAAACCATTTTTCATAATACTGACTGCTTCTTTTTTCCCGATCCATGCTTCATTTTTGTTTGTTTTTTTCTTTTTGGAAATATGCATACACATTTATAATTTTATCAGATAAAAAAAACACATTGCCTAAATACATTTCCATGTGCTTTTATGTACTGTAGTGTCCATAACTTGTTTAATTCAAATCTTTCAATTATCTTAAAAGTCATTTAGATAAAAATGGGCCAATTTTTGACACACACATTTGCTGTATTATAAGTATAACATGAAAAAATTAAATCAGCACCAATGCTGTGTTTTGGACGATAATAATAAACACAAGACAGAGTTACAGCACAGTGAGGCGATTATCATCAGCGCAAGGAAAGCTCAATGTGAAATGTTAAATAAATGTAGTTTTTATAATTAGGTCTTTAAAATTATATGACTTTAGTTATTCTGCTAATTGTGAAGATGCTCATTATGTTCTAATCTTAAAAGAAAGTTTTAATTGTACACTCACAGGAAAGTAAAGGAGCAAAGACCCGAGGAGAATGATCACCAGCAACAGGAAACCAGACGCTCGAATCGGCTGCCAGAGAGAGAAAAACATTTATACAGGTCAGAATTCATAGGAAAGATAAGTTAAAAAAATTACAAGGGGTGTTCAAGTCAAAACGGGACGTCAAACACAGTATGATCATGAGAGTCTTAGCCGCTGTAAAACATTTGAATATTGCACACGTTTTTAAAAAGGCCGCACTGTACGTACAGTATGTCTGTCTGCCCGACTGTCTACCTTTCTATCACATTAGTATACATAATGTTTATACTGCCTTAGCTGGCAAAATAGAAATATGTGTGGTACATACACTGCATGGTTAGTATGTGGACACCTAACCATCACACTTACATACATTACATAATGGCCTTCTTAGAACTGTTGTCACAAAGCTGAAGCACATTTCTCTCTAGAATGTTTTTTCATGCCGTAACATTACAGTTTTCACTGGAACTGAGATCCAGACCTGTTCCAGCATGACGATGCCCCGTGCGCAAGGTCAGCTCCATGAAGACATGCTTTTCCAAGGATGCAGTGCTAAATCGAAAATTTCCTGCACAAAACCTTGACCAGGCGGCACGGTGCTGTAGTGGTTAGCACTGTCGCCTTGCACCGCCAGGGTTTGATCCCCGGCCAGGCTCGATTACCGTCTCTGTGTGCATGGAGTTTGCATGTTCTCCCCGTGCTTGGTGGGTTTCCTCCGGGTACTCCGGTTTCCTCCCAAAGTCCAAAGACATGTAGGTTAGGCTAATTGGCGTTCCCAAATTGCCCATAGCGTGTGAATGAGTGAGTGTATGTGTGTGTGTGTCTGTGCTCTGCGATGGATTGGCACCAGGATGTACCCTGCCATGTGTCCTAAGTCTCCTGGGATAGGCTCCAGGCCCCCCGTGACCCTGAATACAGGATTAAGCGGTTTTGACGATGAGTGAGTGAGTGAGAGAAAACCTTGACCTGAACACATCCGGCATGACCTTGCACTCCAGGCTTCCTTGCTCAATATTGATGTCTGATCTTACTAATGCTCTTGTGTCCGATCCAACACAAACACCTCAGTCACCCTCCAAAAACTAATGTCTTAAAAAAAAACGTCCATATGAGTGTGATGATCAGATGTCCACATACTTTCTGGGACATACTCAAGCCCCTTAATTCCAGTGAAGGTAAATTGCAATTCTACAGCATACAGTACAAACACGTGTGCCTCCAGCTGTATGGCCACGAACTTAGGTAGAACCACATATGGGTGTATCAGGTGTCCACATACCTTTGGACATACAGTGTAAGAACTATATCAGATAAACACATTTTACTGCTTTCGTGTGGTTTATGAAAGAGAGCCTGATCATTTTTCTGATTCCTCACCCTTGTCCTCCGGCATTGGTACACTCTCAGCATGCTGATAATCACAAGAGCCATGAAGAAGCTGTGCAGAGTTAGCAGCGCTGCTCTCAGATTCCAGTCCTCCTGAACCCAACATGGGGAGCCATCTTGACACTTCTTACAGCCCGGCCAGCAGGGCACACACACAGGAATCACGGGGTAACACCCCTGGGTACGACTGGAAACATCATCTACTGTTTCACCAGCACAGAATCACAGCATAAGATCAGACTGGGAAATAAACTAGCATTGGAGCATTTGGTTATTTTATTGCTGTTTAAAATGTTTTTGTATAATTTGGACAAAAAAGCCATACGCTGGTCGTCAGTGACTGTTGACAAGCTGTAGTATCCCTCTTTACATCTGCAACAGTACTGGCCAAGACGAAACCCCTGGCTAGGAATGGGCTCACACTGGGTAAGTTAGAGGCAAGAGATGATGAGAGGAGGTTTTACGCTTTAGTCAAAACTGCTTTTGTACGACATACTGTACTTCATGACCATCAAATTTAAGGACCCATAAATACAGTGGTGCCAAACGTATTAAAGACAACATACAGTATGCATTGTATTATAATTCTCCCTGTGCACAAAAAAACACAATGTCACTAATTATTTCAAGTCTATCTGCCTAAAGAGTTGTGCTAATTAGAATCAGATGGTTTAGTTAATGAATGGAACAAATATGTGGCAGGACTTTTACTTTCAGAAGCCGGGGTGTCCACCTCTGCAAAAAAATGGCTAAAACTAAGATATTCACAAGTGGTTTGTGAACTTCTGTGGCAAATTTCTGTACATGATCTTCAGGAAACAGTACCAGAGTACTGCAGATGTCTTTTGGACTCTATGCCCAGCTGGATACAGCAGCACATACTATATATACAGTATATATATATATATATATATATATATATATATATATATCAAGACTATCTCTACTCAAGTCTCACAACTGTGCCCTGTTTTTCATACGGATAACAGAGTGATATGAAGTGCTTGGTTGTAATTACATAAGCAGACTCTCTCATCAGCATTGAAAGGCCCTCATATCATAAAAGCCGCATTAATCTTAATGGACCGCTAATGCCTATTTTAAAGGCCTTTTCCACATTCAGGAAACTCTAACCTCAAAGTTGTGTACAATTTGTCTTCCATAAAATAAAACAAAAATCTTAAAAACCCTGTGATTATTATTTACGGGTACAGAATAGTGACTGTGTATTTAGTGCCAAGTTGTTGATGTTAAGGCAGTTTTCATCATAGAAGAGACTGCTTAAGGAATATTTGTTATAGAAAAACACAGAATCTCATAAATCATAATCCTACTACACCAGCTACACTTATACTCATATAGACAAAGCAATCTTAATGGTACTTTGATGTCAGAATATCAGCATCTATTCTGAAGGATGTCTTTTTACTGAAAATGGCCAAGTATCAACTCAGAATTGAATAATCTTTCCTTAAATGACAATTAAGGAAAATGTTAAGCATTTCTACATAATTTACCTAGTAAAACCATTGTAAATATAATCATTTTAATTCTGAATTGTCACGTCTTAATCATGATTATTTTAAATTAATTAAAAACACCATTCTTCTGTTTGTCTTTCTCCCAGAAGTCTCAGTGAACATCTAAAATATGTGAGACATGATCGCGTTGGAAATTTTATTAAGTTGTGTTTTTCCTGTTATTTGACATCACTGGTTTTAACTCTGGATTAATCCCCAGATAATCCACCCAGCACAAAGCTCTTTAAAAAGGAGCCCTGTGCGAAGGCCAGAGACAGATGGAGAGAGCTTGAGCGAGAATGAGGGCAAAAAAGCAAAGTCACTCTGTGTATATACAGTATACTGTGTGTGTATATATATATATATAATTTTTTTTTTTTACATTTTGTCTGTTTTTCTGTATGTCTGTCCGGCCAGATTTTGTCGCAGCATTATGCTAAACTGTCTCGACAGAATTTAATGAAACTTTTGCAGTATACAGACATTTGGCTGAAGTTTAACCGGCGCCATGAATCAAAATGTTTAGTAAAAGTAATGTTATTAACAGTTATGTGTTGGATTTAATAATATAATAAGCTACTAATAAGCTACTTGCTCAATGTAAACAAATACCTGCACCAATATTAATTTTAAAATCTAAACTGAATATTTTCACTCGTATAAAATAACAGCAGTCAAGTGAATTCTTTAGTTGAGACAAAACTTTGTCTTTATCCGATCTACTTTTTCGATTTCTCATCTGTGATTCACGTTCTGATTACCGAACGATGAAAGAAGTCCAACTTTTCAAAAACGTGATTTGATTTCTTTGTATAAAGAAGTTAGGCAGAGAGTTCTGCTGACATTTTACAGAAAGACAGGCAGACATTTACAGTATGTGGGCTTCTATTTAAAATAATAATATCACTGATTACATTAACTATTTTAACTATTTCTACAAACTCCTTTCTTGTCAACGACGGGTACTAAAGCTATATTATATTGCTGTGAATGCTCATTATATCTGCTGCATGAAACCAATATAGATAATGAGTGGTTGGGTGATTATGGGAATCTAAAACTAAAAATCTAAATCTAAATTACTCCACTATTAGAAATGCCGGATGTATTTAAAAATTCAATTAAAACTATTATTAATTAACTATTAACTGTAAACAATTCAGTTTTTACCCAAAAGCCTTTTTCAATTATGAATAGCATGAAAAGAGCTAATGTTAATTTTTTATTGTTGTGGCAAATAACAAATAAATAAATAAAATAAGTGTTACACTCTCACAATTATGCTCTCTAGGTAAAATTTATGCTCTCTAGGTAAAATTCTCTAGCTAAAAAGATTTGCAGATGTGTCTTTTGGACATTTATATGCTTTCGTTAACATCTATCTGCATGATAATTAGTGACATGCGGGATTATATGTTTTGTGGGCTACCCTTGTTTGCCCCTTTCCTACACCACTGAGCTTACTTAAATTCATTACATAAGTATTCATTTTTTGCAGAGGATTTACCTTCATGCTGGTACGGTTGCACTGATGTGTATCAGCAAACCAGAAATCTCCAGTGGCACACTGGTTTACATCAACATCCTGGACATCCACATCTACACGGATCATGCCTCTACCAACAGAACCAAAAAAAATAAATAAATAACCACTATACAAAGATAATTGTTAATTCTTCGAATAGATTAAGCTTTTACCTGCTAGTTTTAATGTAACTGAGAGTTTGATTTGGTTTATTAAAATGTTAGTCTATGAATTAATCATTTTTTAAAAGAATTTGACTCATGAAAGGAGTATTTGAGCATAGATCATTTTTAAATGCAAGACCTTGTCTAGTTATCCATTTATCATATCAAAACCAACAACAGGTAACTGTTCTTAGCAGTCTAATGGCGTTTTTCCTGCTGTATAGTTCTACATAAAACTTTTATTGGATCCCACAAAAAAAACTGACAAGCAAAAGCATGCTTAAGGGAACAAGACTTTCCTAAGAGTGTAATGTCTTGGAAGACTGTGAAGAACTTTGACTGACCTGAATTCAGGACTGAGGTCTGGCTTCAGCCCATAAAATGGCAAAGAAACTGTAAGTAGCCACGCAGGCTGGAAACGCCCGTCCTTACACTCCAAGAATGGGGCTTCGCCCCACTGCAGTCCACTGCTATTCGTTACAAAGGTGCCCCCGTGTGCCCACTTGGGAGTATCCAGGGTGCTGAGGTCATTGAGCAAGATCTGTTTGGACAGGGTAGAAGAGAACTGGCTGTTTGATTTCAGTAAGTTGAACCAGCTCTGATTAAGGCCATGGGGCAATAAGTGAGGTTTTTCCCAGGCTAAAGTGAGGTCCTGAAGGTAGATGTCCTTAGATGAACCCTTGGATGCCCAGAGAATCAACTGTGGTTGTGGAGCTGAAGGATCAGCATCAATGCTTAGCAGAGCATGTCTCACCAGTCTAGACCTTTCACCAACAACCATAGAACGGATCAGTGCGTGATACCAGTCTATGTCCTCCCGTACACTGGTCTCCCTCAGTTCACTTGCCTGAAAGATAAGGTTGAGAAAGTTCACAGCATTAGTCAGGGACACTATAGACTGGTCGAGGAGGTCCCTGATATCTTGTGGGATAGCACCATGCTGAGCAGACAACTGGAAAGATTTTCGACAGGTTGAGGACCTCAGGAGAGAGGCATTGCCACTATAGAGGTAATTTTCAGGCACAAACCAGTCTTCCTCTTCTACTTCTACTTGAGGATCTGTGCTCACATTGGGAGGCTGCATACTGCCAGCAAGTTCCTCTTCAACTGTAGAGCATATGTTGGAGGATGATAGAGTGGGTTCCTGGACAGAAGAAGTCCTGAAGTTAAAAGAAAGGAGGAGCAGGATCAGCAGTTTGTCTCTGAAGCTCATCTTCATATAGCTGCACATCTCTCTACTGCACTCGATTCAATGAAAATGAAAGAGCGTTGGAAATCCGCCCAGCCGGTGCTGATCTAGAGTTGCCCAACCATCTCTGGTCATTGACGTTCCGGGGCATACAGGTGGAAGAGCTGTACAAACAACCAGTAAGCTGTTGAGGAGGCTGGAGTGGGACACAAAGACAGAGGTAATATGGCAGGGAGGGGTGTAAAGTCCCCAATACTCATTTGATCTCCAGCTCCTCTGCAACGCATCTGCCTCTCGCTCACTCTATCTGTCAATTACATCTCTCCCCGGTAGGGGTGTGTGTGTGGGGGGGGGGGGGGGGGGGGGGGGTTGAGACAGATACATCTGTTAATATTAGACTTGCAGGATGTGTGTGAGTGGACAAGTGCATCGGACCGTAATCCTGATTATTGTGGCATGGAGCACAATCTCCCCATGTTCTGGATTACCCTGCCACTTTCCACATATTGAGTGGTCTTTTATGGTGGTCTGTGTGTTTGTACAGTATACTGTACGTGTTTGTTTTGTACCAATATCTGTCTTCAGTGAAACTTAACTAAAATGACTGAATAAGTTACTGAATCTAATGTGACTGAATTTTTCTGCAAGATCTTGTAGTAATGATGGGAGAGTCAGACTGCTGTGTAAAGCCTTCTCTAGCACATCCCAAAGATTCTCAATGTTTTTATGGTCTGGACTCTGTGATGGCCAAATCCATGTTTAAAAATAATGTCTCATACCCCACTCTTTCACTTTTAATTTTGTCCGGTGAATCCTGGCATCGTCATCTTGGAATATGGCCGTGCCTTCAGGGAAGATTTTTAAAAATCCATTGATGGAAAAACCTGGTTACTTAATATATTCAGGCAGTCAGCTGATCTCGTATTTTGGGCAGATATCGTTGCTTCTGTCCAACAGAAGGAACCCCAAATCATAACACTGCCACCCATTTGCTCGTACAGTAGACATTAGGCATGATGGATGCCTCATCTGCCTCTCCCTTACTCTGATGTACCCATCACACTGGACTCATGACTCATCAGCTCTGCAGTCCATTTTTTACGCTCCCCAGCAAATTTAATACATTTTTCAGATTAGCGTTAATAATGATTGGTTTTATTAGGTCTACACTGCTGTTTATTCCCAATCCCTTCATTCTCTCCACATTGTGCATGTGGAAATGCTCTTAATTTCAATATTAAATATAGGCAATGAGTTCTAATATTTTTTTCATAATTTGATTTCGCCAAATGTTTAAGTGATCCATTTGAGTAGTTTCAGCAATCTCCTTAATTTTCTTTTTTTTTTTTCTTTTCCTGATGCAGGCCAATAATTTGATATTTAACTTTGTCATGACCACAGGATATTGTCTTTGATTAGAAGAAATGAGAAGCAGCTCGCTATATCAATTAGAGTTAAATAGCATGTTTCCAACTAAAACAGTTTAATAACTGCAGTAATATCCAGTGGAAGGCTCTTACTGTACATATTTGCTTAGTTAAATCCAGGTGGTGGTATGTATAAATGCTCTTTGATTGGCTTCTCCTCCAGAGAAAACTGTTGGATTACAGCAACATCATCTGGTGCTCCAGGATATTGCAGGAGGCATATGACCTAAACTGAGATGTGAAGCTGTCAATGCTGACTAGCATAGAACAACATTTATGAAATATTATTCATTTATTTATTTATTTATTTAATATTAATTAATTTAATTAATACATTTAATTAATTTAAATGTAACAAAACAAAACATCATCACAGCTTCTTCTGAGATATTCTGTAAATGTGTGGCACAGAGATTCAGACCAATATGTCAATATCTACCATTTACAGAACATGTGCATGGAGTTTGCACGTTCTCCCTGTGCTTGGTGGGTTTCCTACGGGTTCTCCGGTTTCATCCCGCAGTCCAAAAACATGCAGATTAGACTAATTGGCATTTCTAAATTGCTTGTAGATGGTCCTGGATGGAGATTGAAAATGAAATGGCAACCCACTCCAGTATCCTTGCCAAGAAAACCTCATGAACAGCATCTAAGAATGCCTGGTGTGCTATGGTCCATGAGGTCATGAAGAGTCGGACTTGACTGAATGACTAAACAAAACTAAATAAATGGACACATGGTTTACTCTTTTATCAAGACTGACTGAAAACCATATTAATGACACAAAATATCTAAGCATATGGGCTGTGTCTTTTCAAAAAGTTTATCTATTTGTAGCTGCCAGAACAATGGCAAAGCAGATGCAAGTGCAGCACTTCTTTACTGAGACATGGTGAAGACAATCATAGATAATATACAGTATATAAAACAAAGAACAGGATATTGGAACAGTGGCAGAAACTGACAGACTATAATCACAACCCTGGATGTTGTAAGAATACCAGTAAGCACACCAAAAGCTGAACAAACATGCACTGAAAACAGGAACTTAAAAATTTTGCTTAAACAGGAAATAATAATCATTACAAGAATACATAAATATGTGATTAGCTGTGTCTGATGGATAATATAGTCCAGCGATTCTCCGGTGCTAAGATGACAGACCCCTTCACCTGTACTGCATTGCTCCCTATGAGTTGAACACACGGACTTGGACCATCATGGAAAAATGGAACGACAGTTAACAAAGCACGAGAAAGGAGCAAAGTTCTCTGTACTGCCAAAGGGACTGCGACACACACCATGAAGTTGGGAGGTAGAGTGACGTCCTCCGCTGAGCAGGGAGGCAAAGCAATGTCTGAGGCAGAGAAGGGAGATGTCCATGACAGTACTGGGACCTGAACTGGTGTTCGCTTCGGGCAGTGTAGATGTCTTAGCCAGGTTCAGGGGTCAAGGCAAGTTGAATACAGGAAGCCTTGACTGAGCTTTTGAATCCCCTGAATTTGGCTGCGCTGCAGAGGTTACCCCATTGACCTCTGGCATGAACTGTGCTGGCATGCTGCTGTCTTTGTTCAGCCAACAGACTCGCTGTAGCCCCCAACTCCCGACAACCAGTCAAGCCACCCCTTGTTCTCAGCCAGTCGAGCTTGCTCTTGCTGGGCCCAAAAGAACTGAAAGAAGTCTGCTGTATTTTTTTTTGGTCAGGCTGTCTGTCAGGAAGATGAAGTGGAGCAGATAAAAGAAACAAAACTCTGTACATGAACATGGATAAAAAAAACTTGAACTTGTGCTAGGAAGATGGACCATTTACTTTTAGAAGTAAAAATGACTACTTCTAAAATGTGTTGACAATAACAGATAATAACCAAAGACAAACTGGAAAAACATAACTTAAATAATGTTGTTTAATAAGTCATTAGGTCACACAGGTGAATGTGATCATGAACATTTGACTTGCATTTGAACATGTGACTTGCAAGGGCTGATCGGTACTGTTGTCCAGTGCTGCTTCAGCGCTACCATGACTGTAGCATACTTACTCCTAAGATCTTCATTTTTTTCATTCATCTTCTATACCACATATCCTGTACTGGAGCGTAACTCAGGAGACTTTGGGCACAAGGTGGGGACTGAGAACTGTAGTAGGACCTAGGACGAAACCCACAAACCGCATGGAGAACATGCAAACTCCACAGACCCAAACACAGACCCAAGGTGGGAATCGATCCTTCTACCCTGGAGGGGCGAGACAACAGTGCTAACCACTACACCAACATGCTGTCTGTCCCTAAAATCAGTAAATGAAATTTGAAAAACAAGACATTAAGTTGTCTTTACCAAATTTAGCATCATAATAATTCTAATATTGTAGTAACAAGTTTCTTATAAAGTTCAATAAAAATGATTTATTGAATAGCACAGTAAAAAAACAACAACAAAAATGATCATTTAGGCCTGTCCTTTCTCGTTACAAAGAATAATATTCACATCAGTCTCTAACATGATATCAACACAGTACACTAAGGTGAAATATGTAAACAATGTAGTAAGTTCATTTACTCACTCATAGTCTATATGCCTTTATCCTGGGTATACGAGGTGGGGTACCACCCCTGGGCGAGGTGCCAATCCATAGCAGGGTAAACCTAAATTATTCCCTTATTAAGGGAATTAAGGTTTTTTTTTTTTTTATGAAACACAATTCAATGCAAATAAAATCTTTCAGTGCATTATGTAACCACAGCTAAGTGGTGTTTTATGCATCCAACCATGGGTCCAGTATATCCGTTATCTCTCCACTTATTGTATTTCCACTTATTCTCCTATGAAACCTGAACCACGGTTGGTAATTTGACACATCTTAATAGCATCATAAACAAATGCAAATGATTTGAACTAATTTGACATTAAAAAAAAAAAAAAACCTAAGTTATAGGGCCAACTTCCTGATTGATGTTTGCCACATGAGTCACGTGAGTTAAGCCATGCTTCAATTTCAATTTTTCAAGCAAGTCTGGCAATTGAAAAAAATATATATGACACTCTCCATACAAATAACAACAACACGACATATTGCCATTAAGATGTTGAATAAAAACACCATTAAAACGTGAAAGCGCGCTCAGGCTCGATCCCCAATCGCTCAGTGGCGCATATATATTTAGTGCACTAGGATGTGGAAGGCACTACTTCACAGGGTATAAAATAAGTGCACGTATATAGGAAGCGTAGGGCAATTTGGGAGTGAGCCATAAACCCGGAGCCGAGTGGATGCGCGGCGGCGCTGAACGTGCGGAAGTGGGTGAGTGCGCGCGCGCGGGTGGGGCCGAACAGACGCTAACGTGACCAGGACGCGCACGCATTCCGTTAAATGAAGCGTTTTATATATTTATATATATACATATATATGACCCTGCATGCAGCCGTTATTCAGAGTGGACTCATGAGCGTGTTTTTTTTTTCTCTCAGTCTCACAGGGACGTTAAAGATACAGCGGAAATAATCTAGCTTGTTTTTTTTTGTTGTTTTTTTAAATTATTATTATTATTATTTCTTCCAAGGCTGAGCGTCTCAAACAAGCAAGCGGAATTGGCTTCCATTATCACTCCAGGCGGCGATAACACCGATCTGGACACACTGGGGCGATGTGAAACGCCGATATCGCTCGTTCCTTCCGCGCACCAAGGAATAAGATGAGCACCGGGCAGGATATGTCTCCCGATTTTGTCTTGATGCGCCTGGTGTCTGCGGCCGAGGAGGACCGCCTGGACGCTGAGAACGGCAATCTGTCGGCGGGCACCGGAGGAGCGGTGCCTGGTTACGCGCAGGACGCCTTGAGTCACGGAAACGTTAAGGGTAAGCTGGACTGCGCGCAGAATCCGCTCTCAGCGGGAAACAAAGCTCCGCAGTGTGCCGGAAGCGAGGCACCTGACGCGGGTGTGATGGCGAGCAGAGACGCGCTGGCTCTTCCTCCTCCTCCGCTACACTCCGCTCAGGCCCGCGCTTACGATCTCAGCCACAGACGCGGCATCGGGCCTCAGCTCTTAGTGTTCCGAAACGTTTCAAGAGACCCCGATGGATTGTCCGAAAACAATGCGGACGCTTCGATGGCTTTCGAGGAGCATACCTCCGGGTCGAGTGGCAGCGCAAATAACAACAATGCACCGAGCGCTGGTGATGCTCAGCAGCATCAATACCATCCTCCATGGGCGCTGCATCCTGAGCTGAAGCTGAGCACAGCGCACACGGACAGAGCCGAGCTGTGCCACCGGCATCGCATCATCTCGGAGAAACGCGACTGGCCGCAGATTGTTGACAAATCAAACCCGACCTCGGTGTTAGACCCTGCGTGGAGCGTGAGAGCGCAGGGAGAGCTTCGGCTCCCGGACAGGCCTGCTCTGGAGCTCGCGAGGCAGTTCGGGGAGCTGGGAGTCGCCCCGGTGCCCGAGTTTTTGCTCAAGGACGGCGATGTGCAGCACTGCTCGTGCTCCACGACGCCCGGAATCCGACAAGGCGAAGATCCATCCGAGACCAGCGATGCTCTGCTCGTGCTCGAGGGCCTCGGCTCGGAGGAGGTCAACAATTCCGAGTCCCAAGACGGTGCCCAGGTGAAAACCCAGCTCGCGCTCAAGTGTTTCCCGTCGGTTCTCTCGGGCCAGGCGGTCGGGGTCACCGGTGGTCTCTGCTTACCAGCATGTCGCGACTCACAGCTTTGCTGTTTGCTGCGAGGCTCCCTGTCCATTAAAGCTCAATCCAACACGAATGACAGAGACTCCACACAATTCCCATCATCGTCATCACCTTCATCATCAGTAGAGCCCGTGCGTCCTGCCAGCGCGAGCTCCAGCCTCGGTTCGAACCCGAGCATGCAAAGCGCCGGTGCGTCCCGGGTGCCGTGTTCCGAGAAAGCGCTGAAAGTGCCAGCAAAGTCGAGAAAAGGCTCTCTCAAAATTCGTCTGAGCAAACTTTTTAGAACTAAAAGCTGTAGTGGCTCTAACAGTCTCCTGGATAAGAGACCGTCGGTGACGTTTTCCATCTCTTCAGCCGGAAGTCTGGTGGACATGTCAGGCGTGAGCACCGTGGAGCATGACACGGCCAGGTACAGGACTACTCAGTGTAAACTTTTGTGTATTTTTTTTTTTTATTTGGTCATAAACATTGCTCACACTCAGTGTTCACTTTTTCCTTCCAGTACAACATCATGCAAGTGCTTGATTAATTACTTTTGTCTAACTCTATTTTAAACAACAATGTGAAGATGAAATGACATAAGAGCAGTGGGAAGGTGTTGGATTGGAACGGTTATCTTCAGTTATTCAGTCCCTCTGAAGAACCTTTAAACAATCTGTATAGAAAGATACAATACAAAAGTTTGAAGCGCCATTTAATAAGCTAAGAACCCATAACGAACTGGTAATTTGATGATGGAGGTGAGGAATGCTTAGAGATGTTTAACTGGGTTGAGATTGGGCAAGAGAGTGTTCCTATTAGGACATAAATATTTCTTCATTAACAGGATGAGAGTGATCGGTTAAAATAACTTTGCATTAATTTGCATTTTTTATTTAAGTGGACAAATGGGGCTCAAACCATAGCAGTGTAACAGAGCCACCTGGTTGTCTTTTAAAATCGCCTGTATTTATGTTCCTATGTATATTTCTTAACTGATACACAGTATGTTTATCATGCAATAACTCTTCACGTCATGTCTTTCACTAGCCAACCAGGATTATCAAGGGCCCAAAGTGCCTTCTCTGGTGCTGCTTTCACTCCTGTCTTCACAGGTAAGAAGCCAAGGACAGAAGGAAACATCAATGAAAAGCTTAAATCTGTCTCTCTCAATGTAGGAAAATAAAAATAAATATAAATAATATTATATACTAACACTCCTGACCAGGATTAAGAAGTTACTAAAAAATAAACGAATAGGCTTATGCGTTAATGAAGGCGATTAAGAAAGGTTCCTTAACCTGTGTCGTGTCCTGTTTGCAGGGGAAACAGTGTCGCTGGTGGATGTGGATATCTCACAACGAGGAAGAAACTCTCCTCATCCCCCAACCCCTCCTCCACCTCCACGCAGAAGTCTCAGCCTGCTAGGTACTCATACAGACAACAATTCATGTGATCTCATTCCTTTTCTGGCCTACATTTGTTTCTTTCTCCCTCTCCCTTCCCTCTCTCTCTCTCTCTCTCTCTCTCTCTCTCTCCATCCCTTAGCTTATCTTACAGTATATCTTTTATACTGTCTGCCATTTTTGTTGACATTCTCCATGTGTTTGTCTCACATCCATCTCTCCAGGAATCTCTTTTTTCTTCTGTCTTGTGTCCCTTAGACTCTTGTTATCTCAGATTCCTAACTCTTACGTCAGTCAGCCTGAAACCCGCTCTGTGCAAGTAGAATTTTTTTTTTCCAGCTGGATAAACTTTTTGACATCAGTTCTAGGGCAGACAAAAGATAAAACAAGTGGCAAGTTTCAAAACCGTTTTTGTAGGTTAGTACAATTTGGAATATGTTGAGTATGATGAAAAGGACAGGATCTTGTTCCTGATGTAATCTTTCAATCGATTACACTTCATATTCACACGGTCTTTTCTGTTTTCATATTTAAAATATTTTTTCCATCTAGTTTTAGGATGGGCCTCTGAAACATACTTTTTGCACACCTTTTCATCATTTCCATTCATGAGTTTGAATGCACACACAAGCATATGCTTTCTGACATTTGCAGATAGATTCTTGTTCTCTGCTCCAAATTGCATCACATGGCAGAAGTCTATAATCTGGGGCCTGTCAGTAATACTTTGCATGCTGTGAGGGAATGATAGACTGCGGATGACTCCTTGTGTCACCTAATTGGAGGGATTCTGTGGTTTACAAAGTGTGAACAAACATGGTACAGTGATATAATTGGCTTTGCACATGTTGATCATTTTCTAAACGTCGTTTAGAAAACGGAGAAACAGCGTCTAAGTTGTCATGCAACCCAATAATTCTATGATAATACAACTAAACATTTTAGTTTACACAATTATGATTTTGAAGAAAAAAAAAATCCATATACAGTATACACCTAGACCAGGGAAAGAGTAGACAGATTGAGGCTATTAAAATGAAATTGCTGTCTGCTTGAACGAAATGGGTTAATGTCCTTTTAATATTTAATTAAATGAAAGTTCATGTTATAGATTTGAACCAATTTAAAATAAATATGAGGTTGTAGTGGCTTCAAGAGGCAGATAGTAAATATTACTGCTAAAGAAGGAATTAAATAAACAGTACAGTAAAGATAGAGGTAAAACTTTGACAGCATCTTTTTGTGTGTGTGTGTGTGTGTGTGTGTGAGTGTGCGTGTGTGTGCGTCTTATTGCCAGATATTTCCAAATGTGAGTGAAAGCAGTACACCAACCTGTAAGACAGGCAAATACGTATTAAATCCTAAGTAAATTCTTTGTGGTCCAAAATATGCATTGTCCATATAAATATGGCTCGACTACATAGTGTCCAGCTTTGGATACATACTGCATAAATTTAGCATTCAGAATCTGCAGTCGGAATGAATTAATTCAGCTCTTTGCATGGAAGCAGTCACTGTTATACACGGCTCTGTCTGCGCAAAAAAAAACAAAAAAAAATTTAAACCCTTACTCAATCATAACTACTTCTACATTTATATTTACTCGTTATTCACAGTGGCTGATTAAACAGATTCAACAGATATGGCTGCTTAGCAGTGACATGCAGGAATTGAAACTTACGATTCCATCTCGCTAGTTCAGAGCCTTAAACTCTGAATCGCTGCCAAATGAGTGAGGATGCTTGGTTAAGTTTCCTTTGGCTGCTGCAATACATCACATTCTTCATCTTAAAGCACAGGCAGCAAATTCAGACTCTTTTTACGTCACAGCAGCATTTTTCTTGAGCCACTGAAGGGCCATAATCTAAGGCTATTAAATTATTAACACCATCATTATCGGTTCTGTTGATTAATACAGTTAAACTAGACTCTGAAACTGGATAAGCACGAGAAGGAGACACAGGGTTAATGGAATCTAACTGGATGCATTATTAGGTTCATTAACTTCATTGAAAATACCTTTCTTTTACATTCCTTTCTACTTTTATACAAGAGTTTTGATTACAACATATTAGCAACAACAGATTGAGTGAAAAATGGAACTTTGCAAAAGTTTCTTAGCAGCTGATACTATTTGAATCCAAATTTCAAAGTTTGGTTCTTGGTGCTCGGAACAAGGCATTTTACAGCGTACATAGCACAATTGTTTTTGATTTAACGTTATTTGGGATTCAACCACTGGACCATTTTTTCTTTAGCTGAGACTGTTCTAAAGAATAATAAGTGGAGACATAAAGAGGAACTTACTAGATTTACAGGCCTGCCCACCGCCTCCATGATTTATTTTCCCCATCTTTTGACTACATGGTACTGACAAGAAAACTACTTTCACCTCTGAGTGTAATAAATGTTAAAAAGCTTAATGCTACACTCGATCTCTACATGTCCTTGTGTTTGTGTTCTGCCACCATTTTTATTTTCAACGTGACTGAATCACTCTAAAGACTATGATCCAAGGTATTTCTGAACCTTTTTAGACACAGCTCTGTCGTACGTCAACTGCAGGTATTGATTTTAACCAGTGATTCAGCACGCCATTATGGGCTTACAGGAAGTGGGTGCGGGTCACTCTGCTGCCTGTCTGGTGTGAATTGTAGACAGTGTAAAAAAGCATTAAGTAGAAGTTTACTACTCTGTTTGATCCACTGGTCTTGACTTTGACACCTGTGTTTTGAATTCCTCCTCCTGGTTTCTGAATACTTGCTACTCTGTTTCAGACGATATAGGCGGGCCACAACCAGGGCCTTTCCTAGTGAATGTCATGGGGGCATCCCTGCAGTCTCTTCCCCTGCCTCTTCCTCCTCCTCCCTCCCTCCATGCCACCATCCAGCATAGCCTCAGCCTCAATGGTAAGGGTGTGATGGTGGCAGTGTGTATGTGTGTGTGCGTGTGCGTGTGTGCGTGTGTGTGTGCGTGTGTGCGTGTGCGTGTGTGTGTGTGTGTGTGTGAGTGTGCACGCCAATGTCTGCTGGGATATGTTGGGGCTTCAATGAGAGTTTTTTGGTGCTCCAACCCTCCCTTCCTCTCTTCTTCCCCTACTGTCTAACCTTATGTCCCTTCCTGTGACTAGATTGCAAAATATCAATGCTACACTGGCTTCCTATTGCATGGATTGCCTTTATTTGTCTGACTGCTTGACTATTACAGTACATACTTTTGTCTTTCATAGTGTTGGTAAGTTACCGATAAAGGAATAAGGACATTTGTTTAATTTTTGTTTTAAATTTTGACATCTGTTAATTTTTTTTTCTGTTCAAGTTTTAGTAAAAAAAAAATTATACTATTTTAATAGCTTATTCTAAAAGTTGCATAATGTAAATTTTTTGGGGCTGCGGGGAATTAAAAAGTTGGTAAAACATTTTGTTAAAAAAAAAAGTATAGCAAGCAATTAGCTGGAAAACATTATGTCATATGATTTAACATCCATCTCTATGGATTAATCTGATTTCAGCAAGTCATTATATATTCATGTAAGGTTAGTGGCAATAATCTGTAATTAAGTCCAACTAAAAAAAGGCTGCTAATCCAAGCTATAGATTTATTTTTTATATTAATATTTTAGACTTCAATTAGGCGGCATTGTAAAAAACATTAAGTTAGAAGTCTGCTACTCTGTTTGATCCACGGGTGTGTCAGTGGTGTAGTGGTTAGCACTGTTGCCTTGCCCCTCCAGGGTGCGGGTTCGATTACCATCTGTGTGCATGCAGTTTGCATGTTTTCCCCGTGCTTGGTGGGTTTCCTCTCGCAGTCCAAAGACTTGCTCGGGACTTGATTAGCCTACTTGGCGTTCCCAAATTGCCCGTTGTGTGTGTGTATGTGAAGAAGTGAGTGAGACTTCAATTGTGATTCGAATCAGGTCGTCTTATTGTTGTTGTTTATTTATTTCTTGATGAATTAATACATTTATTGATTTTACAAAAACAAAAATGATGACCTGCGGCTTTTATATGGTTACTTATTAGAAATGCCTGATGGCTATGGCTGAGAAATGATAGAAATTGCAAACGTAGGCTCTCTCGTCATAGGGCGACAATACTGGAGCTGGCGTTTGCTTAAAAAACTAACACATATTTTTGTCAGATTACACTTTTTTTACTTACAAATGTGTTGTTCTCATTATATTTGAATGATGGTTCAAGTTGGCAAGGCAACAGAATGACCCCATCCTCAAGCTCTTGATGCCATCAGTCATTGGTTCCAAACTGGTGGCATGTTTGTTGCTGGTGAAGAGCTGAGTTTGCCGTTTGCAGTGTGCCAGCACTGTGTGTGTGGAATATAAGAACCTGTATAATGGCTCTGTTGGAACTTATTACATCTGCACCAAATCATACGGAAATACAAGGGATGTACCGAAAGTAATGCAAAAGTAGGCATACCATTTTTATATTAACTGATATAGCATATGTTGGTTGAGCAACTCGTTCTATTGTTCTAACTTGTTCTATACAAAGGTACTATTCAACACAATTTGCATCATAAGCGATGCATTTGCGCCACCCTTAAACCCAACTCTTGAATCATCTTCGAAAACTCCCTTTGTCACGGTTGATGGTCTTCCACTGCGCTAACGGATGTTTACAGAAAAGACATCACTGCCAAGAGCAAAGTTTAAATAAGAGGAACCCAGCATTTAAGGTGCTCAATGCATGATGGGGAGACCATCATCTGTGACAAAGGGGATTTTTTACAGAGCATTCGAGAATTAGGCTCAATGATGGTGCAAACGCATTGCTTGCGATGGAGACTATGTTAACTATGCCCCCATTTCAGTACAGCCCACATACAATGGTCTGCTTGCAGTCTGGAGAAAAGCCTCTATCCTAGCAACAGCACAATCAGAATGTAATATCTCACAGTTATGATAAATGATGGTTGATTAGTATAAAGCATTTAAAAAGACTTGGAGAGAGAGAGAGAGAGAGAGAGAGAGAGAGAGAGCACACTCCTACAGATCAGTTAGACAATGTAAACCTACTCATAAGCACAGGACCACCAGAGAGTTCTCTGCGTTCTCTGTCTACCTTGGAAACAGAGAAGCCCGCCCACATGCGCATCGTATCCGGCAACCACAGAACTAGAGGAAATGCATACATGATGTTAAGAGGCAGCAGAGTTTGTGATCTGGCATTGACCTTTATTTATAAGAATAGGCAAAGGTTTTGCAGCAGCATACAGAAGTGGTCAGTTTGTAGTTAGAAAAAAAGAGATATATAGTATATTTGACTATACTACATTAAATATACTTTAACATACAATATGAGAGAACATTTTCATTTAGCCCACAAGTAGGTTAACTCCAGGCTTGCTTGTTCAGTCAGTGGTTTGGTTATTCAGAAACTCTAGAAATATAACTTTATATTTAAAGTTTATACATATATTATTATTATATATTACTATATATTACTATATACATACATATATTACACCACAACATGACAGTTGACCTACTTAGTATAGAGATAAATGCATGTTTGTGCCCTGAATTCATCTTTTAAGCACAAAGACATTTATCTAGAAAGGAAACTGTCAGTGTTGCGTCAGATAGCTAGTTTATAAAAAAAAAAAAAAAAGCACAAATGTGCATTTGCAGTTGCTAACTTGAGAGAGAACAATGTGTGATAACTTTAGTTAGAAGCACCATCCTTCTAAATTATAATAATGTGTTTCAGGTCTCAACCTAATTTCAGTTAACACAAATCTTTTTTTTTTTCCCTGGACACTGTTGGGTAGAGCTAAAGCGGTTTATCCTACTAATAAAAATTGTCCTGGGTTGATGCCTGTAGGGCACTAAGAGGCAGGATTTGGTTTGATCAACACATCAAATCCTTCTCCTGTTGGGCAATGATGAGTAAAACACTGATAGAGCAAACAGATAATCTGCTAGTGATCTGCCCATGCCTACACAGTATCATCTGTTATGTTCGATACGTAACACATAATGACAATTTCCTACAGTCTTCTATGCACTATACTGTGCATCATTTTCCTTATTGCTTTTGGTAATAGTTTTAGTAGTTTTAATAGTTGCTTTTTTTCCGTTAAAACTGTGTTTCCGCTGTGTTTATGCTTTTTGTTGTGAACTAAAAGTGAGTCCGTTAATATACGCTCATGCCAGTCTCAGAGAGATTTCTTTTTTTCCTGTTAAAACTGTGTTTCTGTTGTGTGTGTGTGTGTGTGTGTGTGTGTGTTGTTGTGAATCTTAAAAAGCGAGGTGGGGAGAGGGAGGAGGAGTGTTACTGTGTAAAACGAGGCGAGGGAAGGGGCTAATTTCACACACATACACACACACACACACACACACACACACACACACACACACACACACACACTCACTGCTGCGCACCAACGGAAACACTTATCTGTCAGGATTTATTTGTACTTTTTTTTAAAGGTAAAGTGCAGATTATTTTGTTTTATTTTCATTTTATAGATTGTATTAATTATTTTTATGTATTTATTTTTTGGGGCTGTGGAACGAATAATTTGAGTTTTCATGATTTCTTATGGGAAATGATGATTTGGTTTACGAGTGTTTTGGAATATGAGCCCACTTCCGGAACGAAATATGCTCGTAATCCAAGGTTCCACTGTATCTCAAATAATCATGAATCTCATATTTTTGTGCTAGATGCTTTCTTCCGAGCGCTCCCTCATTCTTCGCCATCACCAATTGAGACTCCACCTCCAATGAGAGTAGCTCCATCTTCAAATGTTTGTCCTTTGAGGGGAGTTGATTCCAGCAACTTCACAGCGAGCCTGAGAGAACTGGAGAGGGTGAGATCGTAAAAAAAAAAAAAAAACGTAAAAAAAACCTTTTAAAACGTTGCTCTGTAACTGCAACTGTAATATTTAAATATGTGTGTCTCTGTTTAATCACAGTGTGGCTGGTACTGGGGCCCGATGAACTGGGAAGACGCAGAACTGAAACTGAAAGGGAAGCCGGATGGTTCTTTTCTGGTGCGAGACAGTTCAGACCCCCGATACATCCTTAGCCTCAGTTTCCGCTCACAAGGAGTTACACACCACACACGCATGGAACATTACAGAGGTAACCAGTGCACACAAGCGCTATACACCTCATTTGTAAAAAGCAGAATGAAATGCAGAATTATTTGTTTCCTTGTTCAGGGACCTTCAGCTTATGGTGCCATCCGAAGTTTGAGGACCGCTGCCATTCTGTGGTGGAGTTCATCGAGCGTGCCATCATGCATTCTAAGAATGGAAAATTCCTTTACTTTCTGCGGTCACGTGTACCTGGTAACTTAACCTTAGTGTCCTGTTGTTGGTATTTTTAAATAAGCCTTACTTAGGCTTAAAAAATCTTGGCTATGGCTGAGTGTGCAGGTGAAAGCTGATTACAAAGATTGCTTGGTCTCATAGGACTCCCACCGACCCCAGTGCAACTGCTGTATCCAGTATCCCGCTTCTGTAACGTCAAATCCCTGCAGCACCTTTGCCGCTTCTGTATCCGGCAGCTTGTCCGCATAGACCACATTCAGGAGCTCCCTCTCCCAAAGTACTGCTCTGTTTCATTTATAGTTTCACACTGTTCTGAATGACTAGTGCTGCATACACTGTACTGAAAACTTCCTTTCTCCCCCAGACCCCTCATTTCCTATCTGAAAAAGTTCTACTATTATGACCCAGAGGAAGAGATGTACCTGTCAATCAAAGGCATGCGACAGATAGCAGGTGTGGAGCAAGAGCCAGAGTCTGAGACATAACCAGAGAGCCACATTTGCTGTAAGAATGAAATTAAAATCATAATAATAATAATGGAAATTGGTTGTTATTTCCCAATTGTAAATGAGTAAGAATGGTAATTAAGTGTTTTTTTTTTTCCTCCAGGTTTTCTGTGTATGGATAAAAGATGGGATAGTGCATAGATGCTCCTGTTGCACAGATCTGTCCCAAATTCCCCATCAGTCTTCCAGCAGAAGCCAAATGGACGTCATCAGAATGGCTGCTTGTTGTGTTAAGTCAAGATGGGGTAGCGAAATGCTGGATTACTGTCCATATGAACCTGTCCAGCGATGATCTGCCAGGCTTTAGACTTCTGGACAGGCACAGAACTATGAAATGAAATGGGTAGAACTTTTAAATGTGATCTGGAGTTCTGACATTACCTCCATCTGTAGCTCATGAAAACACTGGACTTTTTACACTGGACACATTTGTGAATCGCTTTCCTTTGTTTTTGTTCTTTTTCCTCTTTGTTATCTTGCGGCCCTCGTTATTTGCCCTTTACCTCAGTTGTACCCTCCTCAGCCTGACTGCAGGCCATCTTTACAGTAAAACACAGTGAAATTGAAAAGAGGATTTGGATTTTTTTTCTTCTCGAGCTTAAATAGTTATACTGTTATGTCACAAATTGAACATACTGTAGAAGGAATAAGCGAATTATTTGTTCATTTTTACCAACTTCCCTAACCCTGGAACTCTGGGCGCAATGCAGAAACCTTCCGTGAATGTGACACACTCTCAAATAAACACTTATTGTAGCATAGCCAATCCACCTCTTTTAGGTGGTGGAACACCACACTACAGAACATCACACAACAGGGCTTGTGTTCTATCACCCTCCTTGAATCGTCTTCTCTTTTTATATTCACTACCACATAATTGACGTTTTTTAGGCATGATGATGATGATGCCTTGTTTACTTAACCTCACATTGGTATCACTTACCCAGACAACCATTGGCTCGTGAGAGTCTGGGAGGGAGATGGTGTGATTAACACATTCCTAAAAGAAATCATTGTGCTTACAGAATTACTAGTATTGGTTACTCCTCGACTTTATTATTTTATTTTATTTGTCCGCACTTGAAAAGCTGCTACTCTGAAAGACATAAGCAGTGGTCTTAGATGAACAATTGTTGCCGAACATCAATTTTGAAAGGGTTATAAAACCAATTGGAAACATTCTACAGTGAGAAAGATTATTCAGTTACCAATCTTCCCAGGATTTGGTGAAAGCCAAACAGCATTTCAGCAAAAACACCTCATTCCCACAGTCAAGAAGGATGGTGGTGAGGTGATGATTTGGACTCGTTTTGCTGCCACAGGACTTGGGCATGTTGCAGTCATTCAGTTGACCATGACCTCCTCTGTATACCAGAGTATTCTAGAGACAACTGTGAGGCCAACAGCTAAAACTTGGTTTGAAATTGGGTCATTCAACAGAGCAATGATCAGAAGCGCACCAGTAAATCTATATTAGAATGGCTGAAAAAGAAAACAATTAAGGTTTCAGAATGGCCTAGTCAATGTCCAAATCTCAACTTAACTGAATTGCTGTGGGGCGACAAGAGAGCTGTGAAAAAACAAATGCCTGAAAATCTCAATGAACTGAAGCAATGTTGCATATCTTGTTTTTTCTTCTTCTTTTTGGATTCATTTTTGTTAAATAAATAATGGCACAGTGAAAAATGGTTAAAGCTAGTTATGTTGCTCATCTATGGTTGTTTTGTCTAATACTAAGACCCACTACAATAAGAGGATTTTTATTATGTTCCTATAAAAAAAAAGAGAGAGAGAGGGTCTTTGAACATGAAAAGCTGCCACTCTGAAAGACATAAGCAGTGGTCTTAGATGAACAATTGTTGCCGAACATCAACTTTGAAAGGGTTATAAAACCAATTGGAAAAATTCTACAGTGAGAATGAACTGAATTCTGGATGCTGAAGCACGGTGGTTTCGTTGTTCGCACTGGTCTCCTCATGCTTGGTGGGTTTCCTCCCACAGTCCAAAGACAGGCAGATTGCCCGTAGAATGTGAATGTGTGCCCCGTAATTGATTGGCACCCCATCCAGGAATAACCCCGCCTTGTGCCCTAAGTCTACTGTGATAGGCTCCAGTCCTCCTGCGAGCCTGTATACAGGATAAAATAAAATATAGATGACGAGTGAATGAATGGCATATGTGAGTGAGTGCTGCTATTGAGCAATGTACAAACTTCTGGCCATAAATGCAAATCTCATTTTGAACTAGCATTGCTGACCTGTCATCTGGAGATCTGGATGATAGTATTATAATGGTTGTTTATCAAAAGGTAACAGAGGAATACTAATCATAATGCAATGATTTCTCATATTCAGATGTACAGTGACAGAAGTTTGAGGTGGGTGTTACAGTAAATATGCATGGAATTTATTCTATGTAGACCATTTTGTTCACAAACAAAACTGTATCTCTATGTTGGTAAAAGTATTACGGTGCTTAAATCACTTGTAGCATCTTTAAGGCAGGATCAAAATGGATGTCAATTACTTTTGATTGAAATCTCCAAGCCAGTTCTAACTGGTCGAGCTGGACGTCAGTGAAATACCAAACCGTGTATAATTGGCTTAGTCTCTCTCGCTTTGCTTGTCTCAGTGCCCACCTCTTTTTCTTCAACCGCGACATGCTATTGGTCAAGACTCGGCACATTGACCGCTTCTGTAGTGCTCGGACACGCTATTGGTCAAATTGAATCTCAATCACGAAGATAGTTGCCGATGATAGGATAGAACCGCGATCAATCATTCCTGCACACACAGTCGGATTGGTCGAAGGACGCGGGCGGTATCTAGACTTGGGCTTTGCTCTTGAAGGTTTAACGGAGAGCGAATGTCGTCATGAGCGGTGGGTAGGAATTATAACATTAGTGTTTGTTAGTATCTAGTCTAAAATACGTACCCTTCTCTTATGGACCACAGCGGTGCATTTTGCAGACTAGCAAAAAATATGTATAATAATTATTATGTATTACACTGCAACATACTGCACACTTCCGGAATCAGGGTATCAAAGAGTTTATCTGGATGCTAGTTAGCATCCTAGCTAGCGAAGCGCAGTTAGGCTTTGCAGTTCTTCCGTTTCAGAGTTGAATTTCGTTCGGTTTTTTTAACGCATTTTATTTTAGAGTCTGTTAGCGCAAGGTGTTCAAGGTGGAAAGTATTGCAAAGAAGGTTGGGAGAGATCTAGTAAATTAAAGAAAAAAAATATACAGAGCTTGAAACTGGAGCTAGCTTCGTTAGCTTGTTTACTAGCTTAGTTGCTAACGCGGAGTCGCTCAGTTTGTCTGTTTTAGCTAGTTAGCCGTTAGCTGAGGTTTGCAGGGTGCGCTATGAAGTTGCTTTAGAAAATTGTGTATCTGATTTCGTCTCTCACTGCTATGAGCTGGTATAGCGGAATTGTGTGGGTTTTTTAAATGCTCTTATGTAGTTATTATGGCTAGAGACATTGAAGAGAGAAAGCGAGAGTGAGTTGGATATCAGAATCATGTCGTCAGTCATGTTTAATGAGTTGGGTAGGAAATACAACTGAGTATTGTTTAGGAGGATTGTGAATTAACGTTAATAACGTAAGTGATCTCCGTTCTTCACATCACACAACCTCTCAGCACGAGTTCAGGAGAAAGTGTTGTTTTTTCAAGATCTCTGCTTCTTCCTAAAAGTCTGCATGTAAATGAATGATTTTTTTTGTACATCCTGGGCTAATTTACATTCATTGCCCCTTTAGCTCTGTACATTTGTTTGAGAAAGTGACAGGTCTAGTCTGTTTATAGATACTTTACAGGCATGTATTCAGGCAGGTTTAAAGCCTGAATGTGAATATGCTTAGAAATAATTCTAGTGAGACTAAATCATCATAAAAGAGAGAAAGCAATGCCTTCAATGATTGTTCATGGTTTCCGGTTCTCAGGATGCTTGATTCACCTCACCATTCATTGTCCAGGTTTATTCCAGTCCTCCACAACTGTCCCTTGTGAACCATGAGCCAGCTGTTTCTTTAACACACAGAATGTGGTTTTGTTTGTTTACAATAGACTCAGGACAAAGCTGTGCAGATAATACCAACATAAAGCTCATTTAAAAAAAATCAACTTTAAATATGAACATTTTCTAAAATTTTATCCTTTTCTTTCTCTGTCCCAAGATCAAAAGGACAGTATGGCCGCCACAGTTGCTGTCAGTCCCAGTGAATATCTTCAGCCCTCAACCACCACCTCTCAAGTAAGCATTCAATTTTATTGCTCCAACAATGTGTGTCCCCATCAAGGCTGGCCCTGAGTAGGGTTTCTGTTTGTTTCCCGTTCTAAAAAGAGACTTTTCGTAATACTTCCTCAAAGCAAGAGTCTGGTAAATGGCAGCTAATTTAACGTTAAGATTGTGTGCCTGAATACACACAAACAATTTGAATGCATGTGGTATGCAGGGGATGGTGCACTTTATTTTGCTTTGTCAATGTTGTCACACACCTGTTTGTTAAAGGTCTTTCGTTTTCCATCCACGCTTATTAATCCAACTAGTAAAATCAGGAATATGTTCATCAGGTGGAAGGATTCAGTAGGAGTAGTGTAGTGCAGTGTAAAGCACATTAAGCAAAAAAAATGTTTTGCAGTCAATTGCAAGATAGAATTTCTTTTTCTGGTCTTTAAATGAAAGGAAAGAAATTGCTGCTGACTATCTAGATTGTTGAGCTGTGATAAGAAAGGATAATCCTGTCACCCAGCCTTTTTGTGTGATGCTTTTGAAATGCTCTGACTATTGACTGTAGCACTGTCATTCTAAACTCACTGGGTGGTCCGCAGCTGTTTTGGATAACTATCAGCAGGTGTAGGTTAAAAAACTGAACACGGGTCAGTGTGCTTTGTTTCCATCTGTTTTGTAGGATTCTCAGCCATCACCTTTGGCTCTCCTGGCTGCCACTTGCAGTAAGATCGGCCCACCAGCTGCCCAAGCTCCGGCCAGCGCATCTCCAGCCCAGCCAACTACGCGCCGCCTTCACCCCATCAAACCTGCTCCCATCGCTCCAGCGCCACCCAAAAACCTGGGCTTCCTGTCAGCCAAAGGAAATATCATCCAGCTCCCTGCAGGCTTAGGTTCTTCAGGAACCAGTCCCATCCTCTTAACGATCCAGCCTCCAACTCGCCCAACGAGTACAACTGCTGCCAACATTCAGTACCAAGTGGTGCCCCAGATCCAGGGAGCTCAGACCATTCAGATGGTACCCCAGGGTGGACAGATCCAGATTATCCCAGGGACTAACCAGGCTATCATCACCTCACCTGTTACAGTGCAGGCTGCTACTCCCACTCCTGCCCAGAAGACAATACCCATCAAGCCATCCACGCAGAAGCGGAGGCAAAACAGCACTAACGTTGCACCCAGCACTAACATTGTCCGTCTGCCTAGTGGACTTGCTCTGCCCCTCAATGTTGCTACGGGTGAGGTGGGTGCAACTCAGATTGTCACAGAGTCAGCAGCTCCATCGCCTCGGCCAGTAAAGGGAAAGAGGGGGCGGAAGAGACTGGCTGCTGTAGTTGCTCCTGGTCCTCCGCCAGCCTCACCTCCACCTATTGCTGAACAGGTGGAAACAGTGCTGATAGAAACAACAGCTGATAACATCATACAGGTAGGTTTTTCACACTTATGATCTTTGAATTTGTAAGATGTGGAGCTTTATGATTTTTAGCCCATTGCAGCATTTTTATTAATAAAAATCTTATAAAACCATCTTTCTGTAACTACACAAGTCTTTTAGTTAGGTGATATAAAATTTAATTTCAGCAAGAATGCTGGTAGACATGAATGACAGTTAGCCACTAGGATGCAACTTTAAATATGTGGATTTGTGAAATTAGTTTAAATATGTTATGTACTGTAAAAACTAGTTACTACTAACCATTTGTTTTTCCCCCTTCCTGTCAGGCAGGGAACAATCTCCTGATTGTGCAGAGTCCAGGAGGGAGCCAGCCTGTGGTACAGCAGGTGCAGTTGGTTCAGCAGAAATCAGATCAGCAGGTGGTGCAAATACCACCCCAGGCTCTAAAAGTGGTACAAGCTGCCTCGGCGACACTCCCCCCTGTACCCCAGCGAGTGCCATCCACCCCAAGTGTGCAGGTTGCTCCCTCAGAACCCACACAGGTACCTGAGCAGCTAAATTCTTTTTGCCTGGTCATAGTAAAGTCATAGGGCTTAGTCGATGCGAGTGATCTGTTTGAAATGAAAGTGATTATTATATAGTGTTATTTAACAATGGGGCGGGTTAGCTTTGGCATCACAAAGCAAGTGGCTAACAGCTGGTAAGTGTGATTTGTACTTGTAACTGACAGTGTTGAAATTTGCTTTATAACTGATTATAAGCGTTTGGTGTGTGTCTGCATTGTGATCAGTTATTATTATTATTATTATTATTATTTTTAAAGGTACTGATTAAAACAGCTTCAGGTGAATGGCAGGCATTACAGCTTCAGGAGACTATTGTAACCACTCCAACTACACCCACCACCACTCCCATCCCACCAGCTGGCGTAAGTAAGAAAGGCCAGTCGGGGGCACGGAAAGAGAGGACCCTTGCCAAGATCGCTCCTGCTGGTGGAGGTCTGATAACGCTTAATGCGGCACAGCTCACTTCAGCAGCTCAAGCCGTGCAGACCATCAATATCAACGGGGTTCAAGTCCAAGGAGTTCCTGTCACTATCACCAATTCAGGGGGTGAGTAGGAATCTTAGGGGTCCATAGATTTTTGTGGCTATTATATGCTCGTGTGAGGAGTCTTGGAGTGCCTTCGGTTAGGCAGACCCCTCCTTTTTTACTCTCTCTCTGGAAATCATGTTCTGTATGACTAGACCAGAAAAGCAAAGTAATGCCTTAAATAACTATCTGAATCTGGTAGTACAGTTTTTCAAATATGCATTGTACACCACAGATGCTTGTATCTAATGTGAGAAGATCCCTTAGAATAATCTTTACTATATGTTCAGAATAAGCATCACATTCCCCCTGTGTGTTTGTCTTATAGGACAGCAGCACCTGACGGTACAGACGGTACAGGGCGGTGGGCTTCAGCTGGGCAGCGTGCAGACGCAGGAGCAGCCATTGAAGGTGGAACAAACGCTTACGCTTGAGCTCCAGAGCCAACCAGGAGAGAAGAAAAGGCGCATGGCGTGTACCTGTCCCAACTGCAAAGACGCAGAGAAAAGGTAAAGCAGATCCTGATTACATTCATCCCTTAATTTTAAGTTTCCGATTAATTACTGGACACTGAATTTCAGCCGTCATGGCAGAAATCAAAGCAGGCAATGCACTTGTCATGATTCTCTAATTATCCTATTTAGATAAAACACTTGCTTTGTATTTTGTAGTTGTATCATGCATGCTTTGGCCCTTGGTTTTCAGCGACTGCAAATTAAATGTGTTGTCCGCAACGGAACTTACTCATTTAATTAACTTCTTCAATCTCAGTGAATTAATGTTTCTTCATCTGTGCCGCTGTAGGCCTGGCGAGGTTGGGAAGAGGAAGCATATCTGCCACATAGTGGGCTGTGGGAAGACCTTCCGGAAGACGTCGCTGCTGCGAGCGCACGTGCGGCTTCATACGGGAGAGCGGCCTTTCACCTGCAGCTGGGTTTTCTGTGGGAAGAGCTTCACACGTAGTGATGAACTGCAGAGACATGCCAGGACACATACAGGTACACTACATTCATACAGATACACTATGTACAAAATGCAATTTAACGAAGTTTAAAAAAAGCGAGCAGTTTAACAAACAGATGTCATTGAATTCAGGAGTTCCAATCACTTCCATGCTTACAGGTGTATAAAATCAAGCACTTGGGCATGCAGACCGCTTCTACAAACATTTCTAAAAGAATGGGCCGCTCTCAGGAGCTCAGTGAATTCCAGCGTGGTCCTGTGAATAGGATACCACCTGTGCAATAAGTCCCATGGTGAAATTTCCTTACTACTAAGTATTCCACAATCAACTTTTAGTGATGTTTTAACAAAGTGGAAGCGATTGGGAACACAGCAACTCGGGCATGAAAAATCACAAAGCGGGGTCAGCGAATGCTGAGACATATAGTGCACAGAGGTCTCTAACTTTCTGCAGAGTCAATAGCTACAGACCTCAAAACTTTATGTAGTCTTCAGATTTGTTCAAGAACAGTACGTAGAGAGCTTCATGGAATGGGTTACCATGTCCAAGCAGCTACATCCAATCCTTTCATCACCAAGTGCATTGGATGCAGTGGTATAAATCACGCAGGCCGCTGGAATCTAGAGTGGAGACATGTTCTCTGGAGTGACGAATCGCGCTACTCTGCTGCGACCCGATGGACGTGTCTGGGTTTGGCGGTTGCCAGGAGAACGGTACTTGTCTAACTTCATTGTGCCATGTGTAAAGTTTGGTGGAGATGATATGGGGTTGTTTTTCAGGAGTTGGACTCAGTCCCTTAGTTCCAGTGAAAGAAACTCTTAATGCTTCAACATACCGAGACATTTTGGACAATTTCATGCTCCCAACTTTGTGGGGACATTTTGGGGATAGCTCCTTCCTGTTTCAGCATGATTGCTCACCAGTGCACAAAGTAAGGTCCATAAAAACATGGATGCAAGTTTGGTATGGAACTTGACTGGCCTGCACAGAGTCCTGACCAAAACCCGATAGAACATCTTTGGGATGAATTAGAGCGGAGACTGTAAGCCAGGCCTGCTCATCCAACATCAGTGTCTGACCTCACAAATGCGCTTCTGGAAGAATGGTCAAAAAATATCCATGAACAGACTCCTAAACCTTGTGGAAAGCTTTCCCAGAAGAGTTGAAGCTGTTATAGCTGCAAAGGATGGACCAACATCATATTTAACCATATTAAAGTTGGATGTTACTCAAATTCATACGCATGTGATGGCAGGCGAGCAAATATTTTTGGAAATAGTGTATATTAATGAGCTATGATTTGAGCTCTAATTTAAGCTGATAATAACAACCAAGTGCAGTCTGAAAATTCGGTTTGCCAGCTTGTAACAGAAGGAGGTTAACATTACATGAAAGTGAGGAGGTTGTTTTCCATATTATTATTTTTTTTGTTGATACCATCAATAAAAATATTTACAATCTATGGTGGTGACATTTATAGAAAGATAACTTGTAAAGTAACAAATGTTATTGAGACATCAAGTTATGGTGTTAAAAGGAATAAAGGCTATCTTACAATTGAATTATTTTATTTTATTATTTATCACAGTATGCTTGTATAATATTTGAAACATGATGATAATTGAGATAACTGATAATTGAGTTTTAGCTCTGCTCGCAAACAAACTCTTGTCATACAAAATGGCCACGTGTCTGGAGGTGGAGTAAACCTGGTCTTGCCCTGTAATTCTTTAGAATGGTTGAAAAACCATTAAGAAAGTGGGAAAATTTGGACTTTTGCAAAGCTAAGATCATCTTAACTCAGGGAGGGAGTGTCCATTGTGGTGCTAGCTTTGTAGGTAAACAATGACCTTTGTGCTGTAATGGATGTGGGAAACTTTGCCCTGATTTTGTGTGTGTGTGTGGTGATTATAACCCAATTTGTGTTGGTTTTTATATAACCATTGGATGTATTTACACACGTGGACAAAATTGTTGGTACCCTTCGGTCAATGAAAGAAAAACTCACAATGGTCACAGAATAACTTTAATCTGACAAAAGTAATAATAAATAAGAATTCTATGAATGTTAACCAATGAAAGTCAGACATTGCTTTTCAACCATGCTTCAACTGAATTGAAAAAGAAATGAACTCATGGAACAGGCCTGGACAAAAATGATGGTTCCCCTAACTTAATAGTTTGTTCCACAACCTTTTGAGGCAATCACTGCAATCAAACGATTCCTGTAACTGTCAATGAGACTTCTGCACCTCTCTGCAGGAGTTTTGGCCCACTCCTCATGAGCAAGCTGCTCCAGTTGTTTCCGGTTTGAAGGGTGCCTTTTCCAGACAGCATGTTTCAGCTCCTTCCAAAGATGCTCAATAGGATTGAGGTCAGGGCTCATAGAAGGCCACTTTAGAATAGTCCAATGTTTTCCTCTTAGCCATTCTTGGGTGTTTTTAGCTGTGTGTTTTGGGTCATTGTCCTGTTGCAAGACCCATGACCTGCGACTGAGACCCAGCTTTCTGACACTGGCCAGCACATTTCTCTCTAGAATCCCTTGATAGTCTTGAGATTTCATTGTACCCTGCACAGATTCAAGACACCCTGTGCCAGATGCAGCAAAGCGGCCCCAGAACATAACAGAGCCTCCTCCATGTTTCACAGTAGGGACAGTGTTCTTTTCTTGATATGCTTCATTTTTCCGTCTGTGAACATTGATCTGATGTGCCTTGGCAAAAAGTTCCAATTTTGTCTCATCTGTCCATAGGACATTCTCCCAGAATCTTTGTGGCTTGTCAAAATGTAGTTTGGCATATTCCAGTCTGGCTTTTTTATGATTTCGGTCGTCTCCCATGTAGTCCACTTTGGCTCAAACAACGACGGATGGTGCGATCTGACCCTGATGTTCCTTGAGCATGAAGTTCACCTTGGATCTCTTTAGAAGTCTTTCTTGGCTCTTTTGTTACCATTCGGATTATCCGTCTCTTTGATGTGTCACCAATTTTCCTCCTGCGGCCACGTCCAGGGAGGTTGGCTACAGTCCCATGGATCTTAAATTTCTGAATAATATGTGCAACTGTAGTCACAGGAACATCTAGCTGCTTGGAAATGGTCTTATAGCCTTTACCTTTAACATGCTTGTCTATAATTTTCTTTCGAATCTCCTGAGACAACTCTTTCCTTCGCTTCCTCTGGTCCATGTTGAGTGTGGTACATACCATGTCACCAAACAACACAGTGACTACCTGGAGCCCTATATATAGGCCCACTGACTGATTACAAGATTGTAGACACCTGTGATGCTAATTAGTGACACACCTTGAATTAACATGTCCCCTTTGGTCACATTATTTTCAGGATTTTCTAGGGGTACCATCATTTTTGTCCAGGCCTGTTCCATGAGTTTATTTTTTAAAATAATACTGTTGAAGCATGGTTGAAAAGCAATGTCTGACTTTCATTGGTTAACATTCATAGAATTTTTTTAATTATTACTTTTGTCAGATTAAAGTTATTTCTGTGACCATTGTGAGTTTTTCTTTCATTGACCGAAGGGTACCACGTTTTGTCCACGTCTGTATATTATTATTATTATTATTATATAATATCTATATATAGATATTATATAATAATAATAGAAATACATCCAATAGTTATCCAATAGAAATAATATAATATTATTTCAGTCCAGCAGAAGAAAGTACTTTAGGGCTGTCATAGTGGTGAACATTTTATTTACATTTTAAGGAAATGAGAATCAGGCTGCATTAAACATTTCCCTGTTTACATTTTTTCCCCCAATTGTATTTTCTGTAATTGAAGTGAACTTGTATACATAGCCTGTGTGATGTGCATATCTTACTTGAACGTTATGTGTATTTTCCTTAATTCAGCCAGCTTTAATCATGATATTTCTCTTTATTTTTTTCTTTAAATTTTTTATAGGAGACAAACGCTTCGAATGCTCCAAGTGTCAGAAACGATTCATGCGGAGCGACCACCTCACAAAGCATTACAAAACTCACCTGAACACAAAGAACTTGTGAACATGACACTGCCTGGAGGTTTAAAAAACTCTTACAGAACATCTTTCCCTGAGTAGACGCAGGGATAGGACGCAGGGTGTTAATGGAGGAAAATCTCTCCCCTCATCTAACTCGCACACACGGTGTGTTCTAGTCCAGACTCTGTGCTGTATCCGATCCAGACTAGCCCACACTCCTTATGTGTCGCATTTTCAACTCCATCCCGTTTGTCATAGGAGGGCTGGCCGTGTGTCGAAGGATCAGGAAGCAACCCTGGATGTGTAGTTTGGGTTGAGTTTTTCTACCTTAGCAGGAAACAGAACACGTGTATCTCAGACATGAATTGCAGCACCAACAACTACTCCAGCCAAGAAGCTCTGCTTTTCTCCATGTTATACATTTTAGAGCAGTTTTATGTGTTTTATTTTGTCGAGCCTTTTGACTGGTGTGTAGCAGCCCATGGACAACTTTTATTATGTAAATGTTTGCCTATATTCAGACATATATTTGTACATATGAAAAATGCTTGGACTTGCTCTATACCCCAGCCAAGGTGTTTTTTTTTGTTGTTGTTGTTGTTTTTTGTTTGTTTGTTTTTTCCTCAGAATTGGAAAGTTTAAAATGCTCTAACCCTTCTTAATTAACATTTTTAACATCTGTTTAGAATTAATTATATATTTGCTGTGAGTGAACAATCATGTCTTGAGTGTGGAAGAACAGTTAATGAACACCAGTTAAGAAATAATTGATTAAAAACTGCAGAAAGGTATACAGAAGATTGCTGTATTTAAAAGACGAAAAATTGCTTAGCCGTGTAATTATTTAGAGGATATGTTTTGGACATTTTAGAGACGATTATAGAATCTGATATTCAGATGGCAAAGCGGTGAACGAGGTACAGATTTGTTACCTGTGTCTGTAGAAATATGGACTTATCGTTCTGATTGCAGGACACAGAAATGGGAAATTAACTGGATGACTTACCCAAGTACAATTAGAATACAGTACAATGTCCAACATTTGAAAGAATTACTTTGGCATACATCCTGAGAAACTGGAACTGAGTTCTGCAGTTTTTTTTTTCGCCCCAGGTCTTTATCAAAGTTTAATTTCAAGATTCTGCTTTAAAAGGAGAAAATGTTTGTGCATAGATATGTTTGTGTTGTGTCTCTGAATACATGCGGGTGTATCTTAGAGAGCACAAAATGTAGGATATTTGTTACACAAACGGGTGTATCGGCTTCTCTGGCTAAACCTGAAGAATAAGGACTATATGTGTATATTGTAAATGAGCGAAAAAGAGACACTGTATAGTTTCATTCCTGTACGACACAAGCCTATTAGATGACCCTTTTTATCAATTTAAATGTTGCCTTAGAAAGCTTCACTCCCTATTTAAAGAGATTTCTGTCTAATTAAATGGAATTGCATTTGTAGATTTGCTTTATCTTTTGTCTAACTTGTATTATAACATGTCAACTTTATGTGCACTGACCAAATTCAGGGTTTTTACTTTACTAGTTCAATTTAGTATTATTTTCATCAGATGTTATTGGTTGTCAGAATTAAAAAAGGAAATCCCTATTTTTTATCTTTCCTAGATAAATCCTACACCTGAAGTCCCTGTCTCTGAAATGGCTAACTATTTCTATAATAATGGAGGTGCTTAAGCAGGAGAGCTTGCTACCTTTTCTACAGTCAGTCCATCTTCCCCAAACTGACAATAAAGCATTCAAACGTCTGTCTGTCACCACGTGTCACTGCAACACCTGTATATATAAAAAAAAAAAAAACTTGATTATTCATATGAGTTATTTATATAGATGCTTTTTTTTAGTTTTTATTTATTTATTTATTCTTTTTTTTTATATAAATCCCTTGCCATTTATCTAATTAAGCAATATTACACTCAAGGTTGTGCTGTTGTAGTGACTAACAGCACTGCTGTGATACGGTTATGGAGTTCTGAAGATATCACAGCCGTGCTGATATTCAGTACAACTTCATGCAGCATGACTTCGACTAATATTGCCCTTGTACAGCAGTTCAACAAACACCATTTATTATTAACAGATTATGATTGGTTTGCTGATTTATCCAGTTATTTTGCTCCACGAACTTGCACTGCCACTCAAAAGTTTGCAAGTTTCTTTGTTTCAGTTTAGCGATTTATTTTCTACATTCTACAACAATTCTTGGGATTTCAAAACTATGACATAACACATATGGAACTAGGTAATCAAGTAACAACAAAATGTAATTTTAAGACGGAGGTCATGCTTTCCCTCGAATAGTTCTTGCAGGAACACTATTGTCAAGTCCGTTTTCAAAACCCATCAAGCAGCATGCTGAAACTTGCTCTCATCAAGGCCATCCCAGGAAATGACCAAAACACCTCTACTGCAGAGAAGTTCATTTAGAGTTACCAGCCTCAGGAATCACCAATTAACAAACAGCACCTCTGATTAGAACCGTTATGAAGGGTTTTCAGATCATGCCTTCAGCATTACTTTAGAAAGAAAGAAAAATCAGGAACAACCATGGAGTTGGAAAGTGATCCCAAACTTTTGAGCAGTAGTGTATATCCTTGCATGACTGGTGAATTACAATAACCCGTTAAGATGGCCACTAACAGGTTAGTGTAATTACCAAGTGAAAGTGTTAAATTCTTACTGGTACTATGTAGTGAAAAAGTGAAGCGAATAAACTATCGGTGGTGGGCAGTCCTGAGAAACTATTGGAGTTTCCTTTTATTCACTTATTTTTATTTAGAATATCAACTAACAAACTATTCTGGGTTTGGAATGGAAATCTAGTTTGCTATATACAGTAGGGTGTAAGTTAAAATCTCACACACACCAAGTAGTGTTTGTGAGAGTGGGATTTGGGATTTGAACCGGTTTTAGAAGCTAGTAGCTCATGATAACTGTGAACAAAACAACGTGGATTTTTCAAAGGCAATTCGGAACGATATAGAAGTAGTTACTACGGAGACCAACTGTTGTTTAAGGTGATGTACTGTAACGTTATCAGATGTGTTTCTTGCTGAAAGTGTTTCTGTGACTGGTTTTGAAAGTGGTTTCTACTCTTTCATGTACTGCAGACCATACAGACCTACCTTCACACATACTGTGACCAACAGTTAGTTTAGTTAATGATTATAACAACACTTGTCACATGACATGATGCATATAGTTAAATGCCTCAGTGCTGTTATACTCTATATCACCACTCATGCAATACCTCTCATCCAGTCAGATGACTTGGCTGCAACTTACAAACTTAGATAATGATAAATTATTATTTTTCCATTGTTGTAGGTTTTTCTTTGGTGAACTACATTTATATATGAAGAAATCACAACTCATCAAGGTTTTTTTTCCCAATCTAAAACATTATATTTTCTTTTAAATAGGTTACATTTTACATGCTTTTTTTTTTTTTTGCAATTGTTTAATGTTTTATTTATTTTATTAAGCCACTCATTCATTTAGATGAATATTTCCATCCTGTAAAGACACTTTAAGGTTGGTTTTCAGTTTTTTGTAAAACATCTTTTACTGCAGTTCCAGTTTTTGGATAAGTCTCTACAGGCTGTGCAGAGCTGTTAAAGCCCCTCAAGCTTTATCTGAGTCAATGGGAGTGTCCGTGAATTGCAATCTACAGATGTTATCTGGGCTTTGGCTGGGCCAGTCAAGAACATTGAGGCCGGTCCTGAAGACTCTCCAGTTTTGTCTTAGCTGCATGCTTTGGGTCATTGTCATGCTGAGTTTTTGTGCAATCTGGATCAGGTTTTCTTCAAGAACCTCTTTTTATTTACTTATAATAATCTTTCACTTGATTGTGATTACTCTCCTTATCCCTGCCACTAAGAAGCAACTCTTTGTATGATGATTCCACCACCATGCTTCAGCAGACATTGTACAGTACTTGACAATTAGCGTTTACAGCTTACTTGTCCGAAACGGAAAATGTCAGCCTTCTAAAAATAACTTAACATCAACTGAGACAAATATTATCATTTCAGGCTAGCCACTGTGATGGTGGTTGTATTTCTGAGGTGGTTGTCATTCCAGTAGGCTTGGAGAGATCTCTGCTGGAGGACTTGATCACCTTCTAGTCCAGTTACTGAGTTTGGGCAGATAGCCAGCTCTAAGAAGAGTCCTGGTGGTTTTAGACTTCTTCCATTTCAAACAGAATAAGCTCACTGGTCTTTGGTGAACATTTTATAGCCCAGGTCTATGTCCTGTTACGGTTTGATCACAGAGCTCCACTGCATGTTCCTTGGACGTCATAGCTTGTTTTTCGTCAGAATTTTGGGTCCCTACATGCAGAACTGGATGCCTTTTTTTTTTTTTTTTTTAAATCATGTCCAGTTTTTTCCCCAGATGGACTCCAGGCAAGTTCCAGAGACACCACAAAATAACCGTTTAAGTTTTTTTTAAATGAAAACCCACCATGCAAGGCGGTTTAGTGCTATCCACTAAATGGTGGTGAATTCATGTGTGAAAATTATTAATCGTGCTTCCTGAATCTGGAAATCATTTTACTTTCACTATTAAACATAGTTGCATTTTGTGCTGTCAGTTTTCCATGATGCAACTTCACCAAGCATTTAAATGATCTCTAAATGCAGTCATTTGTTGTTTTTTTCCGATCACATTTCTTTCACAAAGCAGACAATTCGGCATTATCCTTCCAGGTGGTAATAATGTGTTGGACAGTTCTTAAGCATAAACTTCTTTTGTCCCTTTTCAGACTCAGTAAAATGTCCCCATGATCATGGTTGTTTAAGAAATAAGAGCCTAATCTCTGCATTAGTTAGGGTTAAAAATTTTCCCAGCTGAAACAAATTAATCACTAAAATCTTTACACAATCAAAAGTATTTCCTTCTTTAGGCCTGGTGGCGTAGTGGTCTCATTCCCACCTTGGGTCTGTGTGCATGGAGTTTGCATGCTTGGTTGGCTTTCCTCTCTGTACCCTTGGTGGATTTTCTTCCACAGTCCAAAGGCATACAGATTAGGCTAACTGGCATACCCAATTGCTTGTCGTTTCCTTCTATGGATGGGCACCCTGTCCAGGGTGTAGTACCCCGCCTCGTGCCCTGCCTTGTGCCTTTCCTGTCCTCTATGCCGGAGACACGGGTTCAATTCCTGCTCCCAAAGCCCAGCCGCAGTCACAAGCCCGGATAAAATATTAGGGTTGTGTCAGTAAGGGAAAACCTTTGCAGATCAGATAGGCCCACAACTACAGATCCAAGGTCAGTTTTCTGTGACATGTGATGAAACAGTATATAGAAAAAAAGCAGACTGTTTCCAAATCAGACAAATGCTGTTAAACTGTGAGTCTCACGAGATTTCAGTAAAGATGCGAGTTGCCTCATTTGCTGCAGATCCAGGGTCAGTTTTGTGGGACATGTGACGACAAAAGTGTATATAAAATGAACAACCAGACTGGTTCCAAATCGGACTCATATTATGACACCATAAAATGTATTGTATTTTTAGGGATTTGTACAACTATCGATCGTACATCGTACAGAGACCCAAATTAGTACAAAATGAATTATAATTATTATCGTAAATCAAGGAACGCTGATTTACTTGGGACTTTTATTGTGAAATTCTGATGTGTACATTTCTCACTTCCGCATCAGTGTTTTACAGTCTTGCTCCACACCGGTTATATTATACAGCAAAGTGAAGTGTTAATAATGCTAATGTTCTCCGGTGGCTCTTTAAGTAACTCAGCGACACAGCTGTCTGACATTATTAAATGTACAGCAGCCGTTGTACAGTATCTGTTCCCTGCATGACTGAATTATCATAACCTGTAAGTTTGAGTTAGTGCTCATAAACACTCGGATTTACTGATCCAGCAGTGCTATTGGTGTGCTATTACTTTGTATGAAGTAGTGTGTGTTTACATTCACCTGTTATACATTAAGACTGTTTTGACAAGTTCATCATCAGCTGTGAGAGAACACTAATGAAAAGTGTCTGTTGATTCCATGCTTGATCTTGGTGAGAAACCAAGATCCCCAATTAAATAAAATCTGTGTTTATGCCATAGTATTGTATAATAAAATTGATTTAGCATCGTCTGTTTTAACTGTTGTACATAATAGGACAAAGTGAAACTGTATTTTTGTTTTTTCTTTTCAGTGGCATGTGGGTCTGTGAAAGCTGTGACAAGAGTCGGACCTAATCGTAAACTCGACCTTGACTCTCAGACATCATCCCCTGACAGTGATTCAGACATTCAGAGCAATGGAGGGACCGGTAGACAATTTAAAGCCTTCGTGGATCATATCAGAACTTTGTGGCACTGAAGAGGACTGGCCATTTCCCGTGTGGCAGAATGGCACCCTCAGTCCCTGCTTAAACCAAATCATCTGTGGATCTCTTGTGCATGCTGTTACTGCAGTGCTCAGCGCATGTTACCTGAGCGTGCCGGGGTAAGAAACACACCTGGGGGATTGATACAGACACAAAACGTGTGTGTATATTATATTGCAAATAAATGATTTTGGATGAGTGACAGAAGTTTTGATACAAAATCAGTTCCTGATCTCACTAATGCTCTTGTGGCTGAATGAACCCAAATCCACACAGCCATACTCTCAGATGTCGTGCAAAGTAGAGGTGAGAATCATCACGGGCAACCCGATGCGAAATCATCACAATACCTTGATGCCGATTCAATTTGTGTTACGATTCTGTAAATCTAAAATTTTTAGAAATATTTAAATTCAGTATTTAATTAATTTAATATAAAAAAACATACTGATGACCTAGTCATAGCTAAAGATTATCCCTTGTTAATCGATGTTTTTGTGCAATTTATTTATCTTCAGTAAGAGCTGGCTTTGATCCAGTATCTATCCTGGAAACACTGCCCAGGAGTCAGGAAAACACCCTGGATAGAACACTAGTCCATTACAGCGCACCATGAATGCACAAACTCACATGCTTGTCCACACTTAGGGGTAGTTTAGTCATGTAATTCTATGTACCTGTATGTTTTTGTTTAGTAGAAGGAAACTGGTGAACCCAGAGGGAGAAAGTAAACCATGTCTCCAGAGCATGGTGTTTCAGATAAACCTCACATTTCTGAATTATATTAAAACCCTTAAAACCCAAAAGGCACAGATCCTTAGATTGCTCAGCCTCCCTGACTCACACCCTGCCTTCCCAGTATTCAACACTACAGTCCACTCCAGGATAAAGAACAACACAGCATAGGTCAATGACTATTAAATAAAATATGTGCTTATACGGAATCCTTGCCACTGTGCACTAACGGGTCGGCTTCAGACATCAAACTGTGCATTTGGGTTTTGGGATGTCAGGTAGAAGGAAAGTTATCAATACTTTAAATCCTGGAATATGGGAATGATGTCGCAAAAATGTAGAACTCTCAAAATTAGATTCTTTTTTTTTAAATCATAGAAACAACGAGACATACACATGATCATGTGTAACTGTGCTATTTCTATGCCTATATGACCCTTTTTAAAAAATACTTTTTTGGTTAAAATTAAATAAAATTCAGTTCACCATATTGCATAGGTTTTGCTGAAAAAAAAAAGGATATGTCAGGATATGTCCACAATGGCTAAAAAGATCTGAGTTTAAGGGTAGTAGGCCCTGAGAGACCATTATTACAATCTTAACTGTATATTTAATGTGTCTTACATGCCTGGAACCTCTGAGAGCACAAAATGTCAGAGGTCATGTCACAGATCACAACTTAGAAACTTCTTAGTGTATTCATGTGCTTGTTTAAGATTCAGTGATTTGTCACATGTACCTTACAGGACAGTGAAATTCTTTTTTTATTATATATCCCAGTTCAGAAGCTAGGGTCAGAGCACAGGGTCAGCCAGGATACAGTGGCCGTGAAGCATATAGGGGTAAAGGCCTTGCTTAAAGGCTCAACAGTGGCTGCCTGGTGGTGTTAGGGCTTAAACCTCTGACCTCCTGATCAGTAACCCTTAGCCTTAAACTTTTGAGACATCACTTCCTCCCCAAAAAAGAAGTGGGATTCAAACCTATACCTCCAAGAAAGACTGCAACCCAGATACTGCACCTTAGATTGCTCAGCCACCCTGACTCACAAACTGCCTTCCCTAGTATTCAACACTACAGGCCACTCCAGGATAAAGCACTTACTTAGGTTCATGGAATAAATATTGTGGTAATGGATAGTATTCTTTTTTTTTGTAGATCTCTACTCTGTATATTAAACGTTCATTATCACTGTTTTGCAGACTCGGCACCCTTCTGTCATCACTGCCTGTTGGCTGGATCTTCAGGTCTGTTGCCACACTGCTCCTAGTTTTTGTTTTCATTGCAGATTTGGGATTGGTGCTCGTGCTCCACCAGCAAGACCTTTACTTGAACATCTTGGCCGATGGATGTGGCATAGTTGCATGGTTGGTCCACTTTGGGGCCGTTTTATCCTTGCAAAGATCTGTGTACAGAAGGACTCGGGGTCCACCATTTTTTCTGATCCTGGCCGTTCTTCCTGTTCCTAACATAGTGTTTGCCCTTATTGATCGCATCCATAATGGCATTCATCTCAATAACGAGGAGCTTTTGCAGTTTGGAAGATTTGTCTTGATTGTTACCAGAGCAGCCCTGATTCTTTTGTACTTGCTGGCTTTTATCTTTCCATGCTACACGCCACAAAGGGAGACCCTGATTATAAACACAGATGATGGCGCTCTTCTTATCGCTCCAGAACCTCCCAGAGGAGAAATGGTGGCAGAGGACGGCTGCAGCTGCCTGTCCAGACTCCTCTACTTGTGGTTAAACGTTCAACTGAGGCAGGGTCAACGTGGAGAGCTCAAGAGACCCTGTGATGTTTTACAACTACCCCAAAGGCTAAGGACGAAAGCTGTCACACAGCGCTTCACTCAGTGTTGGGCAGAGTGTCTGAATAACAGAAAGCCAAGGACACTTGATGGGAACCAGCAGGATGGTTTGTACAGTGAGATCCAACCTGAGGAGGAAATGAGCCACCATGAGGTGAGACTCTTTACAGTGCTACACAAGGCTTTCGGTGCACGCTACTACCTCCTTGGTGTTCTGAAGCTAATGGCCAGCCTGCTAGCATTTGCCGGGCCGCTGCTCCTCAGCTGGTTAGTGGGTTTCATGGAAACTGAGGGGGCACCGCTGAGCAGAGGTGTGTGGTGTACTGTGGGACTTTTCTTGAGTACTTTCTTAGCAGCGTTTCTCCGTAACGTCTTTGTTTTTGAAGTTTCGAAGGTGGCCCTGGAGGCTCGGGCCGCCGTAGTGTCCACTATCTACGCCAAAGCTCTGAGGGTCAGTAGCTCAGCGCTGGCGCGTTTCACTACGGGTGAAGTGGTCAACTACATGAGTACTGACACGGACCGACTGGTCAATTTTTTCAACAGCTTCCATGAAGTTTGGAGCCTTCCTTTCCAGTTCATCCTGGCCCTTTACCTGCTTTACCTGCAGGTGGGCGTTGCCTTCTTGGGAGGGCTGACTGTGGCTTTTCTGCTTGTGCCACTCAATAAGGTGCTGGCAGCCCGTATCCTGGAGAACAATAAACACATGCTGACGCACAAGGACAACAGAGTGAAGGTAAGAATGTACAAGTGTATATACAAGAAAGTATTTGCCTCTTTTTGTTTTTTTTTTGTTGTTGCATATTTGTCACACTTAAATGATTGAGATAAGTGTGAGATTCAAAACTAATTTGAATATAACACAAAGGTTACTTGAGTAGATACAAAAGACATCATATGTAATACGATAAACATATTGCAGTCCACAGAATATTTGGGGATAATCAAGATATTTTTTGGCAAACGTGAGACAAGCCTTTGTGTTCTTTTGGTCAGCAGTGGCTTTTGCTTTGGAACTCTATCCTGCAGGCTATTTTTTCACAGGCTCTTTCTTATTGATGAATCTCGAACACTGACTTTAACTGACGCAAGTGAGTCGTACAGTTCTTTAGCTGTTGTTCTGGGTTCTTTCATAAGCTCCTGGATGAGCCGTCGTTGTGCTCTTGGAGTAATTTTGGTAGGCTGGCCACTCCTGGGAAGGTTCACCACTGTTTTATTAATTTTTGGATAATGTGGTAAGCCTTAGAAATAGCTTTGTAACCCTTTACAGATTTATATGTCAATTACTTTTTCACATAGGGCCAGTCAGGTCCAGACAGCTTTTTTTCCCTTAATAAATGATATCATCATTTATAATCTGCATTTTCGAAAAATTAATGAAAAATTTATGAAAAAGCAAAATATCTTGAAGGCGTCAGTAGTGTACGAGTAAAAAGTCATAATGTTCAATAAGAGAAAAAGATTACTGATGTGTAATGGTGTGAATGCAATAAATATTAGATATCTCAATATTTCTATAGCCACCAGTTATGCAGCTAAAGAGTATTAACCAGAAGATCCTTCTTTTTAAAGCTAATGACCGAAGTCCTTTTCGGAATCCGAGTTCTCAAGTTCTACAACTGGGAGCAGCACATTACAGAGAAGATAAGTCAGAGTCGCAGAAAAGAGCTGAGTCACCTGAAGGCCTTGAAGTATCTCGACGCAGTGTGCGTGTATACCTGGGCAGCTCTTCCTGTCGTCATCTCAATCCTCACCTTCATCACGTATGTGCTGCTTGGAAACAGTCTTACTGCGGCCAAGGTGAGCAGGATAAAGAGAAGAGAAGCCATTTACTCTTTTGTGTTTGATATAAAACAGCTCAGTATGTTCTGATACTTATCTGGTTGTGATTCCTTGACAGTAATCTAGCTCCCTGTCTGCAAATTTCTGTCACCAAATAATCAGTGATGTTTCTTAAGACATGATGTGCTGTAGCAGTGTTTCAGAATGGCTCTGGCATACTGAGAAAACGTCCTACTTTGATGGTATCCAAGGGATAAGTGCAGTAGTGTAGCACTGGATTATATAAAGAAATAAAATAAGTGTTTTGACCTCCTAACTACAGTATCTTCTGTTTTCCTACATATTCAAAGGTTCTGGTTTGATTTGAACAGCATTTACTATTTACATTTGTATTTGCATTTACTACCGAAATGTACAGTAAACCATGTGTTTTTTTGTTTTAATTTTTTTTTAACATGCTCATGTTTAATTTGTAACCAGTGTTTGCATACCTACTTGATATACAGTACAGACCAAACGTTTGGACACACCTTCTCATTCAAAGAGGTTGAATTTGTATTATGGCAAGAAAAAAGCAGCTAACTGAAGAAAAAAAGTGGCCATCATTACTTTAAGAAATGAAGGTCAGTCAGTCCGAAAAATTGGGAAAACTTTGAAAGTGCAGTCACAAAAACCATCAAGCGCTACAAAGAAACTGGCTCACATGCGGACCGCCCCAGGAAAGGAAGACCAAGAGTCACCTCTGCTGCGGAGGATAAGTTCATCCGAGTCACCAGCCTCAGAAATCGCAGGTTAACAGCAGCTCAGATCAGAGAGCAGGTCAATGTCACACAGAGTTCTAGCAGCAGACACATCTCTAGAACAACTGTTAAGAGGAGACTGTGTGAATCAGGCCTTCATGGTAGAACATCTGCTAGGAAACCACTGCTAAGGACAGGCAACAAGCAGAAGAGACTTGTTTGGGCTAAAGAACACAATAAAGAAAGCTCTTTGAATGAGAAGGTGTGTCCAAACTTTTGGTCTGTACTGTAAGTGCAATGTGAGGATGTCTGTGACTTCCATGTCATTTGGTTAAAACCCACTCTTTCTTCCGCATTGAAACTTCTTACTCATTCTGCTTGTAGGTCTTCACTACTCTGGCTCTAGTGGGCATGCTCATTCTTCCACTCAATGCCTTCCCCTGGGTTCTTAATGGCACTCTGGAAGCCAAAGTATCTCTAGATCGCATTCAGCTCTTCCTCAGTCTACACGATCAAGACTTCAGTGCATATTACAGCCAAGGTAGTACAATGTAGTAAAATTAGTACAAGGTAGTAAAAATTTCTAGGGTAGAAATTCTTAGTTATATTTCTAGCAGTTTGTACAAGAGCAACCTGTAGGATTGTATTTAGTCAGTATTCAACAAACCTTTTATTTAAAAGCTTTAAAAGCTCCAATTTCTCTACGGCACATTTAACAACAGTCATTTAAAAAATTTTATGGAAATCTGGATGATGAATCCCTATTGTGCAATAACTGAAACAAGAATGAAATAGTAACTGTATAAAATCCTAATTACAATTAAAATATTTTTGTTGAAACTGTTAATTAACAGTATATCCTGAGGATCCTCTAACTGTCATTCAGCTGACCGAGGCGAATTTCTCATGGATGAAGCCAGATCCACATTCTAACTCTGACATAGAGGACACATCCACAACAGGAAGTCTGTACCTCCGCAATCTCAACTTAAGTGTCAAGAAGGTATGTCGCACCGTGGAAATCAAAGCACTCACAAGACTTCAAAGGCAAGAATTATTATCTGACATTCCTCTGTTATCAGCATTTGGCCTATTGTAAGTTATTTCATGTGAAAATTTCAGGGCTCTCTGTTTGTCGTGGTTGGCAAAGTTGGCTGTGGGAAAAGCTCACTATTAGCTGGCATTACTGGAGAGCTGAACAGGTAAAATGTAATGTAATGTCATTTATATTAAAATCATTTTACAGCCAGGTTAGATTTGTTTTAACAAATGTTGCAAGACATCCGAAGCCTGTCCAAATCCAGGTTTAAACAGGATTTATGCAGGACTAAGCTGTTTTTTTTTGTACTCAGTGCACTACAAATTCCAAATGTTAAATAATTGTTTAATTTTGCAAACTCATAATACAGCAGTTTATCTTTAATTATTTACTGAGCTCTAAGCAAAGTAGAATGTGCTTATCTAAAACTGCATCTAATAAGAATAAAAAAATCTATTTATTTAAAATATCTCTTTAGACTTGGTGGCATTGTGCACGTCCAGGGCAGAGAGGAAGGCTTCGGCTTTGTTGCCCAGGAGCCATGGATCCAGCATGCAACCGTGCGTGACAACATCCTTTTTGGAAAGGACTTTGAGAGCGGCTTTTATCAAGCTGTGCTTGAGGCTTGTGCCCTCACTGCAGACCTTAATGTAAGCTTGTTTCAGTATTTCCCATTTTATACAAACAGGCTTCTTTTAAATTGAAATTGGAGCTGACACATCTCTGGTTCCTGTTTTGCTAATTGATAGAATTAATTCTTGTTTAGTGTTTGTTTATCAAGTCAAACCAGGACTTTTGATTGTGCAGAATAACAGAGCACAGTTATGAAATGACATAAGAGTAAAAACTTCTTTTATTTTTCTATTTTATTCCCCACTACACATTAATGCCACTTATCCCAGTGTTTCGGTAGTACTTGGATACCATCAAGGTAGAAAGTTTTCTCAGTACAGCAGACCCATGATTGGACCGAAACACTGGCCTCCCAGGAATTCCGTTAATGACCCAAAAATATGGAAATGTATTGGAGTGAGGGCAGGACTGTACGGGGGACGTGGCAATAAACCCAGCCGAGTTTCTGTAATGTGCAAGTGTTGTCGGTAGATGATTGTGTGTACAGTTCCCACAGACAGATGCATCTATTGCTCAGATTAGCTGTAGTTTTACTTTTTTATTCAAGAGAAATTTTATTTGATTTCAAAAGTCCTCATTTGACTTGAACGGTCCTTTGTGCTTTCCCTCACTCCAGATCCACATAATGAATCAGACTATTCCTTTACTGTTGCATGCTGAATGTTCTGCAGATATTGCCAAATGGAGATCAGACAGAAGTAGGTGAGAATGGTGTGACACTCAGCGGAGGTCAGAAAAGTCGCCTCGCTCTAGCCCGGGCTGTTTATATGGTAAAAGCACTGACACTTCAAAACAAATCAAAAACTACTGTACAGAAAAATTTATAGTTTTATGCTAATACACCTTGTTGTGTTTGGTGACAGGACAAGGACATCTATCTCCTGGATGATCCTTTAGCAGCAGTGGATGCTGATGTTGCTCATCATCTTATGGAGAAATGCATTCTGGGAATGCTTAGGAGCAAGACCAGAATCCTTTGCACTCACAGAATAGAGTTTGTGGAGAAAGCCGATATGGTGATGCTGATGGACAACGGGACAGTTCTAAAAACAGGTATCATCCACAAACAGAATTATTTGTTTAGCTAGTGTGTATATAGTTTATACAATAATGTGCATGTAATTCTTGAGGATGTACTGTACTGTGTAAGTTTTGAGCCACCCTTAATTTTTTCATATTAAATTATGTAGATTAAATTAAAGACGACATTTTTTTACGCCTCTGGGTTTGTGTGCGTTACGTTTGCATGTTCTCCCTGTGCCTGGTGGGTTTTCTCCGGGTACTTCGATTTGCTCCCACGGTCCAAAGACATGCAGATTTGTCTGAAGTGTGTCAGGGTTTACTGTATATGTGTGTGTATGTGTGTGTGCCTTGCAATTAATTGTACCCTGCCTTGTGCCCTAAGTCTCCTGGGATAGGCTCCAGGCCCCATGTGATCCTGTATATAGGTTAAAGTGGTATAGACAATGAGTGAGTGAGATTAAATTAAAGAAATGAAACCTGACCTTATCATCTGCAGCTGTTTTTATGCTTGAATGATTGTGATGATGTGGCTTAACAAACCTCTGAAACTTGTCAGGTACTGGGACTAGACTAAAAATGAGAGCAAGAAAGTCTGACACTTTAGAAGCAAAATATGAAGAAATTGTGGTTGGCTTTTTGCACGTTACTGTATGTCATTTACAAATTAGTTGCATGAACGAAGAAAAAGACATACATGTATTAAATATTGGGTCACATTTCCTGTTGCTCTGGATTGCTTTGTAAAGGAACACCCCAGGAGGTCTTATCTCTGGTGAAAGATGTACCTATGGATAGCAAAAATGAGACTGAAGTAAAGGAAAAGGGTAATTATTATATTCTTTTACATGTTACTCATATTAAAGTTTTAATCCTGGCAGAGCTGAGATTTTCTTTCTTTCTTTTTTTTCTTCTTCATTAGATGGTGCTGACGGAGAAGAAGAAGAGCTGACCACTATTGAGCCAGTTTCAGAGGAGGAAATACGCACCATAGGGGAGGAGCAGAAGCAGATGGGCAGCCTTGCCTGGACAGTCTATAAGTCCTATTGGAAAGCTGTGGGCGGATGCATGGCCGTGTCTGTTCTTTTGTCGCTGCTCCTTATGCAAGGTATGAATTGAAAACAGTGTTAGCTTCAAGTTAGATAGGTTTTGCTGTAATTACTTCTGTAATCAATAACTATGCACTGACGTTACCTTTACTGCAGGGTCTAAGAATGTGTCTGATTGGTGGCTGTCTCATTGGATCTCCAACATAAAAACCAATGGTTCTGAACTGGTGTCTCTGACAGCAAGTCCTCTCTCTGCCCTAGTGCTTTTCTCTGCAGAGGCCCTTGTGTAAGTTAAGAATTACAAATAATATAATTAGACGTTTTCTGTATTTTATAGAGAGACTAACTGTTAGCTTGCTGCCATTGTTGGCAACATTATGCCTGAAACATATTCATTTTATTTAAGGATTCCTTTACAAGTAAGAGGCTCATTTGGCAATATGAGCTCAGAGGTGAGGTTCTACATGACCGTGTATGGTTCTTTAGCTGCATCCAATACCATCTTCACTGCTGCTCGTGCCTTTCTGTTTGCTTACGGAGCAATCCACGCTGCCACAGTCATCCATAGACGACTGCTGGGTAGTGTGCTTAAGGTAAACTGTAAATAATTTTTTTTAATAATAGAGAAGAAATAAAACAACATTTAACGCATGTCTAAGTAAACATTTATGAGAGATCTAAAGTGTTATCAGTGTTATACAATATGTAAGAGCAGTGCTTCATTTCAAAATATTTCAATAAACTTTTATTGAATTAAATAATGAAAATACAGTGGAACCTCAGCAATCAAATTTAATTTGCTGCGATACAAGTTTATCCATAAGAAATTATGTAAATGCAGATAATACGTTCTAACCCCCAAAATTATTACCAATATTACCAATTTCCAACACTATAATCATATTTTTATAGTGTTATATAGCATATAAAAACAATTGAAATATTTAGAAGGACAAAAATTAAGTAACATACAAAATAAATAGACATTAAAACGCACTTAACGTTAATTTATGATTGATCTTGGCACCGGCTGCTTTTTTAGCTATAATTTCTTTCTTGATTTCTATTGAAAGTGGCTCCCTTTTTTTCTTGCTACCTTTCTTGCTAACTTTCTCGGGACCCATGGGCAATGTCTTGCACAAGATGTAAAATCCGTGAGTTTGTTTCCCTTAACTTTCCATTGACCCAAACAAGTTTTGAATGGTGCAAGGACTGACATGCAACTTAGCGTTCGGGTAGGGTAAGTTTGTTCGCCCGTATGCCGAAGATGCAAATTTCTTCCAAAATTTAAATCCTTAAGGCGAAAATTTGTAAGGGAGGGTATTTCTATGCCGAGGTTCCACTGTAGAAGGAAAGTGAAATTCAAACTGAAGTTTTTAAAAAAATGTTTTTAAAATGTATAAGAAAAGGGTCATTAGAAGAGATGTTAGTCAAAGATTAAAATTAATGGCTTGGAGCCATTATATGGAGATATTCAAGTAGGCAAAAACCATTAATTAGCATTCAAATTTTATTAACCAGCTGCTGACCCTGACAGGATTTCTGATAACATTCATAAATGTTCATAAACATAACTGCTAATGTAACTTGTCAGGGGAAAGTTATTGAATAAATATCTGATAGGAATTTTAGGTGGTATTCCTAAATGTTCACAGCTAGCATTAGCTAGCTAACCAGCCGTATGAGTTACCCAGACAAATTTATGACAGGAATTTTAGTTTATTTCCTTATTTTAATAAGACTGGCTAATCTAACAGAATTTCTGAGAATTTCAGTCACATTTGTAACAGTTTATAATTTATATTCCTGACATTAGCTGAATAGCTATATAAGGCAATCTGTCAAATTTCTGACCAGGGATTTGTACATGATTATAATATTTACTACTAATATTATCCAGGCAGCTATATGAGCTAACCTGGAAAACTTTTTGAGAGAATTTTAAGTCACATTCATAATTTATCCTTATATTCTCTGGTAACATTAGCTAGTTTTTTCCCCCTGACCCCATTTAGCTACTGTCTATGAGCTAACTTCACAGTTCCATAAATAATTACAATGTCACATAATGTTTATAGCAGCTATGATAATAACACAGGATTTAAAGTAATTCTGGCTAGAAAAAAGAAATCTCTGGCAGTGCAATTTTTAAATTTATGACTAGTAAAATGAATAAAATAAGTAATAAAAATAATAGAATTGGCTTTATACATTGCAGTGTCTGAAATAAAGTCCTTTGTTCAGCTCTTGTTCAAGTAATATTCTTTCCTAATTCCAGGCGACGATGACGTTCTTTGACACTACTCCTCTGGGCCGAATCCTAAATCGCTTCTCCTCAGACATCTATAGCATAGATGACTCTTTACCCTTCGTCCTCAACATCCTTCTAGCCAATGTTTTTGGCTTGTTGGGAATGCTGGTTGTGATGAGCTATGGGCTGCCCTGGGTGCTTCTCCCTCTTGTTCCACTAGGGGTGCTGTACTACCAAACTCAGAGGTTTTATCGGCACTCCTCCCGCGAGCTCAAACGCTTGGGCAGCCTCACACTTTCTCCAGTCTATTCACACTTCTCTGAGACCCTCTGTGGCCTGGCAACAGTGCGGGCCAGTGGACACACTGCTAGGTATAGAGCCTGTCAGAGCGATGGCTCTCAACACAGACTCTGTATTTCCTCTTAAAGTCATCTTATCATCCTTAAATGTATCCGTTTCATTGCATAACCCAAAACTAACTGTTTCCACTTGATATATAAATATGCAGGTTTGAGGAGGAGAATGAGAGGCGGTTGGATCAGAACCAGCGCTGTGTGTTTGTTAGTAACTCTGCCATGCAGTGGCTAGATATTCGGCTGCAGATGATTGGTGTCAGTGTAGTGACCGGGATTAGTATAATCGCCGTGATCCAGCACCAGATCAGATCGGTCGATCCAGGTTGGTTTACTCTTTCTTTGTATTCACAGGCATTCACAACTGGTCGTTAACTTCAACTGGTCGTTAACTAGCTAGACAGTTAGCCAACCTTATAGGACGCTGGGAATGGAAGTCATATACATAAATCACCTCAAAATCACTGTTAATTAGTTGAGATACTAAGAATGTCAAAGAAGATCTAGAGCTCATTTTCATTAGAATTAGTTTTTTGGGGTACACTAAGTCCATACTCTAAATATCAGCACAATTAAAGCAAATCATGTAACATGTAGGCACAGCAGTTCTCCAAGTGCTTCAGTTAACACAATAGTGTTGAATGTCGTCATAGACCTAGTGCTAAATATAGCATTTCAGCGATTCTGTGAGAGAACTGGCCAGGGCAGCTGCACGTGTTTCCTATGTCTTAAGGCATCACAATATTTACTCAGCCTCAAAACAAATATATTCTTTTACACGTGAAATCTTATACATTTTGGCCATAACAAGAATATTAAAATGCATGCAAAGAAGTTGTTCAGTGCTGTTTAGAAAGCCAGTGAATGCCCCTGAACACTTCTGCTTAATTCATTATGAAATATAAACATTTACATTTAGGTTATGATGATGACTGAGTCGTCATGGGAATGAGACAATTTGATTTTGTTTATTTTCGTATTACTTAAAAGATTGACAGATGAAGAATGATAATTAATTAAAATGATTTTATTTATTAAAAAAAGAAAAACAGTCTACATTAGAAATCTCCAGAATGAATGCACTTTAATGATTGTCCTCAATGTGAAACATCATGTTCCTTATCAGTTTTTGTTTAACCTTTACATTTAAGGTTTCCTGGTATGGAACAAGCCATAAACAAGTGAATTCTGTTATCTCTTCCATATTAGCAACTAATAATCTTTTCATGTTTTTTTCTCTCTTAAAGACCTGTGACAAAGTAGCCTGAAAAGCCTAAAAGCCCTAACCTGGAAAGCATTATTTATTGAGCTTATACTACAATCAGGAACTTGTAAAGAACGCATTGTTAGAAAGCTTTTGAAATAATAATAGACATTTAGAGGGGACCTACTGTGCAGAGTTGACTTTATAGCCATTTTTATACATTCAGGTGGTCTCAGGTGTGTTTTTTATTCTTTTTCCATTTTTATATTGGCTGGATCTTAAACAAGCCAATCAAATTTCCCCCCTAATGTAACCTCATATGAAAGAAACCTTTCCCCCCAGCTTGTTGCTCAGTAGTACCTCATTTACATAAGACACTGAAACAGGACATTCAGAGTAGGAGTGAAACATAAGGAGTTTCAAATATTAAAAATACATTATCCTAGAGGGCTATTTCAGCTGGACCATTAAAATACAAACTATATTTGTATATGTGAGACCTGTGTTAACTATGAAATTGTAAAATATGGGACCTTTAATGTACTTTACAAACCTTAATCAAGTCTGTAATCATTTAAACTTCAAGTTGATGCCACATTGCTGGCATTTGAGATAATATCTAATGCTTAAAAAGATTCTCCATCTTTGTTTGGGCTAGGTATGGTGGGTCTGGCTCTGTCCTATGCTCTATCCATCACTAACCTGCTGTCAGGACTGATCTTCAGCTTCGCCCAGACTGAGATGCAGCTGGTTAGTGTAGAGCGTACTGAGGAGTATTCCACCTGCATTCCCCTGGAACCCCAGCATGGCAAAGCAGCGGTAAGAGAAACGGTCATACTCAAATCCACGTGTAATGAGGGAGAGTTATGTGTTACAGTCATAATGCAATTATTTGCACAAACCTTGTTGACTAGGTTCCAGCTTCCTGGCCAGAGCACGGTCGAGTGGAGTTTATCGCAGCTGTTCTAGCGTATCGACCTGGTTTACCCAATGCTCTGGATGGCATCAGCTTTATGGTGAAGCCAGGTGAGAGAGTTGGCATCATTGGACGTACAGGCTCAGGGAAGTCTACTCTGTTTCTAGCACTTTTCCGTATGGTGGAACTGAACCAGGGATCCATACTGCTGGACGGCGAGGACATCAGTCAAGTGGGGCTTTCTCAGCTAAGGTGAGCAATCAGCCTGTACAATGACACTTTTAGTACTTGAATAAATTTAACTAATGGAGCCCTATCATTCAAGTTTTTGTTATTTTCAGGCTTTCAGATGGGTCTCCATTATGGGATAACCCTGGAAGTTAACTTAGTTGATATTTTGAAGTGGAAATGGAAATATAAAGAGAAACGTACAAGATTTACTGGATTATCCACCACCCACCACATGTTTTATTCTTCTCACCTATTAGCTACAGAGTGTTGGTAAGAATTTAAGTCACTAACTATCAGTTGCCAGTTATGCCAGTTGTGGCTACGCCCTCGTCCTCCTTTGGGATGCATGAAACCATATCACAGCCATGCTGCTCCTGGTGGAACCTTGACTGGTGGAGCTGGCAACCAATAGTTAGTGTAATAAACAGAGATTGTTTCAAATTCTTATCAGTATTATGATAATACTAGCTGGAAAGTAAAGAGAATAAATCATGGAGATTGTGGACAATCCTCTAAATCTGTGTAACATTTCGCTTTATATTTCCATTTATTCCAGTTTAGAGTACCAACTATAGTATCTTAAGTGGTACCTGTAATACCAGGAGTTTGGTAAATACAGTACAACAGGATAAAATTTGTAATATTGTACCACTGTAGTGAAAATACACAACATTCTAACACAAGTACGTGTTGTTACTAATCACGGACGATAAATGTACCATTTCTCAAAAACAATAGCAAGATGAAGATTATTCACAATCATGATGTCCATTGTAGGTCTAAGCTGGCTATCATCCCCCAGGATCCCTTTTTATTCTCTAGCTCTGTGAGGGAGAACCTTGACCCCTGTGGGCGTCACCCAGAGCATCAGCTACTAGATGCTTTAGAGCAGTGTCACCTAGGAGATGTAGTTCAAAGAATAGGTACAGTATGTTCCAATTAAAGAGTCATATCTATGTTAAGTGTGCATGAGAAAATAATATTTTGTGTCTGTTCTTTTGTTTGTTTGTTTTTGTCCTGTTCTTCAGGGGGGTTGGATGCTGCAGTCGGAGAGAGAGGAAAGTCTTTTTCAGTTGGCCAAAGGCAGCTGCTTTGTCTGGCTCGGGCGCTTCTAACTGAAGCTAATGTATGTACATGTTCAGATGCTTAGATTTTTCATCAAACAGACCAAAGTAACAGCAATGCACACTGCAATACTTTACCGTTTTGTTGCCTTTTTTGTAGGTTTTATGTATTGATGAAGCTACAGCCAGCGTAGATCACAAGACTGACATGCTTCTACAGAAAACGATCCGAGAAAGATTTAAGCACAAGACAGTGCTTACTATTGCTCACAGGTAAGTATTACAGCATAATATTTTCATGTATGTCTCTATTATGTTATCCGTTTGTGTAGTATTTTTTCTTTTTGTTTTGACACCATTTTCTCTATATTTTGGTCAGTTCCTACCTATTCACTTTCTAAACAGCTACCAGCACAGTAGGGTGAAGGTACAAACACTCTGCGATGTCATTCTATGGGTTAATTTTACGTAAAAAAAAAACTAGCAAAAAATCAGATATTGCTTTTGAATAGCAGATCATTGGCGGTTTGACAATCAAGTCAATTAAAACTGCCTACCTCAACTATAATTTTATTACTTCATATAATTTGATTGATAAGTTACATAAAACATCACCCATACAGTTATGTGTAATAAATGGGAAATGTGGCTATTAAGACCAAAACTGTTTTTGTTGGACATTTTAACAAGGTGTCTATAGACATTGACTAGCTCCTAGTGAGAGACGCCAGCTCCTAGTGGACATACGAGGCACTGCGTGTTTTGGTACTTCTGCGTCATGCCTGACAGGCACCTCCTTTGGGATGCATGAAGCCAAGTCCTGTGTATTTTCCAAACTGCTGCTTCAAAAGATGCTTGCTAGAGTCCTGGCTTGTTGCTTTGTTGGAATTTGAACTCGAACCTCAAGATCCTGAGTGAAAGCTTTTCTTCAGTGACACACAGGAGCCTAGTCGTTTGCCTGCTTACATTTACGTTTATCATTTACATTTGAGCAGATGCCCTTATCCAGATCGACTTAAGTTTTTATCAAATTATTTACGTCTGATCAACTGAGAGTTAAGGGCCTCTTTCAGTATGTGGCAACTTGGTGGTGCTGGGGTTTGAACCTGGGCCTTTCTGTAGTCCAGTAGTCCAGCGCCTTAACCACTGAGATATCCTTCATCCCGTAGTTTCATATCATCCTCACCACTTATATGATAACAAGTGAAGTGTGTCTAAGCCCAAAATGAGTTTTAGTGAACCTAAAAGTGTTTTTTAAGACTAAAGAAAATTTAAATCCGTAGAGTTTACAGGACAATTTATTGTGTTATGTCATTGTGATAAAAGTAAATGGAATCTCAAGTGATAACTGCGGTTCTTCAAAAACAAGGTCACCATCGTCTACTCAGCATGCAGCAAGCACATCTCACACTTAGTGCGATCACAAAACTGAAGTAGGCACAAGGCCGAGGCTTTTTATTGACAAGAACTGGGGACTGGTGAACTTTGCTCTTCTAAGTAGTTATATATATATATATAAAAGACCATTACGGTTCCTTCACCCTTGTGTATCTCTCTCTCTCTCTCTCTCTCTGTCTCTCTGACATTAAACAGACTCAATACAATCATGGACTCCGACAGGGTTCTGGTGATGCATGCTGGGAAGGTGGTGGAGTTTGACAGCCCATCTTCTCTGCGCAAGAAAGAAATTCAGTTTTTTAGAAACTTCTATATGGAAGAAACAAATGAATGATAAGAATGGCAAATAATGGCAAGGCTAAATGAGCCTGAGCATGAGCACTGGTGCTAATCAGTTGTTCAGTGGTTTTACAGACTTGATGACACCTGTGCTTGGTGTTTGACAACTGTGTCAAGGGTGTATAATAGTTTAGATCCTAATTTATGAAAAACCTGCTTCCTGTTTTATACCCTCGTCACATATTTTTTATTATACCGATCAGCCATAACATTAATACCATTAACAGTAAAATCACATAGGTTTTAGGTTCCCCTTTTGCCACCAAAACAGGTCTGACCCCTCAGGGCATGACTGCACATATCCTCTGAAGGTGTGCTGTGGTTTCTGGCATCAGGAAATTAGTTGCAGGGTAGGGCCTCTGTGGATCAGACTTGTTTATCCAGAACATCTCATGGATGCATGATCGAATTGAGATTTTATAGACTGGTTCAACAACTCTTTACATGCTAAGCCCCATATACAGCAAGCTGTGATGCACTAGGTCTTCTGATACCTTTCTATCATAACTAACATTTTCATCAACTTTTTTTTTTATCAACTTGAGCTACAGTACATTAGCTTACCTGTGGGATCGGAACAGACAAGCAGTCCTTTGCTCCCCGCAGGCATAAATGAGTCTTGGGTGTCCATGATAATTGATAATCAGTGTTATTCAGTTCACCTGAAGGTGGTATTAATGTTATGGCTGATCAGGGTACATGTCTATGATTTATCTAAAAACATTTATATACAAAGGTGGAGAATGTTGTTAAAAATTATGGAAAGCTGTATTAAACAGGTTAAAATAGTTTACACAAAAACAAACAAGGAAACAAAATAAAAACCAAACCTCCATATTAAACTTTCTTGACCTGTGCTTAAGTATAATGCACTGGGCCTGTTTTTATTGCTGTCACCAGATAATTGATACAAATGCTCAGGTGCCTGTTATTGTAGTATTACTTGAACTTATATAATGTTTTATAATTATATATTATTTGTTGTGTAAATAGAATCAAAAACACTTTGATTTTAATGATTCAATTTTTTTTTTTTTTTTTTTTTTTTACAGTTGAAGACTTTCAATAAAGCATTTTAATTCTTTCCTTATGTCTTTTTTTCCCCCATAACCTAGGTTTCTTGTACAGTATGTATAAACTGCAGATTGTTTGGTATTCCAAACACTCCATTGCTTGTGTTTACTCTGTGTTGTTAACGCTAATCATCTGCATACCAGGTGTGTTCTGTTAAATATTCATCCCCACCTACAGTGCTTAATTGAACAGTAGTGGGTGTCTTCTATGAAAGTTAAACACCTGAGTCATATGGGAGGATTAAAGGCGTGGACACTTTTTTTTTTTCTTTTTTTTTTTCGGAAATGTATTCATTGAAGGTAGTTTTTTTTTTTTTCCCTGGATGGAAAGATGTCATGAGATAGAAATTCACAGGCTTGGCAGGGTGTCCATAATCGTGCAATTGAGGTTAAACCTGTTTGTTGACTGCTGCGGCGTGTGCTCCTCTCTTAAGCAGCCAATGGCATGAGCAGGTAAACATAGTCGTACCGCTCCGTCTACAGTGGCATATCAACATGGAAAGTTGACACGTCCAGCTCTGAATCGAAGATCGACACAGTCTTAACCAAAAAGTCAGGTAAGACTACTTCATTTGTTCATTGATAACGTGTACAGAAATTTGTTCTCTAAGTAGAATTTTTTCAGTTTATTTTTGTCTCATTACTATGAGTAACGTATGGGTAATGAATCTGTTATAACTAAGTGTGTTTGTGCGTATGCCTTTGAATTGGAATGAAATACTGTATTAAATATAGCGATGAAAATCTTTCTTACCCTATGCTCATAAACATTCGAACATCAAAATCAAAAATTATAAGAAACCACCAGGAATCTAGCAAATGGATGCAAAATACCGTACTCATTTTTTTTACTTTTAATGCATGCATTGACAATGAATGTTCTTATCAAGCTAAAAATTAAATATTAGTCCCAAAATATACACAGTAGAATACCTTAAACATGTTTTTTTTTTTTAACAATAACAAAATATTGAACATTGATAGTTGAACTAATATTGCCAAGGCGGAATTTATTAAATCTGTCTAATTTTGCAAAAGTGTCAATACATAGACTGCCCCGGCAGCACCTTTTGCCACTGCACGCAGTTGTTTAAATCAGAGGGTGTGGTTCAGTACACATCTTTGCTCTGGTCAAACCCGTTTTCTAAACCACAACACAAATACTTTAAGGTTTCGGGTCAGAGTCTCTGCTCTCGCTATCATTCCTGTGTGATGATCATGGAAGAATGCTAAGCTTATATTAGGAAAGATATTAGAAAGATAGGAACACACTTTTCAAAAGTTGTGTACTGAAAGAAAGTTTGACCTGATTAAAGTTTTTATTATGTGCTTTTACCTTTGTTTATTTTTTTTTATTGTCTATGAGGAGCTATTGTAGTTCATACGCTCCTCATGTTTCTCACTATGTTCTACCTGGCGGGGAATTAGTTTCGGTGTTGGAATGATATGTGATTAATATTAGTCGCACAATAAGAGATTAACTGTATATAAATGAAATAATTCAATATTTACTGCTTATTTCCTTGCCAAGGAAATCTGGACAACATTCAAATGACTAAAAAAAAATTATGATATATACATTAAACACTGATCAGCCATAACATTAACATGACTACCAGGTGTATCTTGTAGACACCCTTATTCAGAGCAACTTTCATTTTTATCTCATTATGCATCTGAGCAGTTACGTCTCAAGGTTAAGGGCCTTGCTCAAATCCCCAACAGTGGCAACTTGGTGGTGCTGGGGTTTGAAACTTGGACCTTCAGTAATCTAGTAGTCCAATATCTTAATCACTGAGATTCCCCTGCCAATTATACCGTACACCAACTGGTGACAGGATCACAGGCACCCAAGGCTCATATATGCCTGTGGGGAGCGAACGCAAGCCTGTCTGGTCCAATCCCACAGAAAAGCCAATGTAGCACAAATTGCTGAAGTTGATGTTGTCTACAAGAGAAATATATCAGAACATGCAGTGCGTCACAGCCTGCCATGTACAGTGCTTAGCAGCCAAAGAGTTCAAGGTTGTTGAGCCAGCCTCCAAATTGCCCAGATCACACTCCAATCGAACATCTATGGAATGTGCTGGACAAACAAGTCAGATCCATGGATGCCCCACCTTGCAGTTTACAGCACTTAAATGATCTGCTGCTAACATCCTGGTGCTAGATATCACAGCACGCCTTTAAAGCTCTTGTGGAATCATGACCTGATGAGTCAGCTCTTTTGGTGGCACAAGTGGAACCTACACAATATTGGGCATATTATATGTAATGTATGCCTGTATGTACAGGCATTTCCGATATTATTTACGTAATAAGACACATAGATCCAGGTTGCAATACATGAATGTGGAAAAGCTCTATCCCCTTGACACAAACACAATTCACACATACAGAAAATAACTGTATGACTTGGACATTTGGACATACTGTACCGAGCGTATTAGACCGTGTGTTATAGAAAGAAACCACATATGAACAGATTTAGTGAGCAAGATACTAGTGTACGAGTTCTAATTGATCCTGGCATGAATGAATTTTTAAACCTGTTGAGTTTACATCAGAAGACTGTAGTCTGGCAGAGGGTAAAAATGAATGCAGAATATGGGAAGGGATGAGACCTGATGATTTACGAGTTAAGACACATAAATAGTTTATTTTTCTTTCCCTGTTTGGAAACCTTGATTGACACGACATATTACAACAGGTTAAACAAGAGGGTTTAGGAATTTAAATGTACAGAGTTTCACTACCTATATATAAAATGTCTCCCCCCCCCCCCTTTTTTTTTCTTTTCATGTTGCTTGTTTTGAGTCCCAAATTGAAAACAAAATTACAGTGTAAAGTGTATACACTGAAAATTTAAATAAAATACTTTTCAAATTATTATATTCATAAAGAAGTACAAAACTTTTGGAATCGACTGATTGATTTCCCTCTTTCTACTTCACAGACTTGGGCTTTATTCTGTTGTAAAAAAAAAATATAAAAAAATGGTATGTATTTTTTTCTCTATTTTACACATGCTTAACCTTATGGATGATAAACAGTCTTGTTAGAACAATATTGTAGAGAGTAGCTGTTATTGTTTCAGTACATATGCCAATAAACTTTTTGTGTCTCATATCTTGTGAATCTGCATTTGTAATATTGAAGGATATTAGTTATCGAAGGAGCCTGTCTGAGGACATTACACTTGAGGATAATGACCCTCGATATGTGAATTTCTCTGGAATCAACCCTAAGGAAGAAGGTAAATAAAGTTATGGAAGTAAATTAGCCTTGTAGATTTCGATATCTTTACATCTCTTACAAGCTAGCTCTACCAAATAGGTTCATGCTTGGGCAATTTATCAGATGCACCTGTCAAATTTGTGCACTTGTAAGTTATCACTGTCCTCCAAGTGTTGCTATAAACAGCAACACTCATGTTATTGTTAGTCACGTTATACCATCTGTCAGTGGAAATATACTATTAAGGATCAACACTGACTGTTTGGCCATTCTGAGCATCAGCGATGACACTGATAATGATAATTTTATGTTGGGTGTATATTGCTGGTACAAGTGTGACAGGTGCAACACCACTGTGAGTGACTGTAAACACTTTGTACACTTATGACTATGTACTGTAGACACTCCTATATTCTTGCTGTACGGTTAGAGACTGCAGCTATTTTTAATACCCAGTTTGTGTTAATCATACTTTCATAAAATCATAAAATCCTAGCAAACCCTCCTTGTACCAGCACTGACTAATCTAACACAATAGTATTACCTGAGAATGTTCCATCACCCAAATAATATCTGGTCAACAGTGGTCCTATTATTAGTTCATAGTAATGCACAGACATGTTCAATTATAGCTAAGAAATCATCTATAGAAAATGATTGGTTCTATTTAGTAATTTCATATCTATGGTACATTTATACTGTATGGTAAATTCATCAGATAAATGTAGTCCCATGAGAAGTGTGGTAATAAACTATATGCAGAAATAACTATAATGATTCTTTAAATGTATTTAATAACTATCCATACAAATGTTCAAATTTTCCTTAAACAGGAGATGAAATGGTTGGTACCACAAAAAAATCAGCAATCGACATACTGAAACTAATCGAACCATACAATGGCAGGAATCAAAGCCTGGCTAAGCCAGCCATGCGACCCAGTAAAAGTCTGGAAAATTTGGATGACAGTATCAAAGCTCCAGAAGAGGTGTGTTTCAATGTATTTATATCTTTGTCTTATAAAGTAGATGCTAATAAAACAATATTTAACATACAACAAGAGTTTAAACACAAATAAAGCACCAGATAAGATTGTGATAATGCATTTAACTTGCATAAAAATTGCAATATAAAACAAGGTATGTAAAAATGTTAACATGTTTTTCTGCAGCTACGCAACGACTCTTACAACAAGCTTTACAATGCTAAAGTCAGGAGGTTTCTAAAACACAAACCACAAGGGAAAAGTCAAGAGGATATGAGCAACTCTCTAACTGGTCATCTAAGACTTGGAAGGTATGATGCCGCGGACATTGACCTGAAAGGCCCAAGACTAGATATGAAATCTGAAAAGTCTAACCACCGAATCAGCCATGATACAGGAGACTTCATGGGGTCAGGAGGACCTGACATTGATATGAGAGGAGAATTAGAAAGGCCAGATTTGAGTTGGTCCTCTCGTAAATTTGATGCAAATTATGATGCTTATATGAAGATTGATGGACCCAAAGCAAACCTTAAAGGTGTATCACTTCCAGATATGAACCTTCCACATGGGAAATCAAAAATGCCCAAATTCAAGGCACCTGAGATGGATCTCTCTTTGTCTAAAATGAAAGGTCAGATAAATACACCAAATCTAACAGCCCCAGATTTAGATGTTAATGTCCCAACAGGTAAAATGAAAGGACCAAAGGCTGATATCAGTTCACCTGAATTTGACATTGATGCTCCTTCAGGGAAACTAAAAATGCCAACTATTAAAAGCCCCAACATAAAAGGAGACATAGGCTCACAAGACATGAATTTGGCTTTCCGTGGCGCAGATGTAAAAGGACCAAAACTAGATGTGGAATCCCCTGATGTTGACATTGAGGGTCCTACCGGAAATCTCAAAATACCCAAAATAAAAACACCCAAATTTAACATTCCAGGTTTTAAAGGCCCTGACCTTGATGTCAAAGGAGACTTGAATGGCCCAGATTTGAGCATGTCCTCTCCTAAATTTAATGCAGATATTAATGGCCCTGACCTTGACATTGATGGACCCAATGCAGACATTAAAGGTGTGACACTTCCAGATATGGATCTACCATCTGGGAAATCGAAAATGCCCAAAATCAAGATGCCTGATTTTGGACAGTCAAATCTCTCTTTGCCTAAAATGACAGGACACATAAATTCACCAAATCTCACAGCCCCAGATTTAGATGTTGATGTCCCAACAGGTAAAATTAAAGGACCAAAGGCTGATATCAATGCACCTGAATTTAACTTTGATGCTCCTTCAGGAAAACTAAAAATGCCAAATATCAAAGGCCCCAACATAAAGGGAAACATAGGATCACCAGACATGAATTTGTCTTTCCCTGATGCAGATATAAAAGGGCCAAAACTAGATGTGGAATCCCCTGATTTTGACATTGATGGTCATACAGGAAAACTCAAAATGCCCAAAATGAAAACACCCAAATTTAGCATTCCTGGTATTAAAGGACCTGACCTTGGTGTCAAAGGAGATTTAAAAGGCCCGGATTTGAGCATGTCCTCTCCTAAATTCAATGCAGACATTAATGGTCCTGACGTTGGCATTGATCGACCCAAAGCTAACATTAATAGCATGGAACTTCCAAATGTAAACTTGCCATCGGGTAAAACAAAATCAAGCAAGTTTAGATTTCCTGGTTTTGGACTCTCAGGACCTAAAGTCAAAGCACCTGAGGCTGATCTTTCACTCCCTAAAGTGAAAGGACCCAATCTTAAAAGCCCAGATTTTGATGTAGATGTCCCAACAGGTAAATTTAAAGGACCAACTCTTAAAGGCCCGAAGGCTGATATCAACGCACCTGAATTTGACATTAATGCTCCTTCAGGCAAAATTAAAATGCCAAATATCAATGGCCCCAGCATAAAGGGGGACATAGGTTCGCCAGACATGAATTTGGCTTTCCCTCAAGCAGATATAAAAGGGCCAAAACTAGATGTGGAAACCCCAGATATTGGCATTGATGGCCCTTCTGGAAAACTTAAAATGCCTAAAATGAAAACTCCTAAATTTAGCATTCCTGGTATTAAAGGACCTGACCTTGGTGTCAAAGGAGATTTGAAAGGGCCGAATTTGAGCATGTCCTCTCCTAAATTTGATGCAAATATTAATAGGCCTGACCTTGATATTCATGGACCAAAAGCTAACATTAATGGCATGGACCTTCCAAACGTGCACTTGCCATCAGGTAAAACAAAATCACCCAAGTTTAGGTTGCCTAGTTTTGGACTCTCAGGACCTAAAGTTAAAGCACCAGAGGCTGATCTTTCACTGCCTAAAGTGAAAGGACCAAATCTTAAAAGCCCAGATTTTGATGTCGATGTTCCAGCAGGTAAAATTAAAGGACCAACTCTTAAAGGCCCAAAGGCTGATATCAAGGCCCCGGATTTTAACATTAATCCTCCTTCAGGCAAAATTAAAATGCCAAATATCAACGGCCCCAGCATAAAGGGAGACATAGGTTCACCAGACATGAATTTGGCTTTCCCTCAAGGAGATATTAAAGGGCCAAAACTAGATGTGGAAACCCCAGATATTGGGATTGATGGTCCTTCTGGAAAACTCAAAATGCCTAAAATGAAAACACCTAAATTTAGCATTCCTGGTATTAAAGGACCTGACCTCGGTGTCAAAGGAGGTTTGAAAGGGCCGGATTTGAGCATGTCCTCTCCTAAATTGAATGCAGATATTAATGGTCCTGACCTTGATATTCATGGACCCAAAGCTAACATTAATGGTATGGACCTTCCAAATGTACACTTGCCATCAGGTAAAACAAAAACACCTAAGTTTAAGTTACCTGGATTCTCAGGACCTAAAGTCAAAGCACCTGAGGCAGATCTTTCACTGCCTAAAGTGAAAGGACCAAATCTTAAAAGTCCAGATTTTGATGTAGCTGTCCCAACAGGTAAAATTAAAGGACCAACTCTTAAAGGCCCAAAGGCAGACATCAAGGCACCTGAATTTAACATTGATGCTCCCTCAGGAAAAATGACAATGCCAAATGTCAAAGGCCCCAACATTAAAGGTGGTATGGGTTCACCAGACATGAATTTGGCTTTCCCTGAAGCAGATTTAAAAGGGCCAAAACTAGATATGGAATCCCCAGATTTTGACATTGGTGGTCCTACAGGAAAACTCAAAATGCCTAAAATAAAAACACCCAAATTTAGCATTCCTGGTATTAAAGGACCTGACCTCGGTGTCAAAGGAGATTTGAAAGGGCCAGATTTGAGCATGTCCTCGCCTAAGTTTGATGGGGACATTAATGGTCCTGACTTTGACATTAATGGACCCCAAGCTAACATTAATGGCATGAAACTTCCAAATGTGTCCTTACCATCAGGTAAAACAAAAACACCCAAATTTAAGCTGCCAAGTCTTGGACTCTCAGGACCTAAAGTCAAAGCACCTGAGGCAGATATTTCACTGCCTAAAGTGAAAGGACCAAATCTTAAAACCCCAGAGTTTGATGTTAATTTACCCACAGGTAAACTTAAAGGACCAACTCTTAAAGGCCCGAAAGCTGACATCAAGGCACCTGAGTTTAACATTGATGCTCCCTCAGGAAAAATTAAAATGCCAGATATTAAAGGCCCCAACATTAAAGGTGGTATGGGTTCACCAGACATGAATTTGGCTTTCCCTGAAGGAGATTTAAAAGGGCCAAAACTAGATGTGGAATCCCCTGATTTTGACATTGATGGTCATACAGGAAAACTCAAAATGCCCAAAATGAAAACACCCAAATTTAGCATTCCTGGTATTAAAGGACCTGACCTTGGTGTCAAAGGAGATTTAAAAGGCCCGGATTTGAGCATGTCCTCTCCTAAATTCAATGCAGACATTAATGGTCCTGACGTTGGCATTGATCGACCAAATGCTAATGTGAATGGCATAAAACTTCCAAATGTGTCCTTACCATCAGGTAAAACAAAAACACCTAAGTTGAAGTTACCTGGATTCTCAGGACCTAAAATCAAAGAACCCGAGGTGGATCTCTCACCACCTAAAATGAAAGGTCAGATAAACTCACCAAGCCTTACTGTGCCAGGTTTAGATATTGATGTCCCAACTCTTAAAGGCCCAAAGGCTGATATTAAGGCACCTGAATTTAACATTAATGCTCCCTCAGGAAAAATGCCAAATCTCAAAGGACCCAACATTAAAGGACAATTGAATTTTGCTGTCCCTGAAGCTAATGTGGAAGGGCCAAAACTAGATATGAAATCCTCTGATATTGATATTGATGGTCCAACAGGAAAACTCAAAATGCCAAAAATTAAAACCCCAAACTTGAACCTGTCTGGTTTTAAAAGCTCTGACATTGATGTGACAGGAGACCTAGAAAGGCCTGATTTAAATTGGTCCTCTAATAAATTTGATGCAGATGTTCCATATATTAATGTTGGTGGTTCCAAAGCAGACCTTAAAGACATGACACTACCAAATGTGGATCTACCATCTGGTAAATCAAAAATGCCCAATTTCAAGATGCCTGATTTTGGACACTCAAATGCGAAGGCACCTGAGATGGATCTGTCTTTGCCTAAAATAAAAGGACAGATGAATTCACCAAATCTCACTGCCCCAGATATTGATATTGATGTCCCAACAGGTAAAACTAAAGGACCAAATCTTCATGCACCTGAGTTTAAGATTGATGCTCCATCTGGAAAAATTCAAATGCCACATGTCAAAGGCCCCAGCATAAAGGGTGACATGGGTTTACCAGACATGAATTTGGCTTTCCCTAAAACAGATATAAAAGGGCCGAATCTGAACATGAAATCCCCAAATATTGACATTGATGGTCCCACAGGAAAAATTCAAATGCCCAAAGTAAACACTCCAAACTTTGGCCTTTCAGGCTTTAAAGGACACGATCTTGATATCCAAGGAGACTTGGAAGAAGCAGATTTTACCTTACCACCCAAAAAAATACATTCAGTATATGAACCGCCTGATATTGACATTGATGCAAGAAATCGTTGGTCCCAAGAAGGTCCCAAAACAGACTTTGCGTTTAAAAATGTTGACTTTTCCTCAGACAATCTTAAAATGCCTGGACTAAAGATGCCCGAATTAGGACTCTCTAGTCCTAAATTAACAGCCCCAGAGATGGATCCATCACTTCCTAAAATTAAGAGAGATAATTCAGCAGGCTTTTCTATCGAAGGCTATAAACCATCCATTACATCACCAGACTTTAATGGAGAGATCCATAAAGGAAACATTGGAATGACTGCCCCAAAAATTGATATTAAAGATCCTGTCCTAGATAGTGCTATGTCCACAGGGAAACTGAAAATGCCCAAAATAGTAGATGTGAAATCTCCTGAATTTGACATTGAAGGTCCAGAAAGTACATTTAAATTACCAAAATTCACAACACCAAAATATGACATTCAAGGATTTAATGAGCCTGTGATGAAAGCTGGACACAACTTAGAAGGGCCTCATTTGAACTTATCTACAATGGATTCTGAGTTAGGGATTCCTGAGTATGACATTTATGGACAAACAACTAATCTTAGAGGTCTCAAAACAGATCTTGCACTTCCAGCCACTGACTTGCCATCAGGCAGAATAAACATGCATGATGGAAGTGACAAATCTGACATACAATATTACAGGGATAGAGATACATCATATGCAAGTTTGAACTTTGCAAATGACATTGAAGCTTTAGTATCATCCATGGAACTTGAAGTACCAAAACAACCCTTAAAGGGAAGCTCAAAGTTTAAACCGCGAACGCTAGTATAATGAGACAGACTGTTATATGCATGGTCTTTCAAAATAATTGCTTTAATGCACTTTATGAAAAATATATTAGGGTTATATGAATAGTCACATGTACATATTTTAGCAGAAAACAGATATACACAGAAACCATTGTATAGTATCTTTGTTGCAACTTGTGTATATATATATATATATATATATATATATATATATATTTTTTTTTTTTGTATAATAGCTTAGTACCACCAGCACTTACCTTATACATTTTTTGCATTAGTACACTGAAAATGAAGATGATTACAAAGGATTTTAATATTTTAGACATTGTAATATATTACTAAGATGGTTTAATGAAGTTTAAATGTATTATTTAATTGTGCCTCATTTTCTTACGGCATTATATAGTTATTTGTATTTGTCTAATACTGTTTGTGATAATTTCACATTGTTGCATGCATTATTTTAAATTAATTTCATTAAATCAGTTTAAACTATTTTAAGTATAATTGTTTTCTTTGTTACATGCTTTTGTATTTTATAATGGATGTAAAATAAACATTTATTTTAAAAATTATTAGTCAAACCTGTGTTCTACTTCTGGAAAATAAAAAGCGTACTTTCAAGTACACTGGGAATAGTCAAGTCTATTGCGACAGTATGCAAAAAAGCGTGTGGTAAAAATCAAATTGGAAGATGACTTCCAAAAATTACATTACAGTATTTGGCTAATTTTTGCCAGGTTATAAAAGTTTCATGATTAATATATTACACATATTTATGATATGTGTATGCATAAGGTGTACTACTATGACAAAATAAACATAATGGTATTTCAAATAATATAAACAAATAAATTATGTTGTAATTAAAAAAAAAATTTTAATGCCCCAAAATTAACATGCATGGATAGTTACCAAAAAAGAAATCACACACATGGCAACTCATGCTGTCCACAGTTTAGTTAGGAACTGATCTGTTAGGAACTCCATAGTCCATCCAGCTATGTCATTTTGGTGAGGTCTTGTACAGCCAATTGTACATACAGGCCATTCATTAACAGTGTGTGTGTGTGAAAAATCTGATCAAACTTCACTTTTGAAATGCCTAGGCAGTGAAATGCCTAGGGTAGGACTCAGGATGGTACAACACCAATTTCTGAATGGAGGCAGGTGCAATATTGCACAATTCATGCTCCTGGGCATATACAATCAACACTGCAAACCCTTCCTTACACACTTGAGTCACTCATTAAGGTCTGTGTCGAAAGAGTTTATGTTTAACTTTTACACGCTTTTTTTGTAATTAATATTGGTATCGTTACCAAATGCTCACCTTTATCCCGTTGCACAATAGATCAGTTTCACGCCTCAAAAACCTCATAAGAATACAGACTTGGAGGAAGGGCACAGGGTACCATTTCGGCCAAGGTGATTAAGATAGTTTAATAATGTGAATAAATGTATAATTTCAAAAAAGTTGCATTCACAAACAAGTGTTAAATATGTCTTTTTAACAAAGAAGTAATGTGAATGATATGGAGTGATGGGTGATTTCGAAGGTGCTGCTGTATAAAAATGATCCGCACCTCAGTTATATTAAAACATCTGTTGGCCACACTGTCTTATTAGCCTTTTCCGTTCAAGTCTACTGTCTCACCAGCCACTGCTGCGCAGGTGTGAACGTGACCAAGAAATAGTTCAAAAGTCAAAAAAATGTATGCTTAAGGGCCAGTATTGGAACATTATCAGGAAAAAGGTTCAACAATCAACACTGCTTGTTGAGACGGTTATTGAAGAGCTGAAGCCTAAACTTTGGATTTAACGCGGAGAAACGCTATCCAAGTGTGTTGTGATCTTGAATGACGATGCATGTCTGCACATTTCTGCCCACACTGTCCACACACTGCAAAAACTTCGTCTCAAGGTGTTAATGCATCCTCCCTATAGTCCTAATCTCGCTCCATCAGACTTTCACCTGTTTGGTTCCCTGAAAGCAGCTCTATGAGGACGAGGATTCAGTTTTGATGAAGAAATGAAAACAGCTGTGAATTTGTGGCTTGCAGCTCAGCATAAAACATTGTAACCCTTTGCCAGTGATCCCATTTGCATATCTCAATTTAAGTGTGAATAAAATCATAACCAGAAAAACATACTGCAATAATTATTTTTGGATACAAAACCAGAGACTATCCATATTGATAGCAAACTCTCAACATGTTCCTCTGACACTGGTTTCCCCCCAACACACATGCACAATTGCATGAATAAGCATTTCTAACAAATGCACTAAAAACATGATATATTTGTTCTTTCCTCTCAGCATATTTTTTTTAAATATAAAGAACACTTTTAGAAGAATATACTGACATGGAGTTTTTTTATTTTTATTTTACTACTTCATCATTTGCTGTTTGTAATGCCCCTAACTCACGGTTTATAAAAAATATATATATTTCACAACCTAATTAACGTAGATGAATTAAATACATTTTGTATTTATTTGTATGTACATACTTTTTTTTGCATTGATAAGTTTGAGATTGACATTTGTGGCATCTCAGTATTTTAAAAGAATATGTAGGTAGAACTTTTATCTATTTAATTGACATTTATGAACAATATTGCCTCGAAGATGAGGGTATAAGGATTGCAATGATATATGACTTACAAAAATGCTCCAAAAACTGACACTACATCATGTACAAATTCTTAGATTCAGTCTGGTGGAGCTCTTCTTTGGCAGGTCTTAAAGGGTTAATGAGGCAATATGAAAGTTTATTGAGAGACGGACGAACTGTGTTGAAAAGCAAGGAGAGTATATGTTGAAAAATGATGTATTTGTCTTTTCTAACATATAAATGAATTCTATAGCCACAGTGTGGATAATTTTTTGACTTATCCTCATATTTTTACACACATGTCTGTAAAATATACATGCCTGTTTATTATATTCTGACTGTGTACATTTGTTTAACATATTTTAGAGGTGCAAAAAAAATAAATTTTATTAGTGTTCCATTAGTGTTAACCCTCTTACGTAAACACGTTCACCCCTGTGAAACATTTGGAATATATAACATATGGAATAAGTTCACCAGGACGTTACGTCATCCAAAAAAATAATCCTGAGGATTTTAAGAAGGAGAAGAAAATGAAGTTCTCTATTTGTCCATATTATTTAAAATGTTTTGTTTGATTGATATTATGATATACATTAATGATCCATTAGTACAGGGGGAGTATCTCTGGATTTCCCAAGGAAGACTAGGGTTTTCCTCCATGCCAGGGAACCACGGCCATGGGCATGCACATGCCAGTGCACTGTCAGTATCTGTCCCAGGTCTTTATAAAGTGGGGAGGTCTTCATCAAGATAGGCATGTGGTGTAAAACCTCTACCAAATCAAATTCTTGAGATCTGTGACAAAACATGTTAAAAAATAAATATATATATATATATATATATATATATATATATATATATATATATAAACTTTATTAATTCTAAAAACTTAATATGTATTTTGGAACGGTAAGATGTGGGTTATCAAACACTGTTTTAACTGTGACGGTAGAAAGTGTCATCCTTAACTTTTACTTTATGCTTTGATTATGCCATGGTAATGCGCAAATACAAAAACGGGCAATTTGGGAAAACCAATTAGCCTAATCTGCAAGTCTTTGGGCTGTTGGAGGAAACCGGAGTACCCAGAGGAAACCCACCAAGCACAGGGAGAAAGTGCAAACTCCACGTACACAAATCGAACCCTCAACCCTGGATGTGTGAGGCCACAATGCTAATCGCTCCGCCAGCGTACCACCTGCTTGAGCGTATTTTGTATTGTTAAACAAAAGTTTGCGTGAAATAAATACAATTAGTCAAGTTTCATTTTAAGATTTTCCCTTAACTGATACAGTATGAGCCAGAATATCTGAAAACTTATTCAGTTCTCTACTTGTTTGCTAGCAGTTGCTTGCTGTTGTGAGGAAAATGTGCTAATAATAAAGGATGCCGTTTACACTATTGAAGACTGGCTTTGTTAAAAGTTTATTTATTCAGAGATGTGTTTAGGGGCTGGGGGACTTTTGGTAGTGAATAGTCAGAATGTCCACGTAGCTGCTTTGAGTTTGGGTAAAACAGCATTCGGCGCTAGTCGGAGGTATTCGGCCCTCTGCCACCATTTTGTCTCGCTCTTCTAATACACACTTCCGGGTTTCTCGGCTCTGACTGGGTTCGCTGCTGAAGCTTAAAAGCAGCGGCTTCACTAAACTCGCTTGAGGATTTTTATTCTTTTTTTCTTTCTTGTTTAGTTGATAGAGTGATAGTTTTATTAGTTTCGTGTTGTACTTTGGCACAGGACTGCTTAAGCGAATGAGCCATGAAGCTCCGGTTCTCCGACTCGTTAGCCTTAGCGTTAGTGATTTAGTTTTCAGGTTTGTTTTCTTGAACTGGTCAGTGTGATATATGAAAATAATAAACCCGCTTTCTTTCAATGCTGTTGGAGACAAGGATCGCTGACTAGCCCCAGGTAAGACACACAGACGAGGGAAACGCCTGGAAAACATGTTTATCGGTTTCTTAACGTTTTATCAAGCAGTTCGGTTTCTAGCATACAGCAGGAGTTTACGCACAGAAGACAGCGCTCAAGTTATTAAAGTTCTCTTTCCGTTTCCACCCCAAAATAATAAAAAAATTATTTAGCAACGATTCCTGCCAGTGTGAGGGTTAGGGAGCTCATTGTTACTGTGACTTTGACTTGTTTTGCTGCTTCACAAACATCGCCATTTCCTCGTTCGTGTACTGGAATGAAAATGCTTTCGAGAAGCAATGATTTTGCAGACAGTGTCCATGTCAGGTTGTTGGTTGTATGTGTGTTTATGAATGTGTGTACGTGTGTGTTACATGCTGATCAAACCTTTTGTTTAATCTATGACGTTGATGATCATTTAGAAGGATCAGCAGGCGCGTGCCATGTCGGTCAGACTCACCTGACAACAGGAAACCACAGAGAACCTCAGACTGTAAATCTGTCTAGTGCTCTATGAGATCTAATAACAGACATGCACATCCTATTTAAGATGTAGTCATTATAGACAGCACTATCTCATAATAATCTCGTGCTGAAACTTTCAATTTCAACAATTCCCCCTCAGGATTGTCCTGACAGACTGTCCAGGACTAAGGAATTGCTAAGAAATTTCCTGTAATTTCTGATATTTATTTTTAATGCATGCATTTAGTTTTGATGTGCAGAGCATGTTTAATCACGTGAGCTGCATTTCTTGTTTCCAGCCTCACACCTCTATTGCCGGTTTGGTTGCTGGTGATCCTGCTGAGCAACATTCCACTTGGAACTTGACGAAGCAGCGTATCGTTCATATCTGAGTTTGTCCTGTATAGCAGTGAGAGGGAGAGTGTTCGTTTACATCGTGTTTAAAAAAAAAAAAAAAAAAGTTTGGAAAGTACAGGGGAATGGAAAGCCTAATCAGCATCCTATCAGACAGGTTTTCGGAGCTTTAGTGATAAGCAGGAAGGAGGAAACAACAAAACAAGTTTGTTAGTCCCCCCCTCACCTTTGAATATATTTAGTTTTATTTGCATGTAAAATATAGAATCGGGTTTTCTTTATAGCGCAGCCAGTGTCAAAATTCTGTTCAAATATTTACACACACTCAACAATAATAAAAAAAATACTAAAAGTGCTAAACTACAGGGTATGCCAAAAGGCCCCGTACATAGGGGGAAATAAAAAAAATATATATTTTAGTGCTTTTAACAATGGTCATTCTCAAATACAGAATCACAAAAATATATATGGAAATGAGTTTTAAATGTGTGAGGAAATCTTTGTTTTTCATACTTGGTTTATATTAGATATGGGTTTTTTTTTTTTTTTTTTTAAGAATTACTTTGACAAAAAGATGAATGTATTGATATCTTTCTCATGTCTGGATGAGGGGCTGTTCATCTCCCCCAGGTATATGTTGAGACTGTTGGAACATCCTCTATATCTTTTCCTGATGCTTGGGTGATATCATAAAAGGTGCAGCATTTAATATGCAGTCCTTTGCATGGTCTTTCACCTGGAATTATGAATGTAGTGTACTTCCAAAGTAATTTAAGGTAATTAAATGAATCATTATTAGTTTTTAGATTAAATTGTTCAAGGTAAATAAAAAAAAAAGGTGTGCATGTAATTGGAAGTCAGTGACAAAGAAAATACATTTTAAGATTCTTTTTTTCTGAGTGTGTGGGTTTAGGTAAATTCTAGCACAAGTGAAATGGTTTATTTTTATGTTTTAGTTTACCAATTCCTTAAAAAAAAACAATAAATAAAATGAGCGAACACTTGAGCATGAAAAAATATTTCAAAAATTCTATTATTTTCATTTGCAGAGCTTTTGTGAGCAGAAACACAGCTGCTGAGACTGAGGTGGTAGTACCCAAACTTGGAGAACCGGCAAAATGCCTATTCCTCCACCACCTCCTCCTGGACCTCCACCTCCCCCTACTTTCAGCCAGGTAGCTGCAGTACAAAGCGTCCACCATACAGTCTCTGTATCTCTATGTTCACTAATGCCATTTCATTTATTATTTATTCAGATTCCATTCTGTTGCACTGAGCATTACAATAGTGATGACAAAATGATATAATAAGGTTAAGTGCTTTAGATGTGGCTTGATTTGAACCTCTGTCAAGAATGAATCCCTTTTTTGCCTTTTTTTCCCCTTATACAGGCCAATACTACCCCTCCCAAGTTGTCACGTGATGAAGCTAAAGGAAGAGGAGCCCTGTTGTCAGACATACACAAAGGGGCCAGATTGAAAAAAGTCACAAACGCCAATGACAGAAGTGCGCCTGTTCTTGAGAGTAGGTCGCCGAGATAAGAGCAGCACAATCAAGAGAACTTATTAAAGAGGAAACATTAATGTTTGACTAGACCTTCATTATGGCTAATCATCTATTGGGTGTGTGTGTGCCTCTTTAGAATCTGGAGGGGGTGGTGGTGGTGGCGGCAGCAGCAGCAGTGGAGGAGGAGGAGGAAGCGGAGGGGGCTTTGGTGGTGGCTCTGGACCAATGCCAATGGGAGGCTTGTTTAGTGGAGGAGTGCCCAAACTTCGTCCAGTGGGAGGTAGTTTTATAAGGTCCTTAACAAAGAATGACTTTCAGTCATCTTTAGGACTAGTCATTTGAGTTATTCTCTTAATAAATTCCTGAGTTCATAAAATATATTGAGATGTTTCACACATTTAACTCATTCTTTAAAACAATCACACTTTCATAAAGCCTGGTTGAGCTTTGTCTGATGGAATTCTTTAACTTGACATCTCATACAAATTATAGTTATAGCTACAGACTATTTAACTTTTATATTTTAATGCTTTAAAATATAAAAATTCTGTACAACTGTTTTGTGTAAAAATATTGATTATTAATGTATTAATTCATTCATTAATCTTCAGTACACTTGCTTGTTATCCTGGTCAGAATTGTGGTGGAACCAGAGCCTATCATGGGAGCACTGTGTACGTCTTATCCAGAGTGTATGAGAATAAACCACAGTGCAGGGCACCGGGTATGCACTGCGTACAGACTTTGACAAATTACTTTACACCTGTTTGGCAATTTGGCATAACCAATCCATCCAATGGTTTGATTTTGGGAGGTGTGAGGAGAACCTGAAGGGAACATGTGAAAATGCACCTATTGCTAAAAAGATTTTGTTCAGGGTCAAGAAGTATTATTTTGCAGTTTGGGTCTGAAGCAGTACCTGATTTTAATCCAGTCTATTCATCCTGCCTCTAAAAATAAAATGTACGATTCCCAAACTTGGAAAAACTGAATTACAAGGAGCAAACCCATGCTATGTTTTGGTCTTTGTGTCAAATTAAACTAATATGTTAGAACATATTAATAATCGCCTTTAATTTCGGAGGGACATTTTACCAAACAATTCAGCATTATAATATGGATTAAACAGCAAATGGTGTTGATGCCGTTGTATCTCTTTCCAGATGGCACCGCTGGCAGAGCAGCACTTCGGCCTCCAGGTTCGCGTCCCGCTATGCCCCGTCCTACGAGTCAGCAACCAAGCGAAGACCGATCCTCACCCCCTGAGCAGCCTAGGAATCCTCGCCCATCGCTACCTGACATTTTGAAACCGAGCAGCGGCGTCAGCTCTACGAAACCTAGCAGCTCTGCCCCTCCTCCTCCGCCGCCTTTCAATCGCCGTGGCAATAATCCCCCTCCCACTCTTAGTCAGAGCTCTGGTCGTTCTTATGGGGTAGAGAAGCCCCTTCCACCACCAAGTACAAACAGAGCACCTCCTCATCCATCACCTGCACGTGAAGCACTGGCAAAAGCTACTTCTCGCTCTTCACCTGTGATTGGATCATCTCTACCACCTCCTCCTCCTTACCGACAGCCCCCTTCAGTGGCTAACGGTGATCCACCACCTGAGTTGCCCCAGAGGCGAAACTCGCTTCACAGGAGGAGTAGTGGGAATGCTCGTAGCCAAGCTCCACCCCCACCACCGCCTCTATCCCAGCAAAACAGCCGACCACCACCGCCAGCCCGGGAACCTCCAGGACGCAGACATGGTAACTCAGTTATTTTTTGTTAGAAATGTTTGTAAAAATCCTCATACTTCTTTAAACAAATGAGCACGTTTGTTTTTATTATTAAAGGCCCTCAGGGTCCCCCTGCTGCATCACGGAACGGGACTCGTGACGCACCTCCTCCTCCTCCGCCGGCCCGCGTACAAAGTGGTAGCTCTCAAAATTCCTACGAGAGCCGATCGAGGCACCAGCCACCCGTCTCTTCCAATCGCCAACCCACAGCACATCCTCCTCCACCTCCACCCATGCGCAATGGACATACGTCTGTCACTAGGAGTTTCACTGGTGAGTCTGCATCAGCTTCTTGGAAACATTCCCAAACACGATTGTATTTTGTTTCAGTAATTGAATTAAACAGGGCAAAAACCATTTGAATTGCACAGCGGGATTGTTATTCTGGAATGTTTTTTGGGCCTCAGTGAAGAGGAAAATCTTGTTGATCAGTAAAAACTTATGAAAAGAATGGGAGAACCATAAAGTTCAGGTGTCAATTATGTTAACTGCTGATATGATTACATCTGTCCCTGTAAACTAAGCATATGGTGTTTATTTCCAAGCTATGATTTACACGTCTAATTCAAGCTTAGCACCAGGTGCAGGCCGAACGTTTTGTATACTGCTGCAGGCTGCTAGGTCACATTGCTGCGATTTCATCACAGTATTCAGTAGAATATTACAAAATCAGGTGTTTATCTGCGTTAGACAGAGTGTCTATGCCTATGTAACTTGACTTTGTGTGACAACAAGATTGAAGATTTTTTGGATTAAAGATTATGAAAGCAGCTTGAGAGTACACAAGAGGTCAAGTTTAGACTTTTGCCTTCACACATTAGTGTCTGATCATAGTTTTTTAACTTTCGGTGTTATCAGTGGCAGGAAATAGCACTACAGTCAAATGATCTCCTAGGAATTCAAATCGTGCCTCTGCAGTTCCTCTTCATGTAAACCAATACAGAGGATGTTCAGAATGCAGAGATCGTCTAAAATCCAATTGTTTGGGGGGGTTTATAATGCTCGTTGTTTGACTCCCAGATGAAGTTCATGGTTAACATTTTAGAAAATGTAGAAAAGGAAATTAGATTTTTTTTAATTCATAATGAAAGAGAAACTGATAGTATATAAAGTAATAATATGGCTATGGCCTAGATCATCCAGGATACTTTGTGCTGTTGTTGCTGATATACAGATAACATGCGATAAGCGGAAGTCGCTTACAGGAACAAGTAAGCACCTCCTCGAAAATGAGTTCACTTTTTTTTTCACACAATTCAATAAAACCCTCAAACAATCAAATTTATTGCTTCAAAAAAAACCTGCTGCTTCATAAAAACCCTTTTCAAACGCCAATAAAGCATCCCATTTGTGTAGTATAAAAGCGTAGATTTCTTTAATAGGTAACGTATGAAACTATTCTTGTGTATCCTTGTTTCCCAGATGAGTTTGAATCCAAGTACTCCTTCCATCCTGTTGAGGATCTGCCACCTCCAGAAGAGTACAGACAGTTCACAAAAATCTATCCCAGTAAAAGCAATAAAGGTGAGCATCAGTTTTTTTTCCCCCTCCAAGCACTCCTCCTAGCTGACTATATATTCAACATTTTTTAACAGTTTCTGCAATATGTCCAGAATATGAGAAAAGCATTTCAGTAGGTGCGTTTACATGATATTAATATTCCACTCATAATCAGAATAGAAGACCAAAACTGCATCATGTAACCATGTCAGTTGGAACAGTCTAGCTAGATCCAGACCAATCAGAATGAGAGGAGGGGTGTAAACCTTTGATAAGCTATTAAATACGTGATTGTTACCCATAAAAATGCTTCATTTGATTGATTGCCTTGTGTTGGTTGTTTCTTGTTATAAATATTACCATGTAGAGGTAATTTTACCTTCTGGAAGTCCATCAGTCGGAATGATCACAAAGCTCAATCCCATCAGTCTTTCCTTCAGGCTTTACATTCACATTGATTGGCTTACATTCACATACATTAAAGTATCCTTTGTCTTGCACATTTGAGTGTTTTTCCTGCTCTAACACACCCACTTCAAATCAGAGACTCATGAGTATGTGAGATAAATGGTTTTGTATATCTATACCTTACCTGAGTGTTTGTCTTTTCTCCCATGCTGCTTTGCCACCATGCCTGATAAACTTTCTACATTCTCTCACACTACAGGCACGACACGAGGAGCTCCACCTGCGCCACCTGTTGGGAGATGATGTGCACTCAGAGAAAAATGGCTAAAATGGCCTTATGGAATCGAATTATACACACATATACACACACTATCACCGCTGTATGCAAAAGAGACCAGAAGCTGTCTTTTAGCAGAAAGAAAATGAAACTTTACCTGACTAACTGAAATATTCTCAGGTGAGGAGGATTTAGGCCATTAGTTAATAATAATAATAATAATAATAATAGTGATGATAATAATGTGACCAAACTTTTGCACATATGTTTAAAAGATTTAGAAGTTGCTTTCATAAATAAATAGTAACTATGCATTCCAAGTGAAAAAAGACACTTTTTCATACATCTAAAATATAATGAATGTTTTAAGCACACTACATGATGTCTGAAAAGCTCCAGCCAGATGTACCTCGAGACCAGAAAACACTGTACAGTGTCATGGTCCTGATCAGTTCATATGTACTTTTCTGTTAAGTGTTAAGAGGACCCAAACTACACAAGCTATATATATATGCATTCCACATCCTTTGGGTAAAAAGATACCATAGTACCATTTTTGTAGCACTTGTTAATCATCATTAACACTATTAGAGTGCAAGGAGAGATTGTAGAAGGTAATCAGTAGACAATCGTTGCATTATAACACGTAAATAGTGACTTTTTTTGTCACAGCATAATAAAAAATATATATAATTACTTTATCATAACCTGTTTCTCCCATAAGGGATCACATGTGTCATTATTAGATAAAAAGTTTATAACTGTTATTCAAAAAAATCATGTTGATTATTTGACCAACATGATTGTTTTGGGGGACTATACAATTTTTAATTGTACAAACCTTAAATACTTCTTGGCTTCATCTATGGAATTGATGTGGATGAATATTTAAGCAACCATTCGGTTTATTTTTCAGCTAAAGTGGGTTGCCAAAAAAACGTGCAAATGCGTTATTTCTATCTGTGAAAAGGGATTTTTTTATTTTTTTTTAATTGGTATTGATTTAGCAGATTTTAACCACTTCTGTCGAACTGACCAAATGCATATCCTAAGTGCCACTAAGCCTAATACGTATTTACAATAGGCTCTGCCATGTTTGTGTAAAGGGCCTGCTTGTATACGTGTGGTGCGAACTGTGCTGCTGAAAATACCACAGTCTTCTCCGGTTTTTATCTCGAATTACTTCGAATTTCGTAGAATGCTCAAGCAGAATCGACTGTTTCCAATCTTTCACTAATTTACTGAAACCATTTTTTAAATGCGAAATCTAAATGAAATGGATAAAACACTATATATATGTAGGTAGGTATTTTATTGTGTATAAAACAATATTGTGTATAATGTATAATATAGAGAATTAAACAACAGCCTATAATTGAGCATATGACAGAAGATTATTAATAGCAAAGGATCAAGCCTGGTTTATTACCAGGACCCTTTAATACCAGGACACTTTTCCTGTTTTTATTGACCAGGAGACATATTATGATTTTTTTTTTTTTTTTTTACATTTTTCTTGGCTAATTGTAATTTTAAGTAAGTTACAATGGCCTTGCCAAATGTTCACATTGAGACGTTTAGGGTGTGTGTGTGTGTGTTTGTATGTATGTATGACTTTTTCTTGTTAAATTTTAAATAAAACGGTTATGGGGGAAAATATGATCTGCTTTTGCTTGTTCTTGTTGCTTAAATACATCGTTAAATTTTTAATAAAGACTGAAAGTTCGAGTATTTTCCCTCAGATTATCACCTCAGATAAAGAGAATTCATACTGGCTTTTAAAAATTTCCCGGGAATTTTTTTCCCCCTCAGAAGCCTTATCAACTAAGCGAATACCCGCCAACTAAACGTGGCCCAACCCTTCAAGAGGCGGGGCCGGTGCTCCTATTGGATGTTTACACCCTTTGAGGTTAATCTAGCCAATCAGAACTCAGCTGAGTGTGCGAAAACGCGCCAGCTGGTGTGTAAAGTGTTTCTCAGAGCTGGACGGCGCGCCACTTGTGTGTGAGACGAGAAGCTTGCGTTTGTATTTTGGTTACTGAAAAGTGGGGGAAAAGGCAACGTTTTATCCTGACATTAGGTAAGAAACAAGAACTGCATGAGTTATATTTCTTTATTGAGAGTTATGTCTGTAATGTGTAGAGCAGTGTGTAAAGTGCAGGGCTTTAAACCCGGAAGTGGTTTATGTGTGTCGTGCTGCTTGGCGCCAAATACAAGAATGAGCTAGTTGTGTCGACTAATTCGCCAAAAACGTACTTGCAAGTCAGGAATTAATTACAGAACTTCAAATGTATCTTTCCCGTTTATTTAATCATTCCTTGCAAGCTGTTTGATGTTTTACATTTCTTTAGTTACTTTGGCTTTGATGAGTTTTAGGCGCCAAGAGGAGCTCACTGAGCAGGCCAGGCTGTTTCACGGCTAATCATGTTTCCTGCTTTAATTTACTACCTTACAGATGTTGTGACATTTATACCCTCGCACAATTTATTATTATTATTTTTCTTATTTATTTATTTATTAAACCGTATTGAGCAAACAAGCATTACCTCAGATGTGTGCTTCATTTTAGAAAAAGTGTGTCTCATTCTTCTCCTCAGTTGCGTCCTGGTCTGGTGAAAATGCCGAGCACGCGCTCTCAGAGACAACCAACCCTCCAGTTCCCTAAGCGCAAGTCCTCCAGGATCACTTCCCAACCCAAAAGTTCATCTCGGCCCGACACGGAGCACGCCCTGGACGCCCGGACCATCCTCTTATCTCCCAGGAAGACAAACCTGGGGGTCAGAAATGTCCCTCTTTCTCCCATGAAGCTGGTTTCTGACATTCCTCTTTCTCCCAGAAAAGCAAGCGTCACAGACATCCGGGCCGTTCCCCTGTCCCCCCAACACCACACGCTCCAGAGCGTGCGTCCATCCGAGAGACTTCCTCTGAGCCCCAGAAAGCGTACAGGTATTACAAACATTGAGCACTTTTTTATTTTGTGCTTTCATATATATATATATATATATACTCGAAATGTATATAAAAATACTGATAAACCTGTTCATTTCTTCCTTCTCCATAGGTGATGAGAACGGATGCAACTTGCCACAGTCTTTACTCGGTTCTCCTCCTAAACAGAGCCGTCCCTCGCTAGGCTCCCCTCGCAAGCTGTCCTTTAACGAGAACCTCCCCGTCTTCACGTCTCCTCCACGGGCTGCCTCAGTGGACTTTAAAGTCCCTATTCCACCCGCAGCTTGTCCTTCTCCCAAATGCTTGAAAGAACCTACCAAAGCCGGGTCTGATGCGCCAGAGAAGGCGCCCACCCCCGTTGCCGAAAGTACGTTCTGTTTATCATATTACAGTCTACTTTTGTTTGAAAAGTATGTGCGTGTGTATCCAATTTATTATTATTATTATTATTATTGATGTTTTTTGCTACTGTTTTTCAGAATCGCAGTACCAGTGTGTGAAACAGGCTCTTCACACAGCCGTGCCTGAGCGACTGCTCTCTCGAGAGACAGAGCGAGGGGTTATCGTCTCCTTCCTGGAGAAACACGTGGTACCGGGTAAGCCGTCCAGCTTGTACATCTCTGGAGCTCCTGGAACGGGGAAGAGTGCCTGCCTGAACTGTGTGCTTCAAGAACGCAAGGTGGGATTTAAGAACAGATCTCAGAAAGGCTACAGAATAGATACTTGCTTATACAAAGCTGCACTGGTGGTGATGAATTAAATAAAGAAAAATCCCCTGTTGCTTTTTTTTTTCCCAGGATTTCCTAAAAGGAGTGCAGACTGTGGTGATTAACTGCATGACCCTGCGTAGCTCACATTCGATCTACCCCCTTCTGGCTGAAAAACTGGGAACGTCCAGAGGTTACAGTAACGGCAAGCTTGAGAAACTGCTGACCAGTTCAGGCCCCACTGTGTAAGTCTGTTTCTCGTATACAGCGCTATCTATCTATCTGCAATGGACTTTAAATAATTTATTAAGGTTTTGTGATTGTGTGTTTCTGGCAGTCTGTTGGTTCTGGATGAGATGGATCAACTGGACAGCAAATCTCAAGACGTTCTCTATACCATCTTTGAATGGCCTTATCTTCCAAAGTCCCGGCTGTGCCTTATTGGTAAAGTCTACGTCATGTGCTCTTTATGCACGACATACGACAGTGTTTCCCGAGTTAACCCTTAATTCGTTTCATCTTTCAATTCCCAGGTATTGCAAACGCCCTCGACCTGACGGACCGTATTTTGCCCAGACTGCAGGCAAAGCCTCACTGCAGACCGCAGCTGCTTCATTTTCCACCGTACAGCCGCCAGGAGCTGGCAGCCATCGTCCAGGACCGGCTCACACAGGTAATCCATCGCTCACATGCACATGTCCATATATAGTCATGCATTTTGACTTTGATTATTTTTGCACTTAGACTTGTGCCGAGGAATTAAAGCTTTTAGACATTTTTCAACTTTTCCAGGTGACAGGAGAAGGTGTCCTCGATGCTGCTGCCGTTCAGTTTTGTGCCAGAAAGGTGTCCGCAGTCTCGGGAGACGCCAGAAAAGCATTAGACATCTGCAGGTATCTGAGAGCTCTGGTTAAAGTGGTTTATACAGCGAGTTGCGTTTTGTTTAGGCATTTGATTTCTCAAATCTGCATTTCCATCTCCTGCACAAACAGGCGAGCTGTAGAGATGGTGGAGTCTAATGTCCGTTCCAAAACATCTTCTGAATCGGCAAATACTAACACAAAAGGTGAGCGTGAGTAAACTATCTGAAAATGTGAACTCCTTTAGTAATGAGCAAGAGGAAGCTTCTTAAAAAATGGTACATGTATTAGGTGTGTTAAAGGAACTATTAATCAGGAATTGGCTGTAGCACAAGCTATTTATTTATGAATGCTTGGTTTTTCATACTACTGCCACCTCCTGGTATAGAGTCAAGTGAGACGATAGGAGCAATCCATTTTTGTTTTCATATTAAGGACGCATCATAAAGTGATTTAATTTTTTATTTCCCCCCTCTCTCGTTGCAGTAAGTGTTCCTCAGGTGGCGCGAGTGCTGTCGGAGGTGTACGGAGACCGCATGGCCTCTAGCGGGGGAGAGGAAGGAGAAAGCTTCCCCCTGCAGCAGAAATTGCTGGTCTGCTGCCTGCTCCTGCTCACACGCAACGGCAAGAGCCGAGAGATCCAGCTGGGCAAGGTGAGTCTTTTATGTTAATTTTGGGGACGATGTCGGCAAAGGAGCTTTTAGCGCATGAATGAGTGTACGAGGGTGAGACGAACCAAACCCCTGTCTCATCAGTGCTTTCCGTTCAAGGCCACTGTCTCCCGAGGTGGTGTTGTGGTCTGAGGGTGTTGCCTAGTGAGATACTCCAATGGAAAGTGAAAGTTTCTTAAATAGAATCATTACTGAATCCATGAGGCATGGATTCATCACCACGAGCCTGAGAGTAAGCGGCAGAGTATGGAACAGAAACATCCTCAATTGCCAATTGAGAAAGTTCCATCAGCTGGAAAATTGATCAATGCGCACAGTTTTCTGGGATTCTCGAGGGCCAGTATCGGAACGTTATCGGGGGGGAAAAAGGTTCAACAATCAAAAGTGCTCGTTACAGCGTGACTTTTATTGAAGAGCTGTAGATTAAACGCAAAGGACTGAAATCCAAGTGCACCATGAGGATGTACATGTGCACATAGTTCTGCTCACATTTTCGACACTCTTCGAAAACTTTGACTTGCTAAAGCATCCTTCCTTTGCTGGATGCTCCCTGGTCTCGCTCCATTCTTGGCTCACAGCTGAGCCTAAAACTTTTACAAAGCAATGTGATTATGTCGGAAAATGATGGATTTGTCTCTTCTAAAAAAGTTAATTTAGTTCTACAGCCAGAGTGTGGACAATTTGTGACTCACCCTCATACTTTCTGTTGATGCCAATTTGAAGTGTGAATGGAAGCTTTTATTCTAGTCTACCAGGAGATGGTGTACAAAACTGACAGCTGGAATCCTGTGCTCTTGTTTGCAGCTGTGCGAGACCTACAGTAAGCTGTGCCAGCAGAGGCAGGTCAGCGGCGTGGGCCAAGGAGAGTGTCTGTCACTGTGCAGTTTACTAGAAAGCAGAGGAATCTTCTCTCTCAAGAAGGCCAAAGAAGCACGACTCACCAAGGTAAACAGCCTTTCGCGACCTTGCATGCCAAAGTGAATGATCGTGGACGAATAGGCAGTAGGGCCAGAGAGGATTTAATACATTTTTAAAATGTTAAATTCAATCGACAAGGTTTAAACATTTTCCTATTAAACGTGCATCATTTTTAGTTTACTGACCGTGTGTACCACAGCGCTGTCTCTGAAAGGAAGTACATGTTTATCAAATGTGGTCCCGGACAGATATTGAAACTCGTCTTTGTTTGTTGCTGATAGATCTCGCTGAAGATTGAGGAGAAGGATGTGGAGAATGCGCTGAAGGATCGTGCGTTACTGGGAAGCATCCTGGCTGGGGGTCTGCCATGATCTCCTTCAAAACACCTGCAGCTGCCATCATGTGACCTTGACCTTCACAATATTTATTTTAATGCTTCCCCCCCCCCCCCTTTCTTATTTTTTTTTTAATGAACTTATGGTAAAGGTCTTTTGATTTAAGTTTATTTTGATTGAGTGTACATTTATGTTTTTATGTAAATAAATGTACAGGATTTTAAAGTTCAACCCAAGTGGTGACATTTTCATTAAATCTTTACTCCTAGCACAGAAAGAAAGAAACATGCAACAGTTAGTAACTGATTTTATTTTGTAGTTTTTTGTTATAAAGTATGATTGTAGAAACACTATATAAAGACAAATCGCACTTCCAACATTCCCGCTCAGAGTTATCACTGTAACTCGTTTTTATCTAAAATCTATGTATGCAAGAAAAAAAAGAAAAAAACACAAACCCAGTCCACAGCTCAAATTGCAGAAGGTTATTTAGACAATAGTGTTAGTTTATTTTAAGCTCATTGTATGTGTGCTGCAGGAGAAACAAGCGTAATCTGTTAGAAGGTATAAACATTGCTCGGTCATCCGGGCCTTTCTTGCATTTCTGCAAAATGGACCATGTGGGAAAAAGTCAGTTATCAATTTTCTGAACAAAGAATATTTAAAAAGTAGAGTTTTTTTTGTAGTTGCTGTGCAAGAGAAAAGGGAAACCAGTCAATGCTACGCTTAGTCTGGACAATAATGATTTTAGTAACTTTATAAAAATGTCTGTTACAGTTCCATCATCATGGCACAAACTATTAAAAGTTTCAGTTAATATCACAATAAGATGTGCTTGATCACTCATCCCTGTTTTGGGTTTAAACAGACTGCACTGAAGGAAACAAGGCTTAATTTATGTGCCATTAAAACCCATTCAGCTTGTTCAATGACTAAAGACTCACTCACTGGAAAAACCATTAAAGCTAAATATGGGGGTCAATTGATTTGCTCTGTTCTGCATCAACGCTCGCAGCTTTTTTTTTTTTTCCTACCATCAAATACAAAGAAAAAAATTAATATAATAAGTCGATAAAATCTCTTTGGTAGATTACCAGTCCTCATGTGTTTACAGAAACCCCTAGTAAGAGCCCTAAAATACATTTTTTCTACAAAATAAAAGAAAAAAAGTAAGAATGTGTTTTCATGACAAGGCAGTGTTGAGTAATATGCGATTCTACCCCTCGCAGCACAGTGATCGTTGCATATGGTACAGTAGCGTGTGTGCAGAGCCAGTCGTCCGCTCCAGAAGGCTCTTCACTTCTGAAGCGTTTCCTCTGTTAGTGCTCTTCTTGAAACTTTATTGTTCTGTAAGAAAAAAATATATATATTATATATATAGAAAACATTAGGCTATTAGGATTGTAAGAAAATTATTAACTCAAAGGTGCGTTCCAGCACATCCTACTAACTCCTATGTCTGCTACATGCTGACATTTCATTAGTCTTCATGGAATTGCAAGTTTTATTTCTCTAACCTCATGCATTTGTTCATTAACATTAATATAAAGGAACATAAAACACGAGTCATGTAGATCTACAGGAGCATCATCTATATAGAAATGTGCAATTCATTGAAAGCCAATTTAAAGACTTTCAATCATGTTAGTAATTTACACAAATTCAGGATGGAAGTGTTTTTTTTTTTCTCCCTTCCCCAAACTAGATATTCACAAATACTGTATTATTTAAATGTGTTTGCAAAAGATTTTCTAATGAATTTGTTTCAAACCTGGTTTGATGAACGAGGCTCAATGTCGGTATCTGAGATTTATCCAGAGGTGGGTAGTAACGAGTTACATTTACTGGAGTAACTTTTTGGGAAAAAATGACTTCTATGAGTAGTTTTACTGCATCAGTAGATTTGTGAAAAAAAGAAACGCTTCTCTTACTCCGCTACATTCGGCTACACTCGACTCGTTATTTTTCTAACCATTTATTCTAAACATGCAAGCGGTAAAACAGCCGCATGACTATTTGACCAATCAGACGCAGCAACAATAATCACACGACTCCGTTTGACCAATCAGGTTAGGTGGCATACTCTGGGGGGGGGGGGCGGAACCGGTGTTCTATAAATTAATTCTACCTGTGAATTAGTCCTATATATGCTTTCTGCGCATGCGCCAACAAAAGTTTCCGCATCTTTCTCTACTTTTGCGGAACTAAAGAACATAAATCCCTGCCGCTACTAGTGGGATCTTGCGGTTAGTGTACAATCTTGCAGTGAATATAGAATTTATGTTAACTTTAATTGTACATGTAATGTTACTTTAACAGTTTATGAATATATAAGTATTTCAGTACAAAATTAATCAGACATTGCGATTGAAACTCAGTACTTGAGTATCTTTTCACCAAATACTTTTTCACTCTTACTTGAGTAATAATATTTTGGATGACTACTTTTTACGTCTTCTTAAATAATATTATTTTGAAGTACAGCTACTCTTGCTTGAATCAATTTTTTGGCTACTCTACCCACCTCTGGATTTATAATTTTACTAGCATTTACAAATGCCCTTACAGTCAGAGCTTTTACCACCCAATTCCAACAAAAGCATCACAAACCAATATATTAAGAAATCTATACATGTTGTATATGTTAAGAAATCATATGTTATAACACCGGGGTATCCAAAGCCTGGCCTTCAAACAGGTTAACCGGCCTGCGGCTTTTACACTGACTAGCTGAAAAAAGTAAATTTCTTTTTAATTACAGCACAATATGGTGGCTAATTCATGTGTTTAAAAAAATTAAATAAATAAAAGATTTTATATATTCTTAATTCTCCCAGAACCTCTCTTACAGCACGAGTCCTGGAATATTACTGGACTTTTGGCAACAAAAATAAATAAATAGATGCGACCTGAAAGAATTGAATTGAGGTCATCAGCTGATTTAAGTCTTTTGCGCCTAACATAATGTTGCTAAGCCTAGACCTAAGCAACTGAGGTAACCCCAGTTAATTATCAGGCCACCAGCGGCTTGTACAGTAGCCACTATGCATAATGGACACACTTCATGTCTTACCCTGACGCACCAGCACTCTGGAATAGGGTCTCATCAGATGATGAGACTTTTTCCTCAACATGATCTTTTTCCATTGCTCCAAAATCCAATTTTTAGTTGAAGACTTTTTTCTCTGATTAGTCTCACTAACAAGTGGTTTTCTTATGTCTGAACAGCTATTTAATTTCAATCCTGCGAGTTCCATCAAATTGTGCGTATAGAAAAGCTCTTATTCTCACTATTAAACACGGCTGTGTCGTCTACTGCTAATCAACCGAAGTGATCCTTTTTTTTCTGCTCACATTTGTGACTCTGAAGTCAAGGGTGAAGTCATTAAAACCTTGAGGGATTGTCGGTGCTATCCCTCAAGATTTTAATGAAGCGTTGGTCAATTCTTAACCAAATTCCGGTCATTTAATTTAATGTGTTTTTTTTTTTTAATTAGTTGTGATACTATGTGATTATTTGACCTCTCTGTGTATACATGTTTTTCTGTTCCACCTGATGGTGGCAGCAGAGTGCAACCGACTCCCACCTCCCCCCTCACCTTTTACTACACCTGTAAATTAATTTACGGAAAGATATCAAATTTACAGACCAAAAGCCCAACGTTAACAGCAAGAAAGGGTCGATTTAAGAAAACCTGGAAACCACCGAGGATGGAAAACCTTTTGTCAAGTTCTTTAAGACTTTTGTTAGTTTCAGTTCAGTTCATTTGATTTTGGTTACTGAAATAGAGAACTATTGTGCTGTAATTCCTATAGTTTGGACAGCCCTGCTATGATGTAATGATTCGAAAACACCAACACAAATACCTCGTACTACCCGTTCCCACCCTCTGCCCTGTTTACGGGAGAAACCGCAGTGGTAAGCAGTGCTAAGCAAGTCTGTGCAGGAAGAATGTGTCAGAGAGAAAGATATCTGTTTGAACTTGTGTAATAACCTGTTAGCAAGCATCAGTGTAGCCTCTGGGCATTTGGTCATAGCCATGTGGATAATCATCAACCAAGTCAAGCTCCGTTTGCATGTGATCATATGCAAACCCACCACCGTTGCTGCCAAAGCGAGGCTCAAGATCTGTAAAACATACACACTTAGGCTCATTTACAAATGGATCTCATTCAGTATTAGTGCAGCTGGATGTGGCGAACAACGATGCACAAACAAATTAAAAGTTAGTTTAATTAAAAAGGTATGCATCAATATTGTGTCAAGTGATGATGTGAGGTTATTAGGAGCTTGTTAATATGTTAAGTGCACATATTTAAAATTCTGTCCATCGCTACACACCATCTCCTGCGAAGCCAGCGTCCATCATTGCACTTTGGGCCTGGAAGAACGGGGGGAAAAATGTAAATAATAGTCAGTTAATTTTCATTAATACAAGTTCTTAAATATGACCCCATAACCCGTTTCATATGGCAGGACACACTCACCGATTCCCACGCTGCTGGGTCGTGTTTGAACAGAGAGTGTGTGAGCTCCACTGACATGCGCTTCCTGTAGTCGGCATTTTTGTCCTCGGAGATGCGGAAGAGCACTGCAGCTGAATATGTAGCTATAAGAGAGAGAGGAAATTAAATCATTTAATCAGCTCTAAGAGGAACCTGACACTGGCCATGATGCTTCACTGTGGTCTTATTCTACTTCACTGAAAGCTAGACTAACATACTTTCTTTATATACATTAGATTAATACTGTACTATAATGTATAATAAATTCTATAAGGGGATGACATTTCATACAACCTAAGAATAAAGTGTCTTACACAGCCTAAACACACTACATAATGTACATCACATGCTTTGATTATATAACAAACATTCATAAAAGACGTACAAAAGCTGGAGATTATGGGTAGACTCTTAGGTAATTGGATTTGTTCTGATTTTCGATTCAGTTCAATAGCGCAAAAAAAAATTGTCTGATTTGTTTTCAAGCGGCGTTATTTCTTACAGGTTTCGAAGTAATTATTAGTAATTCGTATATAATAAGCAATTACTTTGTTAAAGTACTGATATTATTTAATATATATTGTAACTTGTGTTTTGTTTACATTTCAAGTGAATCTTTTCTATCCCGACAATATTCCGATCTACTGTACACTCCGATCCATTAGGGGGCAGGGTTGCAAGAACTGCCCAAAAACTCAAAAGAAGAAGCGACAGTTTTGCAAAACGAAAGTATTTTGCAAGTACTTTGCAAGAGAGGGAAACAGTTTGTATTTTCTGTAATATAATTGGTCAGTTTTAGCCTCCGTATTTGAATTTTACTCAGCTTACCTAAATAATTAAATTCTGATTTGATTCTGAACTGAAAGCTGGCCAATCAACTCAATTGAATTTAACCAACTAAATGGTAATCAAGTCGTATAATCGCTCGGTTCTAATATAGAATCATGGAATATAGAAGCAATAATATATAAAAAAATAATTGCATTCAAATGAAATGACATCCTGTACTATGTCAGATGTAGAGTTAAAAAAATTAATAGATCAAGTTTGGTGTGATCAAGTCAATAACGTGATTATTTCCTAGATTTTTTTTTTAATTCTAACTAAGCAGGGAATCTCCGTCACGTGATATTCATTTCCTTCTCACGTACCAATGCCCTCGTTGTTGGAGTGCAGGAGTTCCATGAGTGGGCTAGCAGCTCCCTCGTTATCAATTATAGCAGCTGCATTTTTATCCACCGCCAGCTCGCAGAGCACACCGGAGGCCACCCGCTTTATATTATCCCCTGGGGAGTACAGCAGCTGGAGAAAGAGAGAGACAGAAAGAGAAAACCAAGTAAGATAGTGTGTGTGAGAGAGAGCTAAAAGTATCTAGACTGCTAAATATTTCTGATACAGCAATGTTTTTCTGTGATGTTAACCTGCACAAACAGCGGAATGACATTCGAGTCGATGATGATGGATCTATTTGTGCGATCTCTGGCCAGGATGTGCAGAGCTCCTGTGCAACCTTCCACAATCTCCTCCATCCTCACGCCATCCTAAGAGAAGAAATGAGACGTTGTGAAAGAAGATCTGGAACCACGGTGTTTGAGAGTCTAATGAATAAATTATTGGGTGACCGAAGAAAAAGAGTAATGTTACTGGGTTGCTTGTGTGCTTACAGTTACATGCACACTACCCCCATCCACAACCCTCCTGTGTGTATGACTCAACCAACCTGGTAGGTCTGCTGGCTGGCTGAACCATGCTTCTGAGCATCCTGGTGGGCATTTTTTAGCAAATTGATCAGTTTGGGAATTGCATCAGCGTCTCTGAGAGGCGCCTGATTCGCCGGGCACAGCGCCAGGTTACGGACCAGGCCAACCACAGCCTGAAAAACACAAGACAAAGGCAGTTCGCTGTTAACTCTACCAACGTTACCAAGGTAACGAAAGTTCCCGTCATGTTATTAATATCCTGACATTTTAATTATAAGAAAAACCAGAACTTTAGTTTCAAGTGTGTGGAAAAAAAGAGATTTAATCTCTGATGCGAATCTCATCAACACGAGACTCATTTCCTGATTATGATGAGACAATCTCTTCCTGCTTTTTCTCTTGGTGGAATTAATTTGCTGGTTGCACTTTTCTCTACTAAATACACACACACGGTTATAAAAAACCATGATAGCTGGACTGGAATTAATAAACAAACAAACTAAATAAAAACGCACCACCCTAACCTAGCGAACAGTATATTTTGTCTAATAATCGGTCTAATAAATGCTTCATCTATCGCTTTACGTCTCGCCACTGGTTGTGTTTTTGGTTTCACCTTAACAACGGGCCAGTAGTGTGGCTTGTTGAGCAGCTTGATGATGGGCGGGATGCCGTAGTGGATGCGCACTGCATTCTGCGCGAGCTCGGCGTCCTGGTGGCGGCTAGTAAGGTGGCGCAGGGCGCAGGTGGCAGGCTCGGCCACGTCCTCCTTGTCCCCTGCACGCAGGAGCGCGTGGATCAGAGCCTCCACGCCGTTGTTCTGGCTTACAAACGTCTTGTTCCGAGCGTTATTGCAGGTCAGATTCGACAGGGTGCCCGAGACGCAGGCAAGCATGTTCATGTCATCTGTGGCGAGGAGGCCGATCAAAACCTGCAGCAGCCCCTCCAGTCCGTCCTGCAAGCAGAGTCAGATATGGACGGGTTTAATTTCAGGGATGGTGTATAGTGGTGAAAAAACATGCCATTTATTTACTTTAGAATTTCAACATTCTGCAACAAACTTGTGTCATATTGGTTGTAAAGAAAAAAAACATACATTTTAATTACTATGTAGAATGTAGAGCAAACTTAAGCAGCCTAATCATGTTATTAACCATCTATTAAATTACTAGGGCAGAGTGTGTGTGTTATTACACAGACCTGTTTGGTGGCAGCATCAGACAAGTTCCTCAGAGTCCACAGACAGTTTTGTGTAAGCCGTTGGCTAGAGCTATTCACGTGCTTCCCCAGACACTGCATTCCACCTGTGTGAGTGTGTGTATGAGAGAGAGAGAGAGAGGGGCAGACACATGGTATTTAGTATACACACCACATTACAGTGCAGCCATGAAGTCCAATTCATACGTCTTAATACTACAGAAATATTAGAATACCGAGACAAGTTAAAGACGGTACACAAACGTTGGCTAAACGCCAGGTCAGTACTGTGCAGCGAAAAACAGACGTGGCAAAATTTCACTTCCACTTTCTGAATGTGTCACAAAGAAGGGGGAAAAGAAAGTGGACAAAACAGCAGCTTGAAAGAGAGAGATCCAGTGTTCTCACAGAGCCTGCGACTCCCTGGAGATTGATTGTCTTGCTAAAAGAGCAGTGGGTCCCTCGGCTCACACTCACCAGCCTCTACGATGGTCGGTTTGTTGCTAGGACACACTGACAGCACTTTCAATACGCGGCTGGTGGTCCATAGCAACTTCTCGTAGTTGTAGTTCCTCATGATCTGCACCAGGGCCTCGGGTCCTCCGTTCGCCAGGATGATCAACTGCGAGAGAGAGCGGAGATATTCAAACTGTTTACACTTGCATATGACGCAGACTTAAGGATTAAAGATGTAGAAATGAAGACTGAATTAGAAACAATTCGAAGAAAATTATACACACATTGTTTTACATTAACACACACACACACACACACACACACACACACACACACACACACACACACACACACACACCTTGCTCTCCTGGTTTCCATAGGAGAGAAGTTGAAGGCAATCTGTGGTAATGGCCAGAAACTTGGGGTTGCTCTTTTTCAGGAGTGGCACCATCCTCTGCAGGCCGTCGGCCAGACGCACAGCCATCTTGGCCCCCTCCTGGTGCAGCAGCAGGTTGTGGAGTGTGGTGATGGCATAGAAAAGCACTGGCTCCAAAGGAGAGCTGAAACACACATTATCTGGTTCACATACAGCATAATGGAGTAATGCACATGACTGATCCTGAAACTTCCTGACTGAAATACAGGAAAAATCTAATCTACAATATTTCGTTAAGGTATGAGGATGCTCCTGAGAATACGAATCACTTTTTTTTTTTTTTTTTTTTAAATCCGTGTTCTCACCTGAGCATGCGCACCAAAGCGGGAATGCCTCCTGACTTGAAGATGGCCAGCAAGCCCTCACGCTGGTGTGACAGGTTGTGCAGGATGCTGGCGGTGGCACGGGCTGTCTCCATGTCGCTCGTGTTCTGCATGGCCCTCACCACAGCCGCCACCATCTGAGGAGACTGCATCAGAGCGCGCCGGGACGCCTCCTTTCGCGTCAGCTGGTTCACAATCTGCGCTGCCTTGTTCACCACCACCTGGACAAATCCAAAAAGTCAGAGGTGAACAGATTTCTCAACGTGCATGGATTTAATATTTATAAAAATGACGTTCTGATTAGACCTCTTTATTTTTTTATTTTACTCAAAGCAAAAACAATTCTAAAATTGTGTCTTTTTTTTTTTTGCAGAAATATTAATGAACCAACATATTGGACCAAACAGTTTAGCATGTAAAACTAAAAAGATATCATTTCTATGTTGCTTTATAATTAAATAATGATCCTGGATTTAGGAGAGAAAAAAAGCTACATATTTACTTGCCTCATTAAGCACCATCTGAACCTCACTTCAATAAGTCGCTTGATTAGAGAAAATTAAATGTAACATTTCCATCGTAAAAATGCGCCCTGCATTGCTAATTAGCGCTTAAATATGAATATGCTGCATACCTTGATAATGCTGCTAATCAGTGCATATTATTGCAACACTTTTATTCATGAGGCAGTTAACACATTCACTTCTATCTTAATATCTTTTCCACTACGGGAAAACTACAGGCAGAGGTGGAAGGTAACCAAGTACATTTACTTTGTTGTTGTGTTTTCATGTATCTGTTCGTTACCTGCGGAACCTTATTAAAGGATTTTTTTTTTTAACTTTTACTCCACGTCATTCTATAACATATATCTGTAGTTTTTCTTCGTTGTAGTTGTGCTATTATAATGTTGCTGCGATTCACAGTTCTGTGTAACGTTTGAAGAACGCACATGTTTCACTACGACTTAAAGCGCAGTACATTGGAAGGTGAGCACTTCAGCACTTTTACTCAAGTACAAATGTAAATGGAGGACTTCTACTTTTACTTGAGATTAAAAATGTACCTTTACATTAGGGTATCTCTAGTTTATCTCCAGGATTGATGTACTTTGCCCACCACTGACTACATGGAATAGCAGAAAACTCTCTTGGGTACCTGGTCATCATCATTGAGCAGCTTTGTGAGTTCTGGAACAGCGCGGGTTGCCAGCTCGGCATCGTCCTGGTAGTTAATCAGGTGGATGATGGCCGCCTTAAGCATTTGAGAAGGCTCGGCTAGCTTCTGCACGTTGGTCTGCTGGGATGAATCCATCTGGGTGGAGATGATGGTCGTCCCCTCTGTCACTGTCTCGGGGAACATGGCCTGTCTCACGCGCTGGGCTCTGGTCATGGTCAACTGTGACTCCAGGTCTGAAAGAGAAAGTTTGTGTGCAGATGGTCAGAAATTGAGGCGGGGGACGATTTGTACTGCGCCAAGCTAAATGAAAATAGGAACACAAGCCTGAAAACAGGAACAACAATCTGGGCTAATTGTCTGTGTGCATGAATGCAAAACAAGATGAAATTTTATTGGCGAAGCCAAATTTAGACATGTTGGGTATGACTAAGTTGGCGGTGTTTCCATGGACGGGTCCCTTATTTTTTCTGCATTCCTATTTTAATGTACAAAATATTTCAGAGTGTAGCTGTATGTTATGTCTACACTCTCATGTCTTTATATCAACTCTACTGTACCTAACATGTAGGTGCACTTTTGTATTTTGGATTAAGATTTAGATCAAGGGTGGAAGAGAGGAAAAAAAAAAAACTTTGAAAATGATCCAGACTCAACAGGGAAGTCATGTACTTCTGGGTGACATCGGATAGTGTGATTATGACTCATTACTACACTACACTTAAGTGCTTAGGAGAGCTAAGTATACTGAAAGGCTTGGTGTATAATAAAATTTACAATAAAATGCACATAAAAAAAGAAGACTGATCCACTCTGTGTGTGCGCAACACACACTCTCATGTCAGTGATACTGCTGTGCTGGGAAAGATCCTCCACCTAGTTAATATCTGGTTACAGTTATACACTTTCAGTCTGTGCATGAGGGTAGACAGGGGTTCAAACTGCACTGAGCAACAGGTAAAGATCATAACCGTATACCTACAAACTGTTAGCGTGGGTATAAGGTTAAAGTTTAAGCTGTTCAAAGTTGAAGCCTGAAACATGGTTCATGCAAGTACGCAAACAGTAATGACCATGCGCAGCACCAACTTACAGATTTGTTAAATTTACTCAACGTGCACCGTTACGTAATTGTGGAGGTGATCAAAATCAGTCCACAAGGTGGCGATATAATCTCCTGAACATCAGACTGTTTCCAAAGTTAGGGTGTAATTCACCTAAGACGACTTCTTAGGCCAGCTTCTTTGTGTCGTTTCAAGCTACAGCGCGCCTAGTGGCAATGCTGAGACTTCAGCTTGCGCTTGTTTCCCGTTAGGATTTTTCAAGTCACCCTTGTGAACGCAACAACACGTGTAATAGAGATAGAGTAGCTTGAAATTTCAGCGTGTAGATATACACTCACGTAAAGGATTATTAGGAACACCATACTAATACGGTGTTTGCCCCCCTTTCGCCTTAAGAACTGCCTTCATTCTACGTGTCATTGATTTAACAAGGTGCTGAAAGCATTCTTTAGAAACGTTGGCCCATATTGATAGGATAGCATCTTGTAGTTGATGGAGATTTATGGGATGCACATCCAGGGTACGAAGCTCCCGTTCCACCACATCCCAAAGATGCTCTATTGGGTTGAGATCTGGTGACTGTGGGGGCCATTTTAGTACAGTGAACTCATTGTCTTGTTCAAGAAACCAATTTGAAATGATTCGAGCTTTGTCACATGGTACATTATCCTGCTGGAAGTAGCCATCAGAGGATGTGTACATGGTGGTCATAAAGGGATGGACATGGTCAGAAACAATGCTCAGGTAGGCCGTGGCATTTAAACGATGCCCAATTGGCACTAAGGAGCCTAAAGTGTGCCAAGAAAAGATCCTCCACACCATTACACCACCACCACCAGCCTGCACAGTGGTAACAAGGCATGATGGATCCATGTTCTCATTCTGTTTACGCCAAATTCTGACTCTACCATTTGAATGTCTCAACACTGAGACTCATCAGACAAGGCAACATTTTACCAGTCTTCAACTTTGGTGAGCTTGTGCAAGTTGTAGCTACTTTTTCCTATTTGTAGTGGAGATGAGTGGTTGATTAGATAATTGGATTAATGAGAAATTGAACAGGTGTTCCTAAAAATCCTTTAGGTGAGTGTATATATAAAAAATATATTTTTTTTTCCGGCTAGTGGTGTTTGCACCAGAATAACAGTAGGCAGTGTCCTCACTGAATTTAACTTGAACGTAATATTGGGGCAGTGTGAGGAGCGGCAGCGAGTTGACCGCACACGCAACGGAAGCAAGCCGAAGGTAACCCCTAGTTTAGTACAAGACGAAACACTTTAGGTGTGTAATGATTTTGTGCACCTCACCTGCAGGGTTCTCAGTGACTGTAGTGGTGGTGTAGGTGGTGTATTTACTGTGGAAATCCATCCCGTCGTCATCTGAACGCACTGTATTGGCCCCCGACTGGATGCCTGAATCTGTAGTATAATACGTCTTCTGCCAACCTGCAACCTTCATCACACCTTCACGTTCACCCACTACACACACACACACACACACACACAAATACAAAATTACATCAAAATCTAGATCGAATGTCAGGCATGGTAATTGTTGCACTTTTTCTTTTTTTGGAGAAAAAGTAACATGGCAGATTTCAAAAAACATGCGACATGTACACTAGAGATGTTTTGTATTAGAAGGTCATCTTGGCATTTCACATCTTTTTCATACCTACCGCAAAGCTTGCTAGAGGATAAACTATGTCGAGTAAGAGTTTTAAAGAAATGACATTTTTAAAAATTCGATTTAACGCGTGAATGGATTCTGTTCTCCTTAAACACTGCAGGCATGATCGGGCTTCATTCCATTCAACCTTACATTTTTTTCCCCCTCTGAAAGTTTCGACATGTCAGCTGTCAAAGTAACTGATCTGTCTAATGCTCTTACCTCGGATAGGAAAAAAAAAATCCAGATGTTTTTGTAAATCTCAGAGGACGTTATAGTTAGACGCAACACTTGCTTTCTTAATTAGGCCAGGTTTCTTTAATGGTAAGGAATAATTCTCTATACTGTAATGCCAAAAGCCAAAATAATATAATTACAAGAGTCATCAATTCTTGTTGTTGTAGAGGGTGTGTGATATTTCATGTGATCGTTGTGATTAGAAACAAACATGTCTGGCACTTTTCTGAATTGTTCATTTATAAGACTTACTTTGCATTGCCATCGTTGCTTCTTTGGCTCAATCCAAGCCAAACTGTGAAACCTGAAGAAAAAAGACAATAAAAACAAAAAAGCATTAGACCAAAAAAATAAAAAATAAAAAAGGCAGGCAGATGGAACATGGAATTCTGGAATTTCATTCTGGATTAATAAAGTATGCACGCATGCATGCATGCATGCATGTATCTTTCTTTCTCTCTCTCCCTCTGCGTGAGAAACCTTTGACCTACGTTTCCACCCTTAAAGTCTATGTGGGATTCAAACAAGCTATAATAACCACAACAACTCACAGAACCGGCTTGGCATGACTCACCTCTCACACACCCCACACACACCTAATGCTGCCCTGAGATTTCTCTACAATCATATTACTTCTAGATTTCACCTTTCAGTCTCTTTTCTATAGTTTCCCCCAGCTCACACGTCTACGACCTAAATAGGAACAAACATGGTCGGTCATGAAATCGAGGTGAAGGTAAAGTGGATTTCCTTAAACTCTCAAATCAAAATCACATCAAAAAAGTGTTTTCTTTTTATCCTTTCCTTGCCCCTATGTGTTCTTTCTCTTGAACAAATAGTTTATCCTACCCACTCCCTAAGGGTGCTCTGATTGTGCGATGACGAAGCCAGTGTGCTTGTATCTCAGATATGATGGGGGTGGAATTTTGTAAAAGACGCATTCACGCAGATACAAAAGAATAAACATCATTTCGTGCAGCTGTACTATAACAACATTCACAAAAAAGAAACAGATCAGAATAAGACTACCAGAGATGCCATCATCACCATCAAATTATCATCATGCTATCTGCTAAATATTTTTAGTCAAACTATTGCGACGGTATTTTATTTCCAACACTCGTTAACATGACGATGCAGAACATTACTGGAATTGGGTTGAGAAACTGTCCAACACATGATTAAAACCTGGGTCACGATAAAGCTGAACCACAAACTTTGTGTGTGGAAAGCTTACTTTTAGTATTCATAACTTCCATAAGGTTTGATGTGAATTTAAAGGAATGGGACTGAACAGCTGTGTCCATAGGAAAACCACTTGTTACGGAGATTAATCAGAACAAAGGCTTCAGCATAAAGTTTGGACTTTGGAGCAATGGCAAATGGTCATGATGGGCGTGTCAGGGTAAGATGGAATATCGTGGTATATCATGAACAAACCACTGGAGGCAGTGATATGATCTCTGGTTGCTTCATTTGGTCTTTATACAGCAATAACATTAAGTCAGCTGACGACCTGAATGATCAGGTTCTTTCATCCTATACTATTCCTAGGATATTCCAGAACTCAGACTGTGAAAGAGTTGTTCTGGGAGCATGAGGTATCATTTTCACACATGAACTGGCCACCACACTGTGTGATGCAATCCAAAAGTAAAGGCGGTCAAGCCAAATCTTAGATTGCGCAACTGTTTTGGCCAGGCAGTGTAGTACAAAGCACATAGTTATTTTCATTCAGCATATCAGCCACATCCGGAATGAATACTCGAACCTTCTCAGAACAACTCTAAGGAGTAGGAGTTTTAGGAGTAACATAAGAGTAATCCTAGGAGTAAATCTTAATAATGAAGTATGGCATGACTGTTAATAGATAAAAACCCACACCGTATTTCTGTATATACTATACAGTACGCCTCATGTTCACAGAACAACAATCACTAATGCACATAAACTAGCACTGTCTGGAAAAAAAAAAACCTTTTAAAACCATTTAATAAAAGCTTGAGTGTCAACGTTAATCGATTTAACGCTACTTTCACTTGGACAGCTCCATATTACAGTCGCTCCATATTTACTAAAACGGCGTGTTCGATATTTAACCTTTTTTCTTTTTCATTTATAACGTTCAAGTGTTCCCTGTTCAAATACAAACCACGCTGGATAGAATTACCACAGGACAGTATAAAAGGACTATCTAAGATAAGGGAACAGAGTTTAAAGTGATCATAACCAGCCATCTGCTCGGCACTTAAGGAAATGCTGCTGCCTCCCAAATAGTTGATGATATTTACAGATGTCTGAGGCGCTAAACTAAACTCTGGACACAATTACACTGTTTGGTTAACCAATAACATTTAATATGTGATTTAAAATCTAACAAAGTTGTTGTTGGACTTTTGGCTGCTCCTGTCAAAGGGTCGCACAGTGGACCTTCTGAACCACATACAACTTGGCAGGTTATTGGATTCCCCCCCCCCCTTCCTGACACAACCCTCTCATTTTATACAGTCCTGGGATCGGCACCATATGCAGAGACTTGGGTTTGAGCAGTGCGAATAAATTGAACCCAGGCCTTCAGAATGGCAGACGAGAACCCCAACACTGAGCCACCGATGCGATTTAAAATCTAATAGTACTCATGACAAAAAGCCAACACACCCAGCTCTTCAGTATATGTCCTTACATCATCAGATCATACCATTCAGTGCACATTCCTGATTATACTCCCCAGATAATGCTTTCAAAAGCAGTTTTATTGAAGTAGTACTTGCAACAACCTATACAGGGTGTACGCACTGTATATTATAAACATAACACAATTATAGTTGTATGAAAATTTAATCAGCCCACACATTTCATCATCTCATTCAGCCCTTTGACTTCACACAAGCCCTTCAAAAGCAATCCGGCGCTGGACTCCCACACAGAAACAAACAATCCTCTAAGCAGCAGGAATTTGACACTTGGCAACTCCTCAATGCAAAAGACATAAGTGGTGCGCAAGTAAGAGGAGAAGAGGAGTGTGTGCTCGAATCTACTGCACGTTCAAAAGAGAGAGAGAGAGAGTTAACATGGCTGGATCGTGGAGACGGAAGTGGTGGGGGTTCCTGCCACCACGGATAAAAATCACGCTTCGATCGAGGACGCAATTCATCCTTTGCGTACGGCCTCAACGCCGATCGGTTGCGTAGTGATAAAACGGAGCCGTTGATAATCCAGCGTTTCTTTTTCTAAGGAACGGTGCTGGAAAAAAAATATATTACTGAATTAACTCAATGATGTTCCATAACTCTTGTTCTACCTGTTGATACAGAGTAACCGGGGAATAAAGGATCGAGACATGAGCATGTAGAAAAATTCCTTAGAACTGATTAACGAGATAAACAAGCTCTGTCATGCGATCTGTGATGATGCTCCGAGAGCTGCTCAATTAAATCGCATGATTAAAAAGAATCTATGTGATCTATGTGACATTATCTATGTGATGATTATTATTAAGATGTATTACAGTTAATATATGCATAGGGAAGTTATGTAGGGTTTGGTCAACGATTCATAGTTTTAATCATATATTTACACACACATAAGAAATATGACAAAAGTATACCAAACATGACCCAAGACAAACACTATAAACACATTACAACAAGGTGTTTTTTAAGCAACCAGTGGTCATACTGGAGGGAAAAAACAAACGTCCTCTTAAAAAAATCCCCCAAAAGAGCAAGACTGAACAGTGTACATTACTGTACACTACGCGGGTTAACTCTTTGTGCTCCGGTACATTTTTCGGTGTCCTTGAACCATCTGAAGGTTTTTAATAGTGTGCCACCAAGCACCACGGGAGCCGTCACCATTCGAAGTGTTTGCAATTCATGTCGCGGCGCAAATAAGCAAATCGTATAACTGCGCTTAAACGGCACCTGGGTGTTTACCACAGAACTGGCCTGCACCCGAGCGAAGAAAACAACATGACACCCTGTTTACTGTTGCCTGGGGACGATAAGAACGTGTACAAACATGTAACAGGTATTACCTGTGGCCTCCTCCCATAAAGCAACCCATTACACACAGTCTCAACTTTCCTGTTAAAAGGAGGGGCGCGACTACTTTCCCCGAAGTAGTCAAATGAACTGAGAAAATCATTTTTCTTTTGAGCATGACGAATGTAGTGGTCAGGCCTGCTTGAGTTTATTCACTTTCGATGAATAACTCCTACATCGTTCAGGCAAAAAATTGTAGTCAACTAAAGAGACTGGCACTTCTCTTGCTTTCAAACAGTACGTCACCTTATTTAAGAGGAATTTCCCACCGGTTTGTTCGGTAGGACAGCTGAAGCGCCTTGCTTTAAGAAAATGACAGAGCCGGCTTCCTCCTGGCTGCTGCAAATTAACCCCACATTTCATCCTTATGTATAAAAACTGGCCATTTAGTTAGGTTGCATCGAAATATTTTTAGAGGCACAACCCAAAAAATAAATAAATAAAAATCTCCACCCAATTGACAAATGCTTCCACTGAACCGATTTTCACTATACAATGTCGAGTAATGCGAACAATCTTACTCCACATCATCACCATGAGCCACAATCACGGTTCACATGGCTGTCACTTTACAATACATGTCCAAAAGTATACGGACACTTTCCCGTCACACCGAGACATGTTCTCCAAGCTGTTGACACAAAACATGCGCACACACTTGTAAAGTATGTCTTTTTATTTCGTAGCATTAAGATTCCCTTTCACTAAAACTAACAGGTCCAGACCTGTTCCAGTGAGACAGTGTGCCTGTACACAAACTCAGCTCTACAGAGTCTTAGGACTCGAGCGCTCTGCACAGAGACTAGACCTCAACCCCACCGAACACCACTGGAATGAACTGGAACGACCGGTCGGTGTCTGATCTTTATATAAATGTTCTTCCTGTGGCTGAATGAGCACGAATCCCCCTTTGTTTCAAACACCCCCAAACAAATAATTATATTATTATAACAACTGATAGGGTGTTCAACAAAACACATTCACCAATCAGCTAGAAGATTAAAACCATTAACATTAAAACAACCAGGCATTAGGTTCCACCTCGGGCGTGGCATTACAGAGCCTATGGGGGTGTGCGCTGGTGTCTGGCACAAAGACATTAGCAGTGGATCCTTCGGGTACTTCGAGTTGCGGGGTGGCGCCTCCATGGATCGGGCTTGTTTGGAGTTGAGGTCAGTGGCCTTGGGTTTTTTCGCCTGCTAGGCCCTGTGTGGCGAGCATTGACTCTTTTTGGGCGATTTGTGCGGTATTGGCTTTTCTGTGAGATTGGACAAGACGGGCTGGCCTATTGTGGCTCATTGGTGTGTCTTGGTTGGCCATGATCCTGTTTCCAATTTGCTGGCATACATTTGGTGATCAATGTTGTTCAGTGCACCTGTTGATGGTGGTAGTGGTTGAATTGATCAGTGTATGGGTGTGATGGTTATGCGTCCACAAACTTTTGGCCAGTAGAGGAAATAACCGGTAAAACTAACCAAAAGGTGAAATAATACAAATCAAGTTTACGTTAAGTTCCATGAAACAAACAAGTCAGCGCGACCCCTTCCGCCATTGATATTTATTTACGTCGGCCACATTCTTTCCAGTCACCAATTGTGTGTTGACGGAAACAAGTACGCTATTGTAGACCTGACATGATAACCTGTATACAAAATTGCAGCCAGGTATGGTAATTATCCTCATTATTTGACTTAAGACACGAAGGTCTGCCTTTCTGGAACTGAATCTTGCAAGAACAGTAGTGTCGATCGCATTCGCAAAACCCATCAAGCACCATGATGAAACCGGCCCTCAAGTCCAAAACATACTGTACCTCTGCTGCAGAGGAGACGTTCATTTAGAAGTTACCAGCCTCAGAAATCACCAACTAGCAAACGGCACCTCAGATTAGAGCTGTTATGAAGAGCGTAAGTAGCAGACACATCGCAATAGCAAAAGTTAAAATTAGATTATTAGATTTTTTGGATGCCTTCAATATATAGCAATCTCTACCGCCGTGTTTGTTTGTTTTTTATTTTATCATCATGCATTCTTGGATTATTTTGCATTTCTCGTTTAAACGCTGCTGCCGTTTAGGCTTTATAAATAAATCGTTCTCATCCAGTCGGATAACCGAGGTCCATTATGTCTCCAGCTGCAGCCCTGCGACTTGATTTCTGCTTAGCTCGAAGAATTCGCCTTTTCCCACGTGATCCTCCCACTCTTTCGGCCCAGTCACTCACTCACGATCATCATCATCATCATCATCATATCTTATTCATTGATCAGCTCCCAACAGTAAACTGTTTAAAGTTTAAACCATGCAAAACCCTCAGAGTTGTGTACTGTGATAACAGGGAGTTGTTTTCCCTGATACATCTACACTAACCAAAAGACTTCTGTTCTCAAGCAGAAGTGCTCGGTTTTACAGTATGCGCTGATATACAGTTCATAAAGAGATAAGACACTGCTGCAATCTTTGGACTTTAATCCTGAAGTGAGTTAATGAATAACTTTCACACACTGTACTTTTCGTTTTCTAACACACGCTCGCTTTTCCTTCCGTATTTCTAGCAGTTTACTTCATGTTACACTCCGTCATGGTTCCCTCTCCAGTGTGTTGTTGTGGAATAGCTAAAGACAGCAGTTTGAGCTCGGGCCACAGTGCAGTAACACGGTGCAGTCATACCAGGCCCGGCCAAGCCCAACACTTCAACCCTGTAATCCTGGTGTGACATTCCTCACCCAGAGCATTCTCTCACACTCTCTCCCCGCCCTTTCGCCCTCCCTCCGCCCCTTCCCGTGCTCACTCGCTGTGCTTGTCCCACATTGGCACTGACTGAGTCTTCTATTATCACCCTAAAACATCTCTCTCTTCCAGACTCTCTCACTCACAGCCACACCCAAAGGCGGGAAGGGGGGAAAAAAAAAAAGATGAAAAATGAAAAGTAAATCAGGCGGCTGACAGAGCTGCGATTCTAATACACACTTGTTGTTTCTCTAAAGCTCCTCCTTTCCCTCAGGGCTGACGAGGGCCGTCACATTTAGGTGTGGCTTGGGTGTGTGTGTGTGTGTGTGTGTGTGCGTGCTTTTGACTCATCGTGACAGCACAGTGTGAGGTTTGAGCCACCATTTTGACAGATATGTAGTAGTCTTGATTTTAATAAAACATTCATCATTCACGAGGAATCATTTCAATCGCAAAACACAGCTGCGGTTCTTATCTGCACTTTGAGAAAAATAAATAAACAAATAAATAAATAAATATCCCACAAATGGCTGAGTGCTATTAGCAAAATTGCCACAAAAATGAGTCTGCCTATCAATTAGCCATGTTCGCCGTACATACGGACACAGAAATTCTTCCTTCTTTACAGCTCGGATGCATGCGCACTTTTTTTGGGGGGGCGGGGGGGGGGGGGGGGGGGGGAGTTAATGGCTCTACAAGCAGACAGAGCAACCAGCTGAGTCCATACTGCTAAGAGCCTGTGGTCAGGGAGTGCTCCCAAGACGCAGCCTTGTTTCCGCTGGAAAAGGAGCGATGTGCGAATGAGCAGGTGGCAGGCGCTAGGCTGGTGAACTTAACCCCAGGCAAAACACGTAGGATTTTGAGATGCATCTCCATCAGCCAGTTCAGTGATCAGTCCGTTCAACTGGTATTAGAAGATCCTAGACCAAAAAATTGTATGTGTTGCTGCAATCGAGACGATACTAATAAAAAGAGAAAAAGCGCAAAATTAAACGGGTGATATCTGCTGCTCTGTTCACCACAGATAATGATGATGATACTATAACCACCATGTTCACTGCTCCCTTCATCCTTTCACTCATCCAATAAAGAAACAATACAGCATGTTCAGATGCATTATATTTTTTTAAAAACATTTTTTAAAAATGCGCTTGGTTTTCGTCAGGTCCCTAAATTGAAAAAATACCAATACTAATCGCATGGCAGAGTCTCATCAGGTTGGCACTGCATTTTCCCCCCAGAGGGAATAGAAATAATTTATGGAGCTTTAAAAAGCAGTCAGGAGGCAATGCAGTCTGGTGGCAAGCGATACTACTGAGGAATGCCAAAAGGAGCTATCATTATGGTCCTGACTCCCATTTTCTGCATGCTTTGACAAGCTGCGTCGTTCTTTCCTATAAAAGACAATTATTTGAACGGAAAAGAAAAAGCCCTCGGAACCATAAAAATAAATACCCAAAGAAAACCGAGGCGCTGGATCTGTAAGGGCATGTCGCAGTGTCCCGGTTTCAATTCAACCTTCTTAAACGAGTTGTACCGGTCAGAGAACAGAAATGGGCTTGAGAAATCCAGGAACAATATGATTGCGTAAAAATCCAAACTGGTGTTGCAAAAAACATTTCTAAAGAACTGAGAAGATAAGAAGTTTTTTTTTTTTTTTTTTTTTAAATGCTGGACTTGGGAGTTGCATTTTTCATGCAGACGACATGAAAGCATAAAAACATGTTCTCCCTGCATTCCTGGAGACGGGGAGGGGTGAGGGCAAGAAAAGTGCCTTGACGGACAGAGGAGTGAATCAGAGCCTGTTATGGATGATGAATTCGCTTCACAGAAACATGACAAAAGAGAGATGTGAGAATGAGGCCAAGTTCAGTTTACCAAGACCAGGCCTGGGCGCTGAACAGCCGTGCAGATTATTATACCCACCACCCCCTACTGCCTGCTGTCCACTATACAGGAGAGAGAAAAAAAAAAAAACACAACAGGATGCCCATTTGGATCTTGATAGTGCATATTTCTATGGATATCAACCAGGACTCCAAAATTGGTCAGAAAAAAAGGCCTTCTGAGAGAATTACATGTTCTAAGGATTGCAATTTTTACAGGATGCAGTCGTGCTCTTTATTTATTATTACATCTCTGTTATTAAGCAATGAAAGGCTTGAAAATGTAATTTCAAATGGGAAAAAAAGAAGAAGTAAAAGGGTTTCAGCCTTTTATTAAGCCTACTGTTCTGGCGTATTTGGGCTTAGCAGGGATGGGTATGCGTCACAGGTGAGGCAAAGTGACAGTTGGTGAATATTTTATTGGCTTCAGGGGAACATGGGAAGCTGTTCGGGCACAGCACAAAGCTGACGAGACAATGAGAAGTATGACAGTCTCACAGCTCAGTAAAAAGAGAATGATGTTTAACGTTTCAAAAGTCATCAATAACCATCAATAAATGTTAATAAAAAAACAGACATGCAGAATGCAGGCCAACACTGGGTGTATTTAAGGTTTGATTTAAAGGAGACCTAACAAATTATGAAGAAAATTCACTTTTTAGTCATTTTTAGTTATTTTGACTTAGATAATGGACTTCTAGATTGTTCTTGTTGTTGTTCGTCTTTCAGCTGCCCCCACCGAGGGGTCACCCAAGCACACCATCTGATCCGACACAGGTTTTACGCATGGTGCCCTTCCTTACACAACCCTCCCATTTTATCCGGGCTGGAGACTGACACTGCTCCACACGGCATTGGTTGGGAACTGAACCCGAGCCTTCCGTATAGCAATCGAACCAACCACTGAGCAACCAATGCCCTAAAGTCTTTCATGTGTTTACAAACAAAAAAAAAAAAAAAGGGTGAAAAAACATTTCCTGCTTTAAAAAAAAAAAAAAAATTATATGTACATTTTTGTATGGTCTGGCCTTAAACAAGCCAACTAGATTCCGCCAATGTGACTTGACCTTTCCTGGCTCATTGGTCAGCTGTACAGCTCTCTGGAGGGGCGTGGCTCACCAGCAGCTCATTTACATAGACACTGATACAGCATGTTCGGAAGAGGAGAGAAACAAAGCAAGTTTGAGGTATGGAAAAAAAATAAACATTATCTGAGGGGGTATTTCAGCTGGAACACTAACGCGCGCGCACACACACACACACTTCAATGGACCCCTGAGACTTGTTGACATTTTAAAGAAATAGTACAATATAGAACCTTAAAATTTTCCTGAAGTTCCTCGAAAAAAAACAAAATGCCCAACAAATGCAAAACAATCCACCCTTCAGCATGGAATCAAGTCAGAGCCCCATCTGTACCCTTTCTGTCTGGTCCCTGAGGATTTAATCGACTTTGTTCTCATTAGGGAGGAAGCATGGAATGGCCAGTCGGATGTGTGTATTGATGTGACGCGGACAACATAAGTGCTCACTGTCCTCTCAGTACAAGGACATGTTCATCAACACTGCAAGGGTAAAAAACTGTCAGGCCACCCGATCGATCTGGTCACGTTACCTCATAAAGAAATGGATGGATTCAGTTCATGCATTAAAAAAAAAATACAAAAAGAGAATGAAATCCATAGGGACATGATCCTGGGATAAAATCTAGGCGGATTTGCTTAAATTGCTTATTCGCTAGCGTGACAAAAGTCTCCGGTGTGGGAACAATCACAGTACAGCATTATTTGTTTCCCCACCCTTGCCTGCTTCCTGGATGACACACGCTTAACCGCTTTTACATCACCGGCTAAATAAGATAACAACAATATGGAGGACACAACTGTTTGGACAATGTTTTCTTTGTCAGACTTTCTCTCTCTCTACCTCTCTCTGTCTCCATCATTCACAAAGTGCTTTACATTTTACAAATATTATGTGACTAAATTTAAAATAGGGCTTGATGGAGTCAAAAATGATTCAAGTTGAACTGTTGCTTTGGTTATGAAGACTTGGGCATCTCACTGTCCTTTGCCATTCATTAAAATAACACTTAAATAACACTTAACACAAAGAGAAAATCTGATATCTACACGATGGTATGAAAACAGGATAACAGGCTGATAAATTGAAAATTAACCTCTTTATTCTATAATATATAGGATTTAACCTGAAAATTATAAGAAGAAATTAACTACTATCTCTTTGGCCTTACTGTTAACTTCAAGTGACTAAAGGAATGAAAAAAAGAGCAAAATGGAAAGGTCAAAATCCCTTAATATATCTTAGCTTGTATACTGTTATGTCATGAGAAACATGAAATACAATTATAGAGGCTTTGGCCCATCAGGACAGGCATTTGTGATCTACTGTGTACAATATATAGACTTTTTTCTTTTTAATTAAATATGTTCAATAATAAAAATATTAGACGTGTAATATGCAAAATCAGTTGTGAGATCTAAATAAATCGGTAACCCCTTTCTGGATGTGCATTTACCAATATGGTGATCACGGTTTCTTTCCTAATGTAGGGCAGGATCAGGGATTTATTTCAGCTTGGGGGGGTTTTAACAGGCAATTGTGTATCTGTGTGCCCAGATACAGTAAATCTCGGCTTAAAATGTACAGCTAGACAGGAAGTGTGTCCTGACTGCACTGCTAAACACCATGGCACAAAAGCCAAATGGCCCATCAACACCAAACACCCCCCCCCAAACAACCACCCACACAACTCTTATGCACCATTTACACCATTTCACTCCGCAAGGCTAATTTGACCAAGAGCAGGAAATTTTTGTGGCAAATTATAACCACTCCAGAACAGAAAAAAAAACATAAAGTCAGGGTAGATGTTAATGGGTTGGACAGCCTTTGAGGGGTATTAATAAAACCACTTCCCCAGACACTTTGAGAAATGAAAAGTGCACTGAACGTTAAAACAATATCGACATTACCTCATTTGAGGTTAATGGCAAAAGGGGGTTACTGGGGAAGGGTGACATGCGTTACGTCTAAAACTATTAATTATTGTATGAATCAAACACGCAAGAAATAGGCTACACCCAGGTGCTTTTATTACATACACACTTATTAGTCTCGTTATAATTCTGAAGACCTGCCTTTGACATGTAGCAATTAGTGATGGGAGTTAAATAATGATATGCCTCCCTTATCCTTCGTCCATCCAGGATTTACCATTCTGGAACTCCTGTGTAATTTATATATTTTATATATATATTTCTATTTTAATTACATTGTATAGTATAACTTAATATTTATTTATTTTAAATTTTCTATCGTTATTTAAAGATAGAATATTTAATTTTACTCTAGTGCAATCTTTTCTCTTCTCTTCTTTCTTTCAGTTTTAGGTCAAGGACAGTCATGTACGTAACAAAAGTTTAATTGGAATTAAACCTAACCCCAACCTTAAACCGGTAGCAAAAAGGGAAGCTTTTTGTTTTTTTTTAGTAACATAAATTTGTTTGTTCTTTGTTAAAGAAAGGCTACAATTACTCTATAAATAAATAAACAAACAAAGCAAGCTTAATGCCTAAACTATTATACATCCATATTCTTTTAGAGCCATTTCGACTGTAGAAAGATAGAAACAGACACCCACACATAATAATAATAATAATAATAATAACACAGGGAATAAAATGTCAGAAGTAACCCAATTAAATTCCTAGAATCTCACTACCCTTATAGGATCTAATGACAACCTCTCTCACTCATGGTAACCCCCACAATGCATTGCGCGCTCCCTTCCCTATTAAAGGTGGTTACCAAGGTGTGGTTTAACCTTACGTTCAAAGAGGGGGGAAAAAACAGCTTCTGCTTTATCCAATCAGCTTAAAGAAAGCAGAAGTTGTCCTGACTCACAGTGGTGTGAAATAAAGCTGAAGTTCACTGGAACTCTTAAAATATCACAAATATGCCACAGGTTCCAAGTTGAAGCACAAAACAGGGTCCGACATTCGAGGCTGACATTTTCTAGACAATGCATTATTTTGTTGCGTGTTGCTTACTCATCAAAGAGATTAAAACAAGCTGCTTCCTTTTAAAAATGAGCTTTGAACAACAAGAACCGCGCGCGTGCACCGAAAGCGCGACTAAATACTATCAGTGTGACGATGATGATGATGATGAGTATGTGTGTGGGACCGAGGAAGAAAAAAAAGTTGGCAACAAAAAGCAAACCCCCACCGAAACCCGACACACGGAAGTGGGGGCGAGTATCAGCCGCAGGTGTGTGTGTGTGTGTGTGTGTGTTTGTAAACCTACAGAGGAAGCCTAATTGAAGATTAATCAGTTTTCGCAGTGTATAAAGCAGAGGAAGGAGGGGGGAAAAAACGAGCGCTAGACTGATAGAAGAAACACAAACCTTTGCTTTATACACACTGTCTACTCGGAGTTACTACATGATCTCGGTTAGAGAAACGAAAACGCACAAATCTAGCCTTCATTTACACTTTTGTCATTGAGCTTACCTCTCTCTAGACGTTTTAAAGCCCCAAAATTCAGACTTCTCCTCGAAAACTTCCGACTACGGAGCAGTTAGTCTGTCCGGCTCACGCGCTCTCTCTCCCTGAATTCCGAGCACACACACACCAGAGATACAGGCAGGGCTCGAGCCAAAGCTCCACCCCCGAGAGTGAAAGCTCTCGTGCCACACCCAAAACACACACTCATACACACACTTTTTTTTTTTTTAAACCCCTATACAGCTCATAAAAATCATTCAGTAGCCATACAAATGTCTGTGTGCTTATTATTAAAATGCATTGTCTTATTATTATTATTATTAATATTATTATAAAATAAATGTCTCCCAGATCATAGTGAAAACCCATAGCCACTGGATCACATTTCACTTCCTCGAACAGGCTACACATAAAACTGGCTTATTTGGTATGTGAGGACATGTCGCCACTAGCAGCCACACCTGTAATAACGTCATACCTTATCAGGCACACACTCATGAGTCACAGGCAACCCAGACGTACAGGTAGCTGGAAACCTTTCAGCTACCTGTACACCAGATAATTTTTTTTTAAAAGGTTTCTGGTTCCACCTTCTTGTTTTCTGGCAAAAAGACAGTATTGGTGCTGATTTATTTTTTATGTTATACATATAATACAGAAAATTTTTGCCAAAGAAGCTACTTCTGAAGTTTATGCAACATGGAAGCAACCAATCTTGCTTTCCTAAATATCTTAAGTTGCTAACTTTGCTGATTTTATATGTGCCCCCAAAATGCGTTATACTGTCTTGCTGCAAACAATAATAATTTAAAATGCAAATTATTCATATTTCTTTATGGGTATTGATACTAAAATTGGTGTAAGCTTCTAGAAGCAAATGACATGTGAAAACTTAAAAAAAAAAAGCATTCTGCGCAAAATTGTTGGGTATGTCAAATTCATGTTGCAATATCTTAATAATTTTAGAGTAACATGTGAAATCGAAATTCAAAAAGTTACAGACACTGCATAAAAGATCATGAAATTGTATTTCGCAAATGTGTTTCTTTTTATCTGAAAAAAATATAAATGTGTATGCATATTTACAAAAATGTGAAGCATGGATCAGTAGATAAGAAGCATTACGTATTATGAAAATTGTATTATATGTCACCATTGTGTCATATCTGAAAATTCACTTGAGACACTTTTTAGCACCAATACCATGTTTTGGCCCTATACTGTATATTGTGAGCATGATGACAATCCAAGTAATATCATCCATCCATGATCCATATCAATTACCCTTTTTCTGGTCATAGGGGGCCTGGAAACTTTTCCAGAGAACTTGTACCATATGGCAGAATACATCCTGGATGTGGTGCCAACCCAGCACAGGAAGAAAATGCAAACTCCTTGCACACAAAATGGAAGCGGGATTTGATCCCTCAACACTGGAAGTGTGAGTCGACAGTGTTAGCCGCTATTACATTATGAAATCTCGCAACAATGTTGGCACTAATGGGAACTACTGTATCTATAATACAATACACTGACACAATCAAATCATATGTAATAGATTTGTGCAGTGGTTATGTGGATGTTGCTGGATACCAGAAACCTGGGTTTGATCCTCATTTCAGGAATGAGGAGTGTTAATCATGTTAATGTAACACATTTCATTCAGTACATTTAAATTGTGTACATTCACTCTCTAACAATCATTCTCTACACTGCTTATTGTGTACAGAGTTGCAGGAGGACTGGAACCTGTCCCAGGGGACTCAGGGCACAAGGCGTGGTGCACTCTGACTGGGGTGCCAATTCATAACAGGGCACACCCACACATAGTCATTTACACAGTATGGGCAATTAGCCTAATCTGCATGTCTATGGACTGTGGAAGGAAAACAGAGGAACAGAGGAGTGCCCAGAGGAAACCCACCAAAGATGGGGAGAAAATGAAAACTCCATGCACACAAACCTGAGGCAGGAATTGAACCCCCGACTCTGGAAGTGCAAGGCCACAGTGCTAATCATATTATAGCACAGTGCCATATTGTGTAGGTTGATTTAATTTCCATTTGTTTTCCTCTTCAATTTTGCTGCTTGATATAAAAAATATCTGGTATTATTTATCTTGATTACATTAAAAAAAAAAACATTTTTAAACATATTTGGGTCATGGATCATCCTGAGTCCAGCAACAACACAGTAGAGTATCCGACTGTCATTTTTCCTGTCTCTTTGTTGGTTTTAATTGATGGTTACTGTAGTTGTGTACATACAAAGTGCATCTGCAAGAAATCTCTTATGAGAAGTGTCTGGCACAGACGATGGCTACCATAATCCATTGCAGGGTCTTTACAATCCACCTATGCTTCCTCATGATTTGCTACAAAGAAACTTTAGAGGTATGATCACTGAGAGTTTTGCTGAAGTCAGCAAACATCTTTTAAATCCTTTACATCAATATACAGCACAAACCCCAGCCTCTTATTGACTCGCTATTGGTGGACAGTGCTGAGTACATTGATAGGGCTTTGAATCTGAAATCTAAATCATAACCGACATCAGCTTATGTGGTGATATTGCACTGAATACTAAAATAAAGTTGTTTGTCAGTATTAAATGCATATTTAGACATTATAAAAATAACAAGATGTGACTAGTAATAATCAAGATGTATAGTTTATTATATTTGAATTATGTTGAGCTAAACATTATAGGTGTCATATCAGGTTTCCAGGGTTGTCTAAAGGAGCCAAAATAGCACACCGTGTGCTGCAGCTGGTAATTTTTCAGCATCTGTAAGGCTACATTTAGCTGCACAGACACTTACCAGCCTGACATTCAACACAACAGGAAACAGTGCACAGAACCCCAATTGTTCTCCAAAGTGGACTGGGTTCATTCTACTTAATGACATTGACAGAGGAATCTGGTCACACATTCATGTCATGATATTAGTAAACTAGACCACATTATTATTTTTTGAAAAACAAAGAAACAGGGATATTCAGGGATATTCTGACTATAATAGTGGGTTAATAATTCCCCCATGAAAATATATCTGTAGCTCATTTGCCTTTGGTGGGATCCCTCACATGGCATATTAGGTTAAAAGTATTGACTTAATATAATGACAATATTGTACAAAACCACAAAAATCTGGTTGCTGCGATGGAATTTTCCTGGCATGGTTTGGGTCGACTTGTCTCCCTAGGGAAAAGTTCCTACAAATCTAAAGTATAGTCATCTATCTAATACTAGGTTATCCTGCCTGATCAGCTTTATCCTAGAATGAAATATTTCCATATTGATGGTCCAGGTCTCTTTCAGAATATCAATGTTTCCATCCACAACGCACAAAGACTTGGATGGATTGATGAATATGAAAATGATGCAAATTATATGGTGTGTCCCTCGCAGGCACCAGATCTCAGTTTAGATGAGCTGAGTCTGAGATGTGAGACAGCACACTCCAAAACCATGATCAAAACAGTAACAGAGTGAATATATATATATATATATTTCGGAAGAATGGTGTTCATCTCTTCAGCGCAGTTCAGAGACCTTTTAAGGCCGTTCTGGTGGCATGTTTGTACTGTGTAAACGATTAATGATTTTTGTATAGCTATGGATCAGTAGAGGGCGCCACGGTGGCTTAGTCGTTAGCACTCTCGCCTTCACCTTCAGGGTCTGGGTTCGATTCCCATCTCGGGTCTGTTGTGAATTGAGTCTGCATGTTCTCCCCATGCTTGGTGGGTTTCCTCAAGGTGCTCTGGTTTCCTTCCACAGTCTAAAGACATGCATATTAGGTAAATTAGTGTTGCTCCTGGTGTGTGGACACATATTCAGGGTGTACCCTGCCTTGTGCCCTAATTCTCCTGGGATAGGATCCAGGCCCCCTGTGACCCTGTATCCGGGATAAAGCGGTATAGACGATGAATGAGTGAGTGCATGTACAGTATCAGTCGAGAAGTGTTACAAAGCATTTACTGAGAGGAAAGTAATCAGATATTCAATTACAAACTATTAAAATTGTTAAATGGAGAATTGAGTAGAAATGCACGTAGCAGGCGTACTAATGATGCCTCAGTGAGAGCGCGCCCTCTGTCGGATTACTAGGATACCACACAAATGGTTCTGCTTGATCTGCTCATGCTCTCGTACTAAACAGTATACCCGAGTAGTACTGCAGCTCTGCTCGAACACACTGCTTAGTATGGAAGTATCGGAAAATGAAGCCAAATCCTTAACAGCCCAAAGGCGCGGTGGAAAAAAAAAAAAAAATTCCCTCAAGCGGAAAAGTTCAGACAGAAGGAGAAGCTTCGGGTGACACCAAAAACCGGGGTTACAAGTAGGCTGCAATGATTTAAAAACGATACTTTAAACATTATAACATGATTTAGTGTTTGTTTATGTATCTTTAAACAAAGCGAGCTACTTCTGCTTGGCTTGGGAGGGAGGGACTTTTGTCTTTCTGTCTATCACATGATCACAGCCCTGTCAGCGAAAACAATTAGAATATGTTCGAGACAACAACAACAAAAACATATTAGTTCGTAATTTGTTAAGTTTCCTTGTTGACTCCAATTCATCCTTCCTTTTTTAAATGAAGGTCATTTTGAGTCATTGAGAGTTGACTTATTATTACTGTATTATTATTATTATTTATTTATTTATTTAAAACTTATGTTGTTGTTGTTGTTATTATGCTTTATCTATATCATGCTGTGTCACTGTTCAGTCAGGTGAATAAAGTTGCACCGTATTAATAGTCGAAAGGACCTACAGTTACATTCTTAGACAACGTATTAAACTGTACTTTTTTTGTTGTTGTTGCTTGGTGTTCTGCTATAAGGAACATATGACTTGGATCTGGAACGGTGAACGTTTTTAGATATTTTTGTCAGATGTTACTATGCTATACTTAAGTATAATTACAAGCATTTCATAGGTGTCAAAGGCTTTAATTTACAGTTACACTAAGTTTATGCAAAGAGCCAATGCAGTGACACTTTTTTATGCATTCTTGCAAAATCAATGCTTGGAGTTTGTCAGAATTTGTGTTTGGTTTTTGTTCGTCCACCTGCTTCTTGAGGATTGACCACACGTTCTCAATGGGATTAAGGTCTGGGGAGTTTGCTGGCCATGGGCCCAACATTTTGATGATTTGTTCCCCCATCTACTTAGTTATCACTTTTGCTTTATGGCAAGGTGCTCCCTGGAAAAGGCATTGTTCCTCACCTGTTTTTGGATGGTTGGGAGAAGTTGCTCTCAGATGTTTTGGTATCATTCATTATTCATGGCTGTGTTCTTAGGCAAAATTGCGAGTGAGCCCACGCCCTTGGCTGGGAAGCAACCCCACACACGAATGGTCTCAGGATGCTTTACTGTTGGCATGACACAGGACTGATGTTGGTGCTTATCTTAATACATTTCTAGAAGGGCAGCAAAGAAGTTTACTCCAGGAAAAACATCAGGGACAGACTGATATTCTTCAAAAGGTTTTGGATTGGACTGCTGAGGACTTTGGTTAAGTCAGGTTTTTCGATGAATCCCCTTTCCGATTGCTTCCGATCAGTCCTGTATCATTGCGATTCTCCCAAAATCTTTGGTAACGACTGTACTGTAACATACATAGTTAATTTAAACAAAAAGCTACTGTATGTAAAGTTGTACCAGTACCAGTACTTCTAAGTTTTAATGTAAATATGGCAAAACTGACTTAGTGGTTAGCACTGTCGCCTTGCACCTGCAGGATCCAGGTTCGATTCCCACCTCGGGTCTGTGTGCCTATGCTTGGTGGGTTTCCTTCAGGTATTCCAGTTTTCTCCTACAGTGCAGATTAGGTTAATTGGAGTTCCGAAATTGCTCATAGTGTGTGAATGAGCATGAGTGTGTGTATATGTGTGTGCCCTGTATGTGCCCAGTGTACCTTGCCTCATGCCCTAAGTCTCATGGGATAGGTTCCATGCCCTCATGACCCTGTACAGAGGAATAAGTGGTATAGGTGATGAGAGAGTGAGTGATTAAGAATGTAAATATATCAGATTGTGTACTAAACTGATAAATTCATTATCTTTAACTAGATAGTGTACCTTTGACCTCAAACCTCCAGGGTGGTGGTTCAATTCCCAGCTCGGGTCTGTGTACATGTACATGTTCTCCCCATGTTCTTCGGTTTCCTCCCACAGTCCAAAGACTTGTAGTTTAGGTTAATTGATATTTTTAATTTGCCTGTAGTGTGTGAGTGACTGTGTACCTGTTTGATGCACCCTATAAAGGATTGGCACCCGGTCTCAGATGACCCTGTCCTGAGTCCCCGGCGACAGGCCTCCTGTGACTATATAGAATAAGTATAAACATATCTGTATCGAGATTAAATAAGTGAGAAATTATATTTTATTTAAGCATCATTATATGTCTTGACAGATTTGTTCCAAAAACTATGCTTGTCTGAATACTTTTATTGATAAAAAGCCCATCAAAGACTTTTTATTGTTTACTGTTGAATGTAGAAAGATGAAAACATAACATTAAAAACATAAAAATTTAAACCACCAGCTTTTGTTTTTGTTCCTTTTGTGTCACTGGGTGGTTCTGGCCCCTTAGGGGCTCTGCAAGGCCTCTGGTGGTGTGCAGTGATGTTTGGAACCAGGATGTTTGCAGTGCATCCTTTTGGCACTGTGGGATGAGGGGTGTGGCCTTTGTGGATTGGTCTTATTTGTCCATCCCATCCCATGGGTGCTTGATCGGATTGGGATCAGAGGCTGGGTCGGGGGCATTGGGCTCTTTGCCTACTGAACCATGTGCACTGAAAGGCTGTGCCTTTCTTTCGTGGCCAGCACTGACCTTTTTCAGCAATTTGTGTAGCATTGGCTTTTCTGTGCATCTTTGTAAAGATTGACTTTATTTTTTACTGGACATGCCTGTTGCCTGATTGTCTGATCTCCTGTAGTCAGTCCTAGTGACATAGCTGGATTTACTCAGTGATAGGAACTCGATAATCTTTCAGAGCCTCAGACTAACCCCCTCACTGGCTCCTGCTAGAGCTGTATCAGGCACGTCCCACTGGACAGAGATACTGGGGTAGCCCCTGAACCCACTGGAGAAATATTTGACAGTTATCTTGGGAATGTCTGGGCTCCTCCAAGATGAGCTGGAGCTTCTCAACAGGATGAAAATGATAGCCAAGACTTCTCTATGCTCAATATGTCGCCTTTGTATTTGCTTGCCAGACAAAACAGAAAGAGGAATCCAACCCATTTTGACCAGTTTCTCGATAAACCTTTTAACTTAATGCAAAAAAAACGGATAATTCTCAGTTCCTTTTATCACATATCGGCTTCCAGGCCCTTAAACACTTTAACTTTACATACTAGCAGCCATTCTAGACACTACTTTAATGTTCATCACTGGTATCTACTGGTATGCATTTTAACCAATGTTTATGTTTAGTATTTTCTGATATGCTCTATTAAAAAGGTTTATTCAATTAAACCTCAATTTCTTTCTTTCTTTTTTTACTACAACATTTAATTTCAATTTACACAGATACATAAATCACAGTTTATGTATATTCTGTATTCATCTTTTTTTTTTTTTTGGGTGGCAATCTGTTCTCTGCACTCATCCAGTACAGAGACATGGAAGAAATAAATCGATACCCAGAGTTTTATAAGAAAATTAATCCACCAAAATTTGTGAAATTTTAGCGCAAGTAAGGTTTAGTTATTAATACATTATTAATATTTTGTTGACCTTCTTTAGCGGCTTTAAGAGCAACAACTCTCCTGGGCATATAATGCGATGCGTGTTCCCTGAGATGATGCTCAAAGATGTCTTTCAGAAGGCCCAGGCTGAGGAGGTCATGACTCTGTTAATGTTTTACCCTTTTCTTTAAACTGAACTGAATTTCTCTTAACAATAGAAACGGGTGATTTAAGGTTCTACGCTCTGTTACTCTGCGTCAATCCCCCTTCAGATTGCTCAACAGTCTGGCCTCTTTGAAAATCTGACATTTTGCACTTCTTTGCATACTTGAAGACAGGCCTGTTCCAAGCTGAAAAGAAGGAAACTAATAGTAGCCGTAATGACACTTTTTGTTTTCTTAGGATTTCTCCCTAGGTGTCGCCACATTAGATCACTTTTTCCGCAAAATCTGGCGCAGGTTTTATGCAGGATACTCTTCCTGTCTCGACCCTCCCTTATTCTAAATAGGCTTGGGACCGGCATCACATACAGTGGCTGGGTTGTATGATGCATAGCGGTAAGGATCTTGGCTGATCTAAGGATGCAGTAGTGGTGACCTGGCAGGGGCGGGGCTCGAACTCTCAACTCTTTGATCAGCAACCCAGAGCCTCATTGCTCTTGCTCCTACATTTTATCATAAAACTATGGGTGTCTGTTTGCTTCTTGCATGCCTGTGTAGATATAGGCATTCATGCACACTATTGTCCATCATAAAAGGAAACTTTGGCACACTTTGTCAGAGCAGGACTTTCAGTGAACAAATAAAAATCAGTTCACAGCATGCTGTTTTTAAAGGTTATTAAAAAACTTTGTGACAATGGTTTTTGTATACATAGTTGGCCAATGGCAGTGCTTATCCAATGACTTTTTAATTGACCATGTTTAAAGACACAAATTGCAGACTCTCTAATAAAACCTAGAAGGTCTGGCTTGTGTAACTGGTCTAGTAGTTGGACAGTGAGACTCTGGAGAAGACACCTTGCAGAATATAAACGCACTGATGACATATGATCATTTTAATATGATTTATAAAAATGATTTGAGCCTCCTTTAACGAGACAAGGTGTTTTTATTTTAATTAGATCTGCCCTGTAGTTAGTCTTTCAACATGTAATTCGAGCCTCTGTTTGCCGATGCAAATCGCAGTGCCCTGTGTTTTGCATGTGTGTGTTTCTATTGTTTGATGAAATGTCGTTAAAAAAACCATGAATGATTAAACTATAGCACACTTGCCCCTGAAATAGTCCTTGATCTGATATGTTTAAGGACATGGAGTGTTTCTGATTATTTGCATTCTAGGAGTCGAGCTGAATGAAGCGTGAGAGAATAAAGGGAGTGATTTAGTAGTGAAGGAAACTCGATGCACTGGCTGAACTTGCACATAAACACCCCAGTGCTGACTCACACTCCTGCCCCCATCCCTCTCTCTTAGCTTCAATTGCAAGTTTATTCATATCCATCTGCCTCACCCTCTCTCTCTCTCTCTGCTTTGCTCTTCTGTCATTTACTCCCGGTCTCTCTCTCTCCACCTCTTATATCCACATCTTGTTCCCTCCCCCACTTGGTCCGCTCCGCCCATTTCACCCAGTTGCTTTTTATCTCTGTCCATTCCTCCTCCTCCTCCTCCTCGTCCTCCTCCCTTCTTTCTCTTTCACTAAACAGGAGGTCCTTTCACTGAACGATGTAGCACAGCGAATGTGCCAAGGACACCGGACACGAAGAAGCTTTTGAACGTGACTTCCAGGTCGTTTAGCTTAGTGCAGGAATCACTCGGCAACTTCAGTAAGTAAAACCTTTAACACTTTTACTTCAGTCTAATACAGCAACAGGATGTGCGTGACACTCCAGCTGCAGTTTGTTCCTTAGTTAATTGTTGATTGATAGAGCCAAGGTCTGCAAACAAAGGGGTATTTAAGGATTGATTACGTCTTCCAGGTCACGTAGAATTGACTTTCTGTATCTACAGCTCAATTTTTATTTTTACGTCATGTACAGTAGACAATCCTTGAATCAGCTTGGCTGTAAATATAATTTTCGGCTCGGAACAGGTGGTGCATTCATCAGCTCCTGAGTTGGAGTAAATATTAAAAGCAATCAACCTGACACAAGATTTGACTGATTGTAAATAATAGAATGGTGGACACAGGTGGACATGGGTTCTAATGCCTTTGTTGTGTGTGTATTATAGAAAGAAGAAGTTCCCATGTCTCACACAGTTCCGGTTAATATGTTTATGTGTACATGTATACAGGTGTTCTCTGTGGTCCAAGCTCAGGGAAAAAAAAATCCTAAATTAAAATTATAATCCCAGGCCATGGCAGCGACTGTAGTGAAAGAGAAACTGCAGTTTGTAAAACTCTCCGAGCAAACGCTACCTTTGAACAGTAAGATTGTTAATGTTTCCTATTCTATAGTATTTTTCAAAAAAATTCACCCCCTGGGCATTTCGACATATAAACTTGTGTCACCCGATCATTCTGTTTTGTTATTATAGCACAAGATACCTGGCTGTATTTAAAGGAACAGTCATAACAATAAAGGTGATCTGAGCTTCTGTTTTCGATTTCGCTCGACATATCCAGCGGGTGACGAGTCATAATTAAATCATCATTCTCACCCTTTTGTTATCTGAAGACCAGATCAGGGCATAATGGAATGTTTGGATCATTAAGATGCTCGCAGAGTAATGCAGTAATGGAAGTGGATTAGGTTATGTGTTCGGTTCATGCTACTGGTTAAAAGAAAAAAGAGGCCATGATGAAAAGCATCTCTCTTTTTTTCAAAAACAATGCAATAGAATTACCACCATGTTCAACTTTTTCTTGTTTCCTCTCGCCTGCTTTAATCTCATTCCATGCACTCAGTGATCCAGTTCAGCTTGACTGGTTTGCTTATCATATTATAAATGTTTTTCTTTCAACGTGAAACCTGTGATATGAAACCGATATCATTATTACTAAGAACTTCCTAAAGTCATATAAAAAGTCCTGGACTGCTCTCTTTCTCTCGCAGCCTCATATATTAAAAAAAAAAAGAAGAAGAAGAAAAGTCTGAGAAGTTTGATTTCTGAGAAGTTTTTGTCAGGCGTGACTTTTCGTGCCATCGTGCTATTCTTTCTCAGTAGCTTGTCACCCTGTGCAACAGTATAGCAGTGACAGGTGGAGTGGAAAACTGGAATGGTTTATGGGAGAGGCCCAGTGGGTTAATGTGTAACGACCGCTTCGATAGCACATGTGTTTGAGATGGCGATGATGTCATGTTCTGGGATTGTCAAGGCCCAGGATGTTTGCTCAGCACTATGCCGGCACAAGTATAGCACAAAGTTACTACTTTTATCCAAACCTCATGGATTGAATTCTATGCAAACCCAAATTCCAATGCTCTTATGAAGCATTAACTCATATTATAATAAAACAGTGCACGGGGGATGCAGTAATATCTTTTAATTGTGTTTTTGGTGAATTAAAGAGAAACAGAAATCGCTTTTCATTAAACTCAAAGAGGTTAGTTATTTTCCTTGCATGCAAACAGGATAAAGGGATTGTTTTCAATTGTAGAAATTACCCGTATGTGCCCAAGCTTGATTGCATTCAAATCCACAAACGTCTGGACATGTCAGGAAACGCAAGTCGATTCATGTTCGTCATTTGTTATTAATTCCAATGTAGTTTGTTATACACAGCGATTTAATAAATACTATTTTAGATGTTGCACTCAGCTAAAGCAAGCTCGTGTAAAATCAGCATTGAAAGACCATTTACATCTTAGCATGCAATTAACATGTGGATATCAATCAATGTTTATATATATATTATTAATTAGAGGAGCGTTCAAATCAAACGGGGACCTTTGATTGCGGAGAATAACAGAGCACAGTTATGAGAGTCAAAGCTCGGTTTATTTCTGTATATTTCCGTTACACTCACTGTCTCAGAATTTCACTACTGCTTGGACACCATCAAGGTAGAAAGTTATCTCAGTACGCCGCTGCCGTGAACGGCGTACCTGCTTCACGTCTGAAACGCTGGCCCCCCAGGAACTCTGTTAATGGGGGAATGGCTTGGTGCGAGGTCAGGACTGTACTGACGTGGAAAATTGGCAACAAGTTATCTGTTGGTTTTCAAGGAAAAGCGTTCCACTTGCTGAATGTTCACGTGAACGAATGGAACGGGCTCCAAACCACCTCGGCCGGGATCATATGGTCGTTCACGGGAAAAAACGGCCTTGTTTAAATGTTTTACTCCGGCTGAGTGAAGTGTACAGTATAAGATCACCGTACTGCGTTTAAAGTTTTCTGTAAGTTTTATACCTTCAACTCATGAGAAATTTCAATACAAGTCCCGGTTTGACTTGAACAACGTAATAACAAAGCCATGACTTGTCTACTTTGGATGTTGGACAAATGTTTGTTTGCTTTTGAAGTATGTAATTAAAATTCACCTTCAGGTCACTTTGGGAGTGACTTCTCCTAACTTTATTCCCTTTATGAGCGGTCAGGATCGCGAGTGTTTGAATGTTTCTCCTGTTAGTCGCTATGGGAAATAATCTGGTATTAATCCCTTCTTTTCAGACATTGTTAATGTGGATACAGCAGAAGCCTTTTCGACCGGTTTGGGTCGAATAATCCTATTAAATGAAAATAGGTTAACTTCTATTCCGCTTGTGCTGTATGTGTGTTTGGTTGTGTTTGTGTTTAGACCCTTTGCTCTGTTATCCGTCCTCGCACGCCTTTGGCATAAATTGCCGTAGGGCGCATGCAGGAGTGCATGTTGGCAGTGTTTATTGCCAACACTGCTAAAATGACATGTGATAAGTGATAGGTGGAGGCTTATCTCTAAACTGTGACACAGTAAATGAAGACCTAACAAGATGGATCGGAGTTTGATAAGAACGTTAGTTTGCGACACAACACTATTAATAAAAAAAAAAAACGAATTTGGTAATGGCTGTAAAACTGAGTTACATTTACTGTAACTCCTTATCTACGGTACATTGCGCCACACCTTTATAGCAGTGTGCAGGATGACTGGGATTTTCAGACAAAAGGAAAAGCCAGTTCCTAGCTGGAAAGCATAAGAATATACAATACATGCGGCATGTCTTTCTTATTATAGCATATTATTTCCTGTTTCCTGTTTTCTGTATAAAGACAGAACATTATCACTGTCTATCACCAGGCGATCATTATTTAAGAGCCTGGAACAATGAGACTGTTTAATGTTGCTAATCACTTGGCTATTGATAATCATTAAATGTGCTCTAGGGCAGTTACACTAATGATGAAAGCAGACCTGATACTGGAACAACAGCTGTGAAAATGTGGAGGAAGCACATGAACTAAAGCTGTAGACCCAAGACCTAGATGTTTGTTATATGGACTGCCCCGTGATGGATTGGCACCCTGTCCAGTGTATACCCTGCATCGTGCCCGAAGTCTCCTAGGATAGGCTCCAGGCCCCCCGTGACCCTGAGTACAGGATAAAGTGAGAGTGATTAAGTGCTACACGGACCGTGAGGTTGGAGATTTCCTGGTATTAAGAATTAAGCTCTTTTCATTTATACACACCTTTTCCTGGAGGAAATGTGCTGGTAGAAGAGAATTCGCGTTGAAAGTTATCTTTCATTACAGGTTATCCTATTATTGAGGCCACACAATGTAATCGTTATTGAAATCACTGAGGAGTTTAGGCCTACTTGATTTCAAAGTGTTGAAAATGTTTATGAAATACTAAGCGCGCGGATTAAATATTAGGTATTTAAATGAATGGTTTGATGGCAAAATGTGAAACATACCTTTCTTTTAGATTTGTTTAGCAAAATGCAATATTGAACAAACCAAATTTCATAGCTAAACATACAAAAAGGCCAATTGCTTCTTTCTGTCATATGATCAGTAAAGCAAAACTACCTACTGAGCAAAAATACCGACTGCTGTAAATAAACTAAATGTGCTCCATGGATTTTTCACAAAAGTTTAGCAGCTGTTACTGTCGTTAAATTTTTTTCCCTAGCAACCAAGAGCATGCATGCAGACTCGCCCTCAGGTTGTCTGGAGGTCAACTTTTAGCACTCAAGACTCCTTAAGACAACCTTAGAATGAGAACTTTAGGAAGTTAGTTCCACTAGTCCTGTAAATGTCTCGGGCTTCAATGGGTCCCGAAGACGTCCCCAATAGGTCCCTAGTTCTGTGGACTCACTGTAGTCGTACCTGTGACGTCTGGTAATGTGCTCTCGCCAGCTACCGCAGTGATAAAGGTGTTGATGATGCACTGATGATGTTGATCGTGCTTCTTTTGCATTGTAACCCTACTGTAACCTTATGTATTATGTTTCGCAAGCTCTTCAGCATTCTTTGTAATTAAAAAGGCTTTGTAGTGAACAAAACATGTATTCTTGTATCAGGTTGGTGCCTGTATGACTCACAGCAAAAACACAACCATTGTTGTAAGCATGAGTTTACGTTTATGTTTTATGAAAATGTATTAAATATTATCTATACTGAACTGCATATTTGTTATATCTAATATTCATAAACACAACTGCAGTCTGATCTATCCACTATAATCCAGTGGGGATTTCTAGCTTTGTAGAATTGTAAAAAAAGAATTGCACTGATAATCTAATAGCGGTTTAGAACACTTCGTACTTCTTGAAAAAAAAATAAAAAAAGGAAACCTGAAAAACTTGCTTAAATGGATTTATCTCATAACTTTTTTCTTATAACTCAACAAAGTAGGAATAAAACAGGACTTTTCATGCCATTTACTAATTTTTTCTTATCTAATAATAATGATTTTCAGTATTCAGATCTAGTGCGCAATTTTTTCCTACAGGGTTCTTGATCTTGAAAAAAAGTGGGATTTCATTGCCCGAGTATCATATGATCGAGGTTATGGTAGATCCCAAGCTAATCCTGGGAAGACTGGGCACAAGGCGGGGGACCTTAGTCCAGAAAGGACATCAGTCTGGACACAAACATAAACACTCTCTTATCCAGTCTCGTGTTCAGTTTAGCATATCCTCCTACCTGCGGATTTCTGGACAATGGGAGGAAACACATGTAACCCTAACAATACTAAACGTGTCCTTAATCCACTTCCTCAACAAAATGAGGATGAGATAGAGCATACGCGGTAGAGGAAGAGCTAGGGGCTTTTCTAGGCTGCACACGAGATCAGCTCATGAGGAAGTAAAACTATTTTTTGTTTCTTACATTAACTATGGCTGGTGATATGAATGACAATAAAGACAGCATGACCACATGGGATGTACTTGTAGCACTTTTTCCAGCTTTGCGGTAGAGATGTTTTTGTAAAAAGCCCACTATCCTTCTTATTTTTTTCCTCCTCTTTGAATGTTCTTACTCAGATTAATGTTCTGTTTCTGTGACCATAAATCCAGTTCAGAGTCCTCTGGTCTCCTAGGGGACCAGTCAGAGTGCATGTGGCTTCCAACCAACCACAAACGAGAAACTCTTGAACACTCCTTCCTGTCTAATGAAAGTACTTGTTGTATATAATCTCAAGCATTTATTTGACCCGTTTCTTCTTTTTGTACCGTCACTCTTTCTCTCTGTTTACTCCACCCTCCCTCCCTCTCTTCTGCTTGTTGGGCTATAGCTTATGTGACAGCACACACGTACGCAGCCTCTCACTCCAGCACGGTTGGCACTGAGCACCTCTGCGTGGGTGCTGGCTGGCCTTGAGCTATCCTACACTTCAACTTTGCTCCTCATGTGACTGCAGTCAGAGAGCGTCCATGTATTGCCAAAAATACGACATCATAATTGCTTACAAGTCTGTCTTTATAAGAGACACTTAAAGCTAAAATGAAGTTTATTCCTTGTTAAAACTTTATCGGTTGATGCCGTAAATATGAATATTTCCTACACTTTTATACCTTACATGAATTTATTATAGAATTTTCTATTTTAATGTAAATTATAATTACATTTTTATTTTTATTTTTTGTTACATTTAAATTAATCCCATGTAGCATTCTGTTACTACAGAAACTTTCAGGCAAATAAATATTATCTCAAATTGTGGACGAAAATATTACCTATGATAACATATGCAAGCAGTAACATCATGTGATATTACATGAATTATTAACATCATAATGATTTGATATATGATCTGAAAACGCTCATAATTTATGCACGTACAGAGACGAATGCTGTACTTCCCGGGCCTGTTTTCTACTACGTGAGTCCTATCCCGTTACAGAACAAAGCCGTGGGGAAGGCTGGCCTGCTTTTTAGGAAAGTGATATGGGGTTTTTACAAAAGCACTACTGTTGTATTTAAGTACTTGGACAGTTTCATTTTAATTATTTATACTTACTAATGTCTGAAAGATTATTAATCTATAGTAACATATAAAATGACTTTGTGGTACAAGCTTGTTATATCATTCATTAAATGAGCGTTTAGGGTTTGATCCCTCTTTTCAAATCTTTTGTATCTTTTCAGGTTTTTAGGTCACATGAGAACGTGTGTTCAAATTACACCTCCTCTCCACCTCAGTATCTGGAGTCTTTGATCCACTAGAGGGCAGCACTGCTATTTAGCAGGGACTCGGCAGTCATCCAGGGAATAGACTGAACTCCGGTGACCTGTGCAGATATTCTCTCTTTCCCCAACCTGTGATCCCTCTCCTCTGTCCGGTCCCCTTCAGGCCCTGCTGGAGTCGCGGGCATCCTTCACCCTGAACGGGCAGCAGGAGGAGAGATGTGGCCCCCTCTCCCAGGACCTCCACCTCTCTCCTGGGAACCTGAGGCATGGCCCTCTCCCGGTTAAAGCACACAAAGACGTGTCCACTCTCACAGGTAGGAGGCTCGTGCAGCTGTTGATGTAGAAATTACTGCAGCGCATTCATATACATATCAAATTTGCAAAGGATATATACATAAAGAATACATACATGCAGTATGTATATACAGTATGTATAGTGTGAAAAAGTCTTTGCCCCCTTACTGATTTCTGATTGTTTGCATGTTTGTCACACTTTAATGTTTCAGATAAACAAACCAATTAAAATATTAGTCAAAGATAATACAAGTAAACACATCATGCAGTTTTTAAATGAAGTTTTTTATTATTAAGAGAAAACAAAATCCAAAACTACATCGCCCTGTATGAAAAAGTGCTTGCCCCTTAAAAATCTAATAACTGGTTGGGCCAACCTTAGCAGCAACAACTGCAATCAAATATTTTCAATAACTTGCAATGAGTCTGTTACTGCGCTCTGGAGGAATTAATCTGATGTTTGATGAAGCACTTGATCTGTATATGCATACTTTTATGCATTGTGATGCTGCCACAAGATCGGCTGATATTGCATACTGAAAATCATATTTCCTAACAAAGTGGACATTGAGGATGAGCGTATATGAGACATGAGCATGATGATGTTCTCCCTGTCTGTGGCACACAGATGTGTGTTCAGGTGTGGATTTGCCTGAGGTGGAGATATTGAGTTTACTGGCAGAAGAGTTACCCAGATACACTCTGCGGGCAGACCATGTCTTTGGGTACGAGCACGACGACTGGCTGCACACTCCACTGCTACCACCTGAGGCCGCTCTGGGACTTACCTATGAACAGATCGATGAAACCTTCAAATACTTTTGTAAGTCTGCACTTTCCTACTTTCATAAGTTCTCGTGGCGTGTGATCCTCAGACTGAGGATTGGTCATTACTGTTATTGCATTGTATTTTACATAACAGGTAAGGAATAATCAAAAAATGCATTTCAGCCTTTTTTATTATATAGTATATTATATAGTATTTTCTTATAGTCAGTTTATTTAATTTCATTGCATTAAATACTAATCACATGAAAGCTGTGTATATGATAAAAAATGCTAAAGATCATTAATGCCATTTTTAAGCATCCGTTCTTTGTTTTTGTTTTTCCTTTAACTCAAAGTTATATAATTGTTTACAATTTGCTTAGGTAGCATATATTTTAGGTTGGTAAAATGATCTTTTTCTAACTAATCTAGTTTTCTAAAAGTTTTTCATTTAGTTTTAAGTGCTTTTTCAAGGTCGATATTATCTTATATTCTTTATGTATATTATACAGTGCTGTGTGAAAGTCTTAAGCCACCACTCATATTTTCATATTTTGCATTCAAAGTGACTTTCTTGTATTTTTAGTCTGAAATTTAAGATACATCATTTAATAGTGCATAGTCTTGTATATTATGTCAAAAATACGGATTCACCTTCCTATACAGTACCTTTTGTATTTTTCTCCGACCCTTTAATGCAAAATAATTTGGACATCTTCTGCCCCTAAAACCATGCTGGAAGTTTTTTACCTCCGGTAAAGAACTAGATTTGCACTTGGTCCTTATAATCCTGAACACATCCCCTCTGCATAAGCCACAGATGCCAAATACCATCAGGCTGATTATCTGCCTACTTTGCCAGTATAATTAAGTTCCTTTGGCTCCCAGCTGGTATCCTGCTCAGATCTTGTTTTGGCAGGCCTGATGTCCTGATAGGTCAGCACATCACCTACAGTACATGCAGTCACAGCCCTTTAGGTCGGTTGAACTTAGAGAATTAAGAAATGTTTCATGTGTTATGATGTGCAGTATGTGAGATGATCTTGCATTTTGTTTGATATTTGAGATTTGTAAGCATTGTAAGCTGTTTTATTATAAGGATGGTTTTCATAGAGTTATGAAATGATTTCCACAATAGATAGATAGTTTGGTATACAAATTTGAAAACAGCTGTTCTTAATTCTGTTTGTCTGTAAACCTACTGGCAGGTCAATCAAATGCTGTCAAGGGTGTGATGGGTCTTTTCATTATAGCGGTTACTCCTATTTAAATATATTTTAAATTCATGGTAGTGAGACAATGGACAATGGAGTATCATGTAAACAACCCTTTAGTTAGGACAGATGTTTTATCCTAGATCTAATTTGAATAGAAACTGCAACATACGCATCATAGTAAAGTCTGGTTACTCTCTACAAGTGAATGATGTTGGCATGTGTACTTACTGTATATATACGTACATATACTCCAAATGTGACAACATTTTCCACACCAAGATGTAGTTCAGTATGATTTCCACCAGGGGTGCTAGTACACAAGTAACAGTCAGAAAATTGATGGGGAACAAAATTAAGGTTTTCAGTACCAATCAATCAGTTGTGTATTAATGTAAGACTGTTAGTTTGGAGGGATAGCATGTGTGTCGACGTATTCAATGATATAAAAGGTAAAACACAATTGATATGGAGTTAAATACTAAGTTAAAAAGTAAAAAAGTATTGACCTCTTCCTGATTAATTGAGATCCCTAAACAGGCCATTAAAAATAAAGTTTAAAAACAAATTTTAATATTATGTAAACATGATCTGAGTAAATACAAAATGCAGTTTTTAAATAATGATTTCATTTATTTAGGGCAAAAAGCTGTCCAAACCGAGTCCAAACACAGTCTGTCCAAAAGCTGTCCAAATATAGTCTGACTCTGTGTGAAAAAACAATGCAATTAAGCAATTATTTTTGGAAAATATTTAAATCATTTAAGTGTGACAAATAAGCTAAAAAAAAAAAAAATAAATCAGCAAAGGGCAAATACCTTTTCACGGCCTTGTATCCCTGCTCTTAAAAATCTAGATAGGTGTTAGCGGTTTGCACTTAACCAATAAGAGCTAATCTATCATTTTTAAACTCTTAGTGATGTTTTAACTTCTAAATTGCGGAGCAGATTAACATTAACAATGTCAACGCAAATTAATACTTTTACATCTATACACAATGAATGATGAAATTACTGAAAACTCTCATTTTTTTCAATGATTTAGTTTGTCAGAAATGTCTGAAAATGGGTGGGGAATCTCTGAAAATGTGAAATACCTGAACATCTGTGGGTTAAAAAACATAATATGAGCTATTTTGTTCCTTACTGGTTTCCCATGTTTTGGTTTTGCATTAGCTGGAAATACGCGCTTTCGCAAAGGGGTGTTTGCTAATCAGAATGAAATGGGTTATAATAGGGGTCGTTATACTTTCTTGGAAAGCCATTGCCAATGGTGCCATTGTTTTTACATATGGTTCATAAAGTAGTCTTGAACAGTACTAAGTACGATTCTCAGAAGAGCTGCTTTGACTTTCCTTCCCTTAACTGTAAGTTTGTATTATAGAGTGCTACGGCAGGTTTTATACATCCCTAGTCAGAATTTAGGGCTCACTGGAGAGTTTGCAGCTCTGGAGTGTTAAACTCGACCTGTCTAGAGCTGAAACATTGATGGGGCTAGAGGTAAATATTTGATGTCTGGTAGAACTTTTAGGAGGGTGCGAGCCAGATCTGTAGTGTTTTCAGGGAACATATCCATTCATTCAAGGTTGTTTTGTGGTTCAGAGCACATGAAGCTTTTTAAATGAACATGTACTATAGGATTTAGTCTATTTTACCTTTTTTTTTTTTCTAAATTGAGGACAAACTCCCCGTCACACACATACCCACAATCTGGTCTTCTGCGACAGAATTGCATCTCCAGATGGACAATAAATGTGCCAGAATGGAGCATACCACTGGCGTGGGGGTGTTCAGGCTCTGAAATCTCTCTAAACCTTTAAAAACACGACTCCACCAAAATCAATTCCTCCGATCAGTATTTCTACCTTAAACGATGACTAAATCATTGACAAAATAAATAGTTTTCATGTCATTCTTTGTTATAGTCATATTCGTTTGAACTTTTCCTTCACCTCTCTACTTCTGGTCTTATCTCTTACCCATGGCTTAGAGCAGCCAGGTGAGTGTTAGTAAAACACACTGATGTTGAAGCACTGAGAGGATTTGTCATGCGCGTCATTAAGCACACAGTCTGAAAGCTTACAGGTGTGTGAGGCAGGGTAGGAAAGAGTGTAGGAATTCAACCGAACTGTCACGTGGTACGGACAGACAGACAGCGCAAAGGTCCAGTCAGATTGTAAAGAATAGGAGGAAGAAGGAAAAAGGCACAAGAGCAGCGACTGGCGGGGTAAACATGGAGGTTTGGAGTAGCTCGGGCACAGAGGAGAGCGAAAGAGAGAGTCAGGATGAGGAAGATGAAGAGGAACAGGAGCACAAGAGTCTGCGCAGAGAGCTGGAGAAAGGTAATGACTGAAGGATTCGGGGTGACGATGACCTGATCGTAGACACGAAGGGGTTGATGGAATGTTGGGAGTGTGGAATGTTGCCGTTGATTAAAGTTGGCAGCAATACAAAAGAGCCTGCATGCAGCAGAATATAATAAGCGAAGTGAAACGAAAGGCTGGCCGAAAGAGTCCTGAAGTGTTTTGTAGTAATGCTGTTTCAGGAACTAAATCAATGAGATCAGAATTGACAGTACCCATGCCTCATGGGAATTAAATGTAAAGCAAATCTATTTGTATAAAAAATGTAAAGTCTATTTGTGTCGCTAAATGATTTAATTGAAAAAAGTAGTTATATGTGTTTTTGAAGGTATTTTGCTCTTGACCTAAAGATATACACTGACTGATACACACAGTGTTTGTTTAGAGGGTCTCTACACAACTCTTATTAATGTGTAATTTGATTTACTATGAAGTGCTGTAGTCGATGATGAACGATACTCGTCCTAGACATTGTCTGCGTACCCTACAGGACCTCAGCACAGGATTTTTTTTTTCTATGGACAAATGTAGTTTGGTTAACCTTGAGGAAACCCTTTCATTAGTCAGTGTGTAAGTTTAAACAGTGTGGCTGGCTGAATTATAGATTACGAGGCAGACTTGTGACTCGACTTACGGCACATAAACTCAAGTATGCAAGATCACAGACTGGACTACAGTCACTCTGTTGCACAATGAATCTGTCCAACAATGGGAGGATGAATTCATTTACTGTTAATTATGTGCATGGGGCTCGCATTTTTATGCATGCTCTGTGCACATAGAGAACAAGGCTACACAAAATCAAAGACACTTCTTGGCAGACACAGCTCTGGTGCACAATAACGCAGATGTTTGACATATTCACATTACAACCTGCAAGACTTATATTTACTACCAAAGAGAGTTAAGCACTTCATCTTCTTCTAATCAGTAATCTAATCACATCTCTCTCTCTCTCTCTCTCTCTCTCTCTCTCTCTCTGTCTGTGTGTTAATAATTCACCTTAATCTGTGTACTGTAAACACCGTCTGGTCAATTGTGCTCACTCGTATATATCATGTGAGGAAATCATGTGACTTCACTTTGTTTCAGATACTCAGCATTAAGATTTACCATTAAGTTAGCCAAAGAGAAGTAAACCTCGAAATCACTTACAGTAAAGAAGAATCCCCTTCTATGCCCATTTTCTCTTCCTTTTAGCCAAATTATTCCCTCGAAATAAATCACTTCTTGTATTTTTTTTAGATGATCTCTTAATGATTCCCCTGAGCATTAAAGCATGCCTAATGGATATTTTTAAAACTTTACATTCAACACAAATTGATTATAACTGTACTGAGGCGCAAAAGAACAAAATGCAATTTAGTCCTTTTTTGAGAGTATTGTAAGTATTGTTATTTTCTAAAATCTGATTTTTAAATTGATTGTTTTTATCAATTTAAGTACTTTTTATTTCCTAAAAAAAAACAACAACAAAACCTGTTGCAGTACAAAATTTTACAATTTATTAATTATTACGTCTCAATATCAGTCTAGATATTTTTTGTCACTTTTTGTGAGATTTTTGTAGACATTTGGATTTTATTGCAAGCTCTCGCAAATTTCTTTTCTCCGGTTTTTTTTTTTTTTTTCATTTTAAAAGTTTTTATCTTTAACCCCTAAAATTCAGGTCTTTTTGCCATTTTTTGCATGAATACTTTTTAAATATATTTAATAATAATAATATATATAATAATATATTTTTTTCAAATCAGTCATTAAGCAATGTATTTAACGTTGTGTCTCCAGCATGGATCTGTGCCGCTCAGGATTCAGGGATTAATCCCCATTTAGGGCTTAGTACTTTGTGTTTAACACAGCCATAATGTCACTGTGTGAACAAGCTCGTGTACTGTGTATCTGCTGCTGTTGTATATTGTTGTTGTTTTTTATCCGTATGATTTGTGAGATGTATGTACTGTATAAAACCAGAACTGTTTCCGGTACAGGGTACAGCGTCTTTATGTGTCTTCATTCATGGTCTGCTTGTCGACTCCATGTTAACGTGCAGCACAGATTCAGTATGTCTGTCGCACAGACACATAATGGTGGCTTTAACTAAAGAGGATCACGCTAAGAAGCTCAGTGATTAAAGTGGGTAAAGCTCGTCTGTGCCGCTTTAAACACACCATGCATCTATACAACTACCATGGTTTTATTATGATAATGTGCATTTTTGGACCTGATTATATTCTAAATATTCTAAAGAAACTGTGACAGTTTGTGTTTGTGCAGGACAACAAAGAATGGATCTCCTCTTCGAGAAATAAGCCATGCGAAGCCTTATTTTGTCTCTGTGTGTCTCTCTGTCTGTCTCCACAGTGCTGTGCTCGGATCGGGTTGGCCAGGTTACAAAGACATACCACGATATTGAGGCGGTCACACATCTTCTAGAAGAGGTGAGAAACAATCGCCTCATTAAAAGAGCATTTTAAGGCGTCTGCTGCCTGTGAGGAGATAAAAACACTGTAAATTCTTCCGCACTGACCCTAATTCTTCTACTGAAACTGCACTTAAAAGTAATTTTATGTCAAAAGAAGCCTAAAATTAACAAACTAGTCAGAGCTTTTACATACAGACTCTGTAAAGTATGCTTTTTCTTTTAGTTGGTAAGTAAGTTAATACCTTATCTATGATTTTGTGTTAAGACAGGCGTTCAAGTCAAACCGGGATTTTTAATTGCACAAAATAACAGAACACAGTTATGAGAGTAAGAACTGCATCTCCCCTGCTGAAAATGCACTTAACCCAGAATTTCACTAGTGCTTGGATAACATCAAGATTTCATAGTACACTGGAGCCATGTTCGGCCTGCCAGTGCTTCAGTGTCTGAAACACTGGCCTTCCAGGAACTCCTTTAATGACCCACACATGTGGAAATGGCTTGGAGTGAGATCAGTGTGGCAATAACTCTCAGCTGAGTTTCTGTAATGTGTAAGTGGTGTTGGTGGATGAGGTTCTCACAGACAGATGTGTCTCTTCCGCAAGTTGGTGACAAGTTTTTCGTCGATTTTTCAAGGATCAGTCGTTCCACTCGATGAATGTTAACGGGAACGACTGCAGTTGGCTCTGGAATCGTTCTTCTCGGATTCAGGTTTTATTATGACCAAGAGTCTCATCACAGTACTGTTCTGTGCTACTGTAAATTTCAGTACATCTGGTATATTATGCCTTCATGTACCAGAAAAGTCCCGGTTTGGCTTGAATGTATTGATCTTTTTTATGTACATAAGTTTAAAGGCGTTCTAGGTTTTTGCATGAAAACAGCTGGGTTATTTTCACTATTATTAACACATTAATGATTTCCAAAGTATAATGGCCGTCGTTGTCTCATTTGAACAGTTGGTTTGCTTTGTGTTTAGTAGGTCATCTGTGCACGCAGGGGATAATAAGTTGTCCTCCTAAGAAAAAAAAAAAAAAACGTTGAGCCCCTAATGTTTAAGTTATTAAGCTCTGTATGTGCATTAGATTGATATTATATGATTCCTACAGGTTTAGAAGCACTTTTGAACATTACAAACTACGATTTGGGAAATTAAATAATTTTGACATTACTAAAATGCTGTTCAATTACAAAGAAATGTGCACTTTCTCACAGAAAGAGCGTGATCTAGAGCTTGCAGCTCGAATTGGCCAGTCACTGCTGAAACAGAACAAGGCCCTAACAGAACGTAACGAGCTGCTGGACGAACAGCTGGAGGTCGCGAAAGAGGAGGTCAGTATGTCGTGTGGAGCTCAGTGGCATTAGAGACATCCTTGTATAGACTCATCCTCAGATAATGTAGTAAAAAACATACAGTATAAAGATGAACAAAATCTGGTACATCAGTTTACATTTCTATCACATATTCAAATGAATGAACTGAATGTAAACTATAATTCATGTAACACAATCTGATATCCTGAACAGTGTTTACTAGTGTTTACAGTGTTACTAGTGCACACAGAGTGGAATGTAATGAAGGTGTGTAACATTGTAGATTGCTCAGCTGCGTCATGAGCTCACCATGAGAGATGATCTCCTGCAGCTGTACGCCGGCCCAGAGGAGATAGAAGTTGCTGCACAATCATGCACACCGTGAGTGCAACACACAGACCTGATTCTTAGACGTGATCACTTGCCTCCTTTCAGATGTTCACAGATTTCTTGTGTCTTTGGCTATGTCGCCGTGTTAGGATCAGAAGAAACGAGTCGAACTCTTCTCTTAGCAACTACGTCCACTATGATTTCCTGCAGAAAAAGCTCAAGAGCCTGGAGGAAGAGAACCTCAAACTGCGTGCCACGGTTAGTTCATGCATTACATACAGCTCAAATTGAGCTTCATCACCAGTTGTAAAATCGTCAACTGGTGAAAATAAAAAGGCCAACACCGGAAAGGTCAACACCCAAACGTCTCAGATGGTGCAGCCTTAACAATATGAGAAAAGAAGCAAGAAGCAGATATAGTGCTGTACTTATAGAGCGGAATCCACCGCAATCACTACTTGACAAGAAAGTGAAACCAAACAAGGGGATCTTTTGTAGGATATGCATGTGGGGTTGGAAATCAGGAGTACTAGGTTATCTGGGACATGAATTTTCTTTTCTATCTAAATTTCCATATATTACCCGTAGTCCTGAAGAAGCTATGGGCAATATGGTAAAAATATAATATCAATATATAGTGGAACCTCACGTGACAAAAGAACGAAGGACTCGGACTTGGAAGATTCGTTGAGAATTGTTCAATTCTGTTTCCTGTAAATAACCTACGGAGGTTTTGCGATGATTTGCGCAATGCGCGCCCAGTAGAAAATTAACGAATCACTCTCCCAGACTACTCATTGTACTGAGTCACGTTAAAGACTCCTGAACGACACATGACTAGAAGGCAATTTGTTCCTAAGTTCTGGTTGTAACCCGATTTGGTCGTAGACCGAGTCAGTTTCTTCCATAGGAATACATGTAAAAAGAATGAATCCGTTCTTCGGCACTATGAACTATTTAATTTTGATTTATTTAGTTTACATCACAAAATATAAAAGTATGAAATACTTTACTTTTTGAAATATAAGTATAAAAAAGCCCAAATTTTGCGAAAATAATATAGCATTAAATAATAAAAAAAAAGTACAGTAGAAAGAGCGAACACTTCATTTTTACACGTACATAATAACACTGGGAAATTCTCCTTCAGGGGTTTTCTCTTTCTTAATGGCAGCTTGGGATGGCAGTTTCTGGTCCCGAGGAGTTGTTTGCGAACAGGGACAAGTATTAGGTAATTTTTTTGGATTAGTTCGTACTGTGGGCCGTTCATGGAATGAAGTTCCACTGTACAGTAGATGGACAAAAGTATTTGGCCAAACTTATGGTGTTTCAATCCGGCCTCTTATTCCCCGTGAAGGCCAATCTTAATGCTTTAGCATTCCGAGACAATGCTATGCGTCCATCTTTATGGAATCCACTATTCCCCCAGTGCACAAAGCAGCGACTACTTGACTGGCTCACACAAACACATTTAATGTTTTCCACTCGCAGGCTGAGGACTTGACATCAGAAACCAGCAGCTATGAAGAGCAGGAGCAGCAGCTGATGATGGTGTGTGTTGAAGAGCTCTGTAAGTACACCTGATTTACCCACAAAATGACCTGTCTGATATCCAGTAGAATAAATTTACTCTCTGACAATTTTAACATAATCTTCATTTTCTATGTGGTATATGTAGCATCAGCGAATAAGCAGGTGGTGTCTCTGTCGGAGGAACTGGCTCGTAAAGTGGAGGACTCTTTCCGACAGCAGGAGGAGATTAGCTCCTTGCTGGGTCAAGTGGTCGACCTGCAGCAGCGTTGTAAAGTGGTGAGAGATGCAATGCTAAATATCTGCTAAATATTTCTAACCTATTGTTTACATTGGGTTATATGACCATACATTATAGGAGGGGCGTTCAAGACAAACTGGGATTTGTCATGAGTACCTCAGATGGGCCATTAAAGGAGTTCCTGGAAGGCTAGGGTTTCAGACTTGATCATAGCACTGGTGTGATTTTCTACCTTGTTTATCTCACAGCACTAGTAAAACGCTGGGATAAGTTCATTAGTATAGCAGGGGGCTATATAGAGAATTAAAGGTAGTTTTTTGCTCACATAACTGTGTTCGCCCTGTGAACGCCCATTTTATTAATAAATATTGAATATTGCAATATGCAATAACTGATATTATAGTGCAATAACCGCTCTTAAATTAAATGTATAATTTGTTCTGCTGATGATTGTATTAAGTGCATACAGTATATAATTTATTCCACTAAACAACCAGAAAATTGGTCAAAGTATCATTAAAATATATATATATTTTTCTGGCTGTAGCTTATCAGAGAGAATGAGGAACTCACGCAGCACCTAAACGCTTCACGGGAAAGCCAGTCACAGCTCAAAACAGAGGTTTGTCCTGTTCACTATGCAGCAAGTCTTCTGCAGAATTTCATGTTTAAAGCATTTGAGGAAATCTGATGACCTGTGATTATGTTCGACTCTAGCTGAAGGAACTGCAAGAGAGGTACGCGGAGTGTAAAGACATGCTCCAGGAAGCCCGAGAGGACATCAAGAACCTGCGCAATAAGAGTCTGCCCAACAGCACGGTACAGCGGTACAGCTCGCTGGCTGCGGTGTTCCCCATGGACTCGATCGCTGCTGAGATTGAAGGAACCTTCCGCAAAGGCCTGGACAGTCCTGCTCCCTCAGAGTACAAGTGTGTAGAAAAAATTGTAACGATCCTTCATGACTAAAAACATCTTCTTGTCGTTCGTGGTCAATTATTATCTTACTTTGTAACAGGACCCATCCATGGCGTGTGTTTGAGACAGTGAAAGTGGCCAATCAAGCTGCACGACTGCGCTCTCGGTGCCTTTCACCGCAGGTCAGTGGTTCTAGTCCCGCCTCCTTGCTGTCCAGTCGAATCAGCACTCCACGCACTAGCTACTACGGATCTGACTCCATCAGCCTCAACCTGGAGGACAAACCCCACTCCTCAACATCGTTACAGGAGCAGAGGTGAGTTTGACGAGACTTTTTGTCCTCTTTTCTTCTGATACCTTCATACCTGATATGAATACCCAGTAATGATCACATTCCATTCCTTGGTATGCCTCCACAGCTTCGTAGAATCAAAGCGCCTGGGTCAGCCGGGCATGCCAGGTGGTCAAGATCTGGAGAAAGCTCTTCGATCCCTCTCTGCACGCCAGGAGAGCCATTCTTCTGATCGTCCCTTTTTTGATGTGGAACGTGAGAGGAAGCTCAGGGCCCTTGGAGGCAGCAGTGCAGAAGGCTCCAGTGGCTTCCTTACACCCAATGACAGCTTGGGATCCACAGGAACCAACTATTCAGGAAGCTCACAGCATTCATCCGGGTCATCCAGCTCCCGCTCCTACCTGCCTGAACGCTTGCAGATAGTCAAACCACTGGAGGGTGAGTGAACACACACACCCACACACTCCCACACGTACACACAGATGCTTTGGAAAGAGTGGTATTCATGTTGTCTGATTATATTGTATTTTGATCACCAAAAAGGTTCAGTCACCCTACACCACTGGCAGCAGCTGGCTAAACCCAACCTTGGGGGCATTCTTTATCCACGGCCAGGCATTCTCACCAAAGACTTCAGGGAACTGGATGTGGACGTTCAGCATGTTTATAGCCTCAACGACCTTGAGGAAGATGAGCCCAACTGGTCCAAACTCCCTAACCCTATTCACATCCCTATTGGTGAGGATTTATTATTCTTACAGTTTTGAGTATATAAGACTAAATCTTTAGTTACTTAAGAGCTCCACCCGGGGGCATTGTTGGACTGGTTTATTGTTGTGACAGTGTTGAAGGCGGGAATTGAAAACACACTTGTCACACAATTAGCTATTCAGAGTGATATGTTAACTGTATGAACAAATATGTATCTTGGTCAAAGTTCGTGCTTAAAGTGATTAAAGAATTTTAATTAGTAAATTGAGGAAATCTCAGGTTTGTCTGCTGTAATAGATAAATTGCTCCCTTGTTGGCTTCTTGTTTTAATAATGAAATGTTCCAGACTGTCTAGCGATGCTCGAGGTCTCGCTTGTAAGTCTTGCTTCCTAGACTAAAGACATACCGAATAATGATTGAGACTATACATCTGTCAGCAGTTACAAAGAAAAATATATATTTTGCATAATATAAATTAGCATACGTGAGCCTTTTTTAATCTTCAGAATTGACATCCATTCTGTTGTTTCCATAAAGTTCATACCAATAATGAGTTTTAGTAAGTTTACATGTGTGTCTATCTTAGTAACTTCATCTGGATCCAACTTCCCCCACACCTGTCCCACCCACACCATCACCAACACTCAGATCCTCCATCCCTCTGTCCTGCTGTCCTCGTTATCCACTAGGTAAGAGCCCACTTTACCCCACTGCTTCGTTTGTTACTCTATATTTCAGATAATGAATAAGCATCCTGTCCTACATTTCAGAGATTCAGCTGCTCCATCCTTCCCATTTGTAGTTTACTTCGTTAAATTTCGAATTCTCCCCAAAGATAGCATTTCTGAGGCATTACCAGAAATTAAATTTCAATAATTCAATATATGACCTGAGTTTCTATACTGTTGACTGTACCTGGTACATTGCAAGGATACGATAGATCGGAAAACATGTCAGCTTTTCATTCTTCTTTTTTTCCTTTTAAATACATTCTCTTTCAGCCACAGAAATCGTTCGTCGAGCCTCTTCCTCCAGCTATAATTTCTTCTACTTCTAAAAAGTGAGACCCAAAAGTCATGACTGAATAGGCACCCAAACCCGCCTTGATGCACGAATTCCCTAATTTAGTGCCCCTTTTATGTTAGAATTTTCTCTCATTTCAACAGGCTTAACTAATTGAACAGGCATGAATTTTTTTTTTTTATTCAAGAGTCATTGAGTAACACTCTTCATTTTGCATGGCTTTCTAAAAAACATTTATTTAATGCTTATTATTGAGCAATGTTAAAATCTGAATGGAATTTTGCTTTTCTCAACTCATTTCCTTTCTCAGCTTCTCTTTCCCAGCTTTCACTTTGCCCTGGTCAAATACTAACCTGCATTTATTATTTTTTTTACCGGAATTTTTACAATAGTCTGAATGAATTTGATATCGTTAATATGTGCATTATGTTTTTACAGCTTTCAGTCTCATAACCTGTCCACCACTGGGAGCAGTGAGCATGTAAGTCATCAGCATGGCGTCTTCCATAGACCTGCCATGAATACGTCACACACCTTAGGACTTCTTCAGCTGCTTCAAGAGCGAGGTATCTCTGCTTTAACACACCCCAGCTTGCCTCCCAGGATCAGGCCCTCTACCAGCACTTTAGCAGCAGAAACAGACGGGGGGCACAGAGGAGCGAAACAGCCGAGGAGGAACATTTTTAGCTTCAACCTGGTTGAAAAGCTTCAGAGTCTTGGTCTTTATAAAGTGGTAGCCAGAGGATACCTAGACTCAGGGAAGACGCAAGGAAACCCACAGAATGCTTCAACTGCAAAACCCTGAACACCGGCTTTCAGCAGAGCTACTGTTCTTCCATTTTGTATTCAGCAGATTGAACTTCTTATCAAGTGTCATGTTTATTATTGAACATTTGAAAGCCATATACATGTGGTGTGGTCCTTGTAGTAGTGAGATCTCATATTGGTTATAAATTAATGGGATGCCCTGCTAGCAAGATGGTAGACAGTCTGAGGTACATAATGTACTGTAGCTTCGGTATTTATTTCGCTGTCTTATGTGTTCTGAACACGGAACTTAATCAGATACACTGTTCTTTCAGTTTGCTTTAAGAACTAGTCATATTTTATTTTATATTATTTTATTTTATTTTATTTTATTATATGTCAGTCAGCATATAATTCTGCTTCACCCTTTGTCTTGACATATGCGAGCACTATATATTATTTATATATTTAAAGACCAGTGACCTCTCATTCGTCTGATTACTGGATGACTCTTCATGGGTTAGCAATTAGTTGTTTTTATGACGATGCGCACATTTGTACTATTAGAAATACTACATGACCTGAGCATATTGTTCAGCATGTCTAGTTGTACATAATATTCTAAGATGAATTGTTTTAGAATATATTTAAATGTCCCAAAATGCACTGGGCCTTAGTTGGGAATATCCACAAGCATGATGCTGTATACACCTAATAGTCACAGGCCGACTGTTAAAGCTGTTATATAGCATTTTTCAGAAACTTGTACTTGTGCCGTTTCTGAACACATGAACACACACTGGCGATTTAGAACATTTAAACATTTTCATGTGCAGATATGTGATAATAAGAGATCGGAAGAGAGTTTAATAATCATTCACCCATATGTCTTATTTTCAGTATTATTCCTTGGAAACACCAAACCGGTTTTAGCAGGTCTTTAGCATCTGACATTTTTCTGTAGAAAATTTCTCAGGAAACATCAGAACAACAGAAAATATTTACTGTAGCTGTTACTGACAGTGAGCCAGGTGTTGTGAGAACAGTTTTTTTTTCAGACTTCTCTCTTTGGAATTATCTAATAATATTGCTGAAGCATGACCACTGGACATAGTTTAAACTTGCCTGAGATATTATTACAATTTCAGCGAGGCACCTTTGTTAAAGTGGTTTGACCAATCACCAATTACATCATGATCGTGTTCTTTGTGCCTTATACTTTCTATGTACATGTGTTTTCCACAGTTCAGATGCAATATCAAGATACACTTTTTAATGCAAGTTTCTGTAACAGTAACTGTAAGTAATGTAGCTGAGACCCTGGACAGCTTTATTACATTTAAACTTGAATTCTTGGCCATTATAGCTATCATGTTGCTACTGTAAGAAACCTACTGTATTTATCTTCCTAAAAACATTTCCTTTTGCAATAAGAAACATTTGTACATATGTTTATATTATGCACAGCCAATCATCCAAAAAATAAAAATAAAAAATCTGATTTAGGTTTGAAACTTTGATATGAAAGAATTCAGAGTGACGCTTGAGGGCTACACTACTGCAGAAACGGTAGAAATAGTAATTGCACTATAATTAAAGTTCGCATTTGTAGCATAGGAAACTTTGGGAAATAAATTGCAAAAAATGTACATAATCACTGAATGTACTGTAGACTTTTTGATTACGAATGTGTCGCACCTAAAGATTGTATCTTTGTGTTATTTCTGTTGTAAATGTATGTACAATACCATTAGTTTGCACCCATGATCACTGTAATTATAAAATGTAATTAAAATAATAGCTGTGCACACCTCATTATGTAAATGAGTGTTGCAGTGTTGCAATAAAAACAAGAGTCACTAGGATATGACAACTCAACAGTGTGTTTCAGTGCATGCTTGAATTTCCTGTGAAAACATTTACTTGTTTAGCTATTTCAAAAATGAGAGTATGGTTTGCTGCCTTTTCACTTTCTTTAGTTGACATGAGGTAGAAACAGCTATATACACTGTGATACCAGAAATCATTAAGTTGGAATATTTTTCTTGCATGTTACACAGTAAATCAAAGTATACAGGAATTTTGCAAAATTCTTCTCGAGAGGAGAAAAAAACTGATGGAAAATGTTTCAGTGTGCTCTAACAGCTCTGGTCAGGGATATTTGCTAGACTCCTAGCTCTACTGGGGCATGGAGCCCTCATTACTCAAATCATACTCTTTTTATTGCATGTGTGGTACGTGCTAATGTGTATATGAACTGCTGTTCAGTTACAGAAGTAAGTATTGCTTGAGTCAAAATAAGATCACTCGTATTATTTAGTAAATAATTACTTTTTCATGCATCAATGAAAATGATGCCTTGGAAAATACTGTAACTGTGCTCCCAAGACTCCATAAATGGTACAGTAAACAACTGTATATACTGTAAACGAAAAAAGGTTTTGTCTGTATATTGGTCAGAACTCGACTTTCAGTGCTATCTTTACATTTCATTCATTGGAGGAACCGAAATCATTCTGAGAAAACTTTATGTCTGTATGTCTGTCCAGACAGATTTTGTCACAGCATCACACAAAACTGGTTGGACGTAATTTTATGAAACTTCTGCAGAATTTAGGTATTTGCCGGAAGTTAAACCTGCACTAAAAGTTCAATCTAAAATGTTGAGTAGACGTTATGGGGTGTTATGTGTGAGGTTTTGTCGCGGCAAAACTGTCTGGACAGAATTTAATGACACTTTTGAAGTACTTAGATATTTGCCTGAAGAGTGACCTGCACCATAAGTGAAATCAAAATGGTGAGTAAAAGTGATGTTTATGAATCGTTATGTGGTGAACTTAATAATCCACTTTAAAATAAGCTACTTGCTCAGTGTAAACAAACACCTTCACCAGTATATATTACTTAGAAAAGCTAAATTGAATATTTTCCTGAGCTTAGTTAATCGTTTCACCTCTAATATAACAGCACTGAAGCGGTATAAGTAAATTTTAACGCTCTGGAGTTGTTTTGAGACAAAACTTAATATTCATCCGTTCTACTGTTTCGATTTCTCATCTGTGATTCATTCTCCAATTACGAACTGAAGACGAAATAAGTGCACTCAATGTAAACAAGGTGTAAACATGAACTTTTTTACATCTCTTTTCCACATTATTTGTAGTGAGATGAAATAACAGTACATTAAAAATCTTGCCATAAACTAGATACAGTTTTTTTTTCCCCCCTAGGAATCCAATTTAATGGAAACCAATACCATATAATGTCAGACCAAACACAATTTTGTGAAATGACACTTTAAAAAAAATGGGTTAAAAAGGGTTCATCTTTGTTGCAGGCAGACAAGTACATGGGCTTCAATCTAAAATAATAATATCATTGATTACATTAAGGCTGGTCAGGTTATTTTTAGCTTGAACTTTCTACACATTTCTAGTCTGTCACAGAACAAGCGTCCATTTACGGTGCCGTCGAACTACTTTAAAAGTTGTGCTGTTATATGAAAATAATGCACACCTTTCGACCAATCAGATTCGAGCACTACACGCCAAAACACGCCGGCGTTATCACACTCACCCACTTGGGTGTGTGTGTTTTTTTGTAGAGGGTACCAGCACGTGTTATACCTTACATAGAATTTTGTATAAAATTTCGAAAAAGTAAAAAACAAGAAGTAAAGGTTTTTGCTTTGAGGTGCATATATTTAATGAAATGCATTGTTACAGTGTTACACTTCACTTTTATCTTCAGTCCGTACTGCGGCGCCCGAAGTCCACCCAGCCCTGATAGTCCGCAAAGCAGTCGTCCCGCTGGATAATTTCTGTCAAACCAACATAATTAATATCGATAACACAAGAAGCTCATCTCTATCCAAACCAAGGGCACTTACCCGACAGAGCCTGCAGTATCTGTTTGGACGTAAACCGGCGCTGGTCCTCTGGTAAAGGTGCAAAACGCTCGGGTCTCGCGCCGCGGCTCTGAGCGCCTCTGTGCACCTGCGGCACGCTCATGTCGCGCGCTTCAGACGCCTCCTGTGCCTGTAACAGCGGCGAGCCCGTGCACGTGTGCACCGTCACCGCAATCATTATAAAGCTGATCAGAGTGATTGTCGCAGTCATGCCTGAGGGAAGAAACGCGGCTCTTTAATAATGACAGATCAAACATGAAAAACTGTCAGCTTATACATGTGTGTATCATTTACACCGAAAATATCCCACAGCATCAAATTCAGGTTTAACAACAGTATCAGTAACAAACTCATACAATAACACTACAGTTCATCTCTAGTCTGTAATGGAGGCTCATGTACCTGCACAGTGCAAAGACGTTCAGCTGAATATTTCAAATATAATGTCACGGATGTGTTCAGCATGTTCTTTATATATACAGTACAGATAACTCGTCATTGACGAGCAGGATTGCAGCAATCAATAATACATTATTTGGCAATAAGGAAGCAATAACCCTTATTGTACCTGAGTGGCAATTGATCATATGACTGTCGATCGCCTACATCATCTATTCATTTAGTCCTGGTCGGCTTTTTGTTATGTCTGAGGCGGCATTGATGGCTCAGTGGTAGCCATGCGTCAGGCCCAGGTTTGATTTTCACCCAATGCCCAAGTTCCAGCCCCTGAATGTGGGCTTTATATTTTCTATACATCATTCTGTACATTTGGCACAATTAGTGTGCTTTACATTGTCTGTACATTAATGGAATGCATCACAAGCCATGGTCTCAAGCCTGGATAAAATGGAAGGACTGCATCAGAAAGGACATCTGACGTAAAGCAAAGTCCTTTGCCAAGTTGTTCTCAGGATCGGGTGGTCCACTAGCAGAAAGACCAACAACAACATTAATTTATGTAAGTAATTAAGGGACTACTGATCAGTAGGTCCCAGGTTGAAACCCAATCATCATCCAGTTGCTCAGTAGTCCAACACCTGAACAACCCCTGTAGCTCGGACGTAAATCGATGCTGTTGTTAGTCTTTCGGCTGCCCCCGTGGAGGGCTTGCCACAGCGGAACATCCGATCCTCTCAACAACTCGGCACACTGTTGAGCCCTTGAGCAAGTAAACTTCTTAAACCTGTAATGAGATAAAATGTAAGTCGCTCTGTATAAGGGCATCTGTCAAATGTTATAAATGTAAAGGTAAATGTATTTTATTACTGTCATTATAATAAAAAAATATATAATGAATGATATAATGAGGACTGTGGGAGGAAACTGGAGTTCCCAGAAATGGTGTACTATAGAAATCCATCAAGTAGTGGGAGAACATGCTTCTCTACCTAAAAGGACCGGGAACAAAATTCAAACACCCATCCCAGTGCCTACTTTCTGTAAAAAACAATAAAAAAAAAGATTAACATAAACCATTTTTTGTGACAAGAACATGTAATGTCAAGTCATTTGTCCTTTTCCTGGAACTCTTTGGGTGAAACATGTTCTACTGTAGTTTGGCAATGTTCCTGTGCACAAAATGAGCACAATAAAAAAACAAAAACAAGGTGAGACTGTTATAGAAAGCGAATGACTAGGGAACCAAATACATATTATAACAGCAAAAGGGGAAAATGCATATTAGATGCATTTAATAACAATAATTTTGGAATGAGATGTTCTGCAAGAACATATGGCTATGATGTTTGAATTTCTCTTGTTGTTGAGTATGTTTGAGACACAAATACTTTTCGGTACAACTCTAGCAACAACAACAAAAAAAAATTCTGATGGTGCAGACATACTGGAAGATATTATTTTGTTTGTTGATATTAAGTTACACCAACTTCCTAGGTATTGCCCAGGGAGAAAAACATCTGCACCTGATTCTGATTCTTATTTATGATGATCACAGATATGACCATATAGTGTATTATCAATTTTGATAAGAACATTGATTAGCTTAAGGTGAAATAAGGCTTAAGTGGTTTCACTGACGCAAAGACTCCTATTTAATACAAAAATTGACTAGGTGTCCCGTCCTACAGACAGAGAGTGGTTTATGTACCTAAAGATTTTAGGAAGCGGAAGTTGTCAATCTCTGCAATGCTGTCAACCTTACTGTGTGCTCAGAGCAAACAGCTCAATACAGACTGCACATTTTCCATTTTAAAACAATGACAGCTGTAGTAGTAGTAGTCTAAATCAGTTTAATATGAGAAGAGAAGTTGGTATTGCTTGCAAGGGAAAGTTGAAAGTTATAACATGTACACAGAATACAGGAAAATGTATTTCATACATTCCAGTGAGACTTTGTTTTATTCCTTTTTTAAAACTCATTAACAACCGAAAATGCTATGCAAAAATCTAACATTATCTGCCAGTTATGGGCCCTATATTTCCTTCTATAAATAAATTTATAAAACTTTATTATTGACATGCTTGCTTTTTGCTCACTGAGCAAAAAAAAAAAACACTTACGCAAACATTCACAAAGTCAAACTGACATGCATGCTCACACACACACACACACACACACACACACACACACACACACACACACACACACACACACACACACACACACACACACACACACACACACACACCCACACACGCACACACACACACACACACGCACACACACCCTCAAAAAACATTTGTCATTCAAAGCATAAAAAAACGAAAAGAAAAACAAACAAACAAACCCAATTGGGTTTAAAAAAAAAATCTAAGACATGGCATGAAAACCTGACTTTCACAGAGTTGAAAATTCCATGAGATCAGCACCTGTTTTATTTGGGGTATTAAGTAAAAACAAAACTGATAGCAGACAATTAAAACACAAATGCCAGGTGTCAAGGGATGGGCATAGCTCAGAAAGAAGGTTTAATGAAGCAGTGTTTATTTATATATGATGTTTTTTAGACACTTCATACAGATGTTTCATGCATTCTTATTATGGGGACATGCATGTGCTATTATTTATCCACATGCAACTGTTTTAAACAATTCATTTATTTTCTGTACTGTTGTATTTAATTGTTTGTTTGTTCTTCAAATACTGTGAAATGCATTTACCTGTGCCCGCACATTTTCCACATCATGTCGTCTGGAAAAGATAAAAAAAAAAAAAAACTAATGATGGAGGGGAATTGAGCAATCTTTATCTGATTGTAAGGTTGTGCCTGATCAGTCGGTCGTATGTTCTAGCCTGTAGCAAATGATAAAGGATAAAGCAAAGATAAAATCTAAATTAATGTTAGATAAATGTTAATGACACAAATTAATCCCCCCCCCCCTTTAGTGGGCTTTATATTTTCTGTACATTAATGGAATACATCACAAGCCATGACCCTAAGCTATGAAGAAACAAATCATAAAAAGTATTTTCTAATGATCACTTTTCCCCATTACAGATAACAGCAGAGTAACCAATCAGGGATGAATGAAACCCTGCTGGTTTTTCAGTCCTGCAGCCATTCTGTAAAATCATTATCATTAGAGGTGTTCTTAAGAAACACTCAAAAACTTAATTACCCCAAAGTATTTGTTTTGTTTACTTTGCACAGGTATGTACAGTACCATCCCTTTTATAAGAACTGATGAAGATTAGTAACTTATTTGGAAAGGTGTAACATGGTATGTAATGTGAGACCAGCCCTTCTAAACAAAAGAATTCCATGACATCTGCACCTATAAAAGGATACTGAGAATTTTTACTTTTGAAGAACTTTGCATATTTTTCAAGCGCCTGAAGCATCAAGCCATGCCTGTCAGACTCCATCGTAGTGCTTCCTACAGCAATGTTTCTAGGGCAAGTGTATCCACTTTTGGTGATTATGCCACTACATTTGATTTTTCATCCTCAAGTTTACCCTCTTACGAGTTCGCTGCATTTGGCAATGAAAAGATGACCATGCAGAATCTTAACAGCCGTCTGGCAGCGTACCTGGAGAAGGTAGAGTAAAAATCTTATTTTCACCTCAGTTTAAAGAAACAATCATTTAAATTTTGTTTAAAAATTAATACATTAATCAATGTTTCATTATCAAAAGCCGAGTAGCAAAAGTGCTGTTCACATTTATAGTATTTAATGGGACGATAAAGCTTTCTCAGCTGCATGCCTGGACCTTTTTTATTTACTGACATTTCCTATAAATGTTCTGTGCTGTCAGGTGCTCTCTTTGCAAAAAGCCAATCTAAACATTGAGCAGAAAATTAAGGAATATTATGAAAGCAGGACCATCACTGAGAGGAAAGATCTGAGCCACTACTACATCATCACTGAAGACCTCCAGAAACAGGTAAAGCAGCAGTTAAGCTTCATAAGGATCCAGTTAGGCTTCATAAGACCTCAAGCTGTAATTTCATACTTTATTGCTCCTTATTACATTATTTGCATATCTTTATTATCCTGTTCATGTGTATTTCTTGTTTCTCCCCATGTCTTGTCTCGTTTTTTTTATTTTTTATTTTTAATGATGTGTTATATATCCTTCTCTTGGAAGTTTATTGCTAAGACCAGAGAAAACCAAGAGGTTCGAACGAAGTTGCACAATGCTCAACTAGCAGCTTCTGACTTTAGGAATAAGTAAGTGCCTGCCATTTTCTGTGTTGTTTCCAAAACATGCAACATTAGCCTATGACTGCAGAAACGTAATCATGTTTTAGGTCTAATACGCTTTTATTGATTTCTGTTTATTGTTTGCTGATGCAGGTTTGAGGTGGAGAGGAACATGCATTTGATTGTAGAAGCAGATGTGCAAGCTGTGCGCAAACAGACTGATCGCTTTAAGGATGAAATCGAAGACCTAAAATTCCAGTTTGAAGGACTAAATAACGAACTCGAAGAACTAAAGAAGAGCCATGAGGAGGTCAAAACACCCTTTTGTTTCCTTAGATTCAAGCATTTGTTGTCTTATGCGTGTGGGTGGCCATTCATGAACTTTGCCTGCATATGCCAAAAAACATTGTCTGTCTGCTTTCACAGGAACTAATCATGGTCCGCAATCAAAAGAGCGGCTCAGTCGATGTGCAGTTAGCACTCGGTCAACCTGGACACCTGGACGAAGCGCTGCATGAGATGCGAGAGCGATATGAGGCACTCATCCTGAAGAACCGCAAAATGGCCGAGCAGTGGCTCAACACCAAGGTGACCTGGTTGTTTGGTTGCTCGGTTGAATGGATGCATGAGTGGATGGATGAAAAATATGATTCAGAAGTAATTAGTTAATAATTACAAAGTGCTATAATAAACATGTCATATCTTAATGAAAGGAGTGATGGAGAGGAAGTAGAAGGTAATCAAAGAATATAAAAGAAGAGAGATTGAAGGCAATTATAAAAATAAAAAAAAATTAACACACACACACTCACACACACACACACACACACACACACACACACACACGCACACACACACACACACACACACACACACACACACACACACACACACACACACACACACACACACACACACACACACACACACACATCAGTGGGCATGCCTCAGCATTAGCTTTTATCTGAGTAAGTATTCTGCCAAGTCGTCACCCACTTGTCCTGCTGTCAGGGCTCTGTGAAGAAAGACACATCAACGACACTAGGAAGGTTGTTAAGCAAGTTAAAGGCTTTACAGGTAATCCCTTAAGATGTATTGTTACTGAGAAAATCTGTAAGCGCTTAATGTCTTACTTATATATTTATCCTAAATTCACAGATCCACCTTGGTGCATTGTTTTTCCTCTTTCTTTCTCCTTTTCCAGATTGTTTCTCCCGGTGAATGTATGATGGCTATGAGCATTGCTTCATTCACTTCTTCCATGTCTACTATTTTTTCAGTGAAAGTATTTATACATTTGATTTCAATAATAAAAAAAAAAAATTTCCAGTCTGCTTTAATTTATTTGCACCTTATTCATTTAGGTCCTTGATCTTGATCTATTTTAATCATATTTTTTCCCTAACAATTCCTTAAAAATTAACCATAATCAGACAGCTGACTTTTTAAACATACATTTTTAGCTCCATTTTACAAGCACACAGCCTCACTCTGAGTGGTGCCGAAGCAGGTGCACAATAAAAAGGAATATTAACCAATGCACTTTTTCTTTGTCCCACCTGCTCAAACAGCTACGCCCAAATACAGAATGCAGGTCAATCAGTTATAATTACTTCCATTACTGTTAAATAGAATTTTATGTTGCTTATTTGATCTTGCCTGGATATGTTGACTTGCAATGACTATCTATTTCAGGTATCTCTAACACGTCTCTATCTCTTTTCTCTATCTGTTGCTTAAGCGTTTTTCCTCTTTGTTCTTTTGTCTCAACTTGTTTTTTTTTGTTTTTTTGAGCTGCGTATTTTCTACAAGCCACAACAGGCGTTTCATTGCCTTGTCCTATCCCATTTATTTCTTTAATTGTATTTTTAGTTTTTTTTTGGTAGCAATATTTGTCTACTTGCCCTTTTATATTGTCTTATTGTTTCTAATGAGTGTTGCATCTTTAATACATTTAATATATTCTTTAATACATGACAGCTTTTCTCACAAAAGTCACAAGTAATTGTCATGAATGTTTGACAAATTACTGAAGCTTATAGAAGTTTAATAGCTGTGAAAATAGACATGTTGTCTGTTAGCTCATTGAGTTTGGGTATTTTCTAGGTAAGCGAACTGAATTCTCACGTACATGAAGTGCAAACTGATGCTACAAGCTCCCAAACAGCCTCACGGGAGCTGAAGAAAAAATACCAGTCCATGGAGATAGAAATGAATGGGTTTTATTCCCAGGTACCTTTAATCTATTTCTTGCACTGCTAAAAACAATCCATAAAACCCCATTTAACTTCCAGTGCTTGAAATCTCAAGGATTTTTATATCTACAGAACTACGCTTTATACGTTACAGATTCAAATCCTGCAGAATAAACTGGTTGAGGTGGGAGCTCGTTCCGCTAGTGAGGCATCACAGCTGAATGTGCACACAGAACAACTAGTGACAGAGCTGCAACAGATCAAAATGCAAATGCAAAAAAAAGTCATGGAGACGGAGGTCCTGGAGCAGGAGATTGCTGAATACAGGAGGCTGCTAGAGGGAGAACTGGATGGGTGAGGCTTTGGGATTGTTTGTTGTGGATGTAAAACGGAACAGATCATTTGTCAATGTGAAGCATTACCTAAAGAGGACCAGGGCGTTGCCTGTATTTATCCTTACTTTGATGAATGCAGAAAAAGATTGATCAGGCATTTTTATGAATTGTTCACAGATTTAACATTAAACTAAAAAGTGAGTCATCCAGTACAACATCATCCAGTACAACTGTGTCAAAGACAGTGACCACAGATGTTGTGGAAGAAAGGACAATGACCAAGGAAGAAGAAGAAGAAGGTAAACTAAAATTTTTCTACATTTCATTGAATTCTATTTGTATATCATTGATGGCATCAGGATATGTATCTGTTTAGTACTCAAAATATCCGTACCTAGTCAATATGATAGACTTTATTTTCATAGTATGTTTCTAATAAACCGAACTCCATCAAAACATACAGAAAAATAAAACATGAAACAATAAAAGTACACTTAAAAGAATATGTCATTTACCGTAATCCCCCATAGGACCCACGACAAATAAGACACATTAAACAACAAATTACACATGCGACAGGGACATTTAAAAGAAACAGAGGGGATTTATGATGATTCTTTAAAATGTTCACTGAATCTGAAAAAACTACAAACCCTACTACAATACATTTAGAAACCCTGGAAGATACACATGCCAGTACTGTCAACATAGTCTATGAAATATAGCACTGGCAGTTCTTCAATCTCAGTTACATCACCTGACTTTAAGGTTTTTCTTTTTGATTAAAAATGAAATCAACACATCTTATAAGCACATTTTTTTTATTGACGTGATTAGCGACAGACACACATCTCAAGATTATTATTATTATTATTTAAATTTTCCAGATCTGCATTTATATCTCACAGGTGATGACTGTTGGTAAAAACTTCCAGCTTATGCAATTTCTTTTGTTGTGTTCACTGGGATCTCAGTCCTGATGCCCACCTCTAGTCTTAACCAGATGCCCTGTCACCTTTTCTGCCATCCCTCCTCAGAAATCCTATTCATATCAATATTTATTATATTTGTTCAATACAAACAAATAAGCATTCTTAATAGACATGCGTGGATAATATATATTTTTTTCTCCCACCATAAGTTGCAATGGTAACACTATGTGTGTATGCGTGTTTCTTTTCTTTATGTAGAGTATCACAGGCGCCAGATCCGAGTGAAGGTTATCAAAGAGGAGTTGGTGGATGGAGTAGTTGTGGCTGTGAACGTAGAGGAGAAAGTACAGGATGTGTCTACCTGAACAGACAAATACAGCAGTCCAATGTTGCCGTACATATAATTCTAACAATACGCTTCACTGATCAAAATAATAATGCAAAGGTTTGGAATACAGCACAGGTTCACTGTCTATCGTCCTTGTGGTGGTGCGTACTGTGCAAATGGTGTAGAGTGATAACTTTGGCTTTAGGGTATGAGGTAACATACTGTATTTTTATTTTAAATACAGAGTTTAACCACTAGGTGTCACTTTTAATAAACTTCTGCATTAGGGATTTATACCAAGTGGAGTGTGCTGTCTAGTATCATGAAAAGATATATTCACAGAATTATGGTTCGCTTTAAAAGATTCTGTATCAATAAAAATAATTCTGCAAAAAAGCTAATATGGGGCTGATTTATTTTAAAAAAAAAATTGCAACTCAAAGGTACTCAGAACAAAACCGAGATTTAAACTGTCATGAGTAAATATGAATGCTATGCACTTTCAAGGATGAAGATATTTGAACACAAAAGGCATTTTATAGGCATTTTTGCATCAGAATGCCATGGCCACATTGATAAAACAAACACCAAAACTATCTGCACAAAGAGAAGCCATGCATTTACCCATGCCCAAATACATGAACACATTCAGTTCAAATCTATTTAATTATATTTGTGTAACCATTTTAGCAGCAGGCATTAACAATTAGAAAAAACTTTAAAAAAAAAAAAAACAAGCATAAATGTAAAAAAAAAAAAGAAAATAGGTGGAGACAGCATCCAAATGTATCTGTTCATCAAAAAAAAAAAAAAAACATGGTGTAAAATCATTCATAGCTTTTCTAGTGTCAATAATGGTACTTTAAAATCAATGTAACATTTACCAGGGAGTCAAGGGAGTGTGGATAAGATAGGGGCGATATGTTCATATCTACTGGTTGTAGTTTCTGTAGATTCTGGTTGCTGCATTCTGGATTAACCAGAGCTTGTTTATGCATCTAATGGAACACCTCACCAAGCAGGGCATTACAATAATTCAATACAATAATTAGAGGTAACAAAATAAATATAGTTGAAAGCAACGAAGAGCGGGCCCAAGCACCTTCCCCATTACCTCCCGGGTGCATTGTACAATCTGTGTGTAATTTGAACATGTTAAGACCTACACAAAGCCATTGTGCACCGCACAACTTGCACACATCACACACTATATAGGGCTGATGACAGTTTGTTAGTGTGTGTGTGTGACATGTGAGTGTGTATGAGAGAGAGGTGTGTGTGTGTGTGTGTGTGTGTGTGTGTGTGTGTGTGTGTGTGTGTGTGTGTGTGTGTGTGTTTGTGTGTGTGTGTGTGAGACGTGTGGGTGTGTCAGTCTGTGTGTGAAGAGTAAATGCGTTTGTGCATGTTTTTGTGTGTGGTGTGTGAGTCTGTGCGTTAACATTTGTGATGTATGTGTGTTTCTGCATGCGTGAGTGTGAGAGAGAGACATGAGTGCAACATTATGTTAGATGATAAATGTTAACATTTGCGATGTGTACGTGTGTAGAATAGGTTGCAGATGCTGGAAAATAAGCATTACACTATGATGTTACTTAATATGATGTCACTGAACATGATGTCACTGAACGTGCCACTTAATATAATGCCACACAGAAAGTTATTAACCACTTTTCGGCGTACATTTAAGGCATTGCCACGGCTGACCCGTTTGAGATATCAAAAATCCCTCTACAATTTTGCATCCTCAATGTCTTTAGATCACATAGACCTGGTTTGGTGGTGATCGTATAAATTTCCTAGAAGGAGTATATCAAAATCCATCGGATGCATTTTTCAAATGACGCAACATAACTGACTCCCTGTTGAATAGAGCCCAAGACATGCAGTGTATCTCAGGCATCCTAATGGCAGCAGATTCCAACCTGTCTGCCAATTCTCATGAATTTTTGAGCATGAAAGGCTGTCCAGAGTTACTATGCGATTAGAAATACAGTATGCGCCAGAATATACAGTACTGAAATAAAAAGGCAAACAATATTACCTTGTTGTCAACTGTGAGTTTATTTTCCCCGATAAATCTAACATTTAGCGTGTTGATTTACCACAGTATGCATAATGTAACTGTTCGAAGTGTGTGTGCACCTCTTGCTGCGTTGACAGTGTTCGAATTAGTGATGGGAAGTTTGAATCATTTAGTGACGCGGTTCTTTAAATCTCATTCATCAAAATGAACAAATCTTTTTTTGAGTCATTTAGTTAATTTCGTTCTTTTGATCAGAAATAAAATAAAATGTTACATTTTCAATAAACAGACCCCCAATACATCTACATACACAGATTTTGGCTATAGTTTTATTAATGAAAATATAACCACACGGGTCTCCATGTGACGAGATTTCCAAATGGAAATGGGTCACGAGGTCGTATCAGACAGGTCCAGAGGGAAGAGGGAGTCTGGATCACTGGGAGCTCACTCAAAACAGAGAGAAAGAGAGAGAGAGAGAGAGGAGAGAGAGAGAGAGAGAGAGAGAGAAAAGAGAAGAATACATAAGAGTTAAGTATGGTCACAGTCACGCAATGTATAAGATGAATCTATGTTAAGTGCACGCAGGGACTCCAGCAGGACTAATTATGACAGCATCATTAAAAAGAGAGAGCCAGTGGAAAACACAGACATGAGGATGCAAAGCAACTGATCGATTCACCGTCAACAAACCTGAGTGATCAATAAGAGTGGGGAAGACAGAGAACTGTAGCTGTAGCTCTGCCCCCTGCTGTAGTTTTCATAATATGCGGTACTGACAAGCAGCCTGCATCCTTTGAAGGGTTTGTATGAAAAGTATACAAATTTTCAAGGAGTTACACACAAGATACTTGCAAGCTTCATATTCCATTTTTTATAAGAATCTGCAAGAACCTGCCTAGAAAAAATGATGAGCAACAGAGAGTTCATGAATGTTATGATATTACTGCAGGTTTCAACATGGCTGATAATACACGACTTTAGCGGTTTTAAGCACTTAAACACAGTTTATTCATCAAGCTATATCATTCTGTTCACACTATGATTCATATGATGTGAGTGCCAACTTCAAGTATGCCAGGGTGTGTCTAGATATCTATTGCACACTCATGCAACTCTTGCAAAATAAGGCATTCGTCATTTAATTTAGCTTTCTTCTTTTTGTGTTATATTTGGCTTTTTCATTTTTTTTTCTTGCATTGTACTGAATATTGTTCATATCATGATCTCCATTTTAACTAAATTAAACACAGGCTGAGTAAAATATAAGCAGTTAAGGAACATGTATTAAGGAACATCTTTTTCACTAGCATATTGAACCCTATGAGGTATGGCCAGGGAAACGTAAGTGTAAAGTCAACATTGCAGTCCTGTGGAACATCCATCTTTAGGTACACACAGGTAGGGTAAATAACATTGTGTAAAACAAGTAGGTCATTGCACTGATGGCAAGTGAAAAAAAGTCATATTTTTTATATTTTGTTGGACCACCTTTTGCTTTGATTATGGCATATATTCATTATGGTATCATTTCGATGAGGTTATGCTATGTCACATCATTTATTTTCATCAAGAGTCGTATTCATTTCTCTCCAAGAGGCGTGTATTCATAATTTTTGGGAACATAACATTGCTGAACCTAGACGGAAGCAACCCCAGTTGTATGGTAGGCACTAGACATGAGAGATGCATCATGTCATTCGCCTCTTCTTCCCCGGATGCATCCATCACTCTTGAACAGGGTAAATCTGGACTTATCAGCCAATTCTCCACATTCCATTCCATATGCTCCCTAGCAAATTAATGGCTTTCCCGCCATTTAGCTTCACTGATAAGTGTTTTTATTCAAGGGCTACGGAGTTGTTTAGTCCTAATCCCTTGTGATTTTTGGAAATTGTTGTTTATTTTACAGTTTGATTTCACCAAATGTTGAAGAGATCACCCATCACATTTCAATGCATCTCCTTTTTTTTGTATTATAATGCAGGACAATAATGTGACCATTCTCAAATAGAGTAACATCTTTAGAATGTGTTTTTGCATATCATGTATCGACATGCTTGTCTAAGAAATGAGAAGCTACTCAATACAGTCAGGATTTAAAAAAACATGTTACCAGCTAAACCATATTAATCACTGCAATAATTCTCCAGTCCAACGCCCTTAACTATTTGCTTAGTTAAATCCAGGTGGTGTCTTTTTGTCCCCAGGCAGTGAAAAAACACACACATGCACACACATTATTGTGCATAAGTTTTGGCCAGGTGTGAAAAAAATGCTTTACACTAAAAATGCTTTAATGCCTTTAAAAATACATTACAATTGTTTATTTGATCAATTTACAGAACACAAAGTGAGTGAGAAGAAAAATCAAAATTTAATCTTACTATAATTTGGTGTTACAACAATTTGGGTTCAAACCAGCATCAACATTTGCACAAAGTCAGGGATTTTATGTTGGTTGTATAATTAATCAATTATACCAAGCAGGTGCTAAACTGCATGTCTTTGGACTGTGGAAGAAAACCGGAGAACCTGGAGGAAGTCCACCAAGCGCAAGAAGAACATGCAAACTTCATGCACACAGACGTGAATCAAGCCCAAGACCTGGTGGTGCAAGGCGACAGTGGTAACCACTAAGTCACTTGTGCCACTAAGCAGGTGTTAAAGGTAATTTTCATTTAAATTTCATATGTACATTAAAATACAGTCTTACAAAAATAAAACTGAACCAGCAGCAGTAGTGGAAGAGTGTTATAAACCAAACAGTGTGTTATAAACCTAACAGACCACTCAGATCATTAGGTTCACACAAAACAAGGGGAGTTCGCCCCCGTCTAGCTATTATGCTGCCTGCACTCAGAACCAGCTTCCAGATGAGCTCAGATGTGCTAAAACATTAGTCCCATTTAAATCTAGTAAAACTCATCTGTTTAGCTGTGCATTTATTGAATGAGCACTGTGCTACATCTGAACTGACTACCCTATTTTATGTTTATCTCATATTTTTAACTGTTTTATTTTGATTTTAAATCAAATTTTTATTCGTTTTTAAAAGTTTCATTGCAAACTTTAAAATTTATATAAAAAAAGGTTTTCTTGCTATTATTTTCTATTTAATTTTATGGTTATTTTCTTCTCTTTTATGTAAAGCACTTTAAATGACCATTGTGTATGAAATTTTGCAATACAAATAAACTTGCCTTGCCTTGCCTTGCCTTGCCTAAGAGGCTTAAAACTAGGTAAGGAACAGCCAAACTCTACTACTAAGGTGAGGTTGTGGAAGACAATTTCATGTCACAGGTCATACACTATGCCAAGACTGAGCACAACAACATGATATAAGGAAGTTATTCTGCAACAGTGAGGTCTCTCCCAGGCAATGGTTTCAAAGCACACTGAGGTTTCAAGATGTGCTGATCAAACTATTTTGAAGAAGCACAAATAAATTGCAATGTTGAGATCCATACATACAGTGGCCAGCCTAGAAAACTGCAGCAAATAAAAGACATACCATGTGTACTTCCCTTTCATGTCAAAAGATGTCCAGCAGATGGTGGAAACCGGTGGAACCCAGCGATACCCATGAACTGTTCGGAGAAGTCTGGCCAGATGTTGCCTACATGGAAGAATTGTGGCCCAAAATCCATATCTCTGACATGTCAGTAAGGCTAAGAACTCAACTATGCACAAAAACAAGATCTTGTATTTATAAAGGGAGAGTCCTGTGTAAAGTCTTCTCCAGCACATCCTAAATATTCTCAGTGGGGTTAAGACAGGACCCTGTGTTGGCCACTTAATCTGTGTGTGTAAATGAGGTCTCATGCTCCGTGAACAACTCTTTCACAAGTTGAGCCTGAAGTATTCTAGCATGAACATGAACACTTGAAATATGCCCATACCATCAGGGAATAAAATAATGAAAAGAAAAAAAAAAAAGATTCATTTATTATATTCATGGAGTCAGTTAACCTCATTTTTTGTGCACATAACATTGCTGAACCTAGACCTGAGCAACAGAAGGCTAAGCACTCAACTATGCACAAAAATATAGGTACTGAGGTGCAGGAGGCCTGTTGCTTGCCTGGTACAATAATGAGTGTCTGCAGGCAACAGTGAAGCATTGTGGAGGTTTCTTGTAAGTTTGGGGCTGGAATTGGAGGTTTGGTCAATTTTAATGGCGTCCTCAATGCTGAGAAATACAGGCAGATAGTTATTTATCATGCAGTACATTTATCTAGGTGCCTGACTGACCCCAGCTTTATTCTACAACTGGAGAACACCTCAAACATACCGCCAACTATGGAATATGGATTAAGGATTATCTACAGCATAGAGAAGAAGTTCAGGAAGTGATGGTTTGACCCACTCAGAGTCCTGATCTCGACATAGGTTTGACTGGAAACTACATGAAGTGACAGAAAATGTTGATACAGCCTACAGAAGATCTGTGCTTGGTTCTCCAAGATGTTTAGAATAATCTACCTGCCGATTTCCTTTAAAAACTGTGTGCAAGTCTACATAGAAGAACTGATGGCAATTCTGGTTTTGCAGGCAAATGATGGTCACAGCAACCACTGATTAGATTTTTCCATTTTGTCAATTGATAAAAAAAAAAAAAACTATGTACACTTCTATTTTTGAAAGCTTTCATACTTTACAGCATTTTTTTTTTTTTACATCTGCCTAAAACTCCTGCACAGTACCATGTGTACATGTGTGTGTGTTCCCAATGTGTTAAGTGCCTCAGTAACAACGAGATTTCCTCTGAAAACCAAGAGCCAGGTGAAAAGTTTGTCAGAATAAAGACACAAACCATTCAATTCTCTTTCCGAATTTACTGTTTTCATACATGCAACCCTTAGGCTTGCTCTGGTACATTGCTATGATTCACATTACTTTTAATTCATTATTCATTTCATATACTTTAAACAAGATGAAAATTGGTCTTTGTCCAGTCACATTTCAGTGTGTGTACTGTTTTCAGGACTTCTAACACATACTGAAGTGCAATACAAATATAAATTTCCCTGAGGAGTACCTACTAACATACCTTGACTTTATCCACTGTAGGTACATGTAAGCTGTTCTTGGACACTTACAGTAAATCAGTTTACACAATCAATCATTTCTTTAAAACCTTAATTAATTAAATTCAATATTATTTTAACAGTATCTCATTTACAGTATTAGATGTATAAGCACTTTGTCAATACTAATGAGCATATGTTCTGAGTTCAAACATCCGAAACATTGCTAATCTGCAAAAAATGTTAGCACTTCTCAAAGCCTGGGAACGGCCATTTTCTGGAAATGCAACATTGTGCGGTTTTACTCACTTCAGTTGTCTCTTTGCCAATTAACAATTAAACACACAAACAAAACTCATCTCATTTACAGTGTGTAATGTTTAGGTACAATAGGTGTACTTTTGTGTTCTTTTTAATGTAGACTGACTTGAAAAACAGGTGGAACGTTCACTGGTATGAAGACACTAACTGCTCATTTCTTTTCACAAATTTCCTCTGAAGAGAGGGTGGTAACCCATGCCTGATAGGGCAGAAACCCAGGCATATAGGTATCCAGGCACAACATCAACCAGGGTACTTACACTCTTCCATATCTTAATGAACTAAATGTATTTATTTAATAAATAAATGTGAAATTAAACATAGCTATATATTTTTTACTGTTCATTTCGTTCCCCCACGCAATTTCACCAAGTGTTAAATGTGTTGAATTTGTGTTAAATTAGTTTTTTAACTTACGGTAGTTCCAGCAATTTCAAGCCCGCAGAGTTTGTTTGATTCAGGCCAATGATTAAAATCCCAGTCATCCCATTGCTATGCGGATGTGGCTTGACCTATTTTCCCTTTGCACAGATCTCACCATGCCTGGTCATGGACAGCAGTTCATCAGCTGAAACCAAATGTCAGCAAACCTGGGATATTGTACAGTACAGACCAAAAGTTTGGACACACCTTCTCATTCAAAGTGTTTTCTTTATTGTGTCCTTTATTGTGTTCTTTAGCCCAAACAAGTCTCTTCTGCTTGTTGCCTGTCCTTAGCAGTGGTTTCCTAGCAGATATTCTACCATGAAGGCCTGATTCACACAGTCTCCTCTTAACAGTTGTTCTAGAGATGTGTCTGCTGCTAGAACTCTGAGTGGCATTGACCTGCTCTCTGATCTGAGCTGCTGTTAACCTGCGATTTCTGAGGCTGGTGACTCGGATGAACTTATCCTCCGCAGCAGAGGTGACTCTTGGTCTTCCTTTCCTGGGGCGGTCCGCATGTGAGCCGGTTTCTTTGTAGCGCTTGATGGTTTTTGTGACTGCACTTGGGGACACTTTCAAAGTTTTCCCAATTTTTCCGACTGACTGACCTTCATTTCTTAAAGTAATGATGGCCACTCGTTTTTCTTTACTTAGCTGCTTTTTTCTTGCCATAATACAAATTCAAGCTGTTTGAATGAGAAGGTGTGTCCAAACTTTTTGTCTGTACTGTACTTCCCTGGAGATCTGCCTGTAGAAATATCCAGAGCCATTGAAAATTTGCATCATTGCAGGCAAGGCCAAAATAATAAAAATAAAATAAACACCCAAACTGCAAAAAAACAAAAGAAAAAAAAATGAAGCCAATGTACATATGTCCAAAGAAACATATTAAACACATGACTGGAGGAAATCTTCCTTTTCTTCCTGAGAAATTGATTGACTAATTTTTCATAACCAAACATCCTTCTGGCTCTCAAGTCTTCAGTGGCTGTGGAGAATTGTGCTCAGTCATCCACCAGAGCAGTGATGTTGAGTACCGATGTCCGGTAAGGAGAACTGTGGTCCAGTCAGAATTCAAGTTCATCTTAAAGGTGTTCAAACTACAGTATGTTTTCATGGCCCCCTACTGTTAATGAAGGGCAATTGTGTTACTATTGCTTACAAAAACACTTTTTATGTACTGTACAATTGTGTGATTCCTTATTTGTCGCAACAATTTGAGGAAAAACAACTCATAGGTGTTATGGTCAGTTGTGCACGAACCATTTGCAACATTGGGTATATAAATCAGTTAATCAAAATCGAAAAGGACTGATCATAACAATGCCATGGATCATAAGACAATATTTATTATGGACCAAGTTATAGTTACGTCAAGTGAAAACTCAGAAGGGTTACCCCAAAACAAATCAAAATTATATTTGTCACATAAACAGTCATACACAGTATGATATCCAGTGAAATGCTTATGCAACAAAAAGAGTTTCTTTGCGAAAAATAAATTGAGTAGAATTATAATAAGAAAATAGAATATTCAAATAGAAAATAAAAGAAAATGATACAAACATATATAACTTTAAGTTGAAAAATTTGCAATATGTACAAGGTTGCTATAAATTAGAGTGTACGAGTGTCTAAGGTGGAACTGTAAGTGTATACATTATACAGGATAAAATTAAATTACGGCTGAATTCAGTTACCCTCATTTGTGTTGAAATAAACCATTACATTACATTTAGCTTAAAAACAGGAAGCTCACAGTTTCCCGAAACAGACCTTTTACCTAAACCTCACAAGATACTGTACCTGTGAATACATATCGTAATCTAACATGTGGTGGAAATTCTGTAAATATTATAAAGACAAGTAATTCATACACTGGGTAAGAGCAAAGTCACAAAGGTTTTATTTTATACTTCTGCAGAAGGACCAGTCTCATACAGCAAACAATTGCAGCATGGAGAAAGGTGATCTCTTTCTCTCAGCTATCCCATTTTATACACAAACATCTCTGCTAACATACATGAAGTTCCTACATTCAAACTCACTCTTTATCTGACCCAGACCAGATGTCCATACCTTATCATTTATTCAGGGACAATTACAATCAGGTTGTTTCTGTTTTATTCTCGGCCTTGTGTTTCTAAGCTTAGGCAAACAAGTTTAAAGCTTCTATAGTCTACGTAGCACAATTACAAATTAATACATAATTAAAATGCGATATTTCCATTACAAACACATAACTATTTTATTCCTGGTAGTGAATATAACTGCAAGTGTCCCAACCTTCTTTTCTTTCAACATTGTTATTACAGTCAGGGCAGCAAGATCATTTCTGAATTATTCAGAATCTTAATTATACAGACCTACCCAAATTCCTTGAGAACTTTTATTCCACCCATGTGTATACCGAGGTCATATCAGATGTCTGCTTTTAACCATTTTACGATTCCTATGATGGGCTTGGTACATATAGTGAATACCACTAATTGACTGCTGATATTTTTGTTTTCACTTTTTCAGTGACAAAACATCATGGATACAGTAGTGCCAATGACGACGACGACGACGACGACGACGACGACGACAACAACAACAACAACAACAGCAATCAATGTTTCACTACTTGCAGATTACATTGCAGTTAGTTAGGCATGATGTCTGGATAAGAGTTATGTTTAGGATTAGTATGATTTAGTTGTATGTGATTATCTGAAAGTGCATACATATGTGTGTGAATCTGAGAAGCCATGCATTAACGGAGGGTGTAACTAAAATTAATTCAGTAGCATTTAACCAAAATGTTTCTGTAGCTTTTGAGGACACAAGTTGTTATGCTAAGTTTACTTAGCTGCAGATTATACTGTTGCTGTCTGTTCTGAATAAATGCAAAACCAATGACACTTTTTACACTGGTTCATTACCAGCACTTGCTATTCACAGTCAAGTCACAATTTTTAAAGGAAACTGAAACAAGCTGAAACTTCACTAAAAGAAGAAAAATCTCTTAGCAGTTTAATAAAAACAACAACAGCAACAACAACAACAACAACATATTTTAACCTACTGAACTTGAGATGTAAAAACACATAAGCAATTCACAAGGTAGACAGACAGTACTTGCATGGCTCATATTCTGTTTCTTACAAGAACCAACAAGAACCTGTCTGAAAGACAGACAAGCTAAAGTCATAAATCTAATATTACGGCAGGTCTGAAGATGCTTGGGTGATTTTAAGCACATAGCACACTTTTATTCATTAAACCATGTCATTCTGTATAAACTATGATTCATTCAAGCATGCCAGGGTTTGTCTGGATGATACACTCAATTTTGCCCTTGCTGGAGTCCTGCATGTTTTCTCACACAAAAACAGCATTCATCACTTCATTTTCTTATTCTTGTATTTTATTTGGAATTTTTAAGACTCTCACTCACTTAATGTCTGTGCCACTTTCTCCTGTATATGGTGTCATGGGGAGCCTGGAGCCTATCCCAGGGTACTTAGAGCACAAGCCAGGCTAAACCCTGGACTGGGTGCCAATCCATCCATCACATACACACACTCACATGCTCATTCACACACTATGAGCAATTTGGAAACGCTAAATAGCCTCATCTCTATGGCTCTGCAGTGTGGGAGAAAAGCGGAATACCTGAAGGAAACTCACCAAGCACAAGGAGATCATGCAAACTCCATGCACACTGATCCGTGGCGTGACGTCCAAATGTTGGACGTGCAAGGCGACAGTGCTAACCATTCCATCACCATGCTACCCAATTCTTAACACTGAATACAGTATGTAAAATATTTCAAATGAATTTTTTTAACCAATAATGGCTTTCTTCTTTCCATTCTTCCATAAAGGCCAGATTTGTGGAGGCCATAACAAATAATTGACCTTTGGACAGATTCTTCCATCTGAGCTGTGGATCTCTGTAGCTCCTTCAGAGTTACCATGGGCCTCAAGGCTGCTTCTCTGGTTAATTTCATTTGTTATAAAGGTTGGGAACAGAGGATGGTGTGGCACCATGGAGTAATTGAATCTTTTACATGGAACAAACAGGTTATTGTATTAATTTGTCTCAATCATGGTTCTATAACCCCAGTAAAAAAAAAAAAGTGTGTTTTACAAATATATTGAAATCTTTGATAGTACACTGCAACTATACTAACAAAAAGTTGTACCATCAGTTAATATATAAAAAGTATACTAACATCATGCTTTTACAAAATTTTGGAATTCAACTTTAAACATACTTCAAAATTATGTTTTGTTAGTTATTAGTTTTGTTATATTAGTTTCCAAAATATATATTATAGGAAAATATACTTTAAGTGAAAGATTAGTCTAATTTCCAAAGCACACTCATTTAAACTTTGTTATTATCTTGAAAGAATCATTAGAAATGTACAGAAAGTATACATTAGAATACAAATTTTAATATACGGTAGTCTCAGTATATTTTCAGTTAAATTTAAATGTACTTATTCATATGTACAGTACTTATTTATGCTTATGCAAAGTGCACTACTCTCTCATGCTTTCAGACTCGTTTTTGGACCCTGAATCTCTCTCTCTCGTGCGCGCTCTCAAACTCTTTTTGCGCGCTGAAAATCACTTTTGCGTGTCAAGATAAATCATGTGTTTGAACTCTGTCTCTTTATCATAAACTGCAGCAGCGTTAGATCTCTGCAACTATTCCAGCCAACCAGAGACTAGAATCAGTGGAACACCAGCCAATCAGAAACTAGAGTTATGTTTTTGTTAGGTAGTTTGTAATTAAGTACATAGTTTAAACTATAGAATGTATTGTCGAATGTGTTATTGCTAAATCTTATGTATTTGGCTTTTGGTATAATGCTCCACTTTACGTCCCACTTTAGCACACAAAAGTATATATACTTAATACATTTTAAATTTAATTACAACTTAAATGCACTTAGAACAAAATTAGTTGTTCCAAAATAGCAAACTTCAAGTATACTGGTCATTAGACTGAAGCAAGTACACTTAAGTATGCTTTCGTGTGCTAGGATTTAATATACTTAGCTTTTTTTTTTTTTACTTGGGAAAGCCAAATTACTTTAGATCTTATCTAGTGTATTATACAGTGTACAGCTATTGTGTACTCCTACACAAATATGCATGTACATGAGATTGCTATGAGATTGCATAATTCCAAAGATTTATCATGACATGCCTACTGTAGATAATGTCAAGATAAGCTTAAATTATATATCAGCTTAGTATGATTGCACCTTTAACTTGAGTATGCTCAGTAATTATGTCATTATGCCTACATGTTCAGTTGTATTATATCATCATAATTCTTTTTGATGTTTTTGTATCGCATTGATTTTTTTTCGCTTATGCGCTGACAAATGGGGCAGTGGTGGCTCAGAGGGCTAAGGCACTGAGTTACTGATCGGAAGATCGGCGGTTCGATTCCCAGCTTAGCCAGGTTGCCATTGTTGGGCCCTTGAGCAAGGCCCTTAACCCGTAACTTCTCCAGGGGCGCTGTACCATGGCTGACCCTGCGCTCTGACCCCAGTTACGCTGGAATATGCGAAGAAGGAATTTTCACTGTGCTGTAATGTATATGTGACAAAATAAAGGCTTTACTTAAAAAAAATGCACCCACCTAGGTGACCTCGGCATCAACTCTGTATACAACTCGCATTATCTGTATGCTTGCACTTCTACTTCTGAAAAGTACAGTACTGTATACTGTATTCCACCAACCCCCATCTCCCTAAACCCCCCCCAACCAAAAAAAATAAACCTTCCCAAACAGTGTTTGACAGTGTTGATGGTATTTAGGATGGTGTAAGGATCTATCCAATGACGGAAACTGCAAAGCACTTTTATAAAGTGTCTCTGGATAAGAGCATCTGTCAAATGCCTTAATGTAAATTTATTTAGAAGTCCTAACTGTGTATACAGAACCTCCTAGTGGTTAAAAAGTGTAATCCCAATTAAACTAAGGAATAGCATCTCAAGACCAGAATGAGTGCCTTATCTTTACCTGAAGGACAAAGGCCACACATTTGAGCATGATAATGTACAAGTCTTGGAAAGAGAGGATAGATGATTTGTGAGAGGGGTAAAATAGGCCATCTACATGCAAGTTGAAAGTTCTTCTCTCAACAGATATGGAGGTTTTAGGCACAACCTGTATCCTATTTTCTATTCTGCCCTTTATTTCATCCCCAGGAAAATCAGGACCTCTTTACAGGTCAAACCTGTCAAACTAAAAAGAGAAGTCAAACCTAAGGACTTTCTCTGGTTGTTACATCTTTACCACACTCCCTAATCTCTCCCTACTACTGGTCTTCTTAACAACTCCCTCCCTCCTACTCTCTAACGACTCTTACTCCTAATCTTACCTTCTACATTGTTAGATCTTACATTCTACTACATTTAGATCACTGGTGCAATTACGTTAAAGGTAAAAAAAAATACACTGTCTGGCCATAAAAAAGTCATCACCTGGATTTAACTAAGTTTATAGTTACTGCAGTGATTAATATGTCTCAACTTGCCTCAAGTTATTTAACCCTAACTGATGCAGTGAGTAATTTCAACATTGTCAGAAGACGCATCCTGTGGTCATTGCAAAAAAAATGACTATGTTTTAGAAGGGTCAACTATTGGCCTGAATAAAACATTATTAAAATCCGGAATGATAATGGGGAACCATCATTTTTGAGGAAGAAATGTCGTGTGTGATCTGTGTGCCTTTTGAGCACGCTAAGACATCTAAAAAGCCCCTTTCTCAAGATGATGTCACTCAGGACGTCATGACGCACTTTTCGCCACAAGTTGTTTTTATATGGTTTTTATATGGTTGGCCAAATGCCTGTTATCATGTACATCTGTTACTACAAAGAGCCTACAACATTTTAACATCTCCTGGTGGAATCCTGAAGAACAAAGAGTGGAAGTTGTACAGATGTTCATCCAGAGACGAATCAGGAAGTGTTAGCTCGAGGGAAGGGGAGAGAGGGAAGGAGAGAGTGTGGGAGAATTCGCACCTTAAGGTCAGATCCAAGAGGAGAAAGGAAAAAAGTAGTAAGATTTAAAGAAAGTGAAACAAACTTAAAAATAAATAAATAAATATTACAATTACAATTTGGCAAACCAATCCCCTGAATAATAGCAATGTCTCACACTGTTTTACATGTGTGTTTACTGCCCCATGCTACACCCCTTTGACACCAGCACAGCTTATTCAAATGTTGCTATAAAAAAAATAGCAACACACAAAGAATACACATCCCCCTTTTAAAGGAAAGGAAGGAAAGGCCCCCACAGCAATTGATTCATGGGCATGCAATGTTTGGACATTTTTTTTTAAATCTAATACCTCGTTACAGCTTGGCTGCTGAGGTCATATCCTCACATGGGTTTTTATCTCACTGCTACACTGATGAGGCTCAAATCATTCCCCATTTTCCTCTCTAAGAAACGTATGTCTCTGTGCGGATCTCAGCATGACTGGTTAGGAACAGCTAAAAGTAAATCCCAGCAAACCTCAGGTGTTGTACTTCCCTAGAGATGTATCTGCACGTCCTGATCTTATGATCTGCCTGGGCAATTCTCTGATCACACTGATCAGACACTCCATTCAACACTGGGTTATTACTTGACAGCCACCTACACACCATCCAACTCTTGATCCAGAACGATTTCATCCTTCCACACCACCACACCGCTCCATTGATGTGTTCCCTCCACCCACTTCCTGTCCGCATTTCTAAAACATAGTCAAGTCAAGTCAAGTCAAGTAGGCTTTTGTTGTCATTTAAAGCATATATAGCCCCGACATAGCTAACCAAGATACCCAATTAACTGACTAGCTGAGATAAAACAGATTAACACTATAAATTTACAAAAACTAAGTACGATACAAACAATACAGCATGTGCAAATGTGCAAACAAGAGCACCAACACAACAAACAACATGACACAATCAAATACTGTGGTAATGAGGTAATGAGTTGAGGTATAGTGAGATGAAAACAGTAAACATTTCTTTTAAGTAGCAGTGAAGATATAAAAAAAAAGTCATATGTAAAAAGCTATTTCAGGGGATATGTGAGGTTTCTGTATGGTTGCTGATCAGTGTATTTGCGCATATGTGTTTAAGTACCATTTGTTCTGAGGTGTGGTGTTTTAAGTTTATCTGAGTGTGTGTGTATTAAACCAGTCTGATTTTATTTAGGAGTCGGCTGGCTTTTGGAAAGAAGCTGTTGCATAGTCTGGATGTGAGGTCCCGAATGCTGCGGGTATCTTTCTATCTTCGATAGAAGGAAGAGAGACCCCGATGATCTTCTTGGCTGTCCTCACTATCTGCTGTAGGGCCTTGCGGTTTGAGACGGCACAATTCCCAAACCAGACAGTGATGCAGCTGCTCAGAATGCTCTCGATAGTCCTTCTATAGAAGATTGTAAGAATCGGATCCTTCCTCAATCTTCTCAGGAAGAAGAAATGTTGCAGGGCTTTCTTGTGCAAAGAGTTGTTGTTGATGGACCAGGTGAGATTCTCCTCCAGATGGACACCCAGGAATTTGGTGCTGTTGATGTTCAGCAGAGAGTGGTCACTTCATGTCCTTTTATCAATGTTCAGAGACAGGTTGTTGCCTTTACACCAGTCCATTAGCCTCCGCACTTCCTCTCTGTATGCTGACTTGCTGATGAGACCCGCCACGGTTGTGTCATCAGCAAACTTGATGATGTAACTGGAGATGTGTGTCGCTACACACATCTCATGAGTCAGCACTGTGAACAGCAGGGGGCTGAGCACACAGCCCTGGGTGCCCCAGTGCTAAATATGGTGGTGCTTGAGGTGCTGTCCCCGATCCGCACTGAGGCCTTGTGAGTCCACTATCCAGGTCCAAAGGAAGTTGCTCAGGCCCAACAGGCTCAGCTACCCGATCAGATGTTGGGAGATGAATGCTGTATTGAATGCTGAGCTAAAATCTATGAACAGCATTCAAATGTAGGTGTCCTTGTTGTCTAGGTGTTTGAGGGCCAGATGGAGTGTGGTGGACATGGCGTCGTCCATGGAACGGTTAGGACGATATGCAAACTGCTGTGGGTCCAGTGAGGGTTGCAGAAGGATCTTGATGTGTCTCATGACTAGCTGCCCGAAGCACTTGTGTGTAAGCGGAAAAGGACACTGGTCATAGAGAACAGGACACAAAAGACTTCTTTGGCGCGGGGACAATTGGTGGTGGTCTCGAAGCATGTGGGAAGAATAACACTGCTCAGAGAGATGTTGAAGATGTGGGTAAGAACAACTGCCAGCAGTTCAGCACATTCTCTGAGCACTCTGCCAGGGATGTGGTCAGGTCCGGCCGCTTTTACATGGGTTAACTCTGCGTAGAGTTTTCCTCGCATCAGCGGTGGTGAGACACAGCACCTAGTAGTTCAGAAGAGGGGTGGTCTTCCTCGCTGTCACATTGTCCTTTGCATCGAACCGAGCGTAGAAGCTGCAAAGGGATGGCCTACAAAGAAAAAATTTACTGAAAAAACAAAAATGTAAAAGGATGTCCAACACTATGTATTTTGCTTTGGTTTTGCAGGAAATGGTTAAAAATGAATCCTTATATCCAAATAAACAAACCCAGAAGACAGACAAGATGACTGCTAAAATATTATACGACTGCGAATTTTATTTATTTACAAAAAGATTCTGTGTGAATAATCTGAATATACAATCTTATATAATCTATAAGTGTAGATTTTCATTATTTGTTTAGGGAAAGTGATAATATTCAAAAGTAATTGGTCATCAGACTTATAAAATATATATATAACTATATCGCCAGTTGTGGCATGTTTCTTGGATATTTCAAAACAGATTAAGAAGATTCTGGAGGATTGTGAATGTTAAATTCTCATTCAGTAGAATTTGGATTCAAATTTTAATTTTATGGGAACTTTTATATTGAATTTCATGGGATATGCAGGCAGGTGAAAGTGATTAGAATGAAAAAACTAAACAAAAAACTGACATATCACAGAGATAATATAAATTTTGAGTTTCTACTACCTACAGTATAACTAGGTGTGGCCAAGTTTGGTATTGGTGAAAAGCTTATGAAAGCTGGTAGAGTCATAAAAAGGAGGAATGCACTGGCAGGCTCAGCAGCACCAAAATGCCTGGAAGGCATTCACAAAAGTTAACAGCATATTTTGTTAAACACATGAAGGTGAAAGTCTAATCACATGTTGATTTCATTTTCACGTCCATTGTGGCGGAAAGATATGAAATTTGTGTCACAGTCCAAATAATTATGGACCTAACTGTACATTATTTAATTAATTAAAAGTACATATTTGATCATTTCTAAAGTATGCGTTTAATTAAAGCATTTCCTTTTTGACAAGTCTTTACAACTGCTTTGTCAGTAAGCAACTGTGTTTTGCAATCAGATGAGACAGCTGGTTTTTGAGGGGCAGTGTCTAATTTTCAGCCCTTGTGCCATTTTCCTGTGTGTATTTAGAAATCATTAGATTTTGCAGGGCAGGCAGTGTTAAATTTGTTTTGTAGTAGAGGTAGTGTAATTTGAAGTGCTGGTAAGACTCTTTTTTGTCTTTTGACATTTATAAAAAAATATATACTTGGCAAATAACTCACCTTAACATTTACTTACATTTCAGAAATTGAATTCCATAAACCAATGTGCGTCAAAAAGATAGATCTGTTCTATAAATGTTCTAAATATTACATATATATATAGTTCTCTGTTAAGATATTGGAAACATTTGAATTCAATTTCAAAAGATGAATATGAGATGATTGGTCCAATTTTTAGCTTTTGTTTCTCACTTTCATGTAAATCTAGATATGTACAGTAAAACAACCTAGAACATAACTCATTGGGTGGTTTAGATCAACAAAAGTGCTTAAAATAAAGAAAATAGCTTTTAAGCTTTGTTTGTTCATCCCTCACTCGCAATAAATGCATGAAGACTTTGTGGGATCTTTTCTGATGCTCTTTCATGCTTGTACTACAGCTTCTTTCAGTTGATGTTTGTTGTTTTTGTTATTTGGTGGGATGGTGAAATGCATGTTCAACTCGGTTAATAACTCGTGACTGAACTTTCCCCCTTTTCCCAGGATGAGATCATCCTCTGTTGACAATGTGCTTTAGTCATTGTCTTACTGAATGATGGATTAGATGATATGCAGTTCTGTGTACACTGACAAACAGAATGTTTCTGTAGATTAAATTCTGCTACTACCATCATTAGTTACATCCCCCATACAGATTGATGAGAAGCAGCCATGCATGCCCAGGCCATGACACTCAATCCGCTCTGCTTGATCAATGCTTGTAAACTTAATATCATGATCAGATCCTATTTTTTCCACAGTTTGTCCCTTCCTTCACATCTTGGCTCCAGGACATTTATTATTATTTTTTTTTATCTCTGTGTTTCTTTGTGAATTCCAATTTGGCCATCTGATGCGTATTGCTGATGGGCGTTGCGCATCTTGTGACATGGCCTCTATACCCCCCCCCCCCCCCCCCTCGAAGTCTTCTTCAAATGGTTGATTGTGATACCTTCACAAGTGCCCTGGTGAGGAGTGTTTTTTTGATGTTGATGTCACTCAATGCTCTTTGGATTTCTTCACAATTGTCAGATTTTTTTCTCTCTCATCACCTCATGTTGTTCTCCTTGGCCTACCTGTTCCATGTCTGGTTGCTAGTACACATGTGTTTCCTTTCTTTTTTAGTATGTTCCAAATTGTTGTACTGATTATACTGAATCCTTGTACAGTGGTTCTGATAAATTTTTCCTCTTTGCTGCATCTCTCTCATGACTTGCTTTCTTGTCTTTCTGTTAGTTTAACCTTTTCTACAAGTATATTTGAAAAATATTTAACAAATACATATATTGGGCCAACGTTGGCATCAGTGGTTTGCCCAATGTTATTTTGTCCATAGGTTAGCCCAGTGTTGGCACAACGTTGGTTCAGTAGATAATGGCAAGGTTGGAAATTGGAAATTAAATTAGACTCTTTTCATCATTGCCAATAATCTGAAAACACATTTGTGCTAAATAATTAATTTGTAATTAGTTATTACAAACTAAGAAAATATATGTAACCATTATGATTATAAACTACAAAATAAACACCTAGTACAGTACAACCACTTTTTCTCTGAGCAAGGTGGATGAACATAAATGCATACAAACAAAGTACACATTGCCTCAGACTGTCTTTTATATCAGATGCCTATGCATCTTCCTCATCATCATTCACCTCGACTCTTTCACCATCAGCCTGGTCACTGTAGCTCAGTTGTTCTTTATCATCATCATCATCATCATCATCATCAACATTACAGCAACTTTGGAGAACTGTGACTCTAGTTCGTGTAAATACATTAGTAATTTGAGCATTGTACATTAGTACACTTTAGCTTGTGTTTAGCTAGGCTGACGTAATCAGCAGCACCTGGCCTCTGTGGGGTTTTAGGTTCCTCTCAGTGATAAGCGCCATCTAGTGACCTGTTTGACAGTGTTCACAGTTGAGCACAATGTACTGTACAATGAATTTAAAATTTATCAATTTAAAAAACATTGGGATGTTAGCTAGAGTCCACTGAGAAATAGATATAGCTCTTTTAATTTTATTTATGTACTAGATTGGTAACCAACCCTCATATGAGCTCCTGATGTGATGGCATCATTGAAAGAGCCTCCTGCTATAGCAATAATTTAATTTCCAATTTTCAACCTTTCCATTATCTACTGAACCAATGTTGGGCCAACCAAACCAAATTCAAACGCCATTATTGTATTGCAAAGTCCTAAAAACTTTTGTCACACAAAATACTATTTGTCTCACAAACGTGTTACCTTTCTCTTCATTTATTTATAAAAAAAATACACTAACAATCATTGCTTTTGTTCTAGGAGAAATAAAAGAAGAAATATAAAAAGGACTGGCAAAATGTGACATGTTTCTAAGGGCAGAACATGAGGAATTAACTTCACCACATAGTTTATGGGATGCCATGGAAATTCACCCTGGCAGGGTACCCATGCTGCTCTGACAAGGCTTTTGCAGGCTCAGTTCTACAGTTCTCCACCCCAGTTTTATTTTGAGTGTACACACACATTCATGATAGTACATGCACAGTCTGATTATCACATTTAAATAAGTAGCAAGAATGGTCTTCTATGGCCTTATTAAATGAATGTTAATAATAAGAATGATCTTTGCAATAAGATTTTCTTTGTGCAGTAAACATAGGCAGCATGGTGGCTTAGTGGTTAGCATTGTCACATTGCACGTCCAGGTCCTGGGTTAGTTTCCTGCGTTAGATCTGTGTGCATGAAGTTTGCATGTTCTCCCAATGCTTGGTGGGTTTTCTCCTACTGTCCAAAGACAAGCTAATTGGTGTTTCCAAAATTGCCTGTAACATGTAAATGCTGACTGCAGGTCCTACCATGGTCGTACAAAATGGGAGGAAATAAAGTGGTCACCATTGACCTCCACGATCCCTAGTTGGACTACAGAGCTTCCTGGGTGGATGATAGTAAAGAATAACACTAAACATGACAATTAAATTGGATAGTTCAGTTGTGACTAAATGGTAAATAAATAGAATTTATTTAGTTTGTAGAAAAATATATTACAATTGAAAGCTCCTGCTAAGAACTGTAACCTATTATGTATATCTGAAGCAATTCTGCTGGCCAAAACACTGCAGAATGTCACTGTGGAAACCGGTGATCAAGACATTAAGACAAAGGAGGTCTGTTCTGAGAAACTGACTTGGTTCCAGGCAAAACAGCCAACTTTGTAATAAGGTTTTAGTTTACTGCTTATGAGTGTTGATCTGCGCCTTCTTATTGGTCTTGGGGAAAAAAAAACTGCTAAGAAATATACTCTCTAAGATACATTACAGGCATATTAAGCCATAATACATTGCAATGCATCCTTAATATATTTAGGAAGAATATGCCAAGTAATCATATGTGTGTATTCTCTTGCACATCCTGATTTGTGTTATATGTGATGCATGTATTTGTGCACGTAAAGATGGTCTGTGACCTGCAATTATTTCACGTTAAACTCTGCAGAAGCAAAGCCTTTAAAAGTTCATTTATAAACATGCCTTTGGGATGGACATATTTGTGATGGTAGGTATGTTGGACCATATTCATTTTCATGCTTGTCTCCTATTAGTGCTAGTCTTTTCATGTACAACAATATTATAACAGGATATGTCATCTGAATGTTAATTGCACAATCCTTCTGTACATGCAGTACACTTTCTGCTGCCAGGTCCTCTGCTCCCGGCTATATTTTGGGTGGGGTGTAAAGAGGTGATTTTTTTTTTCTCCAACCCCCCTCACCCTCCCCTCAGCAAGGCAGCATATAAAGTGCCAACCTCTGTCTTAATTCTGTAGTCTCTTTCCATCTCTCAGAAAAAGCCATTGCTTGCTCGAGAGTGCAACCATGACAAGCTACAGTTCCTTCAGCAGTACCTCCTTTCGGGGCCCTGGCTTAGGTGGATCCTCTCGGCTTTCCACAATGAGCAGTGGCGGTGGGCGCAGCTTGATGACTGCACGTGCTCCAAGCATGCATGGAGGTTCTGGAGGATCTGGCGTGCGCATCTCCACTGTCTCCATACGTAGTGGCGGAGGTGCTGCAGGCTTGGGTTTTGGAAGTGGAGCAGGTTACGGCAGTGGAGCAGGTTTTGGCAGTGGAGGAGGCTTTGGTTTTGGAGCTGGTGGAGGAGCTGGTGGAGGAGCCGGGTTTGGCTTTGGTGGGGGTTTTGGTGGTGATGATCTGGGCGTGGGGGCGACCACTGATAAGGCCACCATGCAGAACCTGAATGACCGCCTGGCATCCTACCTGGAAAAGGTGCACAGCCTGGAGAAGGCCAATGCTGACTTGGAACTGAAAATCAGACAGTTTGTTGAAAACAAGGCCTCCCCTGCTGCCCGAGACTACTCTGCTTATGAGGCCGTCATAAAGGACCTTCAGGATAAGGTACCACTTATCACATTTAAACTTGTTACATAGATTTGGATACAGAACAAATATTATTCTGCTAAATGTTTTTGCATCAAGATTGACCTAAAGCAAAATGCAAGAAATGGGTTTTTGACTCGATATTAGATTCTGTGCAACATTTTACATATTTATTTTTATGATTAAAAAGATCCAGGATGCTACCAGAGAAAATGGAAACATCTACCTAAACATTGACAATGCCAAACTGGCAGCAGATGACTTTAGAACCAAGTAAGTATTCAGTGTTTTGCACACTTCCCACACTCAAATCCATAGGTCAGATATATTGCCCCTCGCCTATAATCGGTTCCTGAGACACTCTGTGTTTCTGCTCAGGTATGAGAATGAGTTGGCCATGCGTCAGTCAGTGGAGGCAGATATTGCTGGGCTTAGGAGACTCCTAGATGAGCTGACACTGACGAGGTCTGACCTGGAGATGCAGATTGAAGGTCTTAAGGATGAGTTGATCTTCCTCAAGAAAAACCATGAGGAGGTGAGTCATGTTACTGAACAACAACATGTAGTACCTATTTGAACTGCATGATTTGTCTAGAGATGATTTCTCACACACACATACCCTCTTTTTACCTAGGAACTGGAAGCATTGCGTAGTACCATGTCAGGTAGTGTGAACGTGGAAGTGGATGCAGCACCTGCGGAAGACCTGAACCGTGTCTTGGCTGATATTCGTGAACAGTATGAAGCTGTGGCTGCTAAGAACAAGCGTGAACTAGAGAGTTGGTTCCAGTCCAAGGTGAAGGAATTATTTATTATATTTTAGATATAACATTTGCTACCAAGTATTTATTACTGCTTCTCAGTAAAGTCCTACTTTTCAACATTTTAAGTGAAAGAAAGAATATATATCAGGAACATACTGCTAAACGTCTTTGCTACTGCTTCTTTGCAGATAGATAATCTGAACAAGGAGGTGTCCTCGAGCTCAGCAAATCTAGAAACATCCAAGACAGAGATCACTGAGGTCAGACACACTTTACAAGGCCTGGAGATTGAGTTACAATCCCAACTCAGCATGGTAAGTCATGCATAACATCATATATAACATTAGCAGATTAGGCATGTCATTTTTATTATTAACTCTTCTTAATTCTGCTTAAATTTCTTTTTATCAGTAATGACATTATTTTTCCAACAATTTCCTTTAAACCCATACAATCCTCAGAAAGCATCCTTGGAGGGTGCTCTAGCAGATACCGAGGCACGCTACGGCATGAAACTAGCTGGCCTGCAATCTCAGGTGACAGGAATGGAGAATCAGCTAGTCGAGCTGAGAGCTGACATAGAGAGGCAATCTCAGGAGTACAAACTTCTGCTGGATGTGAAGGCCCGACTGGAGATGGAGATTGCTCAGTACAGGAGGCTGCTGGATGGAGAGGGTGAGAGGTAAGAGGAAGTGCTATATGAAAAACCTAACACATAACATGTTTTTTCAAATTATTATTATTATTTGTATCATTCATGAAAAAATTACATTCATTTAATAATTTTACCAGCCGCTCTGACTTAAAACAGGTTAAAACATAAAGTTGTATTCTTTATAATAGCAGTGGCAAAATATCCAGCACTAAAACTTTGACGGTGAAGACGATTGAGGAAGAGGTGGTCGATGGAAAAGTGGTGTCATCCAAAACGTCTTAAATCCAGTGTGACTTTGGTCAACAGCCTGAAACAACCTGATTTCAACCAGTCTGGAATGCACTGGAATGAAAAAATAAAATCACACATTGGCACAACTTCACAATGACTCCTGTTTTTCACTATGTCACATCTCCGTTCAGAATAGTAATCACGTTTGTGTAGGAATATTATTTACAAATAAATCTATCCTATTTGTACTGTCCTATTGTAGACCTACTGACGGTGGTATAAGGTACAGTGACATTATTATCCAACAAGATTTCTACCACAAGCAGTGGGGGGCAAGTTTTAGGCATGTAGTTGATTTGTGTTCTTTTCAGTGCAATGTTTTGCAGTACCACAGGACAGTCAGCAGGGGGAGTCTCTAGACAGGGTAAAAAGGGAAACCAGACAGGATGTTTTGTACTAACTGTTGTTAATGACCATCCTTTTTATGTCAGTTGTTGCTCATTAGTTATCGCCTAACCACTCACCAACAGCCATAACAGTAATTACTCACCATTACTCACCAACGGCGATAATGTGAGCTGGCCAGTGAAAGAAGTTAATTTTGCTGCCACAGCTATATTGTTCTTGTGTTAATATTCGCCTGTGTATAAATTGTTTGCAGTTTTAAAATGTCATTCATGAAAAGAACATCATGAACATACGATTAGTCTGCTTATTAGGATAAGTGTATCACAGTATTGGTACAATGAACATTTTTATTTAACTTATAGGTGGAGTTCACTGGTTCCCAGTTTTGAAAATTAAAACTTTCTGCTGAATGCACAGTATTACACTGAAATAAAAAAGTGGTAGGTGTGTTCGTGTGAGCTATCCGTTAGACAGGGATGACAGACTTCCAGATTTGATCATGCAATCGTTCAGGATATACATGTAAATGTGCTAAATGTGCCTCACATTAAGCAATCTTTACACGAGTGTAACTGTACTGGGGTCACACCTATATACAACGCCCTGTGTAGGCAGATCACTTCAGCCTATTTGTTAAGTCAGAAAAAATTCACTGCACAAGCAGTGAAAGCATAGCTCGCGATAGCTAGCTGCATGGAATTAGTACTAAAGATTAATAAAAAATGTACATATGTTTTAAAATCCATGTTAGGATTCCTCACAGTTTAGCTCATGTTTGCTATGTGGACAAAATAAGCAGTGAGGATTTTAATATTTATGAAGATGACATTTAAGAATAAAGCCAGAACTCTTCAAGTTGTGGAATGTTAGCTAGCTGGCAAGCGTAACCTGTATGATGACTAGGTATGAGGTACTTTCAACCAACAGACAATCTGTTTTTCATATATGCAATGATTTGAGCAAAAGAAGAGTTAAAAGAATTGGGTTCACTAATGTGTGCAACTTGTTTGTTCATATGTAGTCAAAAATTTTTACGCTACAGTATGACCTTATTGTGCGCAGCTGTAAAACACAAAATACCTGAGAGACTTCCTGCTACTGTATATATAGGTTTCTTCTATTGATTGGGTTCCTAAAGAGTACTGCGCAAATACATGGCAAAACTGATTAGTGAAGTAGATTGTTTTGAGCATGGATTACTCTTACAGCTTCTGACAATCACTCAAGCCAGATTCATAAACTGGCTAATATGTGAAATTTATCTGTCCTTTCCTTCCAGCAGTAACCTGTCCTCTTGATTTCACCCTCCAGATTAGTCTTTATCTCTATCAAGGTGTCATGGTCTTGTTTGTTGTTGGTTATGTTATCGTGAATTTGCTTAAGCGTGCGCTTCAGGTCGGTGATAATATTTTGGAGCTCTGATAGCTGGGTTGCATAATGGTTTGCAGAGTCCTGTAGATTGGCTTCAAAGGACATTTTTCAGCACGCCATTTATATCAAACTGTTTGGTCTTTACCAAAATATTCTGGACATTGAGTATTTTATTTTCGAACAATATTTATCTGTCCTAAAATTTCATGTGTGGTGCCACCAATGAACATCAAATATTGAGCAGAATTCATTACATGGTAGAGTATTATGTTGTTGAGTTTGTTGTCATCTGAGTAAGAATCTGAGCCATGCAGCATTGTGAATTGTGGTTGCATTTTTTTCCCAGTCCTCTTTAGTTTTCAACAAGGTTACAAAGGGCCCTCTGATTGACTTTAGAGATCTTCAGATATTTCAAGGCTTGGCTGATGAGATTAAACTCTCCTCTAAAATACAATTCATCTGTTCTTTGAAGACGCACAATGCCCCCCGTACCTTTTGCAGAGAAACTGCTCATATTATGATAGTTTCACCTCTGTAAGTCCTCTGTCCTTGGGATCAAGCACAGTACCCATTTTGCTCCAAATATTATGAGCTAAATTATTCTATACAGCTATTATTTTCAACCAGGCAATTAAAGGCATTCCATGACTGCTGATATAGAGTATAACACCACGGGGATGTTTAATTATATGTATTACCCCATGTCATAGGTGCTCTAATCAGATACGTCATTCCCATTCAACTTAAGGAAGCCCTTCAAATTTTTCAGACTAGGTGGCTGTAGAAACTGTTCAATTCTTTTTTCTCAGTATCCTTTTCTATTTTTCGTGATTTAATTAGACTTGCTAATGCAATTTTGAAAACAAAATGCTTTTCTGCATGTTTACATTCTCATTTGAAGTCTCATTTGAATGTTGCACACAGACACCCCTATCTGTTTAGGGTATTTAGTTCAGCCCAACTGGAAAGCTCTGTGTAGTATGGGCTATAGATATTACGAGCTGGTACACAACAGCGGTCATGTAAACTACAGTGTAATATGAGGCGCCGTATAGGGCTTAAATCAAACTTCACTCATGCACACACATATGAAACACTTGCATACACATATATGAAACAGTCACACATCTATATATACTACTAACTGCTCACACAACTACATATGAAATGCGCGCACACACACCTATGAGATGCACGCACATACACAAAGTCTCCGTGCGCGCGCACTCACACACACACACACACACACACCTATGAGACGCGCACAAACAAGGGAATTCCTATCAGTCATTACAATATTTATTATAATTAGGACACAATCATTTAATTTTAATTGAATTAAGAAATATTTATTAGTATTACATAGACTAGTAATCTGTATAAATAAATAAATAAATAAATAAATAAATCTCCGTACATCTTGTAAATTAATCGAATCATTTATTCATAAGTTATAAACGTTTCAAAACGTTATATATTTTAGTGTCAGTTGTTTTTTTTTCATTAAATATTCTATATTTACTGTCCGTAGCGTGAAATTTCCACAGCAGCAGGTATCCAAGGTGCTTATGTTACTATGGTAACGCATGTAGGAAGGTGACGTTGCAGATTGTTCCGTATGGCGGAATTTTGTAGAGTGAAGTTCCCTTAACAGACCTTCCCCCACATGGAGTAGGGTGTAGGGTGTAGTAATTTCAATGTATATGGAGTTGCCGATTCATTCTCTCGGATTAGTAGTAGATCTAATTGAAATAGATCGTTACTGGACAGTTTAGAAGCCAGCGAGTGGTTTATTTATTATCACCACAAAAGGATCCGACATATTAGCCACAGATTCCGTGCCTCAATATTCAGACATTATGTGGACAGTTGTGAATATGCCTTGTGATTGAGCAGTGATGAGCATTATACTGTCCTACTCCGTCTTCTAAACTGTCCAACAGCAGGCTGTTTACAAACCGCTACTAACAATCATGAAGTATGAAGCGACAAGTCCGTCTACACTGAGAGCACATACATATATGCGTATGTGCGCGCGCATTTCATATATAGTTGTGTGAGCAGTTAGTAGTTTATATAGATGTGTGACTGTTTTATATATGTGTATGCAAGTGTTTCATATGTGTGTGCATGAGTGAAGTTTGATTTAAAGCCTATACGGCGCCTCATAGTGTAAGGTACAGTATGAATAACCTATCTCAGCTCATGCCAATAGTATGACTTTGATACTGTAAATGTGGAAGTAACTAACAGTGGCAGAGTTTCCACTTAAATCATAAGTGATTAACAATAATAAGTGATAACACATAAGTGTTACAATGAGCTTGTTGTTGTTGTTTGCTATCATTAAGTTAATTTATTCGTCACACATGTCAAAATTTTAGATGACAGTGACATGGAATCGTGCTTCCTCAAAATATTATATGTTGCCTCTGGCTAATAATTGTTGATTACTAGAGTATGTAGTATAATTAAGAGTGCTGGTTCTGCCAGTTTTGGAAGGCTATGTATTGGAGGAAGATAATAACTGGTTTAAAAAACAAACACACTCGTGCCATCACAGCCATGCTGATATTCAGTACAACAGCACTTCCTCTTGTGTAATATTGTTTAAACCCTGTATATGGACATATGCACTTGAGGAATAAGAACAAAAAAAAGTTTTAAAATACATTTTATTTTATATACACAATATTTATGTAAATCTTTATTTAATTCTTAGTATTTAAGGCATCTGATGGAGAAAATCCTACATCCATGTTTAAGAACAGTCCTGCACATTTCCTGCTCCTGTACTAACTGGTGACTTGAATAGGCTGAACAATAATCCAAATTTCCTTTGCTATTGCCAAGAAATAATTGATTTTGGCAGTCATGATCTCGAAGGTGTTGGAAGGACAAGGTCTTTGTAGTATTATTTCCTCTTTCGCAGTGTTCTCCTACCGTGCAAGAAAGTCATAAATGTTGGCAGCACACTGGTTGGTAGGGATTGGGTGGGGCTTGATGCATCATGGCATACTACTCATTACGGCTGAAAAGTGGTATTTTGTATAATGGAAAAGGCCAGCTAGTCCTTCTTCCTTTACATGTTGCTGCAAGCTTGAAAAATTATACTCTTGTTTAACTTGAAGGAGGAGTAATTAAGCTTTGTCTGTGTGTGGCAGATGGAGCCAGCCACTCCTTGGACAGCCATAAATCCAAGGTTTTTAGTAACGAGAAACTGCTGGCCCTATTTAAAGAATACTGCGTATGAAAGATTTAATTACCTCACCTGAATAACTATATATATATATATATATATATATATATATATATATATATATATATATATATATATACCTCGTTGTATACAGTAAATAAATATTTTAAATATATATTTTAATATTATAAAGTGTGATTAAATAGGAGCTGTGTTTGTTTCTGCCGTTATCTTTATACGTATGTGCCTACCATATAGTGTTAACGTCAAGTTTAATCTGCATCCTATGAAAGGAGCTCTTCAGCATTTTAAGATCTGATGTCATGTTCTACAAATCATCAGTCTGATTGACAAACTTCTTTTACATAGCAGGAGCCCAAGATATGCAGTGTAATTATACTTGTAAACTCATAGACGATCTTTTTATGGAACCAGTTCACAAAATAAAATATACCTATTTTGCACAAGCAAATGGTTTACTTTTCTTCAGTTCATGTTTATGGTTTGTTTGATGTTTTTTGATTCTTGGCTGCCATATAGTCTCATACTGTTTTCAGAGCTTTGTCTAAGTCTTCTTCAGGTCTATAGAGGGTGCTGTCAGCTGGCCTCCAGCAGCTTAATGTATCAGAGCCGTCTCCTAAAAGACACAGCAAACACACTGCATGGATTTAAAATGGATGCCTCTTCAATTCAATAATGGAAGACATATATTATTCTATTGTAATTGAGTATATATATATATATATATATATATATATATATATATATATATATATATATATATACCTTGAGGAGTCTTGAGTATTCTTCTGGCATACTTAAAGTAGTAAAAGGGGATTCTTTGTGTGTGTGTGTGTTGTGTGTGTGTGCGTTGTGATTGAGCGGGGTAGGGGACTATTTAGATAAAGCCAAATTCCAGTGCAAACTCTATTTATCTTGCTTCCTTTTAAAGCACGTGTGTGATCTGATTGTCAGTATGTTTACATTTAATTAAAGTCAAGTTACTAGGATGATGAATGAGAGATGATTATGTGTAGAGATGATTATATGTACTTTCTGCTTAAGTAGCTGAAAGTGTATTACCAAAAATACAGTGTGCAACATTCCTCAAAAGTCACACTATGTGATTAAAGCAAATGCTTCATTTCCAAACTTGGATGTTGCTGTTCTTCCCTTCATGTGGTTCCACTCATGTCATGGTACGCTGAGTTTGGCATGGTCAAGATTTCAGGTATGCCCATCTGAAAACTCTAAAATACAGGTGGCAATTTCAGATGTTAGGCCCACTAAGGAAATATGTTCCAAAAGCTTAAAGCCAAAAAAACTAAAATATGAATAAATATTATAAATATTACTGTAAATATTCATCGAGCAGTGTTTGCACTGAATCTTTTTTTCTTCCTAACTTTTCATGTTGCAATATTAAAAAGGGCAATCATTGTTTAACTGTAGGGAGAGCTCCTTTCATCACATTCTGCTAATTAGATGAACAGGATTGCCCTATAAGATAAATAACTCCAGATTATGTTTATATGTTCCTACTTCACAGCTAAAAATTCTTACAGTAGACCAAATGCGTACTGACCGCACCCATACTTTTTACTGTCCACCATTAGGGGGCAGACTGAATATTCCAATCATAACTAAGAATGGCTTAGATTCCATCCAGCTTTCTCTTTTTTCGTCCCTTTTTTTTTTTACACCAGATATTGTCTACATTTTTATGACTATTAACAAACTAATTTATGACTATTAAACAAAGTAAAATGAATTTACCAGGAATTAACTGTGTTTCCACACAATTACTATATACAAAAAATTGGTAAATGATTCCATACAATAACTATGTGCTTAAACCATAATACTATTTCAGTTTACTGTGGGTTTTATGTGGCAACTATGCATACTAGATGTTTAGTCCCAGCTTGCAGTAACTGTTTATTATTCTTTGGCTATGATATCTCTTTAGTTATGTTCACTGTTATACAGTAGGATGAATATGAATATTATACCAAAGTTACTATGGTTACCATGGTCATAGTAAACTATAGTTGGCAAAACATAACTTTGGTTTATCAAACATTATTCTGAAAATGTAGCATTATGACGTAAAATGCAAAACCACCAGTTTGAGTTTGTAATGGAAGGGAGAACTGCAAAAGAGTACTGAGCATAAACGACTGAGGGGAGGAAGGAAAAGAGCACTGCATTAGTCATACACTGTTTCCCTTAGTGAGCTCAGTGTTTTGGTTAATTTTGTTGGAGCTGGCAGTACATAGTAACAGAACCAGTTTAAATTTGAACCTTGTCGCCAGATCATGTACTTGACACAGTGTTTTTTCTTTTTTTAAATAAAGGTTTTTAGGGTTTTTTTTTTTAAGGAAACTGATAAAACATGTACAGTGCACATTGCAAGCTGTGCCTGGGTTGAGTTTGCAGGCAGTGTTGGAATGTCAGGGCAAATGTGAAGACAGACACACCTTTCTTTACAGTTAAAGAGGTAGGCACAGCATGAATGGGAATATCAGCTGATGTGTTAGCTGCATTTGCCAGCATTTGAGCTTCAGTGAAGTAAAACTTTTTAATTTGTAAAAAACTTATTCTATACCAAAAAGAGTAACAGTAAGACAAGATTTTAGCACTGACTAGCTGTGCCTTACTGTAACGTTGATGCTTAAAACCCAAAGGTTCCTTTATTTCACAGCAGTTCACTAGTTCACTTCGTGTAGAGGACTTAATAGCTATCAGATTATTATGATCCATACACTGATCTGCCATCATTTTATTTTTAATAAATTCTATTTGACCAACATACTGTAGTTTCCCCTTGTGTCCCCAGGGTGGCTCTGACCCCTTGAGGTATGACACCACAAGACCTCTGGCGGCGTGCTGTGGTGTCTGGCACTGGGATGTTAGCCCAGTTTGCTGTGGGTTGCGGGGTGGGGCATCCATCGATCAGATTCATTTTTCCAGTCCATTTCATTGCTGCTCAATCCCAGATTAACAACCTTGAACTCCTTGCCTTTTAAGCCTCATATGTCGCAGGCTGTGATGCACTGGGTGTTCTAATACCTCTCTTTTTTTAGCATTTTTTGCTACATAAGCTTTTCTGTGGGCGGCACGGTGGTGGTGATTAGCACTGTCACCTTGCACCTCCAGGGTCCGGGTTCGATAACCGTCTCTGTGTGCATGGCGTTTGCATGTTGCACGCTTGGTGGGTTTCCTCCAGGTACTCCGGTTTCCTCCCACAGTCCAAAGAGATGTAGGTTAGGCTAACTTGCTTTCCCAAATTGCCCATAGTGTGTGAATGAGGGTGTGAGTATGTGTATGTGTGCCCTGCGATGGATTGGTACCTAGGGTGTACCCTGCCTCGTGCCCTAAGTCTCCTGGGATAGGCTCCAGTCCCCCCGTGACCCTGAATACAGGATTAAGCGGTTTAGACGATGAGTGAGTGAGCTCTTCTGTTGGATCGAACCAGACGGGCTAGTCTTTTGTTCGCACAGGCATAGCTGAGCCTTGAGTACCCATGATCCTGTCACCAGTTTACTGGTATGTAATTGTTATTCAAGTTACCTGGTGATGGTGGTATTAATGTGACTGATGTGTCTACAGTATAAGGTGCATAGAAAACATGATACCTCCTTATGCTGCACCTCTTTATGATTCTTCTCAAGAAGGACACGTTTCTCCAGCAGGTTTTTACACGCCATTTCCAGACTTGAGCGGATTAAGGTAATCTCATCCACGAACATCCTGAGGTAGGCAGTCCCCTCCTCCACCACTAATACCCGGACAGCTATCTCCAAATCATACCTCAAGTGAGGAAAAAGACTTGTAATCAATAAGGCAGAAAAAAACATATTCCTAACCCACACATTTTTCTCACTTAATTGGTCCTGAAATGTTCAGCAATTTTCAGCTCAACAGAGACTTCTTTATTGCATTAATAAAGAATGCTGTCTTTTTACAGCAGGGGTAGACAACCTTATCTGTAAAAAATCTATTCTAGCTGCAAGGTCTTGTTCCAGCTCTAAAACAGGAGCATGTCTGATACAACTAATCAGCTGAATACTGACACAATCTAACAATTAACAACATAAAGGAGTGCTCTTGCTTTACTTAAAAATGCAGCAACACTGGATCGGTCACATTTATTACCACACCTCATGCAGATAAGCTTTATATGCTGATCTTATGCTGAGTTATATTTGTAATACATTTGCATTTAATACCAACTAACCACAATCTTTTTTAACCCTTGTGAAACAGCTTTGGGGGAAAAAATTGAATTAAAATGTAATTTCAGGCATAGGTTTGTCCAACTTACAGTCCCTGACAAAAGTCTTGTCGCTTATCTATTTTGTAGAAACACCTGCTATTAACCTGACTTTTAATTTATCAATTGGTGTTAGAAATAGCTCATATGAAAAGCTAAAACCCTCCCAAATGATGTTTAATGCACTGAAATAAATTAGTTTCACTGAAAAAAGATTCATAATTTAATCAAGACAGAAAGGTCAAATTTTGGCAAGACAAAAGTTTTGTCGCCAGTTTTGTCGTCTATACAGAAATTTACTGCAAATACAAAAATATGTCAGCAAATTAAGTAGTGGTGCTGTGAGATCCAAATGTAATATCTTGTGTGACTTCCATGAGCTTGAAGGACTGCATCCATGCGGTTTGGCAAGGATTCTTACAATTTATTGATGAAGTCATCAAAAATAGCAAATAAAGCAGTCTTGCATGCCTCCCAGAGTTCATCAATATTTTTTGGTTTCGTCTACCATGCTTCCTCTTTCATCCTACTCCACATATGCTCAATAATGTTCATGTCTGGTGACTGGGCTGGCCAATCCTGGAGCATCTTGATCTTCTTCGCCTTGAGGAACTTTAATATGGAGATGGAAGTATGCGATGGAGCACCATCCTGCTGCAGAATTTGCCCTCTTTTATGGTTGGGAATATAAGAGGTAGCTAAGATTTCTTGGTATTTTAGCCTATTGATGTTGCCTTCCACCCTGCAGATCTCTCGCACACCCCCATACTGGATGTAACCCCAGACCATGATTTTTCCACCACCAAACTTCACTGTTTTTTGGGTGAATCTCGGATCCATGCGAGCTCCAGTAGGTCTCCTGCAATATTTGTGGCGATTGTGATGTAATTCAACAGAAAATTCATCTGAAAAATCCACCTTCTGACACTTTTCCAGCGTCCATCCTTTTAGCAGGCTATGGGCCTTGGCAAATGCCACACGGTTTTTCAATTGTCTTTTGTTTAGTGCTGGCTTCTGGGCACTGATTCGACCATGGAGGCCATTTCTAGACAGAATCCGACAAACTGTTCTGGTTGACACAGGGACTTCAGGTGACCAGGTCTCGTGGAGCTCTGCTGCAGTGGAAAATAGGCTGGCCTTGGATTTTCGAGCCAACAAACGGTCCTCTCGAGCAATTGTCTTGTGGGGTCTGCCTGACCTGGGCTTGTCAAAAACGTCTCCAGTCTCCTCAAATCTTTTTTTTTTATCCTCTGTACTTGACGCTGAGACACATTGAAGATGTCTACCACATCCGCAGTGGATCTGGTCTTCAACCTCTTGATAATCAACACTTTAGTATCAGGGTGAATCTTAGGCATGTTTGCAGAGGTCTAGTGACAGTTGATGTGAAGGTCTGGTGTAGTGGGGTTCTTTTTATACAAACCTGAGACCTAATTGATCCATTATTAGTCACGGGTGAGGCTCATATGACAAGGCGATAACACTTGACTCAATGGGCTTTACCAAGCTGTGAATATTAGAATACTTTTTGACAGTTTCGTTTTGCACTGAAACATTAGTACAAAAGCTGTTGGGATTAAAATGAGCCATTTCTTTTTTTAAAATCTTGATTAGAAACATATTTCAGCGGCACTTCAGGTCTATTTGTACACAAGCGACAAGACTTTTGTCAGGGACTGTACATTAAAATGGCACATCCATTTCGACACTTCCACCTTTTTTTCTAATTTTATGTCTTGTGTAGTGGTTAGCATTGTCGCCTTACGCCTCCAGGGTCCGGGTTCGATTCCCGGCCAGGTTTGATTCCCTTCTCTGTGTCCATGGAGTTTGCATGTTCTCCCTGTGCTTGGTGGGTTTCCTCCGGGTACTCCGGTTTCCTCCCACAGTCCAAAGACATGTAGGTTAGATTAATTGACATTCCCAAATTGGCCATAATGTGTGAATGAGTGTGTGAGTGTGCCACACAGTGTCGCCTTGTGTCTGAAGTCTCCTGGGATAGGCTCCAGGCCCCCCGTGACCCTTAATACAGGATTAAGCGGTATAGACGATGAGTGAGTGAGTGAGCTGTCTTGTAAGCTTTTAATGATGGCCAAGTATTTCGAGTACTCATACACTGTGGTTTGATCATAACTCCTTAATCTTCCTCTTCAGTTCAGCTTTACTACTCTCCAAAGACTGAAACTTCTGTATATAGGATGCCAGACGTTAGTTTAAAAAGATGATGGCTTTTTCGTTGCCTGAAAATGCTAAAGTGTGCCCATAAGCACAGTTGGATCTCCTTGAACATACAGTACATAAATAGCTCAGGCCTGGAGGATGAAATGTAGATTTCTTGATCCCCAGCACATCCCTACGCACTAAATGTCTTGATGCCTTAGCTTTTAGAAGATAATAGCATGATGCTGTTTAAGTGGTTAACTAGGTAAAAAGGTAGATGGGAATGAAGAGTATCTGCTTGCATCTGACTTTTAAGTACCTGGTAAAAATTTGTCCTGCATGTGATAAGACATGTGAATATCCCCACATTTCCATTTATGTCTGTTTATGTTTCTATCCAGTTAAATGCCGATATTTTCAGTGACATGATAGTATCACAAATGACATCCATGACCATCATTATGAACCTTTCAAAGTGCACTCATTTCGTTTCAGGAACTACTTTATCCAAGTCATGGTCATGATGGGTAGGGAGCCTGTCCTAGAAAAAAGAAACAGTCACATAACCTTTATTTATGTAGTATTTTCAGGTGAAAACTAGTAAAAAGCTAAATTTGAGGTTTGAACATTTTCCTTGTTTTGAATGCTGGACATGCAAATTTCATGACAATGCTATATATACATATAAAGTATATGGAATGTGCAATGTGTGGCCATGGAGTGTAAGGTGAGATGATGAGCAGCAGTTGTATTGCCCATCTTCAAGCATAATTAGTCCTCAGTAAAGGGAGTATCACAAGCACGTATTTGGATCAAAATGGGTTTGGCAAAGAAAACAATGCACTGGACAGATTTCAAATGTCACACCCCCTGTGCAAACAATAAAAAAATTAAACCATATCAAGTCATGAAGAGCGCTTATTCCAGCCTTATACTGTATTCCAGCTGGAGTTTAGGATAACTGGATAGAGACTGTGGTCTTTAATCTTAGTACAGTACTTTAATCTTACAGTATATTGTAATCAGTACTGACTGTACATAAATACTTTTTAAACATATTATTAAAAACCTTTTTCTCTAATGATGGCCCAGTTGGTTGAAACTTAATTGTTAAACATTAAGAGAAATGGATTAAAGGAAAAAGGACCCAATTTACATCTAAAAAAGAGAAACTGTTCTCAATGGATTTTGCATGAAATTTCCATAGATAAGCGAAATACTGAGGAACACTGTGACTTTCAATGTGACGTTGTTATATTGTCAATATTGCCCTCATGTCACATACAAGAAAGAACATGCTAGGCTATAAAAGAGCTAAATTGCTATTCAAACATATAACTGTGGTTCATTAAACTTCAGATAACCTCCAGGGATGGTGAAAATCATTTGGATACCTTCTTCTGCACATGCACCCACATGCTGAGTGTGCAAGTGACCTGATCATTAAATTGCCACTGTGGGGTCTAAATACTATGTGGAGCATGTTCTAGACATAAAAAGGACGAGGGGCAGAAAGCCCAGTTTTAACCACAGTCTGGAATCATTAAAGTCAAGATTACAGTCACGTGTAAAAGTTAGTGCCCCCCCCCCCCCATGTTTTTTTTTTTTTTTTTTTTTTTTGTAAAAACTTAATAAAAATCATCTGATCATTACAACCTTGGACAAACAACCCATAATGTTTTACTTCACTGTGTCATTATTTATTTAGCAAATATAAAGCCATAAAGATAGCACATGTGAGTAATACTAAGTACCTCCTTACTGCTTCCACAGAATTTAAGAAGCTATGTTGCAGCCAGGTGTTGCTAATCATCAGCCCTTGATTAACTCATAATCAGCAGCTGTGCAGACCTCTATAAAAGCAGATGTTTTGCATTTTGCAGGTCTGGAACTTTCAGGTATGTGTTAACACAATGCCAAACGGACAATGGTCTTCGAGAAGCTATTGTTGCTGCACATCAATCTAGAAAAGGCTATAAAACCATTTGCAACCACTTTGGAAGGAAACATTATACAGTGAAAAGGATTATTCACAAGTGGAAAGCATTTAAGATGGTTGCCAGTGGACGCTAATTGTCCGTCAGCTTTGGTCAAAATTGGGCCAGGACAATGATTTGAAGCACAGCAGTAAATCTACATCAGAATGGCTGAAAAATAAAAGAATCAAGGTTTTGGATTGGCCTAGTCAAAGTCCAGAACAATTGAAATGCTGTGGCGGGACCTCAACAGAAGTGTGCATAAGCAAATGTTTAAAAACCCTCAATGAACTATTGTAAAGAAGAATGGACCAAAATGATGTGAGAGACTGATAAAGCCATACATAAAAGAATCACATGACTGTACTATTGAGATGAACTAATCTCTTTTCAGCATTCTGTTTGAGACTCCTGTAAAATAGAGCAGATCCCACAAAAGGATTTTGGTGGAGTGGAGCAGACAAATGTGTCCTGCTCCCTTCAGAACCCACAGTAAAAACCATTCACAGTGTTTAAATGTGTTCCAATTATCCCCCACATACACTTTAACATACAGTACAGACCAAAAGTTTGGACACACCTTCTCATTCAAAGAGCTTTCTTTATTGTGTTCTTTATTGTGTTCTTTAGCCCAAACAAGTCTCTTCTGCTTGTTGCCTGTCCTTAGCAGTGGTTTCCTAGCAGATATTCTACCATGAAGGCCTGATTCACACAGTCTCCTCTTAACAGTTGTTCTAGAGATGTGTCTGCTGCTAGAACTCTGTGTGACATTGACCTGCTCTCTGATCTGAGCTGCTGTTAACCTGCGATTTCTGAGGCTGGTGACTCGGATGAACTTATCCTCCGCAGCAGAGGTGACTCTCGGTCTTCCTTTCCTGGGACGGTCCGCATGTGAGCCAGTTTCTTTGTAGCACTTGATGTTTTTTTGTGACTGCACTTGGGCACACTTTCAAAGTTTTCCCAATTTTTCGGACTGACTGACCTTCATTTCTTAAAGTAATGATGGCCACTCGTTTTTCTTTACTTAGCTGCTTTTTTCTTGTCATAATACAAATTCAAACTGTTTGAATGAGAAGGTGTGTCCAAACTTTTGGCCTGTACTGTAGATTGGAACCTTCCAACATCCAGCAGTTTCTACCAGGAAAGAGGGCATGAATTGGGAGGAGTTCACCCCATTCATATAATGAACACCATTTACAATGTCCATTTAATGGACAACAGTTTCCACCTGACAGCATGCAACAGTTGAACATTGCTAGATAGCCCTCAATATGTGGGTCAAAACTATAGCCTTGTGTAATATCATCGAAGGTGCAACGTACAAAACTTAATCATTCTGGTATCAGTGAAAAGATCCAACTGTGCCTTTCCAAAATCTGTGAATGATGGCAAAGAGAATACCTGCTGCAGCTGAAATCAGTGACTCAAGTATCCTCAACAGGAGCTGGTACAGCACATAGAACCTTGCATGGATTTGATTTGCAAACCAGATAAAAAGCAATCTATATTCGTGGTAATGAGGATGTGGAAATATGTATTTGACATAATTTGATGATGTGAACCAGTGCTGTGGTTGCAGGGCATATATACAGTACCATCTGAAAGGATGTCTTTTAGGAACATTCCCAGTCCTCTGAAGTCCAGATGGAAAACACCATGCTGCCTTTGAGCAGTGGAATATATTGAGAAGAACCCTTTGTTCTCAACCATAGAGTTTAGGGTTCAGATTTTGTTCCTCTGACCAAGATTGAACTTCTTTCGGTGGCACACTATGAATTATAAAGGCCCTGAGCCCCAACACAAGGTTTGTACCCAACAATATTTTCATCAGGACTGACATCATCTGGTGTCTCTACCGTACAATGACCAAAATTCTAAACTGTGATGGGTCCCACCAACAGTCCCCGCCCCTCATGGATAGGCTTTGGGAGACCTTTTTTGGGCGGTAGACACTATTTTTCAGTTTCTGAAACTTGTGCTATTCTTTGCAGGCCTACTTTAGTCACAGATCCAATGAGCAAATATGGCATATAGGTCAGATTTCACAAAGCTGATTTGTAAGTGTCTGGCAATGCAGACAGTGCCAAGCGACACTGGCAGAATGCCACCACATGTCCTTGTCTAATTCTCCCATTGCTATAAGCAAGGATTTACTCAGCTTTTCCACAGAGGGCTTGATAACTACAGAATGGATGAGCATTCCAAGGCAAGTAGAGAAATGGTTTAAAAAATGCCTGCACATGCTATGTGGTGGCCTAAAGTATTGAAACAAAAGTGAGCTAAAATAATAAAATGATCCAAGATCTGTTGGGTCTGCCTGGGCACGGAGTTAAAAAGACGTCTGCAGTACTCTGGTGTCACTTGCTCAATTCATGCCTGCTTGATTGCTTCCTGAACATCATGCACAGAAATGTACCAGAAAAGTTCGCAATTCACTTGAGAATTCCCTAGTTTTTGCCATTTGTGTGCAGAGGTTGACACCCCGGCTTCAGAAAGTACTGTAAATGTCTGGCCACATATTTGTTTCATTTATTAACTTATCCAGCTGATTCTAATTAGCATCACTCTTCAGCCAAATCAAAGTAATTAGTAAAACCACCTGTTTTGAACTATAATGCATGGCATATATTGTCTTAAAACTTTTGCCCATGACTCTAGGTGAAGAAATAATGAAAACTTCACTACATGTCATCTGTGTGTCTGTATTAGATGTTCAGGCATTGTTCCTCTGGATGTCATCTGGGAAAACCTCCAATTATGCAATACAAATGTCATTTCAGATATGTAGACTATCCTGGTCTGTTTATCACCTGTCATATAACCTAAGGCTCAAACCTTGGAGCCTGGGCGTTGTACAGTATAGCAGAATACCTTTACCCAATAATTCTAAGCAGTCAATCAATCAGTGGTTAATCTGTCATGGTTAACAATGGATGTCTTGAAAAAACAATAGTATCAAGTGATCTCTAAGATGACTTTAAAAAAAGATGTCATCATTCCAGCTAAGGAGCTTTTTTTTTTTTTTTTTTTTGCAAATGATAAACTAAACCATAAATTAAGATTTTCCAATGCCAACACACATGTTGATCAAATTCTAAAAAAAAACTGTCATCTTTATTAGCACTTATTGCACAGATGTTGTTGTTGCACTTCTTGTGCAATAATAATATAGAGTTTAAAACCTGTTCTATTCACTTCTTAACATCCAACTGGTTTAGCTCTACAACCCCTCAATATAATTTTGAAGTTTATACTAATGTAGTAGAGGATAACTAATAAAGGTTATGCTTTATTATTTATGGTGTACAAAACTAGTAACAAACATTTAGAGACAAATGGCTTGCTGTAAAGATGACCTTTGTTTTTTTTTATATTCATTCTAATCTAACAAGTACTATAACCATAAACACTGCAATGAAAAAGTAATTTCCTCTTCCTGATTTTTTTTTTTTTTTTTTTGCACAGCAAATACTTTTTCATGTCACTGTAAGACATTTCCTTCAACCTGGGAAATATCTCTAGCAGCAAGACTATGACATGGCTCCATTTTAAGTAACAAGCGGTTTTATGTTTAAGTTATGATAATGCACATGCATTTCCTATTAGATTATATTTTAGGCTTATGGCATGCTTCCAATGTAACTATGACAATGACAAAGTTATTGCCAAAAATGAGCAGAACGAAATAATTAGCCTAAAGCCTTCACACTCCACTGACAAATCTAAGTGGCTTGTCATTTCACGTATTCACACACAGCTTGTAGAGACTAATGAAAGATGTGCTTGAGCAATGCAATGGGTGTGTTGCTGTGGGTGGAATGGATGAGTCTGAAGAGATTTGCCATCAGGTTACGCTATGTAAAAATCTGCTACCCTGTCCTTTTGCCTGCATGTGTCGTATCAGATAACAAAGGGTGTCGTAGCAGTCAGGAAACTCGAAAAACTGCACTGAAAAACTGTTTTTAACCTGCCCTGTTTGAGTGCAGTGTTCTCAGATGAATCATGGTTATTAGTCAATATCAACTGAGATATTACTTTAAATGGTGTATACATATACTGCATGTTTATGATTAGATGTTTTTATTAAAAAATGTCTTGTCCACAGGCGCAGGTGAAATAGAGCCTCAGCACTTACAGCATATCAGCTACTCCAAAAAACTATTATTCTTTAAGTTCTTATGTACAACCATAGTATAAAATACTATTTAGGCGGCACATTGGCCTAGTGGTTAGCACTTGCACCTCCAGGGTCCAGGTGTGTGTGTGTGTGTGTGTGTGTGTGTGTGTGTGTGTGTGTGTGCGTGTGCGTGTGCGTGTGTGTGTGTGTATAAAATCACTATTTGAAAGATATAAGCAGATACAAATTTTCACTGCCCCTCCCCCTGCCCTGTTTATTACTGCAGACAGACAGTTAATGACAGTGTTACAAATTAAGCTATAATTGTTTTTAATTATTTGTATTACAGAAAATAGTACAAGTGCAGACAATGTGTCTACAATGTACAAAACCATTGAGAAAATTAGTGAAGGAAAGGGGATCATCGAGTGCATAAAAGCATGACAAATTCTTGTTTCTCATAAAAAAGGTAATTAATAGAATAAAATGTCTTTTTGTAATGCCTATTATTTTTTTATGTAGCTCTAAGGCGTTTCTGTGTTTTTAACATTTAGCTGAACTGGAGATTTTGCTGAAAAACAGTCAGACAACTGTACCCCCAGAACTGCTCAAAACAAGCTGCTAGGCTGTTAATGATATGAGCTCTTCTGAGCTTGTCTCACACGTGTGAAACACACCAGAGCCACTGTACAACGTCAATGTAGGGTCAAGCATTCTTTACAGCATGTGTTACTCCACACATGCTATCACCCATTTCTCGGGAATATGCTGATGACTCATTTTATTTCCCACATGCGCAGTCCAGAACTCATGCTTTTTGCACTGCTGGATTCTTAAATGTGCATTTGTCTTTGTAAATCTTTGAAGTCTTTACTCCTCCTAGTCCTACTCTACTATAATCACCCTCTTTATGTAGTGGTGGACAGATTGTTCTAATCCAGTCACACAGTGCACTGACATGGCCAGTGACCTAATGAACAGTTGCTCTTCTGTTTTTCATACATAGCATTCTAATACGTAAATATCGTCATTTGTTTTGCACTCATAGAATTCCTTAAGCTTTAAAGGGAAATGTCACTTTAGTCACAGTTCCTATTAAAACACAGAGTTGAAAAGCCTTTTGTTAATAAAATAATAGCAGTTGAATTTCCTTAAAAGTCATCAAAATCTTTTTGACAGTTCTTGGCAGACTTTAATGCAATGTTCCTTCAGCAGCCTTTGGATGAACTTGACAGAAACACAGGCATGTTCATATTACGTGAGGATTGCCTGGACTGTTCCATATGACACACCAACAATGGCTGAAATGTCGTGGATTGTTCTCCAAAGATCATTATGCACAAGTTGCCAAATGGTTTCGACTTTTTGGGGGCTTCTGATGTACACTGGTTAATGTCTTTTGGCACGTTGACTTATGAAGGTTGGCACTCCCTGTGAATGTGCATGCAGCCTTGTGCTGTCATCTGTTGTCGTGTTACAAAACTAGTCTCAAAACTTTTTGATACCTCATACCACTTAATTCAAGTTCACATCAAGACTAGACACCAGAAAAGGTTCATCTCTATACCGCAGGGTCGAGGTGGGGGACCTGGATCTATCCCAGGATACTTAGGGCACATGACAGAGTACACCCAGGACAGTTATTGAGGTAGTTTCAATAAGTGGAAACCACAATTAAAGACAAACCACACGGTGGGAGACCATAAACTGCAACAAAGTAGATTTTCTAAAAGGAATTGAGAGTTGGGTTCAGTGATGCCACAAATGCAGTGTTTGTGATAAAGACTATGTTGAATAATACCTTTGTATAAAGGAAGTGTTGCTCTACCAACATGTGCAATTCAAATGACCATATGAATTAACAAAAAAGTAATGCCCGCGTTTGCATTAATTTTTCTGCAGCCCTCATATGAACGTGTTTACCTTCAGAAGATTGTACTCAAATTGAAAGTCAGTTTGTGCAAAATAACGTTTGCTGATGAAAAGTTTCTGCTTTTGGCATCAGATCAAAACAGTAGATAAGCTGTTTTGATCTGATGAGATAAGCATCATTAATTCCATTTGTTCAGTTTTTATTTCATTATTAGAAACCACATGATTATGAGCTGTAAATTATGTGAGCCACAATATACACAACGCCAGTTAACCTAAACTGCATATCTTTGGACTGTGGAAGAAAACCACCAGAATATTCAGAGGGGAACCCCCTCTGAATATGCAAAAAAACCCACACATACAGACCCAAGGCGGAACTTGAACCCTCGACCTTGGAGGTGTGAGACTACAGTGCTAACCACTATGACACCATGCTACCGTATTGCATGCTATATCAATTTTCAATGGTGGAAAGAATACAAATTGACAACTAGGTAGCTGATATTAATGTATAATCACGCAGTTTATAATCACATAGTCAGCTATTTAGTAAAGCCCACAGACTTATAGAGAATCTAAAGTTTAGTTCACTTACCTAGCTTAATGGCTTACCTGTATATGTTTGTGCATGTTGGATGTTGAGTTATGGAATGCCAGTGTCTCTGTAAATTGTGGCTCACATAATTGTCACATAACACCTCTCATTATCATTATCAGATGCTTGATTAATGATACTAATGAACTAATGATGCTTATCTGTATCTACTGTTTTGATCTGGTGCCAAAACCAGAAACTTTTTGCAGCAACCTTTTTTTTCCACATACTGACTCTCAATTTGAGTACAGTCTTCCAAAGGTAAACACGTTAACACAAGGGCATAGCTTTTTTGTTAAGTCATAGAATCATTCAAATTGCACATGTTGGTAGAGTAACACTTCCTTTATACAAAGGTACTACTCAACATAGTCTTCATCACAAGCAATGCATTTGCAGCACCACTGAACTCAACTCTCAAGTCCTTTTTTGAAAATCGCCTTTGTTGCAGTTGGTGGTCTCCTACAGTACAGTTTGGTTTGTCTTTAATCGTGGTTTCCACTTCCTGAATCTTCCTCATCCATCTGTGCACATTGCTAATGTCAATGGTGTCATCTCGTAAACATTCTCTAGAACAGGGGAGCCCATCAACTTTTACAAACAGGATTTGCAAGGAGGATTCGACAGTTGGAATAAATTATGGCAAAAAATGCATTGTTGGAGACTATTATGTTGAGTTATTGTTGGTTTTTCGGCTGCTCCCGGCAAGGAGTCACCACAGTGGACCATCTGATCCAACACAAGCTTGACATAGGTTATACATTGGATACCCTTTCTGACACAACCCTCCCATTTTTATCTGAACAGTGGCTGGGGTTTGAGTATTAGCCTGGAATTGAACCAAGGCCTTTTGCATGGCAGGTGAGAAATCTACCATTGAGCCACCAATGTCTCTCTAGACTAATATGTTAAGTAATACCTTGAGTGGTTTTACCATGTACAATCTACAACCTGTGTCAGTTATTAAAAAATATATGCATACTTTTGCATTATTTCCCAAAAATAAATGGACAAATGTTTAATTAAAAAAAACTAAAATAAAAATAAAGTATTATGATTTAATAATTTGAAAAATGACAATTATCAGTAAACTATTTACTCAAGCACTGAAACAAGAGTGCAAGTATTTGTTACTTTTTACTCTTGGTAATTTGTATATAGTAAGCGTTAAATTGAAACTTAGAGACATCTCCCTGTCAGAGTGTTACCTGAATAAATTTGTGGCTCCACAAGTGTGGCTTCATTTAGGGTGTTGTTCATATATTTACACAGTGGTTGGTGTATCACCCTTTAGGCAAGAGACAAAAGCTATTAAAACTAATATTTGAAATGGACTACATGCAAAGTAAATATTAACTCACATTCATCAGGCACACGTTACTGTGTGATATATATATAGTACTCAGTTACTGTGTGATATATTTTTCACTTTGCTCTGTTTAATTGAGGAAAACAACAAAAAAGAACTTTTTCAGTCCTATCATTTTCCAGGAAGTATTTATGAAAACACAACATGGCTTATAGTCTTTCCTTACAGAAGAAAATTTGAAAAATGAGACAGGATAATGGCTGTAGATCTCACAAAGCTCAGCTTTCAGGTATTAGGAAACAAAAACATGCACCACCCAGGTCCATTCCAAATGGTTGCTATTAGGTCTTATTATTTACTTTATTTTGGAGAAATCTCATGTCTGCAGAACATGTAGAGCACATCACTGGGTGAGGAGTGATGATATTCATGAATGGTGATGATGTGCATGAAAAATTAACATATAAAATGAATTTATATTGATCATTGTGAGGATGCGCTCTGTAATGATCTTCATTTATAGGCCTGAATGCTGGCTGAAATATTTTCTGCAAATATTAATGTACACACAGTACAGTGCAAAAGTCTTGAGCCACCCCTCATTTCTAAATATTACATTTAATTCAATAGATTATATTAAAAGAGTTTTTCTTGCAACACGCAGAAGTGCCTAGAGGTTGGTTATGTAGCAACCTCAAAAGTAACCTCATGTCCCATCTCGTCTGTTCCAACCACTCAGTATTCTACATCATCCGTACACTCATCATCTGTCATCATCTGCACCTGTTTTGCATTGATTCATGCATTCAGATTTGTTTCTAGTACTTGAATGATTTAAGGTCACCTTAACAAACAAAAATCATTCCTTAGAAACTGCTCCAGTACAGGCAATGGATTGAAAACGAGAGACAAAAACGTGCAAAAAATGTCAGAAAGTCCTCCAGGAAGCAACAAAGTTTGGCTTATTAGAGGCAAAATATTAGAGAACATTTTGAAGCTCAGAACATTTACACTGTACATTAGCTGGAAACACATGGTTTCTCATGCCCTTAATATAGCTAAACATTAAATCCTAAACATAGCTAAACATTTTTACTTTATTGGATCTCTTTTTGTTCCCCAAATAGATATTGCTTGTGCATACATCCGTTATTAATTGATGAAATTGCATTCTGATATCTCTTCCATGCCGATTTTGTTTCTGCAAGCAGTACTGGCTTGTGCAGAAAAAACTTAAGTGACCTAAGTGGGATTTTCATTTTGACTTTCATGTCAATATGAGCAGCTCTATCTAAAAGTTTTGTTGGTTTTGTAGATTATAATAATCATACGATTTCCATTATTCACCTAAACTACTATATCTTAGTGACATTTTGGACAGTAAAATTGTGACCTGAAAGCAGTTCCATTTTTTTTTTTGGTGAGACATGAACTAACTTCATTTAAGATGCTAATGAATTAATAATAATTTTTATTATTAATGGTTATTTCATATCTGCCTAATGAGTCAAAAAAAAAACCCTAATGATTTAATTTTACATCAATAAAAGCCTAATGAGTTGATCTTTATATCTGCAAGGTTTTAAAAATCAAATATCAATGTTAAAAAAATTACTTCAAGCTCTATTGGAATTAAGTCTACTATGTGTATATGCAATAAAAAGTGTTTTTTATTTATTTTATTTATTTTTGACACATATATACAAGGGGAATTCAAATCAAACCAGGAATTCAAATTCAACCACACCAAGAATGGTGGAAATGTTTTAAAGAAGGCTACGTCTGTTATTGACGATCACACCCAAGCCTACTGCAGTCTTTCCTGCTAGTCTGATCATGGCACTGGTGTACTGAGGAAACTTTCTATCTTGATGGTATCCAAGCATTAGTGTAACACTGATAGAGATTGGGATTGTATAGAGAAATAAAGGGAGTTTTTACTCTCATAACTGCTATTCAACACAATCAAAAGTCCAGTTTGCCTTGAACAGCCCTTGTAGGAATGACTAGTTATGTATGAACTTACTAATATAACAAGTGATTATTTTCTCAAAGCATAACCTTAGCTACTGTTTATGAATATCTTCAGTTACTCAAACTGACTTGCAAATGAAACAATGCACCTTTAGTATTTTTTTTTTTTTTCATTTTATTTATTTATTTATTTATTTTGACCACATACTGTTCATTAAACCACTTGCTTGGCTTATAGGCTTTTTTTTTTTCTAAATTAAAATATGGCACAATGGGTTTTCATGATGGGTGTATATTAAACAAAGCTCTATTTTAGGCAAAGACAAGCAACAACAAGAGCTAAGCATAAGGAATTTATACTACCTAAGCCTCATGGCTCCGTCGGTTGAGGAAGGTAAATCCTTGTGTGATTCACTCTAAATCAGCACGCTTTCACTGCTACTGTGGATTTCATTTGACCATCAGATTTACTTTTATTGCATGTACCGTGAAAACACTGTGCTCCTGTACAGAAAAAAAGAATTGCATGTGCAATACTGTATGTCATATTTCAACATTTGTCGGTAACACAACGCTGCAATAAATCAACAGAGTATCAGTCTTCTGTCACCATTTGCTTGACAACTTGATGATAAGACATGTGAATTCTTGGCACTTTTTCATGAATATAAAACTATAAAACTGTATCACTGTATAACTGGATTTTGTTCAGAACCAAAGGTATATGGCTATCGTTGTGCAAGGAAACATATCGCTGGGAAAGCAAAAATGTAAAACGGAGGCTTTTTAGCAGCACTATGTAGAATTTCCACATTTGTCGCAGTGGCATTTAACAGCTTCCAAACACCCAGGATATATTGGAAAATTTGACACCTTGCTTGTGCGCGAAGCGAAACGTGCCAGCCTGGGAACAATGTCGCCCTTCATTTCATCTCCGGCTCTACACGCCCATACCTGAGTGTGTTTTTACTATGACATGATTCAAGAGTCATCAGACATCTTACAACATGGGAAAACTGTAATATGTGGCTGAATGCCAACTTCTGCAGTTCAATACGGGCTATGACACTGGCTAAAACGATGGAATCTCACACATCCTGCCATGAACAATGGAACTTACGAAAAACAATATGAAAGAGGTCACTTAGTTTGAGTGTTGTTTAGTTACCATGGCACTATGGAAGCAGTCGCACAGAAACTGTAGGTTTGCACTAAAGGCTAAATGTGGATTTAAATGTGGGGAGCATGAAAGCACATATACTGTAAGTGAAGGCAATGAAAAAACACGTCCAGTTAAAGATATTGCATTTTAATAATGAATACAAAAATGAATTAGCATGAATATAATCTTGATAATGTTACAAATAGGATCAGGCTCAAATTGGCCAGCTTGGCAGTTAAAAGGGTGGTTTCATGAAAATCAAAGTACAAAAGACAGGAAGCACAGTAAAGTCAGGCCAGTGTGCCTCTCCCATGCAGACTGCTATTACTTTTATACCATATGAAGGAACAAAATAATAATGTTACCCTTAGGAATGCAATTGTATTTTTCAATCTACAGTTAAAGACAATGGCAGACAAGGTTTTTTTTTATTGTTTGAAATCTTTTGCCTGAAGAGTCAAGTTCCGCGTTATGTTTTAAAATATTTTGTTCTTTTATTTTTGTGCTAATTTTAGTCAAATATTGCCATGGGAGGTGGACATTTGTAGGCTGTGAGGCCTAAGGGTGTGTTCAGTGTGACTTCTCAGTGTAATCAATGCTGCTAGAACAACCGTGTATTTCCATGCCTGTCCAGGCCTGTTCCCAAAAGCATGCAAAAGATCTCTTTCAGCAGACTTTTCAAACAGACCACAGTCAAACCATGAGTAAGTGTTATCAGGGCTGTCACCCAGTGCTGAGCACACCTCAACACAGGGGAGAAAGCACAAAGGCGTGGGGTGTTGTTCATACAGTGAATCATGACTCTCATGAGGCTCAGCTAGCTTAAGACACTAAAGCATCTCAGACAAAGGTAGACTCAAAGCTCAATTAAGTTTTAGGGACAAGCCCTATGAGGTTTTTTCTTTGTTTCGCACAGTTACCGGGTGGTACTCCATGTGCAGTAATTCACCTTATTTGCTTCACATTCCTACAGATTACTACAGATTGTGTACAGAAAGGCTTGTCTTGTTTCTGTTGACCTAAAAAAAGAAGAAGACTATGAACATTTTCTTAATAGTAAAGCATAAAACATATGCATGCATGTGTGTTACTGTGTCTCCGCTGTTTCAGTTTCTGGGAGTGGTGGCCTGAATGTAGCAAAACTGGTGCAGTGTGGCTCACATCAACATTTGGCCCAGGGGGTGGGGGGGTGGGGGGGGGTGAGATCATCTCTGAACTTTAGCCAGCCTTTTCTCCCCCATCCACTCTTGGACACATCTGGAACTCTGTATCACACCAGATAGCTCACTAGTGAACAATAGCAGGGGAGAGAAAAAAAAACAAACATATAACACAAATAGAGATCGTCTCTCACAGCACAGGCTTGAAAACGGGTTTTAGAAAACTTTGCATGCAAAGTCTTGTGACTTTTATGACCTTTTATTTTCGCATACTTTGCAATACTTTATGTTTAAAATATGTGAAATTATATTTTAATTAGATAGTATTGTTTGGAATATATATGATATGGTTTGATTCTCTGTTATCGTTTAATTATTATGAGGGCATGGCTTTTCTCCAAGATCTCCATTTTCTAATCATGAAAATTCCTGTAGGTGCATTGCCCCTTTGTGTGCGTGTGTGTGTGTGTGTGTGTGTGTGTGTGTGGTATTCTTTAAATGTCCTCCCGGCATGCACTCCTACCTCACTCCTCTGTTCCTGGAAGTGAGTAGGATCCATGGGACCCCTGATAAGGATAAAGTGCTTTTAAAAAAAATGAAGAAGAATGCACTTTAAGGAGGAACAGAGATGCTTACATAAATATGACCATTTGACTAATTGGCAACAACACAATTTTAAAAACCATGCATATAATTGAATCCTTTGGATTACTGAATATACAAAAAACAAAGTTTACAGACACCCAGATCATTGGAAGCACACAATCGTCTAAGATTTTGTTGCACTGGAAAGGGAACCTGTTCCAGCAAAGCAGTGTGTTTGTTTACAATATGAAGACATGGCTTGCCAAGGTTGGACTTAAAGAACTTAAGTGGTCTGCACGGAGCCCTGACCTCAACCCCACTGATCATGTTTGGAATGAATTGGAGCATGCCATGCCTTCTCGCTGGTCATGTGCATCACCTCAACCTCGTGTGCTCTTGTGGTTGAATGAGCACAATGTTTTACACCCACTCTTCAAAAGCTAGTGGCAAGCCTTCCCAGAAGATTAAGTGCTGTTCTAGCTGCAAAGAGGCAACAACTATACGCTACCAGTCGAAAGTTTGGATCTAATTCCAAGGTCTTTCTTTCTACACTGTAAAACAATGCCGAATGCATCCAAAATATGCAATAATCTCCTTTGTACAGTTAATGATGAGAAGTGTCTGCTATCTATCCTACAGTATGTAAAGCCTTCATAACGGCTCTAATCTGAGATGCTGCTTGTTAATTGGTGATTTCTGAGACTGGTAACTCTAAATGAACTTCTTTGCTCTCTGCAGCAGAGGTAAGTTTTGCTCCTGCTTTCCTGGGATGGTCTGCATCAGAGCATCCAGAACATCTGACCGTCGTGTATCAAAATAACAACTGACTGTTGCTGTTACTAAATTACCTAATGCCAAACGTGTTTTTTCATAGTTTTGAAAAGAAATTACAGTATTGTTCTAGAACGAAGAAAATAAATCCAAACTTGTGTCTAAACCTTTGACTGGTACTGTATATATAAGATGTTTAACACTGAGGTGTCCATATACTATTGACCATAAAATGTATTTGCTACTAAAGGTTTCAGAGACTGAAAAAAAAAACTAAACTATATACTATACATATACTATGTGATACTAAGGATAATATTAAGTTGTTATTGTTATGAGCATCATGATTTTTTTTTTTTCGTGTTTCTCTCTGTACCACACCTGATTTTGTAACATGGCCAGGCAGGTACAACACAAGCTAAGCAATTGCTGATAACTTCCAGATAAGTTATAAAATGTAATATAGAAGACCTAACAGTTAACCGTCAGGACTTTGGTCCAGCACTGGATTTGTTAATAATTAATAATATATCAGTTGTAAAAAAAAAAGAAGAAAGGGTGCTTTTACAGAATAGAAACCTTCATGTGTATACATTATGCATAGTTTATGCAACAGTTAAGTAATGTGAAGTGGTTAATATTTCATACATAAACAGTTAAATGTAATGCAGTATGATCTAGAGTTAGGTTTTACTCCTGTAAACACACATTAAACTCTGTGTGTATTCCAGCTCTATCTGGTATTAAGAAAGGAAAGCTGGCAAGCCCCCAAAAAATGCTCACCTTCGCAACTTTTATTGCTTTTAGAATGGTATAAACCTGTTAGTTCTCACATTGTACTCCCTCTTCTTTAGTTCCAACTCTTATGGACGGACACACACACACACACACACACACACACACACACACACACACACACACACACACACACACACACACAAACACACACACACACACACACACACACACACACACAAATTCCAAAGTTGTTTCCTCACTGGGGTGGGTAGTGGCTTCCCCCTCCCTCCCTCCCTCCCTTTTGCTCACCCACACACACACACACACACACACACACACACACACAACGCACACACGCGCACACTGCAGGACACGCCCCAGGGCTCAGACTATATGAGAGGACAGAGCTGGATTCAGCGGATCACTCCAGGAGAATACCAGCTTCACGGTAGCTTCACTGTCTCTGAAGTTCCTCTTTCAGTTAGTCTCTGAAGCCATCCATCAGTCAGCATGTCTATGTACTCACGTAGCTCCTATTCCAGCGGCCCTGTAGGCTTCAGTGGAAGCACTGTGGTCACCCAGCGCCGCATAGGCACAATGTCCTCAGCACCTAAAGCCTTCAGCGTCTCCGGAGCTGGTGGTGGCACCCGAATCTCCTCAGGATATGCAAGGACTGTGTCTTCTGGTTACGGTGGTGGTATGGGCATGGGTGGAGGTGGTGGCTTTAGCCTGGCTTCTGCCCTGGACAGTGACGCTACCGTTCACATGAATGAGAAGGCCACCATGCAGAACCTGAATGATCGTCTGGCCTCCTACCTGGATAAAGTCCGCTCCCTGGAAGCTGCCAATGCAAAACTGGAGCTGAAGATTCGTGAGTACTATGAGAAGAAGGGGCCAGTTGCTGAGAGAGATTACAGCGCATACTGGGCCACCATCAACGACCTGAAGGATAAGGTAATGTTGGAAGTTTGTGTGTGGAAATTAGAACTGTGGAATGTATGGCTTGTAGATTTACAGTTGTACGTCTAAATGTGATTTTCATACAGTCCGCTTCATAAGTTCTGCTCTGTAAATAATGTCCAACATTAATTGTCATTGTTTCAGATCAAGAACGCCACCATCGAAAATGCCAATATCCTCCTGCAGATTGACAATTCCAAACTGGCTGCAGATGACTTCAAAACTAAGTAGGTGCAACTAAGTTATGAAAACTATATCTATTGTACCAAGAGCTTATAAAGATAGATGGTATAGTGACTGTTTTATTAAAATTATAATATTATATCTATGATTAGAAATGGCCACTTGGTATTGACCCTCTTTCTTTACTGATTAGATTCGAGCACGAGCTGATAATGCGTCAGTCCGTGGAGGCTGACATTGCTAACTTGCGACGCCTTTTGGACCAGACCACCCTGACCAAGGCTGACCTGGAGATGCAGATTGAAGGTCTGCAGGATGAGCTGGCCTACCTGAAGAAGAACCATCAGGAAGTTAGTAATGACATTTACTAATGCCATATACTATTGAAATCTTGCATCAAACTAGGGCATAATAAATATGTTTAAGGAATTGGAAAATTATGGTATGGGTAAAACTAGCAACGTGACATCATTTTTAATGCACTAAAAACACTTGGAAAACAAGAATAATTCTACAAGGATTTGATGCTCTTTTAGAATAGGCCAAGTGCGTTCACATGCCAAGAATCTGTCAGCTGAAAAACGATGCTATTCTTAAAATTCTCCATATTTGGCTGCAGGGCTCTTCAAGTATTCACTTAGGATTTTGCAAATCCTAAGTGCACCAGACCAGAGTGAACTCTGGAGTATTTGTAACTTCAACTTTTATGTGTTGTAGGACCTGGCAGCTATGAGAGCTCAGCTGACTGGTAATGTGAACGTGGAGGTAGACGCTGCTCCTCAGCAGGACCTGAACAAGGTTTTGGAGGAGATCCGTTCTCAGTACGAGGCCATCACAGACAAATACCGCAGAGACCAAGAGGCTTGGTTCAATGAACAGGTGAGAGTGGGTGTTTTATTTTTAAAAGTGTGGCATGAGATCATTATTATTACTATTTTATTTTATTCATTAATTGGTTGTGGTCTACAAGATGAACTTTCTAACATGTGTTTCTACCTCTGTTTAAGTCGGCAACACTAAACCAGGAGGTGGCCATCCAGACAGAGACCATTCAGACCTCCAAGACAGAGATCACAGACTTGAGACGGACACTGCAGGGCTTGGAAATTGAACTACAATCACAACTAAGCATGGTGAGACTCAGGAAATAATAGAAACTACTAAAAAGGGCAGATATAGAGACAGATTAAAGGAGAGGATGTGTTATAGCATCCACGGAAATAGTTACTAAAAAAGTTACATAAGAGGTCAAATGAGGAGAATAAAGATGGTAAGAGGGGAGGCTGTAGAAAGAGATGGGAGGAGGCTGGCCTGAACGAGGCATATTGGAGGGGAAGACTGCCAAGGGTAACTTGTGTTCATATCCCAGAGAAAAAGAATGATCCAGGGAGTAAGGAATGTGGAGACATTATGAGGTAAAAGCAGGCAAATCTGCTGAAGATTTCTGGTAGTGAACATGCAGCACGTTGGTTGCCATAGAGAATTCTGCCAAATAGTTTCAGATAAGACTTTGGAAATGGTCTGTCATGTATGTGTTGATTTTGACTTCTGAAAGTAAAAGGTTATTTCTTAAATGATGAGCAGTCCTTTTGGCACGAGGCAGAGTTCATAAGAAATCCACACTTTCTCTGAATAAACATCCAAGATTTCTGTGCACTGTCATGCATTTAGATAATCTCTTTTCCCCTTTTTTTTTGCTGTCTGTCATACAGAAATCAGCCCTGCAGAACACGCTAGCCGAGACGGAAGCACGTTACAGCTCTATGCTAGCAGGTTTCCAGAATCAGATCAACATGCTCGAGACAGAGTTGTCACAGGTGCGTGCCAGCATTGAGCAGCAGGGCCGCGACTACGACATGTTGCTGGATATCAAGAGTCGTCTAGAGCAGGAAATCGCCACCTACAGAAGCCTCCTGGAGAAGGAAGACGTTAGGTAGCGTCATCCTCCTATACACACATTCTCAAGCATAAAAAATATGATTGATTATTATAATAACTAAAGTATCTTTTTTTATCTTCTTTTATTAGGGCTCCAGGCATGGGTAAAGGTTAATTCTTTTTTTGGGATTGTTCGTATACTTTTTGAATTCTCAAGCTTATTCAAATAATCAGAACCATTGCTAGACAGTAATATGTTGTTTTTTTTTCCCCAGGGGGATCCAGCACGGTCACTACCACCACCACCACCGTGCGCCACTAAGCGCGGGGCAGAGCACTGCATTCAGAGCAACACACACACACTAAAACATTGTTTCAGTGGGTCATTGCTTATGGTATGACATTAGCCAATTGTCAACCATGATCATAATACCCAGGAAATAACTGTTTAAATTTGATAAAGAATAAATCAACTTCCTTGTTGTGTTTGTGAAAGAGTGAAACTGTCTCTGAAAAATAAAGCTGCTGGCAAATTTACTACTGTTCTTGTCTGACTTTTTTTAGATTACAAGAATTAAAAAAATCCCTGGTTCGTCTTGGTACACAGACATAAACATGCACAATATAAAACGCAGTCTGAAAGCTATTCCCATCAAAATATGGGTGTCATTAATAAATTATTACTTTTTTTTTTTTTTTTTTTTAAAGAATACCTAAAACTATGCTTTGGATGCTCCAGAACACCAGATAGAAATAACCTTGGAATGTGCAGTCAGTGTGCAAATCAAGTGTTCTGTTCACATGTGCCAAGTTGGTGTTGGGACTGATGCACTTTGCCACCATTATGACAAATTTGAGTTGCCAGTTAGGACACACTCCTACAGCTCCCTCTCAACAGCCCCCTTTTCATAACCTAGAGACTGTCGCCAGGAAACCACCCATCACAAAAACACTCGGTGGAAAAGCAGAGTTTAGCCTTTAAAAAGTCCGGAGATTGTTCACCCTCCCTTTATCAGCAGCGCTCTTTGACCTTGAAAGCTAAATGGAAAAAAGAAAAAAAAAAGCAGCGAGGCTCAACATACAGTAGGAGGAAGAAAGAAAAGGGACACAAGCATTTATTTTAGCATTAATGTATCTGTACCTTTGTTTTCCTGTTTTCAGAAAGAAAAAACAAAAACACATGAACCTTCTTTAGTACTGAATACAAAAATCTGATGACTATAATACATGCAAAAAGCACTACCAGTAAAACATGTCACTGATTATGTTGAATTAATTTCTGATTTCCTGGGCAGAGACAAAGTTTATTGTCATTGAATTAAATCTGTAATTGCATAATTGCCGTATTCATCTCTTAGAATGTATAACAGCTGTAATGATTCCATATTGTGTCCACTTTATTCCAAGATTAAGAAACGTTGAAATAATTTCCTTTGTAACAACGCTAGACCAACGTCCTTGTGCTTGTGTAAAGGCTAGACTAGGTGCGGCTGCACTGTTTACTCAAGGGCAGGAACTCGCATTCAAAGTACAGAGTGTTTTCACAGTTAGAGGCCTTTTCATCTGTTCTATGCCACAGCAATAAATCCAGAAATCAATAGCAGCTGTCACACCTGGTCTTAAACGAGGGCATATATCAATGCTTGTAACTTTGCCAAGCAGGGTGTGCATATACAAAGCAACTTAGTGTTAGTCATCACATTACTGCTGAAAGCTGTAACATTCTGGAACTACTGTCAAATTCTTGGCAGCATTTTTTAAATACTTTAAGTCAATATACACTGCCTTCTAAAAAGTCACTATTTCAGCAGGGTCAAATTCCTGTCCTGCATCAGGCAAACAAACGTATGCTTATTAGTGAAAGTAAGAGCATTTCCACATATACAATAGAGTATCTCACAGGACTGGGAAGAAGGAGCTTTATGGGCATAACAAAACCACATTTTAGTGAGACTAATCAGTCAACAATGCTCCAGTTCCTTAGGAAGCAAAAAGATCGGACTTTGGAGCAATACAAAAAGGTCATGTGATCTGATCAGCTCAGATTGACCCAATATTAGAGCAATGGGTGTGTCAGGGTGGGAACGGAAGTGCATGAAGTGATGCACCCTTCATGCATAGTACCCAAAGTACAAGCCTCTGGAGGCAGTGTTATGATCTGGGGTAGCTTATGTGGCACGTTATGTGGCAATAAAATTAGGTCGGCTGATGACCTGAATGTACTAAATGACCAGGTTATAACAGCAATGGATTTTTTTCTTCCCTGATACTGTGAGAATATTCCAGGATTCCAGAACTTTGAAACCATGATAAATCATTTTCACACATAAATTGGACATACTGTATGAAAGCTAAATTTTATTTTACTGTCTGTGACTTTTGTAGGCAAACGTCACATGACCGCTCTGTAATTAATACAAAAATAAATTTCAGATTCAATAGATTTTATTTGGCATTTGTACACATACCAACAAGTATGAGTGCACTGGAATTTTTTTTGTGCAAAAGCTCTTTGAGTCAGTGATTAAAGAAAGATTGAAAAAAAAAAAGGTTGATTAAACATATAACACAGAAAATGAATGTAATGAATGTAACATTAATATATTTTTATTTTTCTTTGCTTAGACATGGCAGACATAGTGATGTCTGATTAAAACGCTGTTATCTGCATTAACATATGGGTGTGTGTAGGATAACACTGCCATAAGGAAAATGCTGCCAACTGGCCTAATTAAATAAATATAATTTTTCATTGAAACAGAAAGGGTGCTTTTCATGAGAATATAAGTTACACCTCAGCACCATCTATAATTGAGATGACATTAATGTCCTGTTTCATTCATAAAAGTATGTTTAATTATCAGTGTAAGGTCAGTAGTGTGAACCTTCATAAGGTTTCACAACTTTAAAAATCCATTGTAGGCAAGTTGGCTTAACTCAGTATTACATGTGACCAGTAAAGACATGATACTCGGAAGGCTTAGTGTTGTCTAAACGTTCAGGCAACGTTTTAAACTACAATGTAGTGTAGTCCGTGTTTGAGTGATGTTCCGAGGTGAAATAAACTTTAGGATAAAATTATGAACAACTTAGTGCATGAAATAAAGGGCATCTGAAGGCTGGGTAAGGCTGTATGTATTCAGTGCAGATCAGTTTTCCATTCAGCCAAACAGCACATAGTCAGAACAACTGAGCAAACATGCACTAGTGATATTCAAAGCATGTTGTCTAAGGTCATTAAGGTTCACACACACAAAAAAAGTATGGTTAATACATTTTAATGCAAAAACAACTAACCATTGTGTGGTCGGTTGTTTACATTGATGTGTAAACAGGCTAGAAGCTAGCCACGGGCCAGAGTCCAGGCAATGAAGCAATGAATCAATACTGTAGCTATATCCTTTAATACTTCATGCTGATAGTCATAATTCTGTCATTGCATTCTGTTGGCTTTGTACTCGCTCCCTACACAATAATTTTAAACCTAATCTAAATTGGTGTAATAAACAACAAACAGTTAAAACTACACAAAACTGACTGTTGAATGATGTAAATGATATAAAATTGTGAGGAAAGTGTCCAGTCCAAAGACATGTAGGTTAGGCTAATTGCCGTTCCCCAAAAATTGCCCATAGTGTATGAATGAGTGAGTGTATGTGTGTGTCTGTGCCCTGTGATGGATTGGCACTCTGTCCAGGGTGTACCCTGCCATGTGTCCTAAGTCTCCTGGGATAAGCTCCAGGCCCCCTGCGACCCTGAATACACAATTAAGCGGTATAGATGATGAGTGAGTGAGTAAGTGAGAGCATGAGTATACAGTAATGCCAGTGTGACAAGCAGTTCGTGATTGTTAAAAAAAAAAATTTAGCGCCTCCTACTGGCCGTGACTTATACTTTAGGAATATGAAGTTGTAAGTGTCACGAATAGGAGTTACTATCTGCTAATAGTAAGATACAGTTCAAGATTTTGCCATAGGATAAAGAAAATGGATAAAAGACAAGACATTTCAGAGAGTTTATTATTTAAAATGATCCCTAATTTTTGCTAAGTAAAATTCATGCTAAGTGAACTCAAAACATCTATAAAGTCAGTTTTACGTGTAGGTGTCTTAGGTGTAGTCTGTAAGATTTGCGCATTTAGGAGCCGTGAATGAAATGTATGGTTGTTAGAGGACAGTGTGTTGTAGTGCTGAATGGTGTGTTTGGAGTTGTTGATGAAAAAGTGAGTGTAAAAGACTGAGTCCCGCTGTATTACTCAGGCTGCACTGCAGTGTCTATTCACAGGCGCGATCCCACTACTGATCGGCACGGGGGCTTTGACCTGCTCCGTTCCCGACCTGGGCCGGTGCACCCCTCCTTAGGCGACCTGGTGGTCCCGAGCTCCCTCAGGAGCACCATATCGATACCGAACTTAGTGCGGACACCCGATCGGCATAGTCCACTGCAGCCCAGAACCCCTGAGCTCAAACGATCCGCCAGCCTCAGCCTCCCAGTAGCTTGGATTACAGGCACGCGCCACCGCGCCCGGCGAAAGCAGCGCTCAAATCGACAGCATTTAAAGCTACAATCTGGTCTGAGCCGCTCTCTATCGCCATCTAGTGTCAGATGTGCAAGTCGCAGCGAATCCGAAATGGAGATTTGTAAAACGGAAGCGGTTTAACATTTAAACTGCACCAGTTTAACTGATCTCTTTCTAATAAATCAAGGATTTTTTTTTAACGATTTGGCGAATGGGCGGAATTGTTCTAAAAAGGATGGAAAGTTAGCATTGAGTGCTACGTGTTCACAGACTGGCTCTTCATATGACTGAAAACTCGGTAAAAGCTGAGTGATGAAAAACTGATAGAAACATGATGTGTATCTGATCTTATAAAGGCCATATTATGTTTTAAAAAGTGTTTATTTATTCCACAAAAAACTCCAGAAATCTGTTTATTTATATAGTAGTTCAGAAAAGCACATTTCCTGCATATGAACCTATAATAAATATCTGCCCTTAAAATAACTGTAGAACACTTTGAACTATAAATTATCATGATGTGTTTAGAAATGCAGTTGCTCGCTACCATGTGTGTGTGGTGCTGGCAACTATTAAACATAACAGACTATCATAAATATTAATTATTGGGGTTCACAATAAATGTATGGTAAATACATTTTAATAATAAAAACTGAGCATTGTGTGGGTGGATGTGTAAACAGGCTAGAAGCTAGCCTCAGGCCAGAGTTCAAGCAATGAAGCAATTCTGTAGCTATATCATTAATACTTCATTTAGATAGTCATAATTATAGAGTCATTGCATTCTAGTGGCTTTGTATTTGCTCTCTACACAATAACTTTAAATCTAATCTAAACTGGTGTAATCAATCATTAGACAAATAACAAACAAACAGAAAAAGAAACACATGTCTTCTTTCCCTTAGCTAGTATTAGTCTATATTCAGGAATGGTCAGTAGTTACTAGCTTTTTTGCTGATTAAATAATAATAATAATAATAATAATAATAATAATAATATCTTGGAGATAGATTATAATAATAAATTGTTAAAACTACAGAAACCCGACTGTTAATGAATGATGGGTAAAATTGTAAAGAAAGAGTCAAATCTCCAATCACCGAACGAGATTAATGCTTTATAATAGAGAAGTCTTCGGCCAAATATGACATATTTTATACATTACTGTATAAGCATACACATGATTATACAGTAATGCCAGTGTGAACAGCAGCTCGTTGTATCGTTTTGTTTTATTTAGCGCCTCCTATTGGCCGTGGCTTATGCTTTAGGAATATAAATTTGTAATTTTACATTTTCTCCAATAGGAGGCAGTGTAGTGCTGATGGGCAGATACGTTTTAATATTCTGCCATAAGATACAGAAAATGGATAAAAGACGGGAAAATCGAGTGAGTTTATGATTTAAAATATCTCCGGTGGTTTTTAGCATTTTAGGTTATGTTTATGATTTAAAAAATTACAGATTACGGTGGAGAAGCTTTAGGTGTAGGTATGTAGGTGTAAGATTTGCGCATTTAGGAGCCGTGAATAAAACATATAGTTGTAAACGTGTGAGAGGACTGTGTGTTGTAGTGCTGTATGGTGTGTTGGAGTTGTTGATTTAAAAAAAAAAGTGAGTGTAAAAGACTAAGTCCCGCTGTATTACTCAGGCTTCACTGCAGTGTCTATTCACAGGCGCGATCCCACTACTGATCGGCACGGGGCTTTGACCTGGTCCGTTCCCGACCTGGGCACTGGTGGTCCCGAGCTCCCTCAGGAGCACCATATCGATACCGAACTTAGTGCGGACACCCGATCGCCATAGTTCACTGCAGCCCAGAACCCCTGAGCTCAAACGATCCGCCAGCCTCAGCCTCTCAGTAGCTTGGATTACAGGCACGCGCCACCGCGCCCGGCGAGAGCGACGCTCAAATCAACAGCATTTAAAGCTACAATCTGGTCTGAGCCGCTCTCTATCGCCATCTAGTGTCAGATGTGCAAGTCGCAGCGACTCCGAAATCTAGATTTGTAAAATGGAAGCGGTTTAACATTTAAACTGTACCAGTTTAACTGATCTCTTTCTAATAAATTATGGATTTTTTTTTACGAATTGGCGAATGGGCGGAATTGTTCTAAAAAGGATGGAAAGTTAGCATTGAGTCCTACGTGTTCACAGACCGGCTCTTCATATGACTGAAAACTTTGTAAAAGCTGAGTGATGAAAAACTGATTCATGCATATCTGATCTTATAAAGACAATATTATGTTTTAAAAAGTGTTTATTTAGTCCACAAAAAACTCCAGAAATCTGTTTATTATTACAACCTGCTCTGAGTGGCTCTCTATTGCCATCTAGTGTCAGATGTGCAAATCGCAGCGACTCCGAAATGGGGATTTGTAAAAAGGGAAGCGGTTTATACGGTGGCCGTGAAGTGCAAAACAACTTAACAAAACCGAAAACAAAATAACATTCAAAGACAAAATAACAAATTCAAAACCAAATTAACAAATCCAAAAACTAAATAGCAAATTCAAAACCAAATTAACAAAACCCAAAACAAAATAACAAATTCAAAACCAACAATTAGTTTCGGGTTTTGTTATTTTGTTTTCGGATTTGTTAATTTGGTTTTGAATTTGTTATTTTGTTTTCGGATTTGTTATTTTGTTTTGGGTTTTGTTAATTTGTATTGCACTTCTCGGCCAGTCAGATACGAACCGGAAAAGGTAGGTATAGTTTGCGAATTAAATTCTTACCGCTGATTGGACGAGACACCTGTCACTCAAGATAAGCAGGAAGTAGGAAATTGTGTCTCTAACTTTGTTTCTTGTGTGTTCTGCTTCATTTTAAAACAATTTTTTTCGGTGTGCAAAACTAAGAAAATAATTAAAATTTTCATTAGAAAGCAAGGAAATTGAATTTATTCAACGTTACTTTGAGGACGGACATTCTAATGCCGTGATTTTGGATATGCTGATGACATATCACGGTATAAAGATTAGTTTGCGAACTGCTGTGTCTCTTTTAAAAGAAAAAAAATTCCACAAGAACTGCAAAAATTTGGCAGACCGCCATATTTGAAACCACAATAAGGACAGTACATCTTTGCACATTCATACACACACGAATCTACCGCCGCTAAAGTACTTCCTGTATATCTTGAGTGACAGATGTCTCGTCCAATCAGCGGTAGGAATTTCATTCGCAAACTATACTTACCTTTTCCGGTTCGTTTCTGAACGGCCGAGAGGTGCAAACCAAATTAACAAAACCGAAAACTAAATAGCAAATTCAAAACCAAATTAACAAAACCGAAAACAAAATAACAAAATCAAAATTGCAAAACCGAAAACAAATTAACAAAACGCAAAACAAAATAACAAATTAGTTTTGGGTTTTGTTATTTTGTTTTTGAATGTTTTATTTTGTTTTGGGTTTTGTTATTGTGGTTTTTAATTTGTTATTTTGTTTCATTTTGTTAAGTTGTTTTGCACTTCTCGGCCACCGTAGGTTTAACAGTTAAACAACACGAGTTTTATCCTTTCTCTTTTTATTCAGATATGGATTTATTTTATTTTATTACTAACGACTGAAATTGTTCTAAAAACCAAACCGTGTTCACTACTGCTACGTGTTCATTTGCAGAGGGGTAAACAAAATCATGCTGTCCTCATTTTAAGACACTGTTTTTCATTTTCTTTTTTTTTCTCTCTCCTGTTCTGCGCGTCAGTTCTGTTCAAATATCATTTGTAAAATATTTTAAAAGCTTTATTAAATACCATTTTTAAATATTTTTTTTCACAATGGCGCCCCCCCTCCGTTTGGCGCCCCCATGCACTGCATATACTGCAAACTCCATTTTTGCGCCCCTGCGTGTTCATAGACTGGCTTTCTTTATAACGGAAAACTCGGTAAAAGCTGCGGGATGAAAAACTGAGCAGAAACATGATGTGTCTCTGGTCTTATAAAGACCATGTGAAGTTTTTTTTAAAGTGTTTATTTAATCCACAAAAAGCGTCAGAAATATAGGGTGGTTCAGAAAAGCATTCTTCTTCAAATACACTTATGATAAATATCTGCCCTTAAAATGAGAATGTAGAACACTATGAGCTTTAAACTATCATGACCTTAAAATTGTCTGTCTAGTGTGTGTGTGTGTGTGTTTTGTGCTGGCATTTATTAAATATCACAGATTAACATAAATCTTATGTATTAGTAAATGAGATTATCTTAACTCAGTATTATATGTGACCAATAAACAATTCCAGTAACTTCGTAAAATTCCTATTTCAAATCTACAAAATAGCAGTTTATAGTGCGCTATATGCTGTAAATGAGCACCATGGAGCAAATGCACAGATTAAGGGAATCATCTGCCTCCATCTAACCCTCCCTTCTGCATCCTCTTCTCTCACACAAACTAATTTCATGTCACTGCATCCTTACATCTCCTCTTTGGTCTTCCTCTAGACCTCCTGCCTGGCAGTTCCAACTTCATCATCCTTCTACTGATATATTCACAATCTCTGCTCTGATAATGTCCAAACCGCCTCAACCTGGATTCTCTGACTTTATCTCCAAAACATCTAACATGGGTTGTCCCTCTGATGGACTCATACTTGATCCTATCCATCCTTGTCACTCTTAGCAGAGATAAAGATGTTGAGGTTCTTTTTATCACCAACTCTGCGTCTTCAGTGCCACTGTCTCTAAGTCGTAGAGCACCGCTGGTCTTACCATTGTCTTGTACACCTTTCCTTTTATTCTCGCTGTTACTTTTTTATCACATAACACACCTGCCACTTTTCTCCACCCGTTCCAACCTGCTTGTACATGCTTCTTCACCTCCTTTCCACACTCTCTGTTGCTCTGGACCCTTGACCCTAAGTACTTAAAGTGCACCTTCTTTCCCTGCTCTCGATAGAAAGCGCAGTGTTATCTGCAAACAGAGACAATCCTTGATGCAGACCCACCTTCATCTGGAACTTTTCTGTTACACCTACAGCACATCTCACTACTGTCTTACAGCTCTCATACATGTCCTGCACCATACTTCTCTGCCACTCCAGACCTCTTCATAAAACACCACAGTTCCTCTCTCGGAGAGCGCTGCTCTGCCCCGCCAACCTGCACAGATCCATCTCTTCCTTCTTACTGTCCAACCTAGCATACAAGTCCTCATATGCTCTTTGTTTGGCCTTTGCCACCTCTACCTTCACCTTACACTGCATCTCCCTCTACTCCTGTCTACTCTCTTCAGTCCTCTCAGTGTCCCACTTCAAGTTCAAGTAGGCTTTATTGTCACTTCAACCATACTTCAACCATAAACGAAACAAAACAACGTTATTCCAGGACCACGGTGCTACATGCAACATAAATTTACAACATAAGTTACCAGAAAAACTAACTAGCTAACTGAGAGGCCTGGCTAACGGAGACAAGACAGATTGACCTGACAACATAAATTAACAAAAACTAACTAGCCAACTTAGAGAGGAACTATCTGTGTTTTTTTTTTTCCTTTTTTTTTTTTTACAGACAACATAAAGTGCACTTCTTCTTAGCTAACCTTTTCTCTGTCTACACTCCTGGACTTCCTCATTCCACCACAAAGTCTCCTCGTCCACTTTTACATTTCCTGATGATACATCAAGTACACTCCGACCTGTCTCTCTGATCACCTTAGCGGTACTTTTCCAATCAACTGGAAGCACCTCCTGACCACCCAGAGCCTTAGCTGTCCTCTGCTCTTCCTTTGTCCTCTTCACCTTCCTCATCACCAGGGTCATTATACACACCACCATCCTGTGTTGCCTGGCTACAGTCTCCCCTACCAATACTTTGCAGTCACTGATCTCTTTCAGATTGTCGACACAAGATGTAGTCCACCTGAGTGCTTCTGCCTCCGCTCATGTCACCCTATGTTCCTGCCTCTTCTGAAAGAAAGTATTTACTACTGCCATTTCCATCCTCTTTGCAAAGTTCACAACCATCTGTCCTGCATTCCTGTCCTGAAGACCAAACCTGCCCATCACATTCTCATCACGTCTGTTCCCTTCCCCAACATGTCCATTAAAATCTGCACCAATTACCACTCTCTCACCTTTGGGAATGCTCTGCATTACTTCATTTAACTTACTCCAGAATTTCTCCTTCTCTTCTAACTCACATCCTACCTGTGGGGCATAACCACTAACAACATTGCACATCACACCTTCGATTTCCAGGTTCAGACTCATCAACCTATCTGATAATCTTTTCACCTCCAGAAAATTCCTTACAAACTGCTTTTTCAGAACAACTCCTACTCCATTTCTTTTCATATTCACACCATGGTAAAACAACTTGAACCCTGCTCCTAAGCCTCTAGTGTTGCTACTTTCCCCCCTGGTCTCCTGGACACACAGTATATCCACCTTCCTTCTCTGCATCTTGTCAATCAACTGCCTTGCCTTCCCTGTCATAGTCCCAACATTCATAATGTCACTCCTAAACTCTTGCTTTTCCTGTAGGTCAACAGCACAGGTGACGGTTGTTAAGCCGGCCACAACTGATCCAGTATGGAAGTCCTGTTGATGATTCACATGATTGATTTGGCAAATGTTTTATGTCAGATGCCCTTCCGGAGACAACCCTCTGCATTTATCCAGACTTATGACTGGTACAAGAAGACACTGGATTGTCATAATCATATAGTCGTTGTTGTATGTTTTGTTGGACTCGTTAACAATAACGCACACACAGCAGATTTTGCTCATAGACCCGTGCATGCACAGTACGTCTGTGGGCGTACCCACTGCATAAACTATGTGGGGTGGCCTAGGCTGAACCATCCACTGCATATACTACAGTCATTGCATTCCGTTGGCTTTGTACTTGCTCTCTACATAACATACCTTTGAATCTAATCTAAACTGGTGTAATAAATCATTAGGTAAAGGCAAATAACAAAACAAATAGAAAAAGAAACAAGTGTCTTCTTTTCCTTAGCCAATATTAGCCTATATCCAGGAACGGGCAGAAGTTACTAGTGTTTTTCTGTTTAAATAATAATAATAATAATAATAATAATAATAATAATATCTTAGAAACAGAATATAATAATAAATTGTTAAAACTACAGAAAAACGAACTGTTAATAAATGATGGGTAAAATTGTAAAAAAAAAAAAAAAAAAGGAGTCAAAGCTGTAAAATCTCCAATCACAGCACGAGATTAATGCTGTATAATAAAGGCAAATAAGCCTTGGTCAAATATTACATATTTTATAAATGACTGTATACGCATGCACATGATTATAGAGTAATACCAGTGTGACAAGCAGCTTGTGATTGTTTATTTAATAAATGTTTTATTCAGCGCCTCCTACTGGCCGTGACTTATGCTTCAGGAATATAAATGTGTAATTTTTACTTTCTCCAATAGGAGGCAGTGTAGTGCTGATGGGCAGGTACCTTTCAGTATTCTGCCATAAGATACAGAAAATGAATACAAGACGGGAAAATCGATTGCGTTTATGATTTAAAATATATCCAGTGGTTTTTAGGTTTCAGGTTATGATTAAAGAATTGAACACAATGTCATGAGATTACAGTGGCAGCTTTAGGTGTAGATGTAATGTAAACAGTAAGATTTACGCATTTAGGGGCTGTGGATGAAATGTAAAGTTGTAAGAGGGCAGTGTGTAGTAGAGGCTGTATGGTGTGTTGAAGTTGTTAAAAAAAAAGTGAGTGTAAAAGACTGAGTCCCGCTGTATTACTCAGGCTGCACTGCAGTGTCTATTCACAGGCGCGATCCCACTACTGATCGGCACGGGGGCTTTGACCTGCTCCGTTCCCGACCTGGGCCGGTGCACCCCTCCTTAGGCGACCTGGTGGTCCCGAGCTCCCTCAGGAGCACCATATCGATACCGAACTTAGTGCGGACACCCGATCGGCATAGTCCACTGCAGCCCGGAACCCCTGAGCTCAAACGATCCGCCAGCCTCAGCCTCCCAGTAGCTTGGATTACAGGCACGCGCCACCGCGCCCGGCGAAAGCACAGCTCAAATCTAGAGCATTTAAAGCTCAAACCTGCTCTGAGCTATCTAGTGGTGAGAGTATGAATTACACACAAGTCACTTTTCCTTCTCGTTTTGGATGGCGCATTTAAATGTCTCAAACATGAGGTTGGTGGCGTATTACGTGTACAGTGGTTCCGTTTAATTTGTTGTTATTATTACTTTTTTAATATAAATTCTGCCTCATAAAATTAATGGAAACACATTGCATTCACAGTGTCTCCAGCCCTGTAGGTGACGCTGTTTCCAGAGATGCACCTCAGGACGTTCTTCACTGTTAGAAGGAAGGGCGTCGTTTTCAAAGCTTTTTGTAACTGCTAGTGGTTTCCTTGACGCGGAAGAAAACATTGTGCTGGACGAAAAGGTAATAATGTAATTTTGTATTATACATTTACATGTATACATAAAGGTAAATGTTTTTTTTTTTTAACCTATAGCTCCAAATTAAGTCTAGCGGTGTTAGGTCGGTATTTCTTGTTTTTGTGAGGTTCTCAAACTTTCTAGGTTTTTTATTATTATTAAAATGTCATAAGAACCTCTTCACTATGTATGAAATAGTGAGCTATTTATTTATTGTATGCACACAGCACTATTATCTTTATTAATATAACATAAGTAAGATAAGCTATATTCCGTTCCTTTCTGGCTATTCATTGGAGCTGGAACGTTAGAGCTTTTAATTTCTCCACTTTCTACTCAAAGAACATAGTATTATTATTATTATTTAAAACAAACAAACAAACAACTTCCCACTACATTTAACTTGCCTTGTTAGAGTTTAGTTGTTGAATCTCTTTAGCACAAAGATATAAACAATAATTTGTCTACAACACACTGGTACTAATTCATTACCAATCTATGATCAGCTATGACGTCATGGTCAGACATTTAAAAGGAAATACATTTTTGTTGTTGTTTTTTTTAAATACATTTTTATTTCATTCTTAATTAATAGCAAATGGAAAATCTTGACTTTTCGGAGGAAGAGATCCAAGAACAGCTGGCTTTGCTCGGATACGAAAACATCACGAAACAAAGACTGCGTGAATTTAAACGAGGTAAGTTTTGGAGTAAAGCACTTTTAGTAACATTTTGAAGTAATGTAATATGTGAAGTTTATGTGAGAATGTTGGTATGATGGGTGTTCAGGACCTTTTGAACTGGGACATTTTATTGCAGAATAACTGAAAACATGCAAAGTTCATATAATCCCCTGCTTCAATAATGCACTTATCCCAGTATTTCACTAGTGCTTGGATACGCATCATTAAGGTACAAAGTTTTCTCAGTACACCAGAGTCTTGATTGGACTGCCTGATTGGACTGCCTGATTGGACACGTCTTAAACAATGGCCTCCCATGAACTCCATTAATGGCCCAAACATGTGGAAATGGCTTGGAGCAAGATCAGGACTGTACAGCAGATCTGACGAGGATCGTTATTCATGGACACATGGCCTTTTTAAAATGTTTGCACCAATCCATTTGAAAGTTTTACTATAAATAAGAGTTCCCTCACCGTACTGTGCTTGAAGTCTATTGTAAATGTCGGTTTTACGCCTTCATTTACAAGAAGTTTCATCACAAGTTCAGGTTCGACTGGAACGCTCCTCGTATTTTAAACCATAAAAATAATAATCACCACTTTACCTGACCTGATCAGCATACCTGAGCTGTGATTCTGAAGTGGATTTGTGGACTGTCAAAGCACAGAAAGTTTAATGATCATCTGTAGGGAATTGATGAGAAGTTGCATTAGGGTAAGGAAATAAAAACATTCTTTGATATCCCTCTTCCATCTGTTATTGTACATTCACATGACGAGTGAGTGGAGATAGATTGACCCATATAAAACTGTATACTTTTATATCCTTACAGTTTCAATTATTTCTTTCAACATGAAAATTCCATTTTATTACTAAACTACTAAATCCAGATATATTAAAAAGGTCTTGAGTTTTGCCATTACTGTACAGAAGGGACACTGTATGTGATTGTGATCCTTCTGTGTTTAGTGGCCTAATAGTAATTGTACTAACATGATTATTCATCATAGTGTAATAATCTTTAATCATCATAATGTGATCATCTGTAATAATGCTTCTCTTATGGGCAAGATTGTGGAATGTGTATACATGTGTATATATATGATACATTAAATAATAGAAGGTGATACCACAAATCTACCTCCCTGCAGATCTTGACTTGCTGATCCATCATGAAAAGTCCAAGAGCAGCACTTCGGCTGAGTGGAGCTCACCAAAATCTCAGAACAGTTCTTGCAAGAGTCCACCAGCATTTACTAAAGAGAAAGGTTTGTGGTCATGTAGCTAAAACAACTCAGAGTAAATTTGTACTTGGTTCAATGCCTCTTGTTTGGTTGCAAAAGCCCAGATCCTTTATTACTATTATTATTATTATTTTTTTTTTCATTTAGTCCAGGTAGCCGATGCTGCTTCCAAATACAGCTGCGTTTTCTCTGGCAATAGTGAAGCAGACCAGCACAGACAGGTATGCACTTACTAAAGCTCTGAGGATTTATCAAATATCAAATCAAACTTCTTGTTTATATGATTTACTTTACACTGTGTTGAACAGTATTTACATACCTTTTGTAAAAGTGATCCAAAATTGAGCTTTAGCAATACTTTGCTAAATGAGCAAATTTTACCTCTCCAATAAAACAGGATGTTATTTAATTGTTATATGATTCTGAAATAAATTGCATAGGTGTTTTGACCTCTCAGAAGGTGACACTAGTTAGCCCAGCCCATTCCCCTCATCATACTATATGCTCTCACCTTCTGTAAAAGGTTTTGGAGAATAGGTTTACTCATCATAAATATATAATGTATGATTTTGACTCCCCTTTTTTTGCTGTTGTGTTATACAATATAATATAAAGTTTCCTCTGAAAAAAATATTGCTACTATTAATCTAGAATTAATCTTTGATGATAGCTAAAGGCTTGGCACAGGCCTATGAGGTTAGCACAAAATACATGTTGCATAAAATCTGCCACTCTCGCAACCACCAGTGCAATGCATACTTAAAAATCATGTGTAATATTTAGTGCCCCCGCTTTTAATTTTATTCGTATTTGTGTAAAACATAATAAAATCATCTGATTGTAGCAGGTCTTCGTATTGAGTAAATACAACCTCAGACGAACAATAATGTTACTTTTTCCACAATGAATTTGCTTATATAACAAAAATGGAGGCAAAAAGAGAAGAAAAAAAAGTACCTCCATGATTCAGTAGCTTGTAGATCCACCTTTAACAGCTATAACTTGAAGTAATCATTTCTGGCCTGACTTTATCAGTCTTTAGTTAATTGAGGTCTTTACGCATTTGCTTACGCCTAGCTCTCTTTATGTCGCACCCCAGCATTACAGTTGAGTTGGACTTTTTTCAGCCAATCTGATGTAGATTCACTGGTGTGCGTCTAATCATCGTCCTGTTGGCTGACCCAATTTTGTCCAAGCTTTAGATATTGGACAGTTAGCCTCACATTTGCCCTTAGAATTCTCTGGTGTACAGAGGAGTTAATGGTTCACACAATGACTGCAAGGTGCCCAGGCCTGTGACTACAAAACAAGCCAAAAGCATTGTGCTTGACAGAGGTAATGAGGTGCTGTTTGGTTTCTGCAAAACATGGTGCTGGGCATTAAGGCCAAACAACTCCACTTTGTGTCACCTGTCCATAGGACAATTGTTCCAAAAGACTTGATGAGATTCAGTTTTGTGAACTTCCATGAACTTCCAGTTTTGTGAACTTCCATGTTCTTGTTCCATGTGGCTTTCTCCTCTTGCGATTCCAAAAAAACTGTACTTGTTCAGTCTTCTTCTAATTGTGCTGTTGTGATTTTCCATCATTGAACATGCTGAGTGAGGTCTGTGAGATTTCAAAGTAGCTCTTGGGTGTTGTGTTTTTCCTCTGAGCATTGCATTGTTTTTCCTTTGGGTGAATGTGCTGGGATGACGGTTCAAGACGGTTACCAATTCAAGAATGTTTTCCACATGAGATTAACCTTTCTCACTGTAGAATATTGAACTCCAAATTGTTTGGAAATTGTTTTATATCCCTTTTTGAGATTGATGCGCAGCAACAATCGCTTCTCTATGACCATTGTTGTTGTCATTCCCTCATGGCATTGAGCAGACTGCCAAAACTTTTGCACAGATGTCTGCACACATGCTGATTATCAGTTAAGCAAGGACTGATGATTAGCATCACCTAGCTGCAACTTGCCTTATTAAATTATGTGGAAGCAATAAGAGGGTACTTGGTATTGCTCATGGTTTTTTCTTTTGTTTGTCTTCATTTTGTTATAAATAATGGCAGAGTGAAAAAAAAATAGTTGTTTGTGGTTGTATTTGTGTACTACTAAGACCCACTATGAATAATTATTGTTTTTACACAAACACACACATAAATAAAAGAGGGCACAAATTTTTACATGACTGCACATTTTCTGCCAAAACAAATTTGTGAAAACATTGTAATGCCTAATACCAACAATATATTTGCACTGGAATGTAAATGTTAATTAACTCTAATGCCTTGTGTTCATCTTCAAGGTTCTGACCTCAACATTTAACGATGAAAACTTTGATAGCCTAAACCTGGGACCTAGTGACTCTTACATAAAACACTCCGTGACTCCCAGATACCTCAGACCCTCTACAGCTCCTAACAGGATCGAGGTCCAGGAGATGCCCGTTTCCTCTCACATACATCAGTCAGTCCTGGGAGAAAGAGAAGCTGCAAAGCCCCAGCGAGACTTTCACACTAACGCAAAACCAGCTCTCAAGAGAAAAGTGCTTAGGTAAGCTTTCTTTCATTAAAGGCAATAGAGAGGGAACCTGCATCTAATTTTAAACGGTATAAGTAGGATTGTTTTTTATATGTTTTATTGTACTATTGTATCTAAATGTGTTTTTATTATTATTATCCTCAATTAGAATGTTGCACTACTGTTCGATTTAGAAGTTTTCAGCTAAATAATTTAGATATTTTTCCCTCCAGGAAGCATAGAGGACATTCTTGGGTGTGTGACGAGTCTACATGCAGTGAAGACACCGGTACGTTTAGGAGCAATTTAAACCTATTCATAGTGGCCGTTGTGTGTGTCATTATACACACTGACCCTCATATAGTCTTGCTACCACAGTGTGGTGCTATAGATATAGAATCCCTTCGCAGTGAAGCTTATTATCAAGGTCTAATCTTCTTATTGTCACTCCATCTCTTTGGCCGCCATCTGCCAAGGCTCAAAGTGAATTCTGTAAGCAAGCAACCCTCGGAATGTATAACGCTTGTTACGGAGACCTAGAATATGACTGTGAAGAGGAGAATGAATCTCTGTCCTCCTCTTTCTGGACTGACCAAGAAAGTGAAGACCAGGGAGAATGTTGTGTAAAGGATGACATGATGGAGACAGGGCTTGAACTCTACAAGCAGGAAATCACCAGAGAAGAGGAATGGTGTATAAAAGACGTCAGTATAAAAGAGCACACAGGAGAAAAGCTGCAAGAAGGTAATGATTGCAGAAACAGAGAAGATAAGCATTTCAAGGAGCAATGTAAGGATGAGCATTCAGAAAAACTAACAGGCGAACAGATGAGTCATCATGATGAAAGCGACATGAAAGCCAAAGGAAAAGAAAATGATGAAGGCGGAGTGAAGAGAAAGAGTTGTATATCAGGACCCGAAGGTGTGCAGAGTGAAGATTATATCAAGAAAGGCTGTGCTGAAGAGGAAATATCAAAAAATGAGCACCTAATAATTGAAAAATTACATGAGTTTGTGGAATGTAGAATTGAAGAAGTTCATAGTAAAGAGGATGGGAATGATCCAGACAAAGATGTGAAGGAGAAGGAAGAGGAGGCCCAAAGCAAGGTTTTTTTTGATAACGTAAGCATGAGGTTGCAGGAGAAGTCTGAAAGCGATGGTTTGGAGAGTGAAGAGGAAATAGAATATTTTGCCAGTGAGCTTAGCCAGGCCTTAATAAAGGGCGATGAACCAGAAGAAGAAAGTTTAAAAAAATATAAGGAATGGAATTGTGATGAAATTAGCAAACCATTGATGAATAATGAACAGAACTGTACAGAAGGACAGAAATATAAGGAGGATCAAAACCCGGAAATGAGAAATTCTTTAATGGCCGGACGTCATTCAAATTCAGACAATAAAAATATCTTATTTGTAAATGTAGACAGCACTGACGAAGCAGGATGGACTGACCAAATGTATGCTAAGCACAGAGAAAATAACGGCTCTGCTGAGCAGGTTTGTAAGTATAGTGCTGATCCATGTGATAGTGGAGAATATGGTGAGAATTACCGTGGTAGTGTGAGCAGCCTTACAGCGAGCGTTTTAACTTCTGGATATGGAACCTATAAACCAGAGTCCCTTAAAGATGATCTGGAAGTTGATGACTTCAGTCTGTTTGGACTGGAGATAGACACCGAAAACACTCAGGATGACCCCATTCTGTCCTGGTATCATGACCTGCCTACTTCAGAACCAGCTGAGCAAAAAAACCCTTCAGAGTCAGTAAATAAAGGTGATTGGACTGCTTTTGACTCAATCATTACTAGTGATGGCAATATGTATAATCACCCTGACGGAGTTCAAGGCACAACTGGTGGAAATAGACTGACATCTACTTCTGCAAGCACTGAGGATTATTCCCAAACACTTTCTCTTTCTGCAGAAAGTGTTCATCATGCAGAAAGTGATCGGAAATTCACCGATAGCATTCATCTTCAGGTAACAAGAGAGAATAACCAAAATGTGGCATTTTGCAGTGGAGACTGGAAAGACATTGAAACGTTTCGTATACACAAAAAACGTACATTAAACATAAGACATGATGACTGTTTGACCACAATAAAAGCTGAAGATGGACACACAAGGCAGGATTTCAACAAGAGAACGCAAGTAAAGTCACATCCTTTTAGACGTGGGTAACTTTTTTTTTTAACTTCTCCTATTAGTGCTAATTAACAGCTTCTAATACAACTAATTGAACTTCAGTTAATTTCCTGAGTGCTGTTAGTATTACACATAACTAAGACTAGAAACTATCCGCTTATTCTAATGGAACCAGTTGATAGCTTGGCCAATAAGATCCTGGCTATATTCTTAAACCCTGATTGGTTTAGATCCTTCTGTTAGTGCAGAATCTGTGGAGGCAATAAAATCTAATGAATTTAGGACAGGGCTGAAAGCATCTGCTTTGGATCAATGTTGTTTGAAAATTGCTTTTACAAGCTGCATTTTAAGTCTTTGTCTCTCTGTCTTTTATGAAGAGCCAATAAGTGAGCTGGAACAGCGTTTAGAGCAACTACAAGTGTCTGGTCCTGGTTACTCTGAGAGTGAGGACACGAGCGGCTACAGTGACACAAACAGCTCTGTAACAGAGGAACTACCCACTGCCTTTCAAATCTACCTTCAAGGCATGGTCAGTACTGTCATTCACCATTAAAATCTCACATGCAAATCTGGAACATCGCGGCTGACTGTCTCACACACTGTTCTGTATTGATTTCCTTTTTTCGCCATCTTTCATGATGATAAATGTTCTTACTGTTTTTATTAGACACGATCTCGCAGTGAGAATGACATCAGACCTCGCCCCAAATCCTGTAAGACTTTAATATACTGTCTCATAAACCCTTTCCAATAGGTTGGAGTCCAAAATCCATAATTCTTTGATTCTAATGTGGAAAAAAATTCTACGTAGGCCTTTATTTTTACTCAGCTTGTATTTCTTCCTGGGTAAATTTAATACGATTTGTTATGGAAGAACTTATGTTTCTGTAGTGATATTTAATTAACTAAAGCACAAGACAAGTTTAAAATTTGTTTTCTGTTTCTGCCTCACGTAATTAACAACAATCGTCTCTTAGTCATTCGTCCAGTTATGGATCACCCACACACAAGAAACTTGAAGAAAACAGATCCTGTTGCAAAGTAAGATAAAAAGTGTTTTTGATAAACACCATCACTATGCTCATAATATGTTATTTGTCTTATCCTATAATGGTTATATTTAAATAAAACTAATTCCCTTATCTTCCCACTCAGGTATTTCCAGTACAAACAAGAGTGGGAGATGTTTAAGCCGCCTGGAGAGAAACGCAGAAAAGAGCTACACTGGGCCATCAGGGTACCAGTACTTCATCTTATATTACTTATTCAGGCCCACCATATACATTTCTAAGCCACAAAAAAAAAAAAAAGTAGCTTTCATTATCATCAATTATTTATTATAATAAATTATTAATTTAATTGTTGCTATTATTATTATTAAGCTTTAAATTACAAACATGCATTGTTTAGATTTTAAATGCGTTTTAATCTTGGCTAGGTTAGGGTAGGACTCGCAAGGGCCAGTTCATGTGCAAAACTCAGAACCACTCTTTTGACAATTTAAGCCTGACAAAAATTGCCATTGTCGTCCTGAAACATGCCCGTCCTATTAACAAAGTTTAAAATCATAGATGTGATAACCTGGTCATTCAGTACATACAGGTCATCAGCTGACTTAATTTTATTGCCACATATTAAATCTAGACCTGAAGCAACCCCAAATTATAACACTTCCTCCAGAGCCTTGTACAGTGGGTACAATTTGACCTCTGTGAACATGGGACTATGGGATACATTGTCCGACACGTTTAAGAATTTAGAAGCTACTCAGTGCATCATTTAGGCTTAAAATAATTTTTGCCAGAAAAAATGTTAATCACTGCAGTAATTAGCCAGTCAAAGGCTCTTAAGTATTTGCCAAACAGTGGTGATATTTTTTTAACCAGGAAGCGCAATACATTTTTATATAGTACTATATTGGCAATAAATAAATAATGGAGCATATCATGTGACTAACACTCCTTTTTTCTCCTTCAGGAACAGCTCGCATACCAGCCTCCACCTGTAAGTTACATCTAGATGATTCATATTTTTATCAAATTATTGCTCTTTTTTAAAAATCATGTAGATTTCTAAAATTTCCTTTTTTGTGTGCAATTTAATTATTTGCAGCCAAAGCCACAGAGGACATACATCCCAAACACTTATGTTGTGCCTACAGAGAAGAAGCGTTCTGCTTTACGATGGGAAATCCGATACGATTTGGCAAACGGCATCATTCCTGCAAAAACACACTATACATAACATGACTTGATCAAATGACTTTAACCTCCATGCCACGTTAATTTATATGCTTTTTATTTTTTTGCATGTTTTCCCTGTTTGTTGTGTGAATGAAATAATTGCCCTTTAGATCAGTGTTTATGAAATAAATTTTTTTTAATACATAACTGTTTACGGCATGTCACTATAGGACAATTTGAATGGGTAGAGCGGCGTGAAGCGAGAGTCGTGCCACAGCAACTTCTTTTCTAGAAACTTCACCGCCTCCAACGTGAGGACCAGACTTTCATGTTTCAGCATGCTGTGAACATTCAGGCCTGTAAAAGTGCAAGTTTATGGGAAATGACAGTTAATGGTTAAATGACATGAGACATCTTTCAAAACGTCACATGTGAATGTTTGCAAAACGGGCAGGAAGCATGACTTCCTAATAAGTGCATATACTCACCTATGGCTGGAATGATATTTACAGTCTTCAAGTTTTCTGTGGCTTGCAGAATGTTGGGGGAGAACTCCTCCCCTCTGAATAAGATTCAAAAAGTAGTAGTTATTTTTTGGTAAAAGGGAACTGACTGAGAAATGTTGGGGGGGGGGGGGGTGTTGCATAAACACAGGAATGCATAATGTGGAGGAAACTCACACATCCACAATCAGGACTGAATCCCCCCACTGCCTGTGTTTGACCAGTTCCTCTAGGTAGTGTGGGTCAGGAGTGGGAATCTCCAACGAGTCAATAACATGAAGATAATCCTAGGAGAATAATAGTAACAGCAGCATAGCACATTTAGGTCATACATGACAACTTGGAGCACTTGATTTTGAGACTAATTACAGATGTAGTCCTAAACTCGTCTGGTCTTTAATCGTCAAATCATCTTGCATCAGGAATGTAAAATCAAATCTAAACCCTTTTGACACTGCATTAATTTCAGTCAAGTTAAAATAGTCAATATTAAACGTTTTGTATTGTGTGTGCAATATTTGTGGCTCTAATTGTAGCATGTAGGGGGAAGTCAAGGTCTAATATGAAAACCCGAGTTTCACATGAAAACCCCATAATAATAATAATAACTTTTAAAAGGTGTTTGGTGTTTTTGACGATTATGTTAAATATTTAAACCAAAAAAATGAATGACGTTTCTAAAAAAAAAAAAAAAAAAACTACTTACCTAACCTTTAATATGAAATGAGCATCTGTGCTCGTCTACATGAGAGAACTTGTGAGATATTTCAGTGTTTCATATTGGAGCCAGTTTTATCTATCATAATCGGACTGTCATGACATACCTGCGTAAGTTTGGCAGTCAGTGCGATTTTCAGTCCTTGTACTCGCACCTTCATGGGCAGCATGTAATAATAACTGGTTGGGCCTCTTGGACCTTGAGCAACACCACCTAAAATGAAACAACACTGAGCTACTGGACTATGCATCCTTTGAAGTATGCATTTGAAATCGGATCACTTCACAGCTCAATTCAAGGGCTATCCAAGTTTCGAGGCTCCTTTAGATGCGGCTGACAAACTTAGCCTTCTTTTTCCTTTCCCAAGATTCTATGTGAGCTGGGGAAGAGACGATGGTGGACTTGAGAGTATTATAAACTAATATAATATAGGTGCAGAACTATGAAGATATTTTTATTATAAACATTGTTATAGATTGTTTTAATTTTAGGACTTTATTATTGAGTCAGGGCAAAATGTTCCTGAACATCAGTATTCCAAAGCAGAATTAAAAGTTACAGAAAACAATCTGTATGCCAAAAAGAAAAGTAGTATATTATATAAGCGACCACTTGTTAAGCAAAAAACAAAATGGAAGCTTTGCATCAAAAAAAAAAAAAAAAAAAAAGGAGATACAACAGTACTCAGAAAAACTGTGGGTTTTTCTGCATGATGCTCGGTAAAACTTGGCTAATTTCCTTATAAAACTGCATTAATTGTACCGGACACTAAAAGGTAAAGTTGTCACACCATACACTGACTTTTATTTAATTAATCACTGTTTACTATTTATTATAGGGTGTTTTTTTTAAGACATCCTTGCTCTACAACATTTATTTGCATGTGCCTAACACTTTTTTACAGTACTGTATATAGAAAATGTATATTTCTAAATATATAAATAATAATAAATCTGCTGCCTGAGATACAGGTTTTCATGAACCTTTTTTTTAAACCACGATCATTGTAAATAATTTTCTAAATAACTTATACTTCATATTATAATCATGCAACAGTAAAGGCAGAAACTGCTAAAGACGCAAGCAGTAACCCAGACTTGCAGACCTTTAAAATTCGGCCTTAAATGGTCTACATGGTCAGCGAAGTCCACAAGCCTACGAAAATAGCGTAGACTGCATCCTTTGAACAATGCAGCACACAAAAATGACAGCCTATATATATGACTGTATTTGTTCTAGTTTACTCTTACCTCCTCTCCACAGCGGGGAGCGAATGCTTCCTTGCCGAGCACGTCCACTTCCCTTCTGCTTCCATGGCTTCCTGCCTCCTCCTCTGACCTCTGCCCTGCTCTTCACCTTGGCATGGCTCTGTAGATTAATAAACGAATGATTACATTAGATGTTGCTTCAGCATGACAAACACCCGACATGTCTTCAGTCCAAAGCAGGATTGTAAACTTTATAAGCTCGATGTGATTGTAAAATCTGGTGTTTGATGATCATGATTGTTGTTCCATGAAAGGATGCACATTTAAACGGGAAATATTCTTTAAGACACAAACACACACGAGAGATTAATACTACATCTGGGTTATATGGCTACTTACAATTCTTTTGAAGTTTCTCTGCCAGACCTCCACAGCATGGAGTATATCGAGCCTTGTTTGTGGAATTAGACAGAACAAGGAATAAATGCAAGTAATGCAAGATTACTCTTCATTTCCCCTACGATATTATATTATTGTGTCTGTTATATGGTTGTATATGTTAGGATTAGTCTAAATGTCATTAGTCAAATTAGTCATTATTACTAAATGTCCATGTGTCTCTGATGTCTGATTTTCACACATCAGTGCAGTAAATAAATTCACTAGTTTACCTTACGGGGACAGAAAACACATCAGGGTGAAGATCAACAATCCCCAACGGCTCACTCTCATAACTTCCTAAGGAGTGTAGCCATGTTTGAACAGGTGCAAGGTGAGCTGGAATATCAACATCACATCTGCGCAGGACAGGAAGCTCAGAACCAGTGGGGAGGGCTGCCTCTAAAAAAAATTTAAAAAACAAAAAACACCCACAAAAGGTGTACATGCGTTACAATATACAGGTAATATGTACAACATTGGGGCATGAGACAGGGCACACAAAAACACACTCACTTACACACACTACAGGCAATTTTGAAACGCAAAACAGCCGACACTGCATGCCTTTGGACTGAGGGAGGAAACCAGGGCACCCAGTGGAAACTCACCCAGCACAGGGAGAACATGCAAACTCCACACACACATCTGAGGCTAGAATCAAACCCTGACCCTGGGGGTTAACCCTGGGCTGACCGATATGCCACCTGTTATCAAAACAATATTTTTGGAAATGCTATAGAGTATAAGCAACTGAAATTATTTAATCTCACAATAATAACATGTGAATGCTAACAATCTGGTCTCATTTATCTTTTCATTTAAATCTTCTTTTTTTTTTTTTGCATAAGCCAAACAACTAAAAAATCCAAAGATTTAGAAATGCTGATGTCTGATTTTCATACACATGTTGTTGAACAATCACCTGAGTTCAAAGAGCAGCTGATTTACATTTGGTGACGCCCACAAAACTCCATAAAGGCAAAGCCCACAAGACTGAAATTATAAGGGTAAACACCAAAAAGGACTCTCTCATAGGAAGATGTGGAAGTTCTTTAGAGTCAAATCTATGCCAATAAAATTTATATTATTTAAAAATATGTAAAAAGGTCCAAACTAATAAAATAGAGTACTCAGCAAAGGTCTTGAGCCATCCACATTTATTCATATTCTGCTTCCAAAGAGCCAGACCTTCTTATATTTTAACATAGTCTAGAGGAATAAGTTCTCCATTTTCAGAGCTTCAGAGGAATGGGTTTTCTTCGTTAAGCCACACAGCGAGTGAATCATTCAAACACAAAAGCATCTAACTGAAGGCATGAACAAGTGAGCAACATGTGCACATGATAAGATGATCAGACTGGTGATGCGGAGTGCTGAGTGGTTGGAACAGATGAGAGGGGAAATGAGGTTGCTGCTGAGATTGTTACCGGTTTTTAAATTGTATCTTTAGGCACTTTGAAACTTGTCACAGTAAAACATTGTTCCATTCCTTTCATTAATTTTACATCATTTAATTAATACTGTTCCTTAGTGATCAAACCAAATAGATCATGCAGGAAATCTGCTAATATTTAAAAGGCTATTAAACATCAGCCATGCTTAAAAAGCAGGAGGGAATAGAAAGCCACATACATATATTGCACACTGCAACTTGAGACATGCCATGATCATAAACTTTACGTTAGTATGTATGAAAGTGAAACAATCCAGGCGAATGATATGATTTGAAGCTGATCAAGCTGAGGTTTATATTAGTGAGCTATATGTGTAAATTTACACACAATTTTTCATTAATTAAAAACAATTTACAAATAAATCCATTCATACAGCGCTTTTTTTTTACAATTTTTTTTAAATAAGGCCCAGTGTAGGACGCTTTATGGTTCATATTATCTTCCTGAAAAAGAACAATAATTTGGGTGTTCAAGTTTACGGTTTCCATTTGCATTAGGATTTATAAATATACAATCATGTGCCCCAAATTTTAGCACCAAGATTTTTTTAAATTGTCATGAAATCGTCACAGACTAGAATCTTATACCATTAAAAAAAAAAAAAAAAAAAAAAAAAAAATATATATATATATATATATATATATATATATATATATATATATATATATATATATATATAACCATAAGATTGTAACACTTAATTGCATAAATTCAAAGGCTGCAATTTATTACAGATAAAATGTGCATAGTTGGAAGTATATTTGAAGATTGTCAATAATTGAGGTACTTTTTAGATCATTTTTAATTGATATCTAAATATTGACAAACATCCTCCTACTGAGATCATTTGTCCAGTTCTTTCCTGCTAGCCTAGACAAATATGTTAAAAACACCAAATGTTACATTTAATAGTTAAATATTGCAGTTCATCTTGCTGCTATTGAAATCCAGTTGGTTGCGCCACCGCATTCTCCCTCATCATCCCGGCCTCTCAAAGCTGATTTTCCAGACGAGCCTTCCTTAAAAACATCTAATGCTTCCTTTCTTGATCTTGTCTTGTGTCTCAATCTCTTCATCTGCTTTTATCCAGCACTTCCACACACTATCTTCTCTACATGTCATAATAATCACAATGGGATGTTTTTTGGTCAAATCCCTGATAAACTGAACTGCACGAGAGTCAGGGTTAAAGCAGTGGATATCTGACGTGTACCATGGGTAAAACATGCTGAAACCGGTTGTAAGCCGAATGTAGATACTAAAACGACGTGTTATGTGATGGATGTAAAGTCTGAGGATCTTACTTGGTCTCGGAGCTCCTATTAGATTTGACGGAAGACGCAGATTTGACGGAAGAGTGTTTTCCCCAGAGACAGATGAGATCAGCTAGCGTGTGGAGGGAATATAAAGCACTTTGTCAGATGTACAGTACAAACCAGGATAATGTTCATGAAGCTAAAATATCTGCACTAAATATCAGTCACAGGCAGTTACACCGGTCTGAGCTAGCTTAGCTTACGTTAGACTGCTTAGCACTACATTCTAGTGCTATAACGCTGTATTTCCGTTTCTAGACATTTCTGCTTCCTTACCCGTGCAGTAATGCCTCTCGTACATATCGCGAATGAAGCACGGAACATGATTCTGATCAAATAAACGCTACACAAGCACCCAGTTAATCAACACATTGTACTGTCAATCATTCTGCTAGAAGGTCGTGTTGCCTCTGTGCCGTCGCTTACATATGACGTCGTAGTTGGGCTGTTTTGGGCGCCTGAATTATACGTGTTCCAACACGCGAGGGCTCGAGCGCCAGTTAAAGTAAATTAATTTCCATGTTCATTATGATTCATTCGATATTATTCTTCCTAAGTTTTGGGAGGGATTTGCTCATGTGCTTACATGCACTCCATGGTTTTTAAATTTATAGTTGATATAATTTCCCCTTCTATTTATTAATCAGGCTTACAACTATAAATTACGAGCAACCATCACAACCTGGTTGAAGATTAGTAATAGCCACCACTGTTACACGATAAAAATGGGGGAATAGAAGTTTGTGAACACCTGACTGACCATCACAGCCGAGTTTGATTTTTCATCAAACTGTTGTCACAAAGTTGAAAGAACAGTGTAGTACAGAAGGTCTCTGTATACTGTAGCAATATGATTTCTCTTCTCTGGAACTAAAACACCAGAACTTGTTTCTGGATACAAAGCGAGATCTCCCCCAACCTCATTTAAGTCAAGCATTTATTTGCTACATATACATTACTGCATGGCAGCACAGCTGGGAGTCAGAACCAGTGATACGTGATACAGCACCCTTAGAGCAGACAAGGCTGGGTCTTGCTCAAGGACCCAACAGTGGCAACTCGGTTGAGCTGGGGCTTGAATCACCAACCTTTCACTCAGTAACCCCATGCCTTAACTCTCTAAGCCACCACAACTTCACTTCAAGTGGCTGTAAGCTGAATGAACACAGCCGTTCTCCACAACCTTCTGGAAAGCCTTCACAGAAAGTGGATATTATTATAAGAGGAAAGGGGGACCACCAAGGTTTTGGAATGCGCACCAAGCGTCCAAATAGTATATGTTACAGAACCCCATTTTTGAGACCTAGCAATATAAGATCTCATATGACGGCAACGTTTAATTATATCTTCATTTAGTAGGACACAAGGAAAAAGGAAACAAAAGGAAGTACAAGAAGTACAAAAGGAAAGTTGACAAAAATAATACCTAAATAGATACTAATGTGTCTAGACAAAACTAACAGCAACTATGGCTGGAGCTAAATATTAATATAATATAAGGTTTGTGTAAATAGTATATAAAAAGAACCAAAATCTAAATAAATTACAAAAATATTACATTTGGTCATTAATTAATGGCCAGCTGTAATATTTTTAAAGTCCGGGCAAAAATAATTTGCTCATACCACACATGATGCTGAGCCACCTGCCAGTGTGCGATTAGTTTAGAGCATCATCGGTTGGATTTTGGAGGAATAGCAATGTTTCACCATCTTAAATGCAAACAAATAAAAGAAATAAACACAAAAGGATCTCTAATACCAATGTTGTTGAATTTCCTCCATTTCTACACAATTGGTCTAACTGTGGACTGGTGGAGTACAAACTTTTATATTAAGATAGTTTTGTAACATTATCCTGCGTGAGGAGCATCAAAAACTCTTTTTCTGATGTCCTCAGAAAATTTCTTTATTTTAAAAGAATTTAAACACACAAACATGGTGCAGAAATAAGACTTTGATGGATTCCTGTAAATAAAACAGTGTACTTATCATCCTATAAATTGAAAACACCCGACGATTTTCACCATAAAATTTATGGTAATCCTAGAGGTTCACATACTTTTTGCCACACAAAGATATGTCATTGGATCATTTTACTCAATAAATAAATGTACAAGGATAATAATTTTTGTCTCATTTGTTTAACCAAGTCCTCTTTAGCTACTTTTAGGACGTGTATAAACATCAATGTTTTTTAAAGACACATTTATGTAATAATACAGACAATTCTAAAAGGCTTCACCAACTTTCAATCACCACTGTATTGTTTACCATAATGTGCTGGTTATATATATATATATATATATATATATTTTTTTTTTTTTTTTAAAAGAGAACTTATGAAGAGATAGTGCAGTTTGCACAAGTGACTGACTTTATTTGAAAATGTTATAAATGTTATGGTTGCATCGTATCATGCCTCTCACTTCTTAAGGAAAGGACGCTGACAAAAGGCACAGTTGTTATTCTTTCCAAAAGCTGATTTGGGTGATTGCATAGGGCTCAGAACCTCAGCAGATTCAAAATTATTAGATTATAGATTAATATTTGAGCAATGCAAATGAACGAACTACAATCAAACAAACAAAATCATAGATAAGCAATCACTAAAATCAACAGTGAAACTCCCTTGTAGAGACTCCATAAGTAGGGATTTTTTTTATTTATTTTTTTGTTTAGTAAGTTAAGACCTAGGTCTGGAGAAAAATTAAATCTGTTTACCAAAAGAACAATTTGCTCCAGTGCTTGTATAACTTTGGCCACATACTTTACGCTCTTTCAATCCTAAGGGCAAAATTACATCAATAATCAAAACAAAATTTCAAGTATTATCTTAAGGATCCCAATAAGAATGGTCCACAGGACGGGCTCATCTTCTTCAAATTCCTCCGAAGTGCCCGGCTGTGGGTATTTGGGCTGTTCATGATTCTGCTCTGGAGAATACGAATCTTTTTGAAACAGATCCTCGGTTAAAGCAGTCTGATCATAAAATACCCTCATCTCAAACTCACTCTCAATGTAAGAGGGGTGGCCGTAGATCCCAATCCCCACCGGTCTAACAAAGTCGCCCGGGACGACGACCACATCATGGCCGCAGGTGACCGACTGTAGCTTATAGGTATCGAAGTCCGGTCGCAGCGTCTTGTCAGAGACGTAGAGGTCAGCGTCGCCTTTGAGGCTGAGCATGTGCAGGATGATGCGTCCGTCATGGTTGAGGCGAAGGTAGCTGTAGTTGCCTGCGCCGATGTGGCCTTGAACAACATGAAGCAGGACCCATTCATCAGGCACTGAGAATTCCTCCAGAGCCTGGATGGATTCTTGGACCTGAGAGAGGAGTACCAGAAAGAACGGGATACGTAAACACAGCATGGTCACTGCTGTCAGCCACCAAACACATCTGTAGCCTTCCTGTAAAGACAAAAGGATAAAAGCACAAACTTTTATGCACAACTAAACATAGTAAAGAGAATTTCTAAGTATGCACTCATAGATGCCCTTACAAAAAAATAACGTGTATAATGAAATACAAAATGAGGGAAGAAGATTTACTTAGATTTACTTAGTACTGTGCATATGGTTTTCTTGGTTTATTGGACTAAGAAACTGGCTAAGAGTAGTAGCTACAGTAAACTTATTTTAAAATGACATATACCATCACATGTCATTTAATTAAGAACACCCGAATTGCTAGTATAGTACAAGAAAAGTTCATTGTTGCACTTACTATTTTCAAAATTATGTTCAAAATCAAATTAAAGAGAAATCTATGGTAGAACTTGAGACCAATGCAATGCAGCTATACAACTTATTTGCACTTAATTATGGCACAAACTTTGGTGGGCATTTAAGTCAAACTGGGACTTTTGCTGTGCAGAATAAAAGACCACAGCTATAATAGTGTAAATAAATAAATAAATAAATAAATCCTCCAGTGTTTCACTAGTGCTTGGATACCATCAAAGTTTTCTCAGCTTGCTGGTGACATGATCAGACTGAAAAAACAAATGTTGATGGTCTCAGTGGTTTCCAGTTCTTTAAATGTCTTCATCCATCCATGCACAATGCTCTTGTCAATATATTGTAAATAAACTTGTGTATGTATGTATGCAGCATATATATATATATATATATATATATATATATATATATATATACACACACATGTATTATACGTAGTACAGTATAGAGGACTAACAATGAAAACTGGATTTTAAAAAACTATGCTCTCAAGGCAATGGGTGTTTTCCTCTTGATATTTAAATAGTAATTTGCCGTTCGCTGAATAAATATTGCACTAGTGATAGGATTAGACTTTTAACAAGAATACATCAAACAACTTAAGTGTGTACTGTAATATCTTGGCTACATAATGAAGGCACAAAGCTTTCTTTAATGCAATAGATCAAAGGTGGTTTAGTTGCTGTAACTGGGGTTTAGACTTTTGGAATCAGTGACTTAAACAACCAGCTAAACGCTCTAACCAGCATTATATTAAACGGTGCTCGTTGCCATGGCATACGTTTGCATTTTCGCTTCAAAAACCAGACGAAACACATCTCTCTATCCCTGATAATACTCCCCAGCGCGCTTAAATGAGCTAAAAGTTTAATAAATGGTTTTATAAACCTCTCTTCACTGCACGCGCGGATTAGCCTTCACGAGCCTGGGTTAGCTAGCTGGCTAACAAGAAGTATATCGTGACAACCTACATACGTATAAACAATGATCTAAGGTCACGATTACGGATTATTAATAACGAATGTCGTGTTTTACAACTTCTTAATGCGTAGTAATCATGTCTTACCAGTGCATTGTCAAAAGTATTCCGCTTTGAGCGAATACTGAAGTTCTCCCTCTTCTTCATGCATTTCACAAACCAAAGGCGCTTTACTGCCACCTGCCGGCGCCCCAGGTGTAGCTTTCATCAATTTCTTCAAGCCTTAATTAATTAATCAGCACAATATTATATATTATTGCTCTCTAATATGTAAAGAAAATACCTAAAGAAAACACATAACGTTTTTGGGTTTTTTAGACCTTAAGTATACATTGTGATGTTCATGTAATTCCTATTCTGACTGCTGTAGCGCAGAGCAGGTTGTAGGTTTAAATGCTGTCGATTTGAGCACTGCTCTCGCCGGGCGCGGTGGCGCGTGCCTGTAATCCAAGCTACTGGGAGGCTGAGGCTGGCGGATCGTTTGAGCTCAGGGGTTCTGGGCTGCAGTGGACTATGCCGATCGGGTGTCCGCACTAAGTTCGGTATCGATATGGTGCTCCTGAGGGAGCTCGGGACCACCAGGTCGCCTAAGGGGGGGTGCACCGGCCCAGGTCGGGAACGGAGCAGGTCAAAGCCCCCGTGCCGATCAGTAGTGGGATCGCGCCTGTGAATAGACACTGCAGTGCAGCCTGAGTAATACAGCGGGACTCAGTCTTTTACACTCACTTTTCATCACCAACTACAGCACTACAACACCCACACCCACAACTTACAACAACAAATTCATTCACTACTCCTGAGTGCACAAATCTACAGTCTACAGTCTACATCACATTTAAACCTAACACTTATCATAAGAAAAATGTGAAACTAATCAGGGATCGTCTTTAATAATGATCTCTCCGAAATTTCTCGTCTTGTATTCATTTTCTGTATCTTATGGCTGAATGTTGAAAGGCATCTGACCATCTGCACTACACTGCCTCCTATTGGAAAAAGTAAAAGAAAATTCAATATATATGCCTTAAAAATAAGTCATGCCCACTAAGAGGCGCTAAAATATATTTCTTAAACAACACTGCTTGTCGTACAACCATAACTGTGTACTCATGGGTTTGCTTATACTTAATAAAATATGTAATACTTGACCGAAGGCATCTTTACTATAAAGCATTAATCTCGTGCTGTGATTGGAGATTTAACAGCAATGACTTTCCTCACAATTTTACCCATCATTCATTAACAGTCAGTTTTCTGTAGTTTTAACTTTTTAATTGTTTAGTGGCAATATATTTTTCAGGCTTAAAATTATCATTATCATGATTATTATCTAATCAGCAAAAAAGCTAGTAGCTACTGACCATTTATGAACGTAGGCTAATATTGGCTAAGGGAAAGAAGACACGTTTCTTTTTTCTGTTTGTTATATTATTTGTATTTACCTAAATATGTATTATGCCAGTTTATATTTAGATTAAATGTTATTATGTAGGGAGCAAATACAAACCCAACAGAATGCAATTACTCTATAATTATGACTATCTACATGAAGTATTAAATGATATAGCTACAAAATTTATTCATTGCTTCATTGCCTGAACCCTGGCCTGAGGCTAGCTTCTAACCTGTTTACACATCCACCCACACACTGTTCAGTTTTGGTTATTAAAATGTATTTACCATACACTTATTGTGAACCCTAATAATTTATATGTATAATAGTCTGTTATGTTCAATAGTTGCCAGCACCACACACATAGTAGCGAGCAACTGCATTTTTAAACAAATCATGATAGTTTATAGCCCTAAGTGTTCTACAGTCATTTTAAGGTCAGATATTTATTATAGTTTCATATGCAGTTAATCTGCTTTTCTGAACCACCACATCACTACAAAAAACATATTTCTGGTGTTTTTTGTGGATTAAATAAACACTTTTTAAAAACTAATATGGTCTTTATAAGATCAGATACACATCATGTTTCTATCAGATTTTCATCACTCAGCTTTTACCAAGTTTTCACTCTTGTGAGCCAGTCTGTGAATACGTAGCACTCAATGCTAACTTTCCATCCTACACGGTTCGGTTTTTAGAACAATTCCAGTTGTTCGTAATAACAAATCCATATTTTAATAGAAAGAGAAAAGATAAAACTCTTGCAGGTTAAATGTTAAACTGCTTCTGTTTTAGGGATCTCCATTTCGGAGTCGCTGCGACGTGCACATCTGACACTAGATGGCGATAGAGAGCCATTCAGAGCAGGTTGTAGGTTTAAATGCTGTCGATTTGAGCGCTGCTCTCGCCGGGCGCGGTGGCGCGTGCCTGTAATCCAAGCTACTGGGAGGCTGAGGCTGGCGGATCGTTTGAGCTCAGGGGTTCTGGGCTGCAGTGGACTATGCCGATCGGGTGTCCGCACTAAGTTCGGTATCGATATGGTGCTCCTGAGGGAGCTCGGGACCACCAGGTCGCCTAAGGAGGGGTGCACCGGCCCAGGTCGGGAACGGAGCAGGTCAAAGCCCCCGTGCCGATCAGTAGAGGGATCGCGCCTGTGAATAGACACTGCAGTGCAGCCTGAGTAATACAGCGGGACTCAGTCTTTTACACTCACTTTTTTTTTTAAATCAACAACTACAACACACCATACAGCACTACAACACACAGTCCTCTCACAACCAGACACTTTAATCTAAATGCAAAAAATCTTAAGTCTACATCACACCTACACCTAAAACTCCTACACTTTAATATCATGAATAACATTTAAGTTAACATTTTGGATTTATAAACATAACCTAAATAGACAAAACCATAGGGGACATTTTTAAATCATACACACCGTATTTTCTCTATCTTATGGCAGTGCTAAAATGTATCTGACCATCAGCACTACACTGCCTCCTATTGGAAAAGGTTTGAAATTACAATATTATATGCCAAAAGTATAAGTCACGGTCAGTAGGAGGCGCTATATTAAACACACGTCCCAAGCTGCTTGTCACACTGACATTACTGTATTCTCATGCATATGTTTATAGTTTATAAAATATGTAATACTAGAATTAGTACCCATCATTGACGGGTAAAGCATTTGTAGAAACAGTCAAATGTTTGTAGAGATGGCCAAAAATTCTCCTTCAGGATTTTCTACAGGAAATCATGGATCCATCAATTATGGCAACTTAAAATGGTCCTGAAAGTGCAAAGCAGCCCCAGACCATCACACTACCACCACCATGTTTGACTGTGGCATAATGTCCTTTTTATTAAATGCCGAGTTAGTTTTTCACCAGATGTAATTTGAAGCACAACTTCCAAAAAGTTCAACATTTGTCTCATCAGTCCACAGTATATTTGCCCAAATGTCTTGGATATAATTAAGATGTTTTTATTTTTGTTTTTATTTATTTATTTATTTATTTATTTTTGCAAATGGAAGACAACTTGTTGTGCTCTTTTTGGTCAGCAGTGGCTTTTGCCTTGAAACTCTCCCATGGATGCCCTTTTTGCCCAGTCTCTTTCTTATTGTTGAATCATTAACACTGACCTTAACTGAGGCAAGTGAGGCCTGCAATTATTTAGATGTTGTTCTGGGTTCTTTTATGAGCTCCTGGATGAGTTGTTGTGCTCTTGTAATAATTTTGGTAGGCCAGCTGCTCCTAAGAAGGTTCACCACAGTTCCAAGTTTTCTCCAGTTGTGGATAATGGCTCTCACTGAGGTTCGCTGGAGTCCCAAAGCCTTAGAAATGGCTTTGTAATCCTTTCCAGGCTGGTACATGTCAATGTATGTCCCCTACATACGAACATTCGAGTTAAGAACTTTCGAAGATAGAAACATGCATTTGCACATGTTCGATCGCAGAAGGTAAATCACATGTCCACGTACATAGTTAGGTGCGTGCAACATGCGTCCCAGGATGTTTGGAAGCAAACATAAAAGCAGTGGTGATGAAGCTGGTACTGCTAAAAAAAATCCAAGCAATAACGCTGGAGACAAAAATTAAAATAATTCAGAGAATGGAAAGGTGATAAGATAGCAGACATTACTCATTTTTTAAACACAACCATCTGCACGATTCTAAGATCATGGATCATGTTAGTTTCATACAAAGACAGTGATTTCTTGATTCAACAGTTTTTTCCCTTAATAAATTAAATAATCATTTAAAAAATCTATATTGTTGCCTAATATTAAAATTTGCTTGATGATCTGAAAAATTTAAGTGTGACAAATATATATATATATAGAGAGAGAGAGCGAGAGAGAGAGAGAGATTTCCCCGTTTTTCGTTTCTTCCCTAATTTAGTCATGTGCAATTCCTCCCCGTCATTAGGGGGCTCCCACATTAAGGCTACTTCTACCATTCATCCGGGAGGGCCGAAGACTCTTCGGAGAGTCCTCCGAACCACGTGACGCCAGCCGACCGCATCTTTTCGAACTGCTTGCTTTTTTTTCTTTCTTTAAAAAAAAAAAAAGTAACCATTTTTATTATTCGTTTTTTAACAATAACGACAAGACAACAACAAAACAACAACAAGAGGGGTATACTTACAATTATGATAGAAAGGAGGAATTTTGTTCTTTAAATGTATTCATCGTTCTGGTTGCTTTCTGGCTTAAAAGTCATTCTAATGTTTCAAAATAAATGTTCAAATCCACCTTGTAATGGGAGATATTAGGCGTTCTTAATGACCACTTACATTTGTGTATATAGAATTTACCTAGTAATATTAAAAGGTTTTTGAACTGCTTGCTCTACAGCCAATCACGGGCGGCGTGACACACTCGGAGGACAGCGCTATCCGCTCGTTCCGCTTGCGTGAGCTCACAGTCGCCCCTGATTGCCCTTAGAGCCGTGATTAATGTGGGAGCACAAAGTACCTCTCATCCCTCCCCTCTGAGAGAGCTCTAGGCCTCCGGCTGCGAGAAGTGTGACAAATATTTAAAATATTTCAAGTTTTTAGAAGAATTTCGGTCGTTCGTAAAAATCCATATTTTAATGAAAAGAGAAAAGTTAAAACTCGTGCATGTTTAAATCTCAATGCAACTTGCACATCTGACACTAGACGGCGATAGAGAGCCATTCAGAGCAGGTTTTAGCTTTAAATGCTGTTGATTTGAGCGCTGCTCTCGCCGGGCGCGGTGGCGCGTGCCTGTAATCCAAGCTACTGGGAGGCTGAGGCTGGCGGATCGTTTGAGCTCAGGGGTTCTGGGCTGCAGTGGACTATGCCGATCGGGTGTCCGCACTAAGTTCGGTATCGATATGGTGCTCCTGAGGGAGCTCGGGACCACCAGGTCGCCTAAGGAGGGGTGCACCGGCCCAGGTCGGGAACGGAGCAGGTCAAAGCCCCCGTGCCGATCAGTAGTGGGATCGCGCCTGTGAATAGACACTGCAGTGCAGCCTGAGTAATACAGCGGGACTCAGTCTTTTACACTCACTTTTTTTTTAAATCAACAACTACAACACACCATACAGCACTACAACACACAGTCCTCTCACAACTAGACATTTCATTGTTCCTGTATTTCATACATAAAACCTACGGTCCACACCTAAAACACTTACACCTTAATATCATGATGTGATTTGGGTCACTTGTTGGATTCATAAACTTAACCTAAATGGTCCAAACCACAGGGGATATTTTTAAACCATAAACTCGCTTTTACCGTCATTTATCCATTTTCTGTACCTTAAGGCAAAATGTTGAAAGTATTCGATCATCAGCACAACACTGCCTCCTACTGGGGAACTATTAAAATTACAACTTTATATTTCCAAAATACAAGTCACGGACAGTAGGAGGCGCAATCGGTACACATTGACCTCTTAAAACTATGACGAGGAGCTTTTCATACAGCTGGAATTACCCTCACAGGGCACACTATTGGGAATACCATTGAGGGCCTTTATTTACTCTCAAAACAGACTCGAACTCATACTGGATTAACAGGTTTACACACTGAAGTATCAGTCTGCATGCAACCAAAACAACGATCATGCACCCTATCTGTGTGGTATAAAAAGATGCCCTCCGTAATTGGGTAAATAAAATTAATTCCTTTGTTCGGGTGACACAATGGTAGTGCTTTCCTTCTGGTTGTTACAGGGATTGTGACTTCAGTATGGGTAATAAAATTTCCCCAATTTGGAGAAAATGTGTTCACTATTGTGCAGGTCCTGTCCAAGCCTGCTTTGATTGCACTGTTCATCTACTGAAAGCAGACGTATTATGTCCCAAACACTATGACAGCAACACGATGACGACATGCCTACGACGTCATCGCCATCGCCCTGACAATACTGTTTTTATAGTGCTCATGTCATAAATGTCCGAGGGCTCACTTGTTCGTCTAAGGATTAGCAGTAGGGCCCAAGAACTATAACATCAACATGATTATGTTTCAATCATCCGGTCCCTTTTGGGGTCTTAACCTGATCAAAAACTCATGAAAATTAGGACCCAGGTTGAAATCAGGGTGTTCATGGTGGAGTTTGCTGCATAGCTCATACACACTTGCATGTATACACGTCAGACTCTGTACACTTTTTGGTACACTTCGGTATCTAATAGTAAGACCTGCTATGCTGAGAAGATCTTTATTATGTTTTTATAGAAAAAAACGGAGTGAGCAGAATTTTTTTACACATGACTGTATGCACAGTAGATAGATAGATAGATAGATAGATAGATAGATAGATAGATGGATGGATGGATGGATGCCATCTTGGCTTGTACGTCATTGTGTCCGACCCTTGGAGATACTGTGTGTGGAAGTGTTTGCACATGTAACTATTATGAGGTATTTTGTGAGATCCTTATTTTCTACGTAACACACCTCTCTGTTAGTAAGCCTCAGCTGTAAACCTTTTGTATGTGGAATTCGTTTATCATTTATGCATCATAGTTTGGTTTAATAACTTGTTTGATAGAACAACAAACTGCTCTCAGCAATCCTGATTTAACTAGTTTACTAATTAACTGTAAATAGAAGTGGGTGTGTTAGAGCAGGGAAAACATTAAAATGTGCAAAGCCTTGGGTCCTCCAGGACCAGGGTTGGGAATCAGTGGGTAGAGTAAACTTCATTTCACATGATAATAGATATGAATTAATTAAGATACTTGGGAGCCACTGGTCAAAGCTGTGGACCTCTGGGAATAAACCCCACCATGTACAGATATATTATACTTTGTAAAGTATGATATAAATAGTAGTATGCCTCTGTGGGATGTTTGTGGAGAATTTTAATGCAAGTTCAATGTATTGTACCTAGAACTTTCACACATTCACTGACAGGTATAAAACTATTAATAAAAATATAACAAATGCTATTACATACCTGGGGTTTAAAAATACAGTATATATTTTTATTTTCATACTTGATTTTATTGTCACAGCAATTTTATGTATCATTTGTTCATTTATTTTTTCACTGGACACACATTGCTTCTTCTCCTTCATGCGCTCTGCTGAATAGTGTTTTATTTTTATACAGGGTGAGCATTCCCTGTAAAGGCCCAATCCCTTCCCCTTGTGTAAGGTATGCTATTACTTTCCTGAGTAATTGGATGAACCCCATTTCCCCCCCAAATTTCCATTTTTCCAAGGACTTTTTCCCATAGGCTTTTTCAATAGAGTGCTATTACTTTGGAACAAATCAGACTAATAGTTTACAGCTAGTGGCTGCTGAAGTCTAGTTCAACCCAGGACTGGCAAACTCTGCAGCCAGCACCTTACACCTGTCTAGAACCCCCAGTGGGCAAAAGCTTTAAGCCTCCATAACCCCCATATAATCAGACCTAGGACCATAGAACTTTACAGCCATGTATGATGCCTTGTCCTGTGAGAATGTCGCTACCTTTGCGTAACTCTAGCAGACTTAAGGGCCAAAACATTTCAACCTCCATTTCTACCAGAAGGGACGACCTAGGAACAACAAACTTTGCAGTCAGGCATTACACCTTGGCCTATGAAGGACAGAGACACATTTCTGCCTCTTCAGCAACCACAAGGGTCAAAAGATTTAAACCTCCTTATCTCTCAGACAGTCAGACCCAGGACCACCAAACTTGGCAGCCAAGCATGACGCCTCGAATACTGAAAAAAGGCTTTATATTTATTCAAGAAAAAAAAAAACAATGAACAAATGATACATGCATTGTGTTTTTCTGTATCACACCTGATGACAGCTAGGGGTGGTGTTGAACATCCTCTAATACCAAGACATCCAAAAAAAAGTCTCAAGGTATTTTTCATTTCTAATTCAGTTTGTGCTGCACAGTATAACTTGATTCTTGCTACTTGATTCTTGCTCTTGGAAAGTTGCCACTGTCAATCCATTAAGAGTGCTGCTGCAAAAATGAAAAGATATACAGAGTACATATGGTATTAAATCAGGTGTTTACAATGCTGTGCTGTGATAAAACTGCATGATGGTAAAATAATAATATTCATTTTATATTAATATTGATACGTACGGGTGACACCTGGGAATATCATCTTATTGAAGTTGATTAGTGTCTTCATGATTTGGGATCTTTTGAATCATGGAATCTCTTTGCTCTCTCTCACTGGATAAACTAAAACATGTCAAAAGTTATTCACACAGAAATTAGAATAAAGTATCTGACCTGGTGTGTGTATTGCCTAGGGTTTAGTTAACATTTAAGATATCAAGTCTAGAAACCCTTTTCCTGTCTGGGGATCATTCTGCTAGTAAATTTGGGGGTCGGGGGTTTTGGGGGTCTTTACTTGAGTTAAGGGACTTGCCCATTGATCATGAGGTGGCATGGCCTGAACCCAAGACAGAGGGTGTGGGGTCTTTACTAAAACTGCAAACATGTACATAGTCCTAAATGCTTTCTGTTTTTGGGCAAGAAAAAGTCGGAAAATTAGTATGTAATGTGTAAGAAAATATGTATAAATCAGCATTATCAGATTGTCCCTTATGAGCAAGCTGAGGGCAACAGTGGCAAAGGAAAACTCCCTGAGATAGCAATAGGAAGAAACCTTGGAATAAACCAGACTTAACAGGAAACCCCTCCTCATTTGGGTGATATCAGATAGCAGGAATTGATTTGCAGTTATTCTGTGTGTTAGGTGTAACTTTAAAAATCTACCAAGAAGCCTGGACAAACATGAAAGAAATATTTATTTAAAGACATTTGGAACTAGGAAGGATCGATCAGTCTTTGGATGAACACTGGAGATTAAATATCAGCATCCACAATACAAGGGTAAACCCTGCTTTCTAGCCAAATTAAAATTAGCATTCTCTAGTAACAATGAGAGTACTCACTTGGAACAACTCAACACAGAACAGTCGCAATCATCGCAATTAAAACCGGAGAGACTTGCGAAATTGAACAAAGCAATGACGACTGCTACAACAAAGTAACATACGTCTTAGTCCAGAATAATAGATGTCCTCACTGCTTGTTACTCCTTTTCTGACACAGAAGCTAATGGAGTAAGCACATTGTAAGGGACCACCCTTGTTTGTTTTGTAGTTTTTGTTGGTTGACTCAGTTTCCCAGAAGGCACCTCGGCCAGGTGATGAGAGTGCTCACCTGAACCGAGGTAGCTCATTAAACATCCCATAAATAGCAGTTCGTTCTGGGAAACTGGGTTGAGCATTGTTAGTAATTGTTACTGTCATACTGGCGTGTTGTGGCGTGGCGTGGCGTGTATAGTTTCTTTGAGTTTACATTTGGTTTATGTTTTATACATTAATTATGTTTGGAAGAAGGCTCTATTGTTTGTTATCGTTATGTTCCTTGTGCTAGTGGATTCATGGAGCTGTCTTGTTTAGTGTTTAGTTAGGCTGTGTCTCCTCATGTGTAAGTACTGTTCTGTGTGTCTCCAGTGTTGGTCTTCCCCTTGTTTAGTTCTTTGTATGTATTGTCCCTTGTCTGTTTAGATATGTGTAGCCACATGAGTGCTTAGCCGCTAGCAGGTTTAGCCACTAGTAGGCCTTAGCTGCTAGTAGGGTTAGCCCCCAGTAGGCTGGCCTCTAGTGGGATTGACTGCTAGTGGTTTTGGTCTCTAGTAGGTTTAGCCGCTAGTTTGGATTAACCTCATGCGTGCCTTGCCTTTTGTGTTCAGGTCCCCCTAGTAGGTCAGTACTAACAGGGTTAGCCACTAACCCTATTAGATACTAACCCGGTTAGGTCAGCAACCCAGTATACAAATAATCCAGTTACTAACCCAGTTAACCACTAATCCGTGCAGGCTCTAGCCCTGTCTCTAGCCCTGTCTCGTCTATTCTCTAGTCATGTCTAGTCCTGTCCCGTCTCTAGTTCCCATCTCTAGTTCCTATCGTCGGTGTTCTGATGAAACCTTGTAACTCAATTTTTCGCCAAAATCGTTTTTTTCATGTATATTAATTATTTTTAGTGCAACATGTAACTTACTCTGTGCTATATATATATATATATATATATATATATATGCTGTATTTGTCTTGGATACATTTGTACAATTACTTTTTTTTTTCATTTACATTTCAAGTGCATTTTTTACATTTTTTTTCGCTCTCCTGAAAAAGTTTAACAATTGAGTTACGAGGTTTCATCAGAACACCGACGCTATGTGTCTTTAGTTAGTTCCAGCTCCATGTCTTCCTTGTGTCCGTTCTTAGCCCTATCTCTGTTTAAAGAGCCCGATGTTTGCTTAAAGAGCTTTTGTAGAGCTCTTAGCCATGAGCCATCATCTGAGTTTGTTGTTTTGGTTACTTTGTTTGTTTTGGTTTTTGTTGTAAATAAAAGACTTTGTTTCAAGAACCCCTCTGCATTTATGCCTGCCCTATTTGCCCACGGCAACTACATCCGCCAGGTCTGCCAGTTTACCATCAGACATCATGACACACATGCCCTTATGGAGAGTCAGTGTCAGACACTGGACACACACAGTGTTTTTGAAAAGAAAAAAAAACCTGAATCAGGAAAAGATTTTGATTAAAAATCCATCATACCCGCATGAAATTAGAAGGTTCTGCTTGATATTTGGCCTCTATAGCCTGCCGTTGCCATTTAGATAACTCTGCTCTCTGTAATTGCTCCTTCTGCTGGGTCTGCTCTTGCACGTCCCCAGCCTTCTCTCTGAATCTCAGCATCTAGTGCAGTCATCAAAATCAGTCACAATCAGTCACTTAAATGTATACTGGGCTCAAAGTATATATAATATGGCAATATGTATTAATCTTACATCTGCCCCATGGATGTAGTTTTTGTACAGTTTCATGAAATTCTCTTTCAGCATCTTTGGTTCCCCGATGAAGCTGGAACATTTTTGGATGTCAGACTTCATCCGTTCCACCTGTGTCCTCATCTGTCTGACCTGAGACATCAATGGCAATACAAACAAAGTCAACCTTTGTAAATTTATTATTATTATTATTATTATCTTATTATCAAGGGTGGAACTTTGAGTTCAATATTGAAGGGAGTTGAAGATCTTCACACATGTAGGTGTATCTGAGGACACATACAATACATACCAAAACAACATACCAAAACAATAGGCTCTACATAACTGGGATATGTGAAAAAATGATTTCACAGTGCTGTAAAGTACATGTGACAAAAAAATTAATTAAAAATATCCAAACTGGTGGAGTTGAATAGCAGAGGAAAGGTTGGACTCACACAGGGCTGGGGGAACGTTATATTTTGCTTGCCAATACCATTGAATTGAGAAGGTCAACTACACGACCACCCCCCAATCCCCACAGTTTACACTTATCCTAATTATATAATAAGGGCATTATAAATTATTTATTTATTTATTAATTATTATTATTATTATTATTATTATTAATGATATGGATAATAACAACATGCAGAATACTGGAATTAGCATAAAAACTGATTCAATTTACACATTTGTCAAAACACAATTTCATAGGAACTACAAAAGATCAGGTAACTTGGAATTATGATTTCTTTTCTCTGAAATTGTCTCCTCTTAAGGTCTCAGCTAATAGTTTCTAAGTCTATTATTTGCCTTTATGTTGTCCTTTTTGCCTATATGTTTTGCCTATTATGTTGCATTAATTATTTTTTAAGCTTATTTTTTGAGTTCCCCAGTGAGCAATGATCGCCATGTGCTCTTATCTAAGTAATGATTAATAATTATAAAAAAAATCAATTGTGGATAAACAAACCCTCTGCCTCTCTGTACACAGCTCCTTTTCTTTTATTTTCAGCTTCTGCTTAAGGTCAATGGCTTTTATCTCCGCCTCAGCCTCAAACTAAAATAAAAACAAAAGGCAAAAGTTGATATTTTTCCACTTGTAGAATCTCAGAACTTGAAATTTCTTTCTTACTTTATTTGTCCATTGACTGATCACACAATTCTGGCTCTACAGTGTTTGAGAATGGAGATGCTTTTTTAAAATCCTACATAATGTCATACTGTTAAACTCCTCACCTTTTTCTCTTGAATCATGTTCTGCAGTTGCTCAGGTTCGGTTGTTTTGCGTTCTTCAATCGGTTCAATCAGTTGTTTCTTGATGCAGATTGTATTGTCCTCAATCTGTTTTGTATAGAAAAGATCTTTAGCAGTTAATTACTGACCACTAGAGGTGTGAATCCAGCAAAAAAAAATTTTTTTCCATCTTACCTTCAGGATCGTGGCACAGTCTCCTTGATGAGCTTTGACATGGATACCATGGCCTTTTTTCTGAGAGAGCTCTTTTTTCTTCAGCTGCTCCCTCTGCCTGGCCTGCTTTTGCAAAAGCCAAGTCCTCTCTTTGAACTTCAACATCTTGAACAGTCATCAAAGTTAGTCAGGTGTAAGTATATTGGGTTCTGTTTGGAGTTGTCCATTTGTGTACACTATATATATATTTGAATATATGTATATATTAGGGCTGCAAATATTAATGCATGTGATTAATCTGGAAATTTTAATGCATTACTATTTTTTAGCGCAAATTAATCATATGACCAAGTTGAGACCCTAATGGCTTCCCATACTTGCAATGCAGCTACCCGGCTGTGTGCGATGATGGCACATTTAACATTTACCATCACCAGAATCATTAAAAATTCAAAAGATATGGGAGTGGTTGCTCAGGTGGCTAAGGCTCTAGGTTGTTGATTTTCAGGTCTGAGGATCTGGGTTTGAGCCCCAATGTTGGTGGTTTTCCACACCCCAGACCCCATTTGAGAGAATAAAATTTTTAACCTTTGTTAAGTGTTAATGTTTGAAACACTATAAAACTGCACAATTTGTTTCCTCTAACCAGTTTGTCATGCATTTCCCTATTTCAACACTGCACGCTTATACTACAAGTAAATCTGAGTATTTGTGATTAATTGTGATTAATCACGGACTGTGACTAACTAGATTAAAATGTTTATTTGGTTGACAGCATTAGTATATATACGTATACATGTGTGTGCATGTGTTTGTGAGCGCATGCGTGTGTATTTATCTCACCTCTGCTTCACGGATGTAGGTTTTGCGTAGTTTTAGGAAATTTTCCCTCAGTTGTACAGGCTCATGGATGAAGTTTGAGCATTGTGCGATGTCAAATTTTATCCACTGCACGAGAGTCTTCATATCATTGACCTAAGGAGGCAAAGACATAAATAATAGCAAAGGTAGTCAAATTTCAATATTATCAGTAGCTTAACACATCCTAACAGCAAGTTAGTCATTACAAAATAAACTACTGTCCAAATAACTTGGAATAAAAAAACTTATTTTCCCCCTTCAGTATTCATCTCCTAGATTTTAAATCAAGTATACTGTATTCACCTTTGCTTCTGTGTATTAATTTTATTTTTTCAAATGTTTTCACTTTCTTTCCCTTACCAAAATAATGAGCATCATGTGCTCTTGTCTATGCTTTGGTTCTGTCCTCACCCCGTCCTGTGATTATTTTGCTGTACCTACTGTGATTACCTGTTTCATGTTATCCTAGGATCATTTATTCTATTTGTACATATGCTCTTATATATCATTAAATATGTCTTACTGTACTTCAGACCCTCGTCTGCCTTTGATTTGACCTTGCTATAAACTTTGAATAAATTTACTGGAAAAGTCCTAATCACTACCACACTTAGTTTACACATTTGCATCCCATCACTCGCTGTAAAAAAGAATGGCAAGAGATAATTTAAGACTTTTTTTTTTTTTACCATAAACCAGACATATTATGTTAAAATAACATCTCTCAGTGCACACCTTTTCTTTCTCTTTGTTTAGCTTCTCTGTCAGCTCTTGGATGGTTTTGTTGTCCCTGCTGGCCATATCAAGACTGTACTCAATGCTTTCTTCCTGTTTCTCTTCTTTTATCGTCCACAGCTCCGACGTCTTACAACAAACACATGAACAAATCAGAACACAATGGTATGGATAAAACACATGAAAATGGTGTAAACAAAATGTTAAATAATCATAGCCACTTAAATATTCACTTGACATTACCAATTTTTCTTCTACAGTATTTCTGTACCAATAAATACAATTTTAAAATATATTGTTCATTACAACTGGGAATTTGTAGGGCACACATCATGTGCTATATTTATTCATTACTATACTATATTTTTTCAAACTGCTTCACAAATCTCCAACGCCCACCTGCTGCTGATCCAGGCTTGGCGTTTTATCATCTGAAGTCTCCCTCTCTGCCTTATGTCTGTATCGGCGGCAGATTTCCTTTAGCTCACATTCAAGGTTCTTCCGCGTTTCAGTCTGTGTCCCCACAGACCTTTGCAAGGTGTCCTCCTGCTGTAAAATGAGATGCACAGCACAGTGCAAACACTACAAACATCCCCTAAAATTTGATAGAAAATGGATCGCTATTCACCATATACAGGATTTATAGATAAGTAGATATATAGATAGATAGATAGATAGATAGATAGATAGATAGATAGATAGATAGATAGATAGATAGATGGATGGATAGATTACATTATTAACACCAAAGGGGAAATTGTATGGAGCCGGTTCATTTATGCATCAGTTATTATAATAGTCTAATAACAGAATCTTTGTGGCTAAAAATAATATAGCTGTATCCTATGTCTTAAGTATTAATAGTAAGTAGTAAGCTATTATTTGGTATGTTCTCTTAAATGATACAACCTAAATATAAAAAAGGGAAGAACACTATGAAAAGGAATTATTAAGACTGGAACTTAAAAACAAGGTGAAAGATTCAGCACTGCAGAATTTGACATAAAACAATGATAAAACAATACATACAATTACAAACAATACATAAAACTAAAAAATTTGTCATACCTTCATGATACTAGCCTTCATAGATAGCCTTTGCTTCTCAGAGACCTCTGTCCTCCGTAGGTGATCCTTCTGCCTAGTCTGCTTTGGTACAATCCCAGCCTTCGCTCTGAATCTCAGCATCTAGTGCAAAGTGTGTGTTTGTACCACGTTATATGTATATAGTGTTTATTAGGGATGAGCCGATTATTATTTTCTTTTCTTGATATGATCCGATACATGATATGATGTTTACCATATGATACAACCTTGATAGAATATAATTACAAGTTCAGCGATGGCTTTGTATGACTGCAGAACACCTGTGATATTTTCCTTTTTTCCTTTTCTGGAACTAGTTTGATTGAATATAAAAAGAACAACTATATTATGCAGCAAATTGTATATTACTTTTCTCAAAAAAATTACATCATCTGATAAACAATTTAACTTATTGAATTTTAATGAGGTTTTTATGCTATGGCTGATCAGTGCCTTTGTGGCTTTCTTTCAACAATAGCTTTCTTCTTTCCACTCTTCCATAAAAGCCAGATTTGTGGAGTGCATGACTAATAGTTGTCCTGTGGACAGATTCTCCCACCTGAGCTGTTGAGCTCTCCTGCTCCTCCAAAGTTATCATGGGCCTCTTGGCTGCTTCTCTGATTAATGCTCTCCTTGCCTGGCCTGTCAGTTTAGGTGGACGTCCACGTTTTGGTAGGTTTGCAGTTGTGCCATACTCTTTATATTTTCGGGTGATGGATTGAATAGTTCTTGGTGAGATGTTCAAAGCTTGGGGTCTTTTTTAATAACTTACCCATGGCTTAAAGTTCTCCACAACTTTATCCCTGACCTGTCTGGTATGTTCCTTGGGCTTCATGATGCTGTTTTTTCACTAATGTTCTCTGCATTCTATTTACTAATTAGGTGACTTCTGAAGGCAATTGGTTCCACTGGATTTCTTTTAGGAGTAAATGGGGCTGAATAGAAATGCAAACCAGACCTTTCACATTTTTATTTGTAAAAAAGAATTTTAAAAACATGTATAATTTTCTTTCCACTTTAAAATTATGTGCCACTTTGTATTGGTTTATCACATGAAATGCCAACAAAAGACATTTTACGATTGTGGTTGTAATGTGATAAATGTGGAAAAGTTTAAGAGGTATGAATACTTTTGCAAGGCACTGTACATGGCTCCAAGACACATTATCTGAAGCAGCGAATCTGAATTAACTTCTCACAGTCTCTCAGTCTAAGTGAGGACAGAAGTATGCTCAGAGTTTTCACACCAGAATGAGACACATATATAACGCCATACTGTATATGGCTCTGTTTGTGCTATTAACACTGATATTAACATATGCATTCATGAGTTGTATAAAATGTAATGTTTTAAGTTGACAAGTCATATGTTCTGTTACTTCAATTGGAAACAATGAAAAGGTGCTAGTTTAAGTAGTCACACTACATGCCACACGATACATGCTGCAATATCAAGCGATACCTATCATGACCTAAATCAATCAACAGATAGATCGATTTATAGATAGTGTTGTGTGTATTTATCTTACCTCTTCTTCACAGATGTATATTTTTCGTAGCTTTATGAAATTGTCCCTCAGTGCGATTGGGTCATAGAGGAAATTTGCGCATTTCATAATGTTGGTTTTCATGCCCCTCACCAGATCGTTCTTTTTTGTGAGCTAAAGAAAAAAGACTTTTGAAAAACAGTGCAGTTGGTGGTAAAATTGTAATGTTTATTATTCATAACCATATGTTTAAAACAGCAAGTTGTCTATGCGGGACAATGACAAATTACGTTTAAACAGAAAAACGCATAAACCAAGCACATTAAAAACTGACCTTTAAACATTTCTAACATATAATCAAATACAGGTAGTCCCTGACTTACAAATGAGTTCTGTTCCAGGAGCACGTTCGTAAGTCCGATTTGTTCTTAAATCTGACAAAGTGAGTCTTATACACTTTTCACACGAAGGTACAATGTAAAGCATACAGATCCACTTTACATTAAATCTGTCCCCTTTCCCCAGACTGCCATCATGTGGCCAAGGAAATGAATCGCACAGTGAAATGATGTCTCTTTAAATCGCGAGGGGAAGCTCGGTTGCCATTTTGTCTTTGTTCTCCACTGTTTTCTCTCCATTTTGAGCTGTTTTCCACTGTATTGGACTGTGAACAGCCATTTTCATCATCGTGCTTCCGGACTGAAACCGGTGAGGCCGACTCATTTCTCTCGCCCCCCCTACACGTACACATATACAATATACCGGACTTTAGACATTTTATACATTGACTTAGATAATGAAAATATTGTATATAATTGTAAATATTGGCATATGGTGCACTGCAGTGTCTATTTCTTGTACAATACACGTGAGCTACTTCAGTGATTGAACCGGAAGTAGAACCGCGGTCTGTTCGTATCCATCCGAATGTCCATAAGTCGGGGACTACTTGTATGATATTGTTAAAAATTCCTCGACAAAAAAAACACACACCTGCTGCTCCAAGGTTTTATTTTCTTGTTCCAGCTCCATGATGGTCTCCTTGTCTGCCTGGAGCTTCTGTTCATACTGGAGGTAGATTTCGTTTAGCTCAGATTCATGCTTCTCTCTCAAATCCTTCTGTATCTCCTCAGACTTTTGCAAAATGTCTTGTTGCTGTGAAGAGAAGATGGAGAAGGAGATGCACACAACAGTGTAAATGCTCCAAACATTTCAATAACTTTAACAGTATCTTCAATATGTATGGCTGCTGTGTCTCATGCCACACTGCACGTTAAAAAGAACAATAAAAATAATCTAAGTGTTAAATATTAATGATTAACCAAGCATATTATGCTAAAACAGACCCTCATATATCCAATATATAATCAGATTCATTACAACTTATTTAGTATTGGATTGTTTTTAAATTAGTTAATACTGCTTCACAAAACTCAAACACACCTGCTCTTCCATGATTCTCATTTCTTTTTTCAGCTTCGTGCTGTTCTGCTTCTTGGCGCAGAGCTTCTCGTCGTACTGGAGGCAGATATCCTTGAGCTCAGATTCATGTTTCTCAATAAGTTCATTCTGCTTCTCTTCAGCCTTCTGCAAATTGTGCTGGTGCTGTAAAACAAAGATGCAGAGGGAGATGCACATCATAGTGTAAACAGCTCAAAGATACTGATCCTAAAGCTCAACTGAAAATGGGTACCTGTTCCGCATAAAGAGGATTTTGTATACGGAGCCTGGGCCATGCATGAATCAAGTATTTCAGAGTACACTTTTAAGCTATACCTTCATTCTAAATGATTACTGTGTCTCTGCTTCTTTTGGTGTAGGCGCCCTACTATCTAGTGCATTATGTGTCAAATTGGACAGTGTAATAAATAATAAATATTACAAATAATAAATAAATAAATAAATAAATAAATAATAAATTACAAAACAAGACACAGTTAGGCGTGAGCAGAGGCGTGTTCTGGAGATGAGAAGAACTGCATCCTAACAGAAATTAGAACAGCATTATAACTTCCTTACTTCCTGCAGCCTGTCATTATACGTCAGCTTCAGGTCTGTCATGGTACGCAAATGAATGTCCTCTTGTTTCTGTAGACGCTCCTCATAGTTCTGCTGCATGGCCAGCATTCTCTGCTTCAACTCTTCATGTTTCTTGAGCGCCTTAAGCATCTCATCTTTGTGGTCATTTCCTGGTAATGACATTTTTCATGCAATTTAAATCACATATTGTTTTAACCTGAACAAAGTGTTATTCCTTTATTAATACAGTACAATGTTTCAGCTGCACTTAATTAAAAACAAAGAGCACAACTTCAATAGAGCTTAGGCCAGTGATACACAGAAACCTTAAAACATCTCTGTATATTTGCAGTGTAATATATAGATATATATGTATAGATAAAGTGAGTGTATTTACCCTGGTCCTTCAGCTCTTTTGCATGTTGTTCCATTATCTCAGTTATGGTCTTCTCCTGAAAGACCTTCATCTTCTCCGTCTCATTATTCATCATCTGTCATGGGATTAATAGCTGTTATTGAATTAGTCACCAAAATCTACTATTACTTTGGTACACTACTTTGATATATGTTCCTCAAAACTACATTAAAATCACACAAGACGCCTAATGTATTACATCAACCTATAAATCATGTACTGCACTAGTCTGACTAAATTAGTCCGTAGAAATACAATTTAAGATGTAGCTTCATACATAGTGATCCTAAAGCTTAACTTAAAATACACCTGTTCCTCATATAGATGATTTTTCACGGTCCATGCATGAATCAGGTGTTTCAGAGTAAGCTTTTTGTAGTACAATAATGGTAACTATACCTTCAATATACAGTATGTAAATGATTAATCTATGGTTGGCACCATATCTAGTGCATTATGTGTAAAATTGGTCAGTCAAATATCAATACCAGAAGATATTAGAAAAACTAATAAGAATACTATGAAAAGGACTTAGTGGGACTGCAACTCAAAAAAACAAGGAACGATGAATTACAAAACAAGAGAGTTTAACTAACTAGATGTAGATTACAATATTGATCATAGACAAGGTCTGGAGCATTATAACTGCATTACCCCCTGCAACCTTTCATTATGGGTCAGCTTCATGTCCATCATGGTACGTAAATGGTTGTCCTCTTGTTTTTGTAGACGCTCCTCATAGTTCTGCTGCATGGCCTTCAATCTATCCTCCAACTCTTCATGTTTCTTGAGTGCATTAAGCATCTCGTCTTTGTGGCCATTTTCTGTTAATACAATTAGTCATGGTATTTAAATTACATATTGTCTTAACATGAGAGAAAAATGTAAAAAAATGTATTAATACAATAGTTCAACTGAGTTTTCAGTGCACGTCATTAGAGACAAAGAGCGCAATCTCAATAGATCTTAAGATAGTGATACCCGGAATCTTAAAACAAGACTATTTGCAGCGTAATATAACATTATGATGTGATATTATAACATTATCGATACAGTGGCAAGAAAAAGTATTTCATGGTTTTCTGCATTAACTTGTCATAAAATGTGATCTGATCTTCATTCAAGAGTACTGACAAATATAATGTGCATATAATAATAATAACACAAAAAACCCCCCGATTTTTTATGTCTTTATTGAGAACAACCATAAAAACCTCATAGTGCTAGTGGGAAAAGTTTGTGAATCCTTATGTTTTGTAAAGAAAATGAGTTTGGAGGTATAGTGATGGATAAAAAACACTCAAATCTTTTAAATTTTAAAGTTCTGCACAAGAAGAATACGCTTATGTGAGCCATGCCTCACCAAAAAGAGCTGTATAAAGTGAGTGTACTTACCCTGGTCCTTCAGCTCTTTGGCATGTTGTTCTATTATCTCAGTTATAGTCTTCTCCTGAGAGACCTTCATCTTCTCCATCTCATTATTCATCATCTGCAATGAAACAAACAGCATTATTTAATGACAGATTCTAGAATTAATTAATGTAGTTATTTATTTATTTATTTTTAATTAAATTAAATTACATCAACCTAGAAATTATCTGCTGTCCTAGTGTTACTTGTAAGGCCTTAACGCTAAATGTCCAGATGTAGCTCTCAAGTTATAACCTGGATTTGGTCTTTCAGAGCCTCAATCTCCTGGTGGAAATTCTGTCTGACGTTGTCCCACATCTCCTTGCAGGCCATTTCATTTTGAACCCGCTCCTCCTTCAGAAACTCCACCAGGGCGTTACCGTCCAGAATGCTCTACAAAGATTTAACACAGAAAAAAAATCAAAGCTTTAGAATCATATAAAGCAGGGACACTGGAGCTGAAATAATATATACGCGATAATATTCGGCAAAAATTACTCCATCAGTTGCAAAGATAATACGGATCATTGTATGATCAAATGAATCTTTTCATCCTGGAAAAGTTGGGCGTAGCAAACCTCCTCGGGATGATCAGTTTCTTTCATTACACACAAACTGCGTCCCTTCTGGTCAGTGATGACCCACATGAGGAGGGAGCCATTCTCGGAGGCGGTGAGCAGATACTGATTATCAGGTGTGACAGCCATCTGCACAATTGATAAAATAAATAATTGTCAGTTGAACTGTTAAAAGTTCATTGAAAGCAACAAGCACAGTTATAACATAATTACTAAGTGAAATCAGTCAGTCAATCAATCAATGAAATCAGTCAGTCAATAACTGTACTCATTAAAACTCACAGTGCACGTTATCATGCACATACTTACTCTAGCGATGGGACCAGAATGCGCCGCATACTCTGTCAAAGATTCCTGATCGTCTAACGGGTACTGAATGACTCTGATAGTACCGGCAGCACTTCCGCAAAAGATCGCCTGGCCACAATGAGTCATGGAGATGGCTGTGTAAGTTGAGCCATTTGAGGTCATTTCCTTGTGGATCTAAATGCGAACAGAAACACATACAAATGAAGTAATTCTGTCCATCGACATGCAGACTATGAATCACATCAGCAGCTGGTTTCAACCTTTACATACTGTAATGTATAATGTGTATATGTAATGTATATGATTTTGTTTCCATATTTTTGTTTCCTGGCTCCTGCACTATATTGCATAGATTATAAAGTACATGCTTATGCTATTCTGTATAATATTTGGTTTTAAACCAATTATTTTGTACCTCGCAGTGAGTGTGGATTAGTGGATTAGTCTTTGTTCATTATGTGTTGTGAAACTGCTGTGTTTCTCAGAAACAAATACCTTATACAGTGTTACTTGCCTCGCCAACTCGGAACTCATTTAGATTGAAGCCACTGGCCACAAGCAGGACGTTCTCTGTATTCGGCAAGAACATCGCCTCAATGTAATTAGATGGTTTCGGCAATTTTGTAGACTTGCTGGTCCAGGTTCCACTGTTCCATTCACATATGGTACCGTCTGCTGCACATGACACCAGACGATGGTCATCTTTGCTCCACTTCACCGACTGCACCTGAAAAGTCAGGACAAGGTATCTAGCCATGTGTATGTCATACATACTGTAGGTGGTTAGATTTTTTAAGATTCTCATTTACAGGTTTAAACCCCTGTACCACATGAGCTTCAAGATAAATTAGAAAGTAAGTTCTTTTGCACTTTCAAACATTTATTGCACACTAGACATGTGTGAGAATGTCACCTGAAAATCCTTCCAAGTTAGTGCACATTAAGTGCACACACAATATGTGGCAACACATGCACACACCATACAGTATACTGTATGTCTTGTATAACAGAATTTTGAGACCCATATTTACATGAATGAACACATGGTCAAACTTTCCACCGCGTGGTAGTAAAATGTACTGACCTCATAAATGTGGCCATGGAGGCTGACTTTTTCACCTGTCCTACTGTGGAAGATGTTGACAAACTTGCTGGTGACCACAGCGAACATGCTGCCCTCATGGCTGAACAAACACTATGGACACAAAAATGTAACACTTCTTTATTTTCACTCTCTTACTCATTGTCTATACCGCTTTATCCTGTGTACATGGTCGCGGGGGGCCTGGACCCTATCTCAGGAGACTTAGGGCACAAGACAGGGTAGGATGAGGTGTCATTCCATCACAGGGCATACACACACACACGCAGTCACACACTACAGGCAATATGGGAACACCACTTAACCTAATCTGTATCTGTTCGGACTGTGGGATGAAACAGGAGCACCTGGAGGGAACCCATGCAAAGAACATGTACACGGACCTGAGGCGGGAATCAAACCCAGAGCCTGGAGGTACAAGGGAACAGAGCCGCCACTTCTTTATTTTATGTGGGAAAAAAGTTATTGGACGGAATTAACCGATGACCATGCTTCTGTTTGTTAACATCAGTTAGAGTTTAACAGGGGATAGACACAGGTAGCTGTGTGATAAGAAGCAAATGAAGAAGACAACCTGTGTTGTAGGAATCGTCTATGAGAATTTCCTGTAAATGCTGTTTATAAATCATAAAATCATAAGAACTTAATCAATATATCCCTTCTTACTCTGCATCAGTGTAGTGCACTTGCATAGAAATGGATGCAGCTTAGTGAGTACCTACCTCACTGCAGTTGTTCATTCGGAACTCTTGGACGGTGCGGAATTCACCAACCAACAGGCTCATAAGGCAGATGTTATCAGCAAAGCCCACCAAGATAGTAAGGCCATTTGGGTGAAATGAGATGCATTTCGGCTCTTGAGGGAACTCCTTAATCAGCTCCAGAGAACTGCAGAAAAAAGACATGTGCATAAAGTCAGAAAATTGTACCTGGAAATTCACACTATGTTGATTTTGGTTCTGATCTTTGACTCAGGGCACACCACAGACACACAGGCATGAGATAAGGTCTTACGGGAAAAGTGTATATTTTTTAAATATTATTAAATAAGAAAAAGAAGGGCTGGCAAGCAATGGTCGAGGCAGAGTGGCCAAATGGGCTTATGTAGACAGCAGGTCTCGCAAGTTTTGCAGGGACATTTGCTGGCGTGGCCTTGCCCAGTCTTCCTTTGGTGTGGTTGCAGGGGGGAGTCAAACGGTACAAAGGGCAGTTTGGCTGTCGTTCCCTGGTGACTGCTATGGTGATCTCAACTGGGGAGGCGGGCCTTAATGCAGAGGCAGCGGCCTGTTCCCTTTAGGCGGCTGAGTCACGATGCCTGTCTCTAAGTAAAAGTGAAAGTGCCGGGGAAGCTTGTGCAGTCCTTCAGCAGCTGCAGGCGCCTAAACAGTGGTGTACTATTCGTCTTTAAAATCCATGGGTCCTCCACATGGCTCTTCACATGTGCCAATCTCCATGTTGATTTTCGAGTGCCTTCTCCTGACTTCCGAAACCTAAGCTAAGAGCTCCATGTTCATTCGGAACTCTTGGACGGTGCGGAATTCACCAACCAACAGGCTCATAAGGCAGATGTTATCAGCAAAGCCCACCAAGAGCAGAACAAGCCCGAGGTCCTTAGGTGATTATCTCTCACTTGCCGAGCCAAATTTAGCAACCCTGCCCGTTCATACACCTGCTGAAGGGGAGGCTGCATGCCAATTGAGCTCCATGGAGTAAGCAAAAAGTGGATTTTGACCGCACGCCCTTCACAAGAGAATCTGTGATATATCCCCTTCCTCAGCTCTCTTCCTCAGTCATTCACGTCCGGTCTGTGCCGGTTGTCGCCAGATCACCAATGTAAAATCTTTGACTCAGGCATAGCAACTACAGACATGAGGCAAGGTCTTACAGGAAAAAAGTACTGTAGTTTTATTAGGAAAATAGGGATAGGAGGGGATTTTAAGGAGGGAGGGAGGAAAAGATTGAGGTTTTGCATATGCACGCTGGCAAGCGACGGCAATGATGGTTTTGGAACAGGCACATGTGGTACCAATTATACAATCTCTGCTCAAAATGTACAATATCTTCTACAGTTCCCACACATCAAATTGAGAAAGAGATTTTCTACTCAGATGATGATATAAAAAATAATTTCAATTAAAAAAAAAAACACTTTTGGGACCTTATTTTCCTTTAATGAATAATGTATGTAATTATCATTGGTAACCTTAAGTTTGAGAAAGGTGCTACATAAATAAAATATTAACAGCTCCTACTTGGTCTTGTAGTTCCAGATTCGCACTGAGTTGTCCTTCGAGCAAGTGGCAAAGAGTGGTTTTGAGGAGCAGATGGACAGACCGGTGATGGTCCCCGAGTGAATCGCGTGGAACAGGAACTTGAAATCAGCCTGCTCACCCTGGAAAAACAAGAAAAGGAGTCAGGACAGTGAAATTCATTACAGCAGAATGATAAAACACTCTTTTTTGGATGTCTCCTATATAAAGATCACACTCTTGTTTTGCTCTATTACCTTTATAATCTCAGGCGAGTCAAGCCTGACGTGGTAGATTTGGCCTTGACGAGTACTTATGGCCAGCGTCTTCTCTGATGGACTTAGGCACACTGCTGTAATCTTCTGCTCAGACTGACTTGACTGATTGCTGCATGAATCCTGAGGAATCTGCAGATCAGAAGGACATGGTTCTGAGTGATTATTTAGTTCCAGTCTATGAATGGGAGTGTCAGTACATCCTTTAGAGTCCTTCATCCTTTAGAATGACAAAAAACAACAGCAAAATCCAGTAGTGTTAGGTTCAACTCCAGCACTGCCAGAGATCCACACGTAGATCAGACCCTTAACCATAAACATGCTGAGTGACCTCCCTGTATACACTACCTTGTACAAGAACATCTGGTGAATTAGTTGAATATGAATGCACTTACTCTAATTTCCACAGTCTGCGTGTAACACTCCCCTCTTTTGTCATAAAGACAAACAAGCCCTGGCCCGGCTGCACAGGCAAAGCCTTTACAGTACTGCGTGATGGCAGTGATACTCTGCAGTGCACCTGTGGATGAAGAGTCCGTCCTCGGCCTGCCGAGGGAGGAGAGAAATCCAATAATTTTTTTTACCATAGGATGGTAGGATTTTTACCACTAATGATGTTAAAATAGACAAGATGATATTAAAGAGCTTCATTGCATCCCTCTTTGTTTCTACCTCTCAGAAGCTCTCCCGAGATCACGCCAGCGTCCGGCCTTCAACATGAGGAGATTCCCTGTTTCTGTCCCTAAGATAATGCAGTCCTTAGACATCCACGCATGGGCTGTGATGTTTTCCATTTCAAAAGATGAGGACTGATTTAACGAGTTTTTTTCCAATTTGTAAATTTTGAAGACACATTTTCCACTCACACAAATTTGTGTGTTGTGCTTTGGATTAAAGCTGACCTGGAATTTAAAAAAAACAACATTCACTATAGAAACCTTCTTTTATAACCACAACAATAAAACTATCCCGAAAAAAAAAAAGGATTTTAAAAGCACAACATCTGGTTTAACACAAAATCAGTGTGCACAGATCATGTATCACAATGTCATAAACTGCATCCTGCTGTGATACATTCATGTCAAAATTTGTCTCATACAACTCTTGTGTGAGACGACTCATACACAAAAGTACACATTTACTTGTTTTTAAAGTAATATCAGCAGGATAGCACATGGACCAGCATCACAAATCTGTCCGCCATGACTCTGACCAGAGAAATCAGTTACTAGAGATGAATTAATGGGGATGGACCAGATAGTGTAGTATGTTTTTGATCATGATAAACATTATAGTTTTTCTGAACGCGCCAGCAATTGATGACCACATTAATGAAGTATTTAATGGATAAACCTGTGTTACTATTTCCTGGATAGTCCTATGCATGTTTTAAGAGGAGAAACATCCTTAGTATTACAAAGTTCTGGGTTTTTACCTGACTGACTAAACCAACTCTTGTGGTCTTCACTAAGGCAATGACTTCATTCTTTTCCCATTCCCAGTAGTAAAGGGTCCAGTCGGGTGCTCCAGATTGCCCCAGAAGATATTTGGAGTCAGCAGAAAAAGCCAAGCAAACAAACTCTTGAATGTCGATGCTGCCCCCTGTTAGCACTTGTTTCTTGAAGCACTGCTTGTTCTGTAGGTCATAGATGGTGATCGTACCCTGTTCTCTTCTCTCCGACACAGCCAGGTAATGCCTGTCAGGACTAAGAGCCAGCGCTAAGATTCCTTGTGGCCCTTGCTGGTCTGCGTTTCCACCTATGAGGCAAAATATACGTGTGATAAATAGTCACTGAGTGTATTTACCATGATAACTATTGCACCTGACTGGCTAAATTGTGTCTCCTGTACAAAACAAAACAAAAAAAATCACACACCAAACATTTGGGTGATTGATTGAAAGACACGAAATTGCAGGAACTGAAAGAAGACTGAATGTTTGGTACTGAAAAATCCCACGATTGCAAAACCACTACAAACCAGAGTAGATGTTGGAATTAAGAAAATGTCTCAATACAATGCTTAGTTTGTTAAAAAAAAATAAAAATCAGAAGGAATTTCTTAACAGACTTACCTGGAATGAACCTGGTCCATCGTTGTTGCACATTGAAACACACACAGTTGTTTCCGCTTGGGAAAATGATGGTTTGCTCATTCAAGAAATGCAAGTTGTTTTTTATTTTCTCAGACAAACCAAAAGCATGGTGGAGTTTCAGTTTAACTGTCATATCTATTGAGGCGTTGGTTAAAGTCCTCTGAAATCAGAAAAAGAGAACATTTAAAGAATTTCAAATATGGTGCAGTTTATAGCCAGTGTTGCCAACTATTTTCAATAGAACATTTTCTGCTGATGAAAAGGTTAGTTGAAGTTGATAAATGAGTTCGCACTCTAACTTGCATATTGTTTTTTTTTTTTGCATATTGAATTTTCGTAGCAACCAGGAGTATAAAGAGAAGGAGGTGTTCATGACAATATAATCAGACATTTCATATTATACTCCAAACACATCATTACTATAATCTGTTCTCGAAGCTCCAGTTTACAACATGTGAAATAAAAAAGCAATTAACCCAGCAGTAATGTAGCTGTATGTAGCAACCAGGAGTATAAAGAGAAGGAGGTGTTCATGACAATATAATCAGACATTTCATATTATACTCCAAACACATCATTACTATAATCTGTTCTCGAAGCTCCAGTTTACAACATGTGAAATAAAAAAGCAATTAACCCAGCAGTAATGTAGCTGTATCTCTTATATGTAATAATATTTTATAATACCACCACTGTAAAAGACAACATATACCATGTATTATAGCTCTCTGTGCACAAAATAAGTGATTTCACTAATTAGTTTGTGCATATTTGGCTGAAGAGTTGGGCTAAATAACTGAAAAAGTAGTGGAAAAAACACTGTAGTGACAATGTAATTCAAGGCCTGAGACCTAAACCCAACAGAAAACTGTTAGACAATGGTGAAGAAGCCATCTACACATAATTTTTGGTAAGCAACCAGGCAGGTATTGATTGAACGAGTGACACCAGAGTACTGCAGAGGTCTTTTTGACTCTATGCTCAGCCAGGATAAAGAAAGTTTTAAAGAATTTTACTGAGAACACAAATTATTAGTATAGCTGAGAACATCAGAACATATATATGGGCTTGGTTGGGATCTCTTTGCATGAATTACCTGGGCTAAAAACAAAAAGGACTGGACTGTTGCTAAGTGCGCTAAAGTCCTCATTACATATTCAAGTTAATTTTGCTTTTCATTTGAAAATCAAGGTCCCAGAGTCTGGAGGAAGAGAGGAGGCACAGAATTCAATTCACTTGTTGACGATTAATTGAGTTTGCACAGTCAGTTAGTGGTGGTTTGGGGAGCCATGTCATCCGCTGGTGTTGGTCCACTGTGTTAGATCAGGTCCAAGGTAAGTGCAGCCGTCTACCAGGACGTTTTAGAGCAGCAAATTTAAAAGAGAGCCAGCCCTTCCCTGGGGCTTAAACCTCCATCACCTAGCCCACCAGCCGGCCCCGGGCACCCACACTTAAGCACCCCTCCCTCGGAATAAACAACTCCAGCACGGCCCGCTGAAAGGCCGGACCCCTGGGATAACTGGGGACTTTGTCACGTTTCTTTGCACACCAGCTATATGGAGGTCATGATTAAATTTTCCAGCAGGACTTGGCACCTGCCCAAACGTACATATCGTACAAAAGCCAAAAGTACTAATACCCGGCCAAGGCATCCATGTGCTTGATTGGCCAGCAATTTAACCCGACCTAAACTCCATAGAGAATTTACGGGGTATTGTGAAGAGGAAGATGTAAGACACCAGACCAAAAAATTAAGAAAAGCTGAAGGTCGCTATCAGAGCAACCTGGGCTTCCATAATGAATCAGCAGTGCCGCAGACTGATTGCATCCATGCCAGACAGCATTCCTGCAGTAATTCATGCAAAGGGAACCCCGACCAAGCATTTCTTCAACCTGGAAATATATCAGCCGATTGATTGTCATTCACACACTACAGGAAATTTGGGCACGCCAGTTAGCCTAATCTGCATGTGGAAGAAAACCGGAGCACCCGAAGGAAACCCACAGCACAAAATATATATATATATATATACTGCGCTCTGTGACTGACAGGTCTTAGCAAGCGTGCATGCAGCAAGGTATAGGTCATTAAAACTAGGATTAAATAGTAAATAATTAAATGTTAGTTATAATAAACTATGTGTTTTCTGAACTTTACTATAGATGTCAGTAATGATTAGTGTTAAAGACAGTGTTAAATTTGTTTGAATTTTAAGGATTTACCTGTGAGAAAGCAGCAGGAACATCAGCTTGGAACTCATTTGATCTCGAGAAAGGTGTTTCCAGGAGCACTTGTGCAAAACGAGTGCTGCGTTCCCGTGCCGATTATTTTCTTTAGAGGTAAAATTTCGAGCGTTTGTGACGTCATATTCTGCATTGTTGACGATTATGGTACGTATGTGGATGTTGGAATTTACGTGCTGGCACTTAGAATGGCTCCTCCTGTCCGTAACCTGGACAATGATTTATTCTCTCACCGCCCAGATACACACCACACCTCCTCCTCCGTATTGTCCCGGACCCGTCGCCTGTTCCCGGTGCGCTTCCACACACACACACACACACATAGCGGAGGATTAATCATCAGAATATCTGATCGCTGGAGATGATTTTAGATATTTTTCCCCTGAACATTTCGTTCTATCCCGTGATTAAGGTTTTTTATTGATATCCGATTCAACCGCGCTTTCTCACTTCTCTTGGCTTCCGAAATTTCGGGTCTCGTGTAAAGACTGCCTAATTATTTTAATGGTCGATTTAACTATAGTTTTTGTATTTTAACCTTGGATAAATACAGTATACATGCAAGTAACTGCTGTAGAGCAAACGCTGAAAAAAAGCAGTAATGTAAGAACCAATGTCAATAATGTCAAACGACCCTTTGCTTACACTGATTACACTGCTTTACACTGATTACCCTTACACTGATCAGCCAAAACATTATGATCACCTGCCTAATACTGAGAGGTCATGGGACATGTATACTACTAAACTAAGGACATAGAATATGATTTCATATTTAAACTCATGCTATATGAGAAGTCAGTAACAGAAGTACTAGCATCACACGTGGACAAAATTGTTGGTACCATTCGGTCAATAAAAGAAAAACTCACAATGGTCACATAAATAACATTAATCTGACAAAAGTAATAATTTAAAAAAATTCTATGAATGTTAACCAATGAAAGTCAGACATTGCTTTTCAACCACGCTTCAACAGAATTATTTAAAAAAATAAACTCATGGAACAGGCCTGGACAAAAATGATGGTACCCCTAGAAAATGCTGAAAATAATGTGACCAAAGGGGCATGATAATTCAAGGTGTCTCCACTAATTAGCATCACAGGTGTCTACAATCTTGTAATCAGTCAGTGGGCCTATATATAGGGCTCCAGGTAGTCACTGTGTTGTTTGGTGACATGGTATGTACCACACTCAACATGGACCAGAGGAAGCGAAGGAAAGAGTTGTCTCAGGAGATTCGAAAGAAAATTATAGACAAGCATGTTAAAGGTAAAGGCTATAAGACCATTTCCAAGCAGCTAGATGTTCCTGTGACTACAGTTGCACATATTATTCAGAAATTTAAGATCCATGGGACTGTAGCCAACCTCCCTGGACGTGGCCGCAGGAGGAAAATTCATGACAAATCAAAGAGACGGATAATCCGAATGGTAACAAAAGAGCCCAGAAAGACTTCTAAAGAGATCCAAGGTGAACTTCATGCTCAAGGAACATCAGTGTCGGATCGCACCATCCGTCGTTGTTTGAGCCAAAGTGGACTACATGGGAGACGACCAAGGAGGACACCATTGTTGAAAACAAATCATAAAAAAGCCAGACTGGAATATGCCAAACTACATGTTGACAAGCCCCAAAGCTTCTGGGGAAATGTCCTATGGACAGACGAGACAAAAATGGAACTTTTTGCCAAGGCACATCAGCTCTATGTTCATAGACGCAAAAATGAAGCATATCAAGAAAAGAACACTGTCCCTACTGTGAAACATGGAGGAGGCTCTGTTATGTTCTGGGGCTGCTTTGCTGCATCTGGCACAGGGTGTCTTGAATCTGTGCAGGGTACAATGAAATCTCAAGACTATCAAGGGATTCTAGAGAGAAATGTGCTGGCCAGTGTCAGAAAGCTGGGTCTCAGTCGCAGGTCATGGGTCTTGCAACAGGACAATGACCCAAAACACACAGCTAAAAACACCCAAGAATGGCGAAGAGGAAAACATTGGACTATTCTAAAGTGGCCTTCTATGAGCCCTGACCTCAATCCTATTGAGCATCTTTGGAAGGAGCTGAAACATGCTGTCTGGAAAAGGCACCCTTCAAACCGGAAACAACTGGAGCAGCTTGCTCATGAGGAGTGGGCCAAAATACCTGCAGAGAGGTGCAGAAGTCTCGTTGACAGTTACAGGAATCCGTTTGATTGCAGTGATTGCCTCAAAAGGTTGTGCAACAAACTATTAAGTTAGGGGTACCATCATTTTTGTCCAGGCCTGTTCCATGAGTTAATTTAAAAAAATATATAATTCAGTTGAAGCATGGTTGAAAAGCAATGTCTGACTTTCATTGGTTAACATTCATAGAATTCTTATTTATTATTACTTTTGTCAGATTAAAGTTATTTCTGTGACCATTGTGAGTTTTTCTTTCATTGACCGAAGGGTACCAACAATTTTGTCCACGTGTGTAAGATTTGTTAATTTTATTATTTAAAACATTATTTAACATTATCACTGTACATTTTAAGTTGAGAATGCAATACAAAACGTGAAATGTATTTACAAAGAAATAAAATTCAATTAAAACAAAAAGTATAAATAAATTGGCAAAATATATTGATCCAATATTATGGATTATGGAAACTAACAACTATTTTTATTATCGTCATTATATATTTTTAAAAATTAGAATGCCATGAACAGTTGAATTTTACTTTCATCTCCCTATCTTTGGCCACCATTTTTTACCTTTATTTTTACTTTATCAAAGACATTTTCCCATATCTTGTGTATGACCTACCAGTGATCATCTGATGTGGTTATAGTTGTTCATATCTAAAGGTTTAATTTTCATAATAAACTCTAGCGCGCAGCTCGGCATTTAGCTTCTTGTGGACTGTAGCTGGGGTATGGTCTTGGGCTGTTTCAGCTGTCTGGAATGCTCCCTGTGTCTCACTGTGGATGATCACAAAAAGGAAAATATTGTGTAATATAGATGTTGTAATAAAATATGATAATAAAACATTTGAATAAAAAACAAAAAAGTTCAAACAACCTTCTCAGTATTTATTATCATATTTTATGACAGGCACATCACCCAAAACTATTTCCTACAATGCTAAAAAGTGCATAATAAAATATATTTATCACACTGCTTACATGCTTGTTATTGAGGTTGCTCTGTGTACTGGTGGTTGTCGATCTTAAACCTTTGCTCTCTCCTGGTTATGCTCCCCAGCTGTTACTGTACTCTCCTACACACATATGCAAAACATATTTAAAGTGTATTCATACTGTTAGCATATCAAGCTATGAGAATACAGAATCAAATTGTTTGTGCATTACAACTGTGGTAACAACTTCTATATTCTATGTAATATTCTTGATACAGCTTAGACTTGTCAAGATATGCAGATACCTGATAAAGGGCCCAATAAGTGTAAATATTTAGATGTACCTAAAATATTATTTAATTGTATAACTGAACATCTTCATACAGTAGTTTCAAAAATATGTCTGAACAGTATATGGACTGTGCACTGTGTTCAGACTGTGGACTGAAAGAGAACACTTGGTAAGCATCAATTATACAGCAAGCAGCCAGTGTTACACTGTGATCCAAAATTATTTTATCATATTATAGTTGCACCTTCGAGAAACACTGTAAATTCTTTGACCATCGTAAGGTGTTATACAAGCTTTATTTCAAAGCTTTAAATTCATCTGACTGGACTGCTGAGCATTCGTACCAGATTCCAGCTTCAAGCAATTATTTAGACAGAAGCTAGAAGCCACTCAATCTCTTTATGAGCAGTAAGTATATGCTGCCTATAAGGAGACTGAGTGACGGAGACACTGGATCCCTGAGATGTGTTTCACAAACAAAAACAAACAAACAAATGCACATCATACTTTTAGGACATTGGAGTGATGTGCTCGCAGAATTCTGGCCTCCATATCCTGGTGTTGATTATGAGAAACTTTTCCTTTTCAGTTGCTCCTCATGCTGGGTCTGCTTTTGCACAGTCACAATCTTCTCTCTGATTCTTAGCATCTAGTGTGAACAAAAAAGTTAGGAAAGTACAGTACAAGTACTGTATGCGAACATTTCCTTTCATTTTCAGCCATACATGGTCTCCTTTTTCTCCTCCACCTCAGCCTTGAGTTAAAATTAAACCAGATCTTGCAACAGCTGTAAATTCTTTGAAATGTAAATTACTTTTAAATTAATTCGTTAAGCCTAGACTCAACTCTACTTCTAGTTTTCCAATGTTTGACAATATAGTCACTTTGTAAAACCCTACATACCATCATACTGTTAAAATCCTCACCTTTAAATCATTGTTGTCTCTTGTCTCTTGAATCATGTTCTGCAGTTGCTCGAGTTCAGTTTTAGCTGTTTACCTCTCCGTCTTTTGTGTTCTTCAGTTGGTTCATTCAGTTGTTCCTTAATGCTAATTATATCCTCCTCAATCTGTTTTTTGCTCTTCTTGTGTACTTTAATCATGTCTTGAAGGTGAATTTCCTACAGGGAAAGAAAAGACTAACTTCTAATGTTTTTGTAAAAATGTTCTTTATTAACAGTTAGCTTTTTTATATTGAAGATTTTTATAAATTCATTTCTGACCATTAGGTGTGTGATCAAGTTACTATGTAACTAAGAACATCAAATGATTACCCCAAGGAAATGTTATTATTGAGTATATTCATTAAACATTAATACACACTAAGACAAAAACTGCATGCAATAAATTCATGGCAAATATAAACATGTCCTGCAACAGACACAGAGAATTACACCAGTGATAAATGTAACTAATGTTCATCAAATAGTTGAAAACTTGCAGCGTTAGCATGAGCCTCACCTGGTCATGGAAAGTCTTGTTTTGCTCATGGAAGCTCTGAACATCCTTCTTCAACAGCTTGACCTCAAGGCTCTGGTCCTGCATCTCTCCTTTTATGTGCAAAATCTGCAACACCTTAAAACAAACACATACATACATTAATTACAATGTGAGGGTTTGTCAAATCGCATCCGTCCTGCTCATGTCAGTTGAAAACTGAGATTCACTCCTCCTGTTTATCTAATCCCGTTAAAACATCATACAATAGAACTATTCACCATGACAACATGTACTGTTAACTACTGCCGTGAAAACAGTGTATGCAAAACCCTGTTTTATTATATTGTTCTTTTACAGTTTTGGAAGAAATCCCATATATTGAACAATATATCTTTTTTGTTGTAGCTTTTTTCATATTCGCTTACAAATCTCAACCACACACCTGCTTCAAGATGGGCTTCATTTCATTTTTTAGGTTGCGGCTGGTCTCCCGCATGGCCCGAAGCTTCTGTTTGCCTTGAAGGATTTTGTCAAGCTCCGCCCGATCAGTCGGTATCACCTGCTGTGTCTCCTCAGATTTCTTCACCTCCTGTCGCACCTCAGCCTGTTCCTGTTGCTGTAATAAAGTAAAGATGCAGAAACTGATCCTCACTACTGATTTAACGCTACAAAAGTACTTACTGAAAATGGATCTCTATTCCATATGGTCCCAGAACCACATTTTTAAATCACAATTTGAATCCTGGAATGTGCTTGGGATGTGTGCGTGCGTGCGTGCGTGCGTGCGTGCGAGCGAGCGAGCGAGCGTGTGTGTGTGTGTGTGTGTGTGTGTGTGTGTGTGTGTGTGTGTGTCACCTCTCACCTTTGCTTCACTGACATGGGATTCGCAGGGATTTATGAAATCATGCCTCAGTGAAATCGATTCATGGATGAAGTTTGAGTTCTTATGCATCTTCTGCATAAGAGTCTTCATGTGTCTGACCTGTAGTAGAAAAGACCTTATAAACACTGGCATCATTGTCACTAATTTTCCCGGTAAGCAACAAATGCCATGTGCTCCTATTAATGTTTTGGTTCTCTCTTTTATGTTTGTTTGCAAGGGCTTTTGAGTACTTCAGCCCTTCGTCTGCCTATGATTTGACCGTTATGACAAAAATGACTAATCACTGCTAATAATCTAGTTTACAAATTTGCATCCTATCACTCATGTCATGTAACAAAAAACTTTTAGCAATCATCTATATTATTAGTAATTTTATTAAACAAACACTTGTTCTCTCTGTACACACCTTTTCTTTTTCTATTTTAAGTTTCTCAGTGAGGTCTTCAATGGTCTCCGTGTCCTTGTTGTTCATTTCCTTTGTCTTAGCCTTGAGCTAAAAAGAAAAAAAAACATATTTTGATGAGTTACTCATTTATACTACTACTATAACAACATATAATAATAATAATAATAATAATAATAATAATAATGATATACCTGACTGTACTCAATGCTCTGGTCCAGTATCTCTCCTTTTATTGTCCACAAGTGAGCCAACTTACAACAAGCACATGCACACATTAATTACACAGCAAATGTGAGTGAAATTGCATCACGATTGATGATATTGCTCCTCAAATCTTGAATCACATACCTGCCGCTCCATGACTTTCACTTTATGTTCTAAATTCATGCAGGTCCTCCTTTCCTCTAGGAGCTTCTGTTCATGAAGGAGACAGGTTTCCTTGAGCTCAGATTCATGTTTCTCTCTCAATTCCTTCTGCACCTCCTCAGACCTCTGTAAAATTCCCTGTTGTAAAATGTAAAGTGAAGTTGTAGAAGGAGATGCACACTGCAGTTTAAACACTTCAAAAATACTGATCCCAATGATCGACTGAAAATAGATGCGTTTTTCCCATATAGTGGATTTTATATATGGACCCGGTCCTTGCATGCATCAAGTACATTAGTGTCAGCTTTTTGGGTATAATAATGTTAACTGTAGCCTTAATATGTTTCGTGATTGTACTGTGGCTGTGTAACACCAGAAAAAAAAATTGGAGAATACTAGGAAAAGGAGGAAGAGGGAAAGAGAAAATGACAGTTTAACAAACTAGATACAGATACCGGCAATGTTTAGAGGTGCGGACTATATATAAGAAGATCTGCATCCTTACAGGAAGCAAAACAGCATTATAACCTCCTTACCTCCTGCAGCCTTTTATTATGGGTCCGTTTCATATCCATCATGGTACTCAAATGGTTGTCCTCTTGTTTTTGTAAACGATCCTCATAGTTCTGCTGCATGGCCTGCATTCTCTCCTCCAGCAATACATGTTTCTTGAGTGCTTTAAGCATCTCATCTTTGCTTTCATTTTCTGGGAATAATATAAGCCATTTGTTTTAAATCACATTTTGTTTTAAGATATTAAGCGAGAATTAACTGTTATATTTTAGTAACAAATAATTTTACTTCAGCTGGGCAATTAAGTCCACTTCAGTAGAGGAAAGGAGCTACATTTTTAGAGCTTAAGGCTGGTGATACCCTGAACCTTGAAACAAGCCATACTGTGTTGTGTAATATGACAAGATATTATTATAGTGTATCAATTAATTGAGTGTATTTACCCTGGTCCTTCAGCTCTTTGGCACGTTGTTCCATTATCTCAGTTATAGCCTTCTCCTGATAGACCTTTATTTCCTCCTTCTCAGAATTCAGCATCTACAAGTGAGATACATAAATCTAAAATGACTTTGCACTTACAGTCCTCTAAAAAATTAAAAATCAAAATCTAGCTTAGTAAAGCAAAGTCCAGACTTAAATCTGATTGAGATAACCTTAAACATTCTGTTCATGCTTGAAAACCCATCAATGTGTCTGAATTAAAACAATTCTGCAAAGAAGAGTGAGACAAATTCCTCCACAACAATGTGAAAGACTCATTGTCAGTTATCACAAAAGCTTGATTGCAGTTGTTGATGCCAAGGGTGGAACAAGTAGTTATTACAGTTGGTTTGGGGGCAATTACTTTTTCACATACGGCCAGGATGGTTTGGGCAGCTTTTTTCTCTTAATAACTGAAAACAGGTTATCTTTGCGTAATATTAAAATTTGTTTGATAATCTCAATCATTTAATTGTGACAAATATGCAAAAAATAGAATAAATTTCAGGAAGCATCGTAAACTTTTTCACGGCATCTATCTATTATGCAAAAACACATTGAAATCTGAGACAGGTTTAAATGCAATGTAAATAAAAATCATATGAGACACCTATTGTATAACATCAGCCTATAGATTGAGCATGATCTACTGTCCTAGTATCACTGAAGACGTATTACAGTTAAATTTCCAGATGTACTGTAGAACTTACCTGAATTTGGCCTTTCAGAGCTTCAATCTCCAGGAGGAAATTCTGTCTGACTTTGGTAATCTTCTCCTTGTAGGCCATTTCATTATGATCCCGCTCCTCCATCAGCAGTTCTATTTGTGCGTAAGCCTTTTGCATATTTTGCTCCTGGATGATGGCAGATGTTTAACACAGAAAAACATCAGATTTTGGAGATCGAATCAAAGCTTTTAGAATCATATAAATCAGGTATCCTGGAGCATTGAGGTAGCAATACTCCCCACTGCACCACTGTGCACCTTTTCCTCCAGACAGGTCTTGATACAGCGGACCTCCTCAGCATGATCTGTTTCTTTCACCTTGCACAACTTCGGGTCAGTGATGGTCCAGATGATGAGGGAGCCGTTCTCTGAGGCAGTGAGCAGATACTGATGATCAGGTGTGACGGCCATCTGCACACATGATGAAAGAAATAATTGTGATTTGGAGAGACTGGAAAAGTTAATTGAAAGCAACAAGAACGGATATAAACATCATTATCTAAAGAAATCACTCAGTCAGGAGAAAGCACAGGCAACTAAGGAAATAACAGACTCGTTTCTTGTTTTCTTGTCCATTATGTAATAATATCAAGAAACCAGGTTTCATTATCATCATCTTTATTTTTTATGCACATTATCTTTACACCAACAGAACACACACGTACTTTGGTGATAGTACCCGAAAGCTCCTCATAATCTATTGAGGAATCCCTAGTTACTGACGGGTATTGCATGACACTAAAAGTACCAGCATCTTTTTCATCAAAGATCACTTGGCTGCCAGAATGCATGGAGATATCTCTGTAAATTAATTCCTCTGAGGCCATTTCCTTGTGGACCTAAATGACAATAAAAAAATACATACGAATGAGATGTTTATGTACATATACATTTAGAGTATGAGTCACTTGTTTAGAATGTTTCAACAAAAAAATTGCATCGATATTATTTTGTAAAAAAGGAAGCACCTGAAGTTTTTATGTACAGAATAAACAGCACATGCTTCATTTTATTTTGTACAACATGGCTTCAAAACAAGAATCTTGTATCTTGTGTAGATTTTAATCTTTGTCCATTATGTGTCATGCGGTTGAGTTTACCAGCTTTCTCAGAAATAAATATTCATGACTTTTTTTGTAACTTGCCTTGCGATTTTGGAGCTCATTTAGGTTAAAATCAGAGTCTCTAGCGAGGATGTTCCCAGTTTTTTGTAAGAACATAGCCTCAATGTAGTTACATGAGGTTTCAAATTTCATAGACATTTTGGCCCAGGTCAAAGTGTTCCACTCATGTACAGGGCCATCTATCTCACATGACACCAGACGACAGTCATCTTCGCTCCACTTCACCGACTGCACCTGAAGAATCAGAACAGGGTATCTGAGCCATGTGTATTTATTAAATATATACTTATTATTTTAAATATATATACATATAGGTCCTAAATAGGCCTCAGGATATTCCGAACCCGCAATTTCATGTATAAACTCGGAGGCAAATCTTCCCACGAGGGAAATGTACTGACCTTCTTTATGTGACCATTAAGGCTCACTTTTTCACCTGTCCTGATGTTACAGATGTTGATCAAATTGTTGCTGACAGCAGCAAATGCATTGCCATCATGGCTGAACACACACTGTGAACACATAAATTGAACACTCCTTGGTTTTATTAATCAATTAATTAATTACTTAATTCATTTGTTCATCATGTATATCGCTTATACTGTACAAGGTAGAGTCTATCCCAGGAGATCCTTTGGACACGAGGAGGGAACACCAAGGACAGGGTACCAATCCATCCTTCATTTTATTTTATGTCATAAAATTATGGTATAAAATTTGGTGTTAATTCTGTGTCCCTCCCGAGCGTTCAGATAAAAACAGTTAAGAACAAACATCTAACAATGATGTTGCTCTGTGCCATACACTTGCCTATAAAATGTTATGACGTGCTTATAGACGCAGTCTCACAGTACCCACCTCACTGCAGTCGTTTATTCTGAACTCCTGGACGGTGCGAAATTCACCAAACAACAGGCTGATGAGGCAGACTTGATCAGAGAAGCCCACCAGGATGGAGAGGCCACTTGGGTGAAACGAGATGCATTTCGGCTCTTGAGAGAACTCCTTAATCAGCTCCAGAGAACTGCAGAATATAAGAACATCTCCATAAAGTCGGATAACTCTTGCACTTACTTAGCCATATGGACATGTCTGACAAGGCTGTGATGGTTTTGGATTAGACACATGGAGTACCAGTCTCTGCTGGAAATATACAATATCTTCTACAGTTCCCCCAAACAGCATCAAATTGAGATAAAGAGTTTCTATTCAGCTAATGATATGATTAAAATGCCATTTTCCATTGAGAAAAAGCTGAGACTTTGGAAACTTATTTCCTTTTTACAAAAAAATTTATCATCGTTGGTGACCTTTGAGTTTGAGAAAGGTGCTATGTAAAGAAAATATCTTGAGAACAGCTCCTACTTGGTCTTGTAGTTCCAGATTCTCACAGAGTTGTCCTTCGAGCAAGTGGCAAAGAGTGGTTTTGAAGAGCAGGTGGACAGACTGGTGATGCTCCCTGAATGAACAGAGTGTAACAGGAACTGGAAATTGGCCTGCTCAGCCTGGAAAAATAAGAAAATAAGTCAGGACAGTGAACTTCATTACAGTAGAATATTTGTTTCTTTAATGTCCTTTTTATACTCGTATAAAATAAAATAAAAATTTTACTCTGCTCCCTATTATTCAACACACCATTCTTTGCTCTGTTACCTCTATAATCTCAGGCGAATCAAGCCTGACATGGTAGATTTGGCCTTGGCAAATACTTATGGCCAGAGTCTTCTCTGATGGACTCAGACACACTGCAGTAATCTCCGGCTTCTCACACTGAGTCAACTGATTGCTGCATAGATCCTGAGGAATCTGCAGATCAGAAGGAGATGGTTCTTATTTACATTCAGGATTCATACATTCCCATCATGGATGTTCCTGTCAATACAGTGATCATTTATCACTGTCAGAGATGCACACATAGATGAGACCCTTATCCATAAGCACGCTCAGTGACCTCACTTTGCAAGTTGCATTGTACAATGAGTTTGTGTTTTCTGGTGAACTTATTGATTTTGAATGCACTCACTCTTATTTCCTTGGTCCTCCTGTAGTTGTACTCCGCTGTTTGTTCATAAAGACAAACAAGCCCCGGCCTGGCTGCACAGACAAAACCTTTAGAGTACTGTGTGATGGCAGTAATACACGTCACTTCAGCTGTGCATGAAGGATCCCTCGTCACCCTTTGCCTGTCAAGGGAGAGAATGTAACAATCAAAAAAAATCCAATCAACACTATATTGTCAGATGATATGAGCATTAAAATATTAAAACAGATCAACACGTGGATGTTGGAGAGGTTCCTCTGCACCTATCTCTGTTTCTACCTCTTTAAAGGACTCCCTAGCTTGCACCGTTGTCCGGCGATTACCAGCCTTCCCGTATCTGTCCCTATGACAATGCTGTTCTCAGACATCCATGCATGGCACGTGATGTTTTCTTGGTTCATCGTAAACGATACTGTCTGATTCAGGGAGTTGTTCTTCAGTTTGAAAATCTTTAAGACATGCTCGCCATTCACACAAAACTGTGTGCTGTCTTTTGGATTAAAGCAGACCTGGAATTGAAAGAAAAACAGCACTCACTATTCCCATCTTCATTTCGCTGTAAATCGATTATTGTGTCTAAGGCCAAAAAGTGGACTTTTTAATGTGGAAAACATTTGGCACAACACACTATCTGACGAAATATGAAAAATGGTCTTGTTAAAGGAAGCACAACAGGCTATTGGGTCAGAGGTCAAATAGCATCTTCATTCTCAGAATACGAGGGTGAGTCAAAAAGTATCCGCACTCTAGCTGTAGAATTTATATTAATTAACTTTCAGGCAAGACAAATGCATCATTTTTCCACATAATCTCCTTGCTCTTCAATACACTTCCATCTGTCAACAAGCTTTTGTATTCCCTCATTAAGAAAATGTTTACAGCTGAGCTGTGAGCCACGAATGCACTGCTGTCTTCACTTCTTCATCAGAAGTGAATCTTCGTCCTCGTAAGGATACTTTCAGAGGACCTAACAGGCTAAAGTCCGATGGAGTGAGATCAGGACTATAGGAAGGATTCTTTAAAACTTCAAAATGAAGTTTTTGCAGAGTGGCAACAGTGTAGGCAGGAGTGTGCAGACATGCATCGTCCTGCAGATCACAACGCCCTTGGATTGCAGTGTTCTTGAGTGGGACATCCATTTTTTTCGCTCTCTTCACAGTTACAAATGAAGTGATGTAACATGTTCACACCTGAACAGCAGTGACTATAACCTTGAATGGAAAGCACTAATGAGACCAACCGAATTCTTAATATAACCAGAGAGATGATCATTTTTGACTCAACCCTGTAATATTAAATCATTAATGTGGCTTTAGATTCTGCTTTAACTACAGCTGCTGATTGATTTTTGAGACAAATTTTGTCTAAAAAGTATTACAAACAAACATCTACTTGTTTATAAAATGATATCAGCAGGCTATTACATAAACCAACATGCCAGTCAGGTTCCTGGAACAGGCTCCAAGTCCACCATGACTCTGACCAGGAGAATCGGTTACTGAAAATGAATGAATGAGCCAGCGTAGTGGGTTTATCACCATGAGATAAACTTGTTCCTTTTCTATACAAACCAACAACTGATGATTAAATCAATAAAAAGTCATTAATGGAAACTTGCACTTTTTTGCAGCATCAAACGTTTTTTGATAGATTTATGTATTTTTTAAGTGGAGAAACATTTTCAGTATTACAAACCTTCATCTGTTACTATGAAACATTAAGAGTATTTACCTGACTGACAAAGCCAAAACTTGTAGTGTTTACTGAGGCAATGACCTCATTCTTTCCCCAATCCCAGTAAAAGAGGGTCGGGTCGGGTCCTCCCGACTGGCTCAGCAGATACTTGGAGTCACCAGAAAAAGCCAAGCAGACAAACTCTTTAATGCCAACGTTGTCACCTGTCAGCACCTGTCTCTTGGTGCTATGCTCGCTCTGTAGGTCATAAATGATGATGGTACCCCGTTCTCTTCTCTCTGACACAGCCAGGTAACACCGGTCGGGGCTAATAGCCAGTGCCAAGATTCCTTGTAGCCCTTGTTGGTCTGAGTTTCCACCTGTGGGTAATGACAACTTATAAAATAATTCATTTAAATTATTATAAAGAAAATGTCAAAATATATTAAATTGTACTTGGTTCTCCATTCACTCCAGATTAAGAAAATATCCAATTTGTCATTTATTTGTTAAATTTTTAAGAAATACTAGAGAGAATTTAAAATATTGAGTATGTACAATATATAACCAACTTTATTGCCATAATACACATTGTACAAAGTCCCTAAATGATTTTTAATATTTTGTATGCGCATGTTATATTCTGCACACGTTTAAAGACAACCTAGGCTTTTTGCATGAAAAGTGCAAGGAGGAAATGCATTCAGATGAACACATTTGTTGATTTCCAAAGTATATTTGGAATATAAATGTCTTAATTGGTTTATTTAACAGTTTAACAGTTCACAATTTAAAAATTATTTGCTTTGTGCTTAGAAGGTGAGTTGTATGCACACAAGATAATAACTTGTTCGTACAAGATAAATAACTTGCGTCTACAATATAATTTTCCCATAATATAAGAAATCACAACTTCGGGGACTTATAAATGCTTCAGGGACTCATAAAATTGTACTTTGCAAGAAGAAAAAATTAATATTTTTCTGTCTGGTTGAATGCTTAGGTTGTTTTAAAAAGGTCAGAAGGGAAGTGATGCTCTCAGCAGGTTTACCTGGAATGATCTTGGCCCATCGCTCATGCACATCGAAGAACACACAGTTATTTCCGCTTGGGAAAATGATGGTTTTCTCATTTGAAAAAAGCAAGCTGTTTCTTGATTTCCCGGACCAACCAAAAACGTGGTGGAGTTTTAAATTAACGGCCATGGGCAGTGTTTGGTTTATTAAAGCTCTGTGAAATGAGAAAAAGAAAACATTCATTATGTAAAGACTGAGGCTATATAAACCCCTAATACAGACTTTCAGGCATTTTAAGAATTACCCTTTTTCCCCCAACAGTGTCATTAAGTAATAGATGACAGTATTTGCAATAAATATATATACTGTAAGTGTCATTCTACAAGAATGGTGGAAAGTGCTGTCACTTAGTTTTGCTGATGCCAAAATCATTTAAACTAACATAACAGACACATTATCTATAAATAAAATGGGAGGGTTGCATCAGTAAATGGATCCGGCGTAAAACCTGTGTCAAGCTTGTACAGGACGTGCAGACCGGATGGTCCGCTGTGGCGACCCCTTGCCGGAAGCAGCCGAAAGACCAACAGCATATCTATGCACATTACACAGTACAGACAATATAGTGTGTTCGGGCGATATAGTACTGTATGTACTTTCAATAATTAAATACACATTATTGTACTTTAATGTTCAATATTTAATTGTAGCATTTTTTTTAAAGGCCAAGTTCAAGGAAATGTTTTGTCACTATGATCATACATAGAAATGGGACCATATACATTTCATCTAAAGATGTTTTTTTATTATTATTAAATATATCTGATTCACAATAAAACCAATATCCTATAAAATAAGTTACAACACTAAAACCATGAAACAATAACCTATTTTAATTAATGATATAAAATAAATATCACGCACCCCAAACTACTGTATATCATTGGTGTGACTGTTACACAAAAATAATTTTATTTTGAAACACATTTGAAATTGTTCCTGTATCAGAGGCCACTAGATGGAGAGCATTTGAATAAACGCAAAAGGTATGCCAGATGTCTCTATTCATTTGTTGAGAAATGTCATCATTTATTTAGCAATTTTATGTGAAGCAGATAAACTGATTACATTTTATAATTAATTAATTGGCATGATGGAACACCATGTGGTCATTTGGTAAATAGACATGCTTTTCCCTTTAATTGGTGTTAGTAAAAAGAGAAGTAACACCAGTTATTAAATGTATTTAAAATAAATAAATAAATTGCACTAAGCTCTATCTTTTGTGGATTCATAACGTTTAAAAGTAAGTTATTGCTATTAAAGATGTTCTAGGTGTGACAGAAGAAATCTCATGAGATTTTTTTTTTGTTTTGTTTTTTGTAGAAAGTCTCATAAGTAAAGTCTGTTATACACACAACATATGAATGACATTTACAGCCATAGATGTTAGGAATCTCATTTACATCCTGTCAGTGGTGTATGTCGGGGTCACAAAGTACTCGTAACTAAAAGAAAGTAGACTGCACTGTTGTCCGCGGTGTCTAGAGCCACCGACAAATTGAACCATGAACAAATTACTACATTAAATATGAATCATTATTAGCGTCGATGAAAACAATGGTTTTTATATTCCTTTTTATTCTTTTTTTAATTTTATATAATGTTTTATATAATTTAAAAATATATATTTAAATTTTGATTAAGAACAATTAAACAAACAAAACAAACCTTTTTGAATTCGTTTGCTCTCTGGAGATAATTTTCAACCTTCACGCGCTCGTTCAGATGAGCGATGCTTGCTATATCAATCACGTCACACGGGGGCACCATGGCAACGTCTTTTTGAAGCGACGTCACAGGAGTGATCCCTGTGACGAGTTTTGATGATGTCACTAAAAATTTTAAACCTGAACAAGCAATTAATATAAATGAATGGTGAAATGTTTCATATAAATAATAAAGGCTTATAACTTTTTTTCTCCCTTTTTTTTAAACAACTCCAGTCAGTGTACTGTAGAGGCCTTTTAGAACAATAAAATTTTTAGTATTTTTTAAAATATTGTTTTTATTTAAGAAGTTTAAATTACCAGACAAGACAATGTTTGTGAAGAAAAATGTATATTAAAAATTGTCCTAATTCAGTATTTGTTTAGTGATTTATTTTCTACATTCTAGAACAATACTGAATTAAAAAAAAAAAAAAAACCTACTGTAATTAAATAACAACAGCAACAACAACATTCTGTTGTAATTTCAAGACATGATGGTCTTGTCAAGTGCATTTGCAAAACCTATCAAGCACCATGATGAAACTGGCTCTCACAAAGAACACATCAGGAAAGCAAGACCAAAACTTACCTTTGTTGCAGAGGAGAAGTTCATTTAGTGTTAATATCCTCAGAAATCGCCAATTAAGAGCGCTTCAGATCAGAACCGTTATGAAGGCTTTACAGAGCAGAGACATCTCAACATCAACTGTTCAAAGGAAATTATATGGATGCCTTCAGATTTTATTTTTTTTTGTAGTGTAGCAAGAAATAAAAATCCGGAAAGACTATGGAATAGTGGAAAACTTTTGACAGTTTGGACACACCTACTACTTCAGTGGTTTTTCTTTATTTTATTAATTTTTTTAACATTGTACATTAGCACTTGACTATAGGCAGATCTTGATTCTGTATTTCGCAGGGTTAGACGGTATGTACTGTAGGGGAGGAGCCCTTAAACACCATAAGCTGCTCATCAAAAGTGACATTGAGTAACAAGAGGAGGCATTGTTTGTCATTTGCCAATGCCCTGACTGATCTCTCTTGTCTTTTTGCTGTCGGGCCGGTCTGTCGGCTCAGTTATCAAAGCAGATAATCCTGAAAATAATGTGGAAGTTCTCCAGAGACATTGTTGCAGGGAAACTTTCTCTACCAATTTTTGCATTGTACAAAGAGTCTGTGGAATTCCTGTAGATTTGAAAACTCTAGAAAGCATTGTAAATGGGTTTGGTCTATTTTGTTCCAAAAATATGCTTTCCCTGTAAATGATTGCAGTCCAGAATAATTTTTTTCCATGATGAAAAGTTAAAAAGAAGATTGCACACGAGGTAGTTCTATCTGCGTTGTTCCTGGTTACATCAATATCACGCTGGAGCCATGCAAGGTGGCTCATTTCTTGGGCAAGAAGAACGTTTAATTTCACCACTTTCCTGAACATCTGTTTTTTTTCCGTATGTGCACACATATCCAAAAAAGGAGACAACAACAAACATTAAAAAACACATACATACACACAAGCACTAACAGCATTTAGAAGCAGCACAGAGTGAAGGTACACAGCACCTACAATCTCACTATCACATTTCTATGGAATCAGAGTGATGGTTTATTATATAATTTAATTAATTATATTATATCATTTAATTTAATGTAATATTTCCAATTTTGAGTAGATATAGCCATATCTCCCTCAACTTTGCGAGCACTCATAAAATGTCTAAGTGCTATTTCTTAGGGAAAGTTTTTGCGTGGTAAGGATTAGTTTGGGGACTGCACCAAACCCTTTTGCTCTCACGGCCCTACCTCACTCCAATGAAACACATCATGTTGATCAGCTACAAAATGGCACAAGAACAATTAAAAAGACGCACATTGTGTCAGATGAGAAATAAAACTTGGTTATATTTCTATAAACAAAATGTAATCATTATGAACAATGAAATTCACACTATTCATATTCAGGTAGCTCCAGAGGGCGCTGTTTTCCTCTTTATCTTCATGGATAAACATGGAGCTGATGTGACTTGCCAAAAAGTTGTCTCATCTGTTCAAAAGACATTCCCCTAGAAGCTTTGTGGCTTCCATTCCAAGTCCACTTTGTCTCAAACTGCGACGGATGGTGCGATCTGACACTGATGTACCTTGACCTTGGAGTTCACCTCTAATCTTTTTGGAAGCTGGCTGGGCTTTTTGGTTACCATTCATACTGCATTATCAGTCTCATCAATTCGTCATCAGTTTTCCTCTTGTGGGCACGCCCAGGGAGGTTGACTCATGTGGACCTTAAACTTCTGGATGATACAGCATGTGCAACTGCGGTCACTAGAACATCAAGCTGCTTGGACATGTTCTTATAGCCTTTACCTTTAACATGTTTGTCTATCATCTTCTTTCTAGTCTTCTGAGACAACTCTCTCTTTAACTTTCTGTGGTCCACGTTCAGTGTGGTACACACCATAATACAGCATAGTGATGACTTTTCACCCTTTAAATAGGCAGACTGACTGATTACAAGTTTGAAGATGCCAGTGATGCCAAATACAGGGCACCCTTTAGTTTACCATGTCCCTATGGTCAAATTTTTTGAAATCTTTTCTAGTACCATCATTTTTGTCCAGGCTAGTTAGATTGGTGTTAGGTGTGTATTGTGGAGCAATTTGGGGTAAGCATCTTCTCTTTGTAGTCGTAGTAGTACTACTACTATTACTACTACTAAATTAATGGCACCCCTGCATCTAGTGCTTTTTGCAACCTAGTGAGGTTACATTACTTTAAGAGAGTTATTGAACTGGCCTTATCCATGATTCTGGGCCCATATTTTCAATTGCATGATTTAATCAGACTTATGCAACATCACAACATTTATGTCCATCCAAAACTTTTAATATGGCTAAGGTCCGGACCCTTTGTTGGCCAATTCATGTGTGGAAATTATTCCTTGGACTCCCAGAAACCACTTTCTGGAATACGCTCATACCATCAGTGAAGAAAAAACTCCATAGATTTGATAACCTGGCCATTCAGTAAATCATCTGACTTCTTTCCGTTGCCACATAATGTTGCTGAGCCTAGACGTGAGCAACTGTAGCAACCTCCTGATCATAGCACTGTCTACAAAGGCATGTCCAGTGGGCACTATGCATGATGGGAGTATCACTTCATGTGCTTCCCTTCTTACCTGGACGCATACACACCGCTCTTGGATAGGGTCAATCTGATCTCATGACTTTTTTCCCCTTGCTCCGGAGTCCAATCTTTATGCGCCTTAGTAAATGAAGTACTTTTTTCCCCATTTACCGTCACTAATGAGTGGATACTCAGTTCTTTAATGTCAGTCCTGTGAGTTCTTACTGCTCTTATCTCAGTGCGATTCCTACCACAATTCCAAAACCACAATTCCTAATGCACCGGAGAGCTCTTATCTCAATTTCAGTCATATCAGTAATGTCCTTAGTTGTCTTCTTTCCACAGTGCATAATAGGCCAATTGCTGTATTTTACTCTTCTAAAAGTGATCTCTTTTCCATGATATAATTTTTTTAAAGAAATGAGAAGTTACTCATTTCATCGATTAGAGTTAAAAGAAATGTTGCCAGCTGAAACATAGTAATCACAGCAGTTATTATGCAATCAAAGTTTTTGCTTCTTTAAAATTATGTATTTTTTTGGCCTGGCAGTGTACATGGATACTTGATTGAGCTTCCATATTTGAAGTGTATTATTAGACTGGCTTTTTATACTATCACTGGGTATGTGGTTTAGTATAGTAAGAGAAGCTGTAACTTTTCACTTTTTAATTGGGGTTTTGTCCCTATTTATCCTAGGGGTTGCCATATCAAATAATTTGATCGGCAAGTTCTGGTGCAGGTTTTATACTGAATGTCATTTCTGTCGCAACCCTCTCATTTTGGAACCAGGCTTAGGACTGGCACTGCATGCACATGCTGCTTTGTATGGGGTGTTGGGTTAAGGATCTTTCAATCAGCAACCCAGACCTAAGTAACTCCTGCCCCAGGAGCTAGTTCACTGAGAAACCAAGAAAATAGAAAGTAAAGAAATACACTAAAGACATGAATTGTCTGAAGATTGCATGTGAATTTGTTCAATAATGCACATTCTTCATTTACAAAAACATGCAGAGCTTTATCAAAACCATTTATTGACCCATTTTCACAAAATGTGGGTGTGACATTAAACCCTTTAGAAAATAAATAATATCAGTGAAAAGTTCACATATTGACTGTGCTTTTGTGGTCAAATGTAGATTAATACTTCATTTCATGTAACTGAACAGATTTACAACAGAACAGATATTTTAACATTTGAAGGATTTACACCGATTTAGATTTTTTTCTTTTTTTAATTTTGAAGATTTAGCAATTGGATATGAAGAACAGTCAATGTGAGGTAAAGATACACTGTATTTACATTATGTACTAATGTATAAACATTTGGCATTTTAAATGTGACTATACATTAAGATTTATTTCATTTCACAATTTTGTATGGTTATTTTAAAAAACAGGAGTGCACTGGTATATTTTGAATGAAAAATAACTCCCCTGGATGTATCATGTAGGTTTTTGTATAATTGATCTTTTAAAAAAAAAACAATAATTAATGTCTTTTATTCATCCGTTTCAAGTCCATTTCTGCATACTGGAACATTTAGCCTTTTCAGAATGTAAAGATGTCTCAAATATTTCAAGGCTTAAATTCATCCATGGTATAATGTTAAGGAAAAACAGAATGCACGCTGGACATACCAGTCACAGTGTGATTGCAGAAAAGCTACTACACTGGATACCCCTGAAAAGTCAGACTGCATTTGGTGAAGGGTTTCCCTTCTGTTAGTCTCTGAGATTTAGTTTTGCAGCCACTTTAAAATCCATCTGGTCCCTTCATGCCAGACTTAGGCAGTACTTCTGGTTTGAGGACACACTGTGATGGCTCGCAGTATCCGTTAGGACCAGAAGGCCCAGGAGGTCCTGGAACGCCAGGTATCCCGGGTACACCAGGAGGCCCTCTCAACCCATCACGCCCATTGTTGCCATATGCAGGCTGCCCTGGTTCACCTGGGAAATTACAAAGGCACAAACAGGTGTCTGTGAGAGGTATTTTGACACGAATAGTCAATTCACAGTAATGGATTCTGTATTCACTAAGTTCAGTGCTCCCAATGTATCTCAATTTTTTCCCCAAATGTTTAGCAATATAAACAAAGATTATACAAATAAAAACACAAATACTTTTTTTGCATCTGAATTTTTAAGATGCTTTGTGTGTAATTAGGTTAGAGTACTGTGAGCAAATAAAATATCCTGTTTTTCTTAAAAAAAAAAAAAAAAAAGATTATCACTTTGAATCCGTACTGCTGTAGAATTCTCAAATCTAACTGTTCAGAAGGTGTTACTTTTCTCTGAAAATTACAGTGTCTGCTGTAATTCACAGGTTTATATTAATCTGTTCTGATACTTTTTTTGTTTTGTATACTTTTGTACTTGTTTTGCCCGGCAGATGTTCCACGTAATCTAGAGTTAATTATAAATAGGTGAAAAATTTATGGAATTAGCCTCTGCGCTTTCACAAACACAAAAGACTTGTTGTTTTACAGTTTCTAGGTAACATGACAAACTAAAGTATATAGTTTTTCCTTTATTTTGTCAACTTCAAGAAAGAGAAAAAGACAAATTAGTGAGGAATGTTTATAGCTACTATAATGTAACTTCTTTTACAGATTTTGCACAACATTAAATATTCAACTATAAATGGTCACAAATGCATGTGGCATTCATTAAAAAATAAAAATACTAATCGATAGCATTTGCTGTACTATAAAAGGAATAAAACACTTTAGGGTGTGCTTTGATAGGAAATAAACCCAGTTCTTTATGGATTATTTCTGTATAACAGCATGCCCTGTCATTCCTTCTTTATGTCACCGTATTAAAGTAGGTCATACTGACCCAAGCAGAACTTACCTGGAAGACCTGGTGGCCCAGGAATGCCTTTAGACCCTTGTAGTGTAGGCCCTCTGTCTCCTCTGTCTCCCATGTCACCTTTATTACATAACGATAAGACATTTGCAATTTACTTTCTGCTTTTTTTTTTACATGTTGAAACATTTCATCAATTCACAAACACAAACAAGTGCTTGGTACATATTAATATATATCTATATTAAGTGGGGTCAGGGGTAGCTCAGTGGTTAAGACCTTGGGCTACAGTTCGGAAAGTTCCAGGTTCAAACCCATTGACCACCAAGTTATCATTGTTAGTCCTTGAGCAAGGCCCTTAACCCTCAATGTTCATATGCATAATGAGATAAAAATGTAAGTTGCTCTGAATAAGGGCATCTGCCAAATGCTGTAATACTGTAAATGTTATGTCTAGCATGAGATTATATCCAACCAACTCATGTCCTTGACTTAAAGACAAAGCAATGAAACTGATATCTATGTTTCAGCCAGTACCTTTAGGTCCTTTTAATCCAATAGTTCCAGGAGGTCCTTTAAGACCTGGCAATCCTCTAGCTCCAGCATGTCCTGGGAAGCCGTTCACTCCAGGCGAGCCAGGGGAGCCGGGAGGGCCAGGAGGACCTGGCAACCCGGCAATGCCAGATGGTGGCCTTGTCATGCTCGCTGCAAGCTGAGCGAGCTGTTCTGTGATAGAACAGGTTCGAGGCTTTAGACAAACTTGTGCTGGTAATAGCAGACATGTATTACTCAGCCTGATGTCATTTTTTTAGTGTTTTATATATTAAACACGAACCTTGCATAACCCTCATGCAGACATGCTTGATGTGTTCATCTGTTGGTCCTCGACCCTGAAAGACAGTGATCCAGAAATTGTTAGTTTTACTACAGGGATAAGTTCAGTTAAACTCCACACTCACATGATACACAAGAGCAAAATGCTTGATAATTAAGAGGATTAGCAGCAAAAAACTGTCAGCTCTCATACTTCAAATCAGCATCTGGTTGGCTTTCATGGGTCAGTTGTATATTAATTAAGCTGCCTGGATACGTTTAGAATACAGATTGTACCGGTTTTCCTTGTATGCCGGGTAAACCACGGTCTCCCCGTTCTCCCTGCATGCCTCTTGGTCCTGGTGGTCCCGAGTCACCTTCAGTTCCCTGCTGTCCACGCATTCCCTCTGGACCTTTGTTTCCGATATCACCCGGTTTTCCAATCTGAACAATAGAAATTCCATGCATGAAGAAGAAACATGTCATGTACCAGAATAACAACAGGCTACTTCTAATTTCTTGATTTCTAAGTTTTATGCCCAAAGCTAATCAGGCCGCACTCACCGAACCTTTCTCGCCTGGTTCTCCTTGATCACCCTACAGAAAAGAGGGAACTTTAGAGGTTATAGTCCTGACACAAACTCAATATCTGCAAATCAATAATTATGAGATTCTGCCTTTGAAGAGACATACACTCCCTGGCCAAAAAAGTCACTGGATTTAAATAAGCAAATGCTTTAGAACCGTTTATTAGGGTCATTTATTTACATAGTGTAGATGTTGCTGGAAAAAATGTTACTGTGTTTCAAAAGGGTCAAATTTAATGTCTTGCATCAAGCAAACAAAAGAACTAAGATGATTATTAAAATTATTGAAATTGGCTTAAGAGATGTTGGTTGTCCAATACATTCAACACCTGAAAGAAATCTGAAAAAATAACTAATGACTGTGATCAAAGATAATATATACAGTGGAACCGTGGCCTGCAAGTAACTTGGTCTGCGAGCGTTTTGCAAGACAAGCAAATGTTTAAAAAATAAATTTTAACTTAATAAATGAGTGAGGGCTTGATATATGAGTAGGACGCATGCGCTTTGTCTGCTGAGCGTCATGTGATCACAACTGAGCCAAGGGTTCGTCTCTCTCACGCGCTGCGGGATTGCGGGTAATCATCTGCCATGCTCAGTCTCAGTGCGCATGCGTCACTCGTATATTTAATGTCCGTGCACACGTGTGCTGTTTACTATAACATTGTGACCATGGAATGCATTATGCTCGCAATCCAAGGTTTACTATAGTTGGATTGTACTCACAGAAACTCACAAGATCGTCACTAAATAACTGTGAGCATAAGAAAATCACTTGTTAGTGACTTTAATTGGCTAGAGAGCATAAAGATTGCTGTTGGATCGATGGGAAAAGGTCATGTGGTCCGATGAGGCCAAGATTGACGCTATCCCAGAGTGATGAGCACATCAGGGTACGGAGGAAAGCACATGAAGTGAAGAAGCATCATGCATAATGCCCCTGGTCCAAGCCGATGGAAGCAGTTTAATGATTTATGGTTGCTGCAGTTGGCCAGGTCTAGACTCAGCAATGTTATGTGGCAATAAAATGAAGTCAGCTGATGACCTGAATGACCAGGTTATCACGTCTATGGATTCTTTCTCCTGATGGCATGCATATAGGACTTGTAATAAAGTGGCTCTGGGAGCATGAGGAATGATTTGTATACAATAATTGGCTACAAGATTATTGGCCACACTATAATCAAACAGTGTGTGTCTTTTTTGGCCTGGCAGTGTAAATCATCATAAATAAAGGACAAGCGTTGTATAAATAATTAAAATTATTTTTGAAGTTACGTACTACGTCCCCTTTTTCACCTGGCGTGCCCTCCTCACCGGGTGCCCCCTAAACAGAAGCGCACAGACAGATTTTAGATGAATTTACTACAGATAAACAGATAAATGTTGGATTGTGAAGCTGTAAATAGACGTATAATATACACCTACCTGCTCGCCTTTTGGACCAGTTAGACCAACTCCGCCCTGATAATAGTCAGATGAGAAGTTAGTAAAATATAGTAAATAGGAAATTTGATATTATAAAGATGTTCACATTATAAGCCACACTGATCAATTTTTTGGTCATATTGGATTTTTTTTTAGTTATGATGGTTGACATTCATAATTACAATTGAATTTGTGACTCTAATTTGGACATGTCTGTCCTCTGAAATGGAACTTAAGACACGTCACATTTGTGGAAATACTCATTCATTTCAAACTGTAGATGCTAATTTTAGCTAAAAACTATGCCTGGGATTTTTGTTCTGGAGGACGGCAAGCAGTTGTAATTGTTGAGGTCCAGAAAGCTAGATGCCTCGCTTTAGCTATTTTAGCAGCTACTTCTAACATATGACATCAGCACCCTACTAATGCACATTGTCACATGAATCCCAATCTGCCTGTTCTCATTCAAGTCGCAAGACCGCACATCAGATATACTGTGTATCCAATTTAGGACCACATAAAAGTGACTCAGACCCAATCTGACAAACATCAGATTTGTGTGATCAGAGAGCCTGGAATTTTTTTCTTTTTTTATCTGTTTCACACAAGGGTAAAAATAAATCAGATTTTGAGTCATAGAATGGTTTTGGTCAATGATTTGTTTATTTCGAAAAGTTTCGGGTCTTTTTACTTCTATGTGTCATTCGATCCTAAATAATGTTTTGCAGATCTTTTAATTATAGACTTGATTAAAGTGAGACAAAAATGCTGGTACAGTATTTGCAGTAAGTTTGATTTTGATAATGTGGTAAAATGGAAACATAAATAAGATTATGAAAGACACCACATTACTGTTGAACTTTTAAATCTGATTGGTCAAACTATATGGATTCAGTTTCTATAGTAGCATCTCTCACAATACTTTTGGTTGGAATTCAAACAATGTTACTGTTTTTATAATAAGAGCTTATTCACAGATGGCAGATCACCTAATTATTAACATTTTTGTTTTCAGAATTTTTTCAGTTTTTCAGTTATCATGTAAAAAGATAATGTATGACCACAAGGGAGGCTTGAATGCATGAGCACTTCGTAATGGTCAGTGTATTCTCCACCACAAGGGAAAATTCTTTTTGCATTTGCACTTTTTCAGTAACGAGTTGCATTTTATTTATTTATTTATTTATTTTCATTTTCATGAAAAGTTCAAGAGAGAGAAAAAAATTAAAGGCTGGTGAGGGAGAGTCATGTTACTACTGTAAATCTTAATCTTCAATATTGTGCATCATAACATTAAATAATTTGTTTCACAGTCATTTCTCAACATTAAATGTAACAATAAATGATTAAAATGTGCATCTTGTTTAATAATAAATTCAAAACTGCAATCGTTGACAAATTGCTGTAGTATAAGACAAAAAAAAAAAAAAGGAACACCACTTGAACACTGGTTGTTTTCCTATAACAACAGCCTTTTTAGTACTTTTCATTCTCTTTAAATTCTTTGCCTTACCCTGTCGCCTTGTTGACCACGAAAACCAGGAATACCTGGAACGCCAGGTAGACCGAGATTTCCTTTAGGTCCCTGTACACAGGCGAACACACACACACACACACACACACACACACACACACACACACACACACACACAACATATGTAACACTGAATCATTTATGCATGGTGACTTCAAAACCACAAACCATGAAAAAAAAAATTATAAGTAGTCTGCCGCTGGGGCTAGGTGCCGTTAGCTGAGGGTAGATGCGGGTCCTGATCGCCTGATGCCCCTAGCCTGACTGGTTTAAGGAATTCCTGTTGAACAGAGGGTTCATTCAGACCCCCCTTCTACCCCGAATATCCTCTTACCAAAGAAAATAACTCACAGGAGCTTCAATAACAACACTCTATTCATGGCTCTTTGCAGCGCTGATCGCTGTTACACAGTGAGACGGTTCTCTATTAAGACATTTCGTTACAATTCTAACGTGGTATGAAATCTGAAGAAACAGACCAGGCCTAACATTTGTGGGATTGTTAAATACTAAGATATAACAATGTGTTTTTAGACAATGCTAAGGCTAATTAAACTCAGGGCAATTAAACACTGCATGCAGTACATGTTTTGTCTTCACACTGAACGGAAGCTGAGATATGTGTATACTGTACACTACTGTACTGTAGGTAGAACTACATTTTCACTTTCATATTATTCATATTTGTTTAAAAAAAAAAAAAAAGTGAAAATGTTGTCCATGATACTTTTAAAAAGAATTTACTTTAAAACACCTTTTCTTTCTAATTCAAATTCTTTCCATTTGCACCTCCCAGTTTCTCTCTCATTCTTCTGCTTATCCTTGTTGTTGTTCTTCTGCCCCTTTCTGCACTGTTAGGCTTTCATCCCTAATTCCTGTGGATGCTCCCCAATATTCTTCTCTCTCAACCTTTTATTTCAACATGAAATTCTGTCTCATCATCAATTTTTATCTCTAATAATGAAAGGTGAAAATACAGTATTGCCGTATTACTGATAATTTATTTACTTAGAGCTACTACTGTAGATACTTACCCTTTCACCTGGCGGCCCTTGAGGTCCGTCTGGACCCCTCACCCCTCTCTCACCCTACAGAATCCGAGAGAGAAATCGAGAGGGGAAAAAAAGACAGAAAAAGAGTACAGACACCAGTACAGACAGAATGCAGATATTACTGTATATTATTCAAACAGTAGTTCTGTGTTGCTGTTTGGAGTGATGTAAAAGTGGAAGCATACTCACTGGCCCACCTCTCGGTCCGACTGGTCCCACTTCTCCCTGTTCGCCACGTTCACCCTGAAATCATGCAACCAAGCATTATTTAGCAGATAAAGAAACATCCAGGAGATGAATGCATCATGTGTCACTGATTTGATGAATTATTGACTTTTGGTAACACACTTACTTGTTTTCCATTGTTTCCAAGTGGTCCTGCCACACCTGGATCACCAGAATTTCCCTACAGGAGACCAGAGGTCATGACGTATTCTAACACAACATATACACTCTAATCTGTCCTTACTTGTGTGGAATAACTTCCTCCACCCATACAGGACGTTGCTTATTGTTATCAAGAGACAAAGAGGTGACACGGTGCCTACCTTCGGTCCGCTCACCCCCTTAGCACCAGGAATGCCTGGCAAACCCTAAAAGAAATCAATACATCACTCACTGTTATTGGAATCAAATGTCTGCTTGAAGAAAACATGACAATGCTCGATTGGTATTAACATCATTCTAGCTCAGTTCAAACTGATGTGCTTATTTCATTCTCGCTTTATCTTGATTAGGATCCGGAGCTCATCGCCGAAACAGTGGTAGCGATCCAGAGAAGATGAAAGTATCTTTAGTGTGCATGCTCAAGAGGTCATACTTACAGGCAGGCCTTGAGTGCCAGCTTCACCAGGAGGACCAGGTTTGCCAGGGATACCCTAAAACAGCAACAGTCTTGTCAACCAAACCTACTTGTACAGATATCTTAGCTGCAGCATAGAGAGGAATGAAGGGAGTGTTTGTATTTATTACCTTAGTGCCTGGCAATCCTGGGATGCCCTCCCGAGCGTCTACTCCTGGCAACCCCTATGGGAAAGAAACTAGGAATACTCACTATACTGTACTTCCTATTACAATTGTAGTGAGATTTGTATTCTACAGGTTGCCTCAAAGGTCGCCATACAAAATATAAAAATGAACATAATTAAGCAATTAAATGCATAACACCAGAAGTGCTAACATGAATTCATCATGAGTGTGAGAGATGAATCTGTGTGTACAAAGAATTGGTGATTATGTTTTGTGAATAAATTTACATTAGGATAAGATGTGATAACCACACACATGGAGACAACTAAGTACTGCTGAGTGTGAACCCATATGGTCTGGTTAAAGATAATAAATAATCCTGAAGATAGTTTTGAGTGCATTAATACTAACAGTTTTTTTTGTGATTGCAATTTTACTCCAATACTTTAAAAATACTTTCAATCTTGTAGCACACTGCTATTTTCATTATCCAGTATAACCACTTTTGAGCCTGATTAAATCATATCAAATGAAATAAAATGTAAAAAAAAAAAAAATGGTTTACTGTGACTGGCTGCAAAGTACCTACAGATGCAATGTAAAGATTGGTTGTGTATGTAATAACCTCAGCAGCACCTCATTTCCCCTCTCGTCTGATTTGAATGATTTAAAGGTCACCGTGTGGCTTAACAAACAAAAAAAAAACATTCTTCTGAAACTGATCATGTACATGAACTTCAGTGAGGATGAGAGACAAAAAAGATCTTTAGTAAGCCTGAAGAACTGTCCCTCAAAAAGAAAAAAAAAGAAGAAGAAAAAAAAAACTAGGAATACAAGAAAGTCTAGCTCTTTGGAAGCAAAATATGAAGAAATTAGGGATGGCTCAAGAACCTGTTTTTTTGTTGTTGTTGTTGTTGTTGTTGTTGTTGCATGTTTTTTTTTTCCAAATGAGTTTAATTGTTAATTACTCCTATATATAGAGAGACCTTTGAGACACCATGTATAATTGCAATATTAATGTTAATATTTGTGGACTTACAGCTTCTCCTTTAGGTCCTGGTAAACCTAAAATGCCTTTAACTCCTGGAGGCCCCTTAGATGATACAAATCATAAATGTTTTTAATAAACCAAGTACATTTTTTAAACCACTGTGCATTGTTATATTTGATTACATTATAAATAAGTGTATAAATGATAGTATAAATAACCAAATCCTGTATAGATCTTGTTTTGTCCTATAATTAAAATGTACTGATGTTATATGTTTTGTTTTGTAATACTCACTTGAGCTCCCATTGGTCCAATCTCACCCACTTTGCCTCTTTGCCCTTGATCACCCTAAAGAGATGTTAATAATTGTATCTAGTTATTATAAACACTTTAAACAGCAGGCTAAAATGTTAAATGTAGTATAACGTTTTGTAAATTGACTTATTGTCAATTTTAATATTTCAATATAATCATAAGTCATAAAATTTGTCTTAAAAGTCATAGGGTCTGGTTTGGAAAAGTAATTATCAAGATATCATCACATATATACCACAAGCACAGGCAGGTTCGTAAGACAGAAAAACATTCTGACACTTACAGGAGCACCTTGAATGCCCTGAGGACCCACGCCTCCATCTATCCCACGAGGGCCCTATTAAAAAAAAGAATTGCCAGACGTGTTATGCTTAAGTAGACACTTATTAAAGTATTTCATTCTAAAACATTAAAATATGTTTGTCTTTACCCTGTCACCTTTAGGACCCATCAAACCAGTGATCCCTCTTAGTCCCTGTGGACCCTAAAATTACAACATGCACATTCAAAGTGGTTGAGTACACAAGAATGGGAAATGATTATCATAAGTTTAACAAAGGCTTAAAAGATAACTAATAACATGATTTATTAAAAATATGTTCATAACGGGCACGTTACAGTTTTGCCTTGTGAGCCAGTGTCTCCAGGGGCTCCTTGTTCTCCCTCTTCACCCTAAAAGAAAATATGAAACACAACATCTTCTGCACTTATTATTGACAAAACATCCGTTTAAAATACAGAAATATGGCTGACATCTGTATAATTCTTAAAACCTGAAATCCTGTCAATCGTATGAGAACCCATTTTATAGCTGTTACCTTATGTCCTTGTCTTCCTGGTTCTCCAGATTCACCTTTGACACCTTTGTGGCCCTGCATGCACAAAAGAACAACATTCGAATCCAGTTCCTCAAAAAGATGAGCCTAGATTCAGCATTCAGTGACAGTTTAGTTTCAATACCACAAACCTTCATTCCTGGTAGTCCACTATGGCCGTTCAGTCCACGTGTGCAGGAGTTTGGACACTGCGAAACAGAATCAGAACTATGATTATTACATTGCAACATGACTAAAACACGCTGCACACTTTTCCATAGTCGGGCTGTCTTGGATGGATATAACTCTGAGAAGCCTTTATAATATCACAGTCCTTTATGTGTATGTGAAACCATGCACCTGTAAAATAATGACAACCAAAACTGTTAATTATATCATCTGAAACTGTGTTGTGTATCAATTTCTTACCAATTCTTCACCATTCCAAAGACCAGGGGGGCCCTAGAAAGTGTTTCAAACAGATGGCTGCATGTCAGGTTTAACAACACTCACGCTGAGATTAATCGCTTAATTACACACAGTTGGACAGATGTGAAACATAAACATTTAACAGTGACACAAGTGCAGTATAAAAGTTTACGCAGGATTACTGTATATTTAGCAGGACTTACTCTCAGTCCAGGGTGTCCAGGAAGACCAACAGCACCTCTCAATCCACGGCTTCCCTATTACACATCACACACAGCGTTAAAATAACACTGATTAGTAGGTTGATTGGTAGCACACAAAAGTAAAAAAAAAAAAAAAAGCATAACAGTTTACATACTGGAGGTCCAGCTTTGCCCAATTCTCCTGGCAATCCATCCTCGCCATCTGCTCCCTACGAAGGAAGCAAGGAATTTATGGGGTAGATGGTGATTCAAAAACCAACATAGAAATTACAACGTTTAATTAATATGAGTCGTAATTTTCAGTAATAAATAAAAATAACACAAAGAATACACTTACAGCTTCTCCATCCTCTCCAACCCCCTATATGTATAAAAAGAAGACAAAAACCGAATCAGTACAGAAATCGGAATTATAAATACAGCAAAATTATTGAAGAAAACTTTTATTGCAAAGATGTACAAATTTATCACTATTAAAAATGTATCAATGTACAATGTATAGGAAATGTATAATTAGATCATTATAAATAACATCAAATAATTAATGATATTCTACTGCATAGTTTTAATAGCAGTATACAGTATGAGATGTGCAAATTAAAAAGAAATTACATGCATTTATTTTTAGAGTTTCGAGTTTATAGTCTTATTAATTTAATTTACTGTATCTAAACATCATATAAACCTATACATTAAAACAAGTCATTTAAAGCAAAACAAAACAACAGAAATAAAAACATAATTCGTACTTGCTTATGGCTTGTCCACTGACGTGATAACAAGATAGTTAAACAGGTTTAAAACAAATTAAGGAAATCAAAATGATTTTTTTTTTGTAGTTTACTTACAGGTTTTCCTCTAGGTCCAGGATCACCGGGTTCACCCTAACAACATCCAGTAAACATGGAACGACTTAGAGTCCATATTCTCTGTTCAATCAATTTAAATTACTGTACATTTCATAAAATGGTTTTCTGCATTTCGAACATGTGACTCACTTTTGGCCCAACAAGCCCAACTGGGCCAGGCTCTCCAGCAGGCCCAGTCAAACCCTGAGGAAATAAAACATTGTTGATTACAGTTGAATGAAATTTATTTTTTAAATCAGAAATTTTGCAAATTATTTCTTATTGAAAACCATTATGTTACCCAGTCTAGACGAGTCAGTGTAACTCCACTCTGATTTTTTATTTCACTGTTTAGAACTAAACTAATTTATTATTGGAGTCAAGACAACTGCAAACTTCCTGCCTTAGTTCTAGTATTTATCTCAGTGAATTCAACAGGAAAGGTATTTACATGAGTAAAGAATGAGTTTCGATGGATTCTGGAAAGTTAATAGATTTAAACCATTTATTCATATAAAGCCATGTATGCCATGTAAAGCCAAGTGTTGGAAAACGCCTTCATCTATTAACCTATTAATTATTGATCTGTTGTGCTTTTCTACTGTATTATATCCACTCAGTACACAGGAGCCATGGTCAGACTATCTGCTTCATGTCTGATACGCTGGCCTCCCAGGACCTCCACGACCCAAAGATGGGAAAAAGGCTTGGAGCGAGGTCAGGACTGTACGGTGGACGTGGCATTAATTCCCAGCTGAGTTCCTGTAATGTGAAAGTGGTGGTGGTGTATGATTGTGTGAACAGATCCCACAGACAGATACGTGTCTTCAATGAGTTGGGAACAAGTTTTTTGTTGATTTTCAAAGATCAGGTGAGCAAGTTGACGAATGTTCACAGAAATGACAGCAGTGGGCTCTGAGTCATTTTGGTCAGCGTAGTCATTCTTTAAAATGTATGCACCATTTAAATGTTAAATGTGTGAGTCTCGTCATAATATGCTTGAAGTTTTCTGTGAATCTTCATTCACAAGAAATGTATTTAATCTAAAATAATTTAAAAATAACTGTATTATTATTATTATTATTATTATTATTATTAACAATTATGTTAAAAAGAGTGGCTATTTTATAGACTGAGTGTATTTCAAATTGCTAAACTAAAACAAATTTGCAAAAACACTGATTATGTTAAATTATGTTATCATAACGAGGACTAAGCTTGTATAAAGCTCAAATGAAATATAATCAAAGCTATCCTACCAGACATAAGTGTTAAAAAAACAACTAAATGTATTTTAAAATCATTTTAAAAAAAGATTTAATTAAATAACTGAATTTTTCTAATGTTCTAAGTTCTAATGACCCAGAAAATCCAAATTAAGCACTGGAATATGAAACAATTTCTTCACATATAAAGTATACTGATCTCGATTATAAACATACATGTGAAAACGTTGACTTGAAATACATCCCATAGATTGCAAGTATCTAATTGTGCAAATACGACAAATGGAATTAAAGTCACAAGGCTGCACATAAAATAAGTAATATATTTTATATTGAGATGTCAGTGATCAGATGTCTGTAAATTATATCAAAACAAAGATCTGACTGGTTTCTGATCTACATATGGTAGTACAGTACAGCTGGTGTGTACTTGACTCCGCCCACTGCCACTTCAGTATATAATAAGCAGCAAAGCAAAGATTTCAGCATTACATTTCTGTGGGATCTATGATATGCCAGTGTAAAATGTGTTCATTTGTCTACAACCCACGTTGGGTGTGTTGTGATGCTTTTCTATTGTGGCCAGCTTTGACTTTTCTGCAGAGTTGTGCTTTATTGGCTTTTCTGTGGGATCGGGGCAGACATGTTAACCTTTGCTCCCAACTGGCATAAATGAACCTTGGGTGACCATGATCCCGTCACCAGTTTGCTGGTACATGATTGATAATCAGTGTAAATGTGTTAATGTTATGTGGTGTTAATTTTATGGCTCATCGGTGTAGATGGCCTGATTCACCGGTGGTCGGTGAAAGCCCCCTTTTTTTGGGGGGGTGTTCACTATTAATCACAAAATAAAAAAAAGGAATCACAAAAAAAAACAAGAAAAAAAACTACTGCTGGGTTTTCACAGACTGGGTCACATATCCACTACTAGTTTGTTACTGTTGTGGCACAATATCTATTATTATCAATATGGACATAAATTCTTAAGCAATAATTTTTGTGCTTTTTTTTTTTTACATTATTACACTTAAATTCTTATTTACTACTATACATCGTAATGTGCGTGAACAGCATACAGGATCCATTTTGCCTCGTCTCCCTTAGCGTAAGGCACCATTCCATTAAAAGCAGTGGACGTCCAGACCCTCAGCCTTCCTCCTGACACACAAAAAGGCTTCTGTGCATGAAACCCACATGGGGCTCTCATTCCCTCGCTCCCTCTCTCTTTCCTCTACTCCCTCTCTCTCTTCATCTAAATAGCCAAATTGAGGTTTTTACAAGCTTCATGAGCTTTTTTTGCCCCCCCCAGCACCCCTCCCACCCCCGCCTACAGAAATACTATGTGCTCTATAGAGCATCTGTGTCATGCCGCTACAGATTTTGCTTAGAGATTAAAAAGCTTTCATCGCTGTTATCAATCGATGTCAAAAGGCATGCAGAAGGAATCTGAATAATAAGACCTACGTCTGCTCCTGGGTTTCCTGGTAGTCCATTAGAACCATTTTTTCCATCGTCTCCATCAGGGCCCTGATATATAATAAATAGTGAAACGTTATCATGTATACATTGTGGGACAAGGATTTGAATTAAACTAAATCTGGATCTACTTGTAAACTACTTACAGGAGGACCATCTGGACCAGGTCCAGGACCCCTGTCTCCCTGAAAACAAACAAACAAACAAACAGAAGTGTATATACTTATATATATATGACATGTCACAGAGAAAGACGTCTCACTCGTGATAAAGTGTTTGTTGTGATAATTTCTTAAAATTAAGCACTAAGATAAAGGCATAGATCAAATAAAAATATGTTGTTAAACATGTCTTAAGCAGGACTTACATCAATGCCATCAATGCCAGGATAACCTGGAGGCCCGGGTAGCCCCCTGGGACCAATCAGGGCCCTCTAAACACACAAACATATCATAAAAGCATCATTTGTTTAAGTTATAACAAAGTTAAAATTCACGTCATAATATGTGAAAGATTGTTTCGAATGGGTTTGTCACATCAGAACATATTTAAACCATCAGCATCATATTTTACAACAATAAAATCACTTTGATCAGGTTATTATTATCAAAGACCTCCATTGATTTTTTTGAAACTTTTATAACATTTAATATCAAACAGCCAAAATTGTATTAGGCTTTAATGAACTGCTTATAAAGAGATACATTTAGAACTATAGTGTTCACATTATTTTTAAGAAAATAATTTTTTTTTTTACTCATGGCACAGCAATTTCCCCCATAAACTCGTCAGACTCTATTTGTATCTGAACAACAGTTTACAGTATGATGGTGGGTAACTTACCTGTGCAGAACAGATGAGGAATATTTGCAGTAAAATCACCAGTAATGATGCTCGGAGACTCCTGGAGTACTCCATGGTCTCCTGGATGTTTCGGAGAACGCAAAAACCTGTCAATATTCCTCAACTGAGTCACGCCACCGTGCGCCGAGACGCTGGACCGACTATTAAAAATTCATGTTTATTCACGAGGACGTGCTCAGCGTCGAAACGCGATTGGAGGATACGCAAGAAAAGGGCGGAGTCAGAGTCCTCCTGGTTCCTGTGACCTGAAACTTCTCACAACACAGCAATAATTATTATGATGTTAGCAATTCAGCTGGCGATTAACACAACCAGTTCTAGCATTTTATCCATTTAATTAGTATACGATTATATGAAAAATACTAAAAGAAATGCTACAGTAATGATGCGCGATACGTCCTCAGTCCTGTAGGCGGTGCTGTTTCCCGAGTTCAGCCTTAGCTCAATGTACTGTAGATTTGTGGTTTTCATATATAGCTCATATGGCAAAAATAGAAATATTTTCTTTTTTCCCCCTCACATTCAGGTATTTCCGGTACAAGCAATACTGGGGTGTATTTATCCCCCACAGAGAAAACCCAAGAAATTACAAATGAGCCCGGGCCATCAGGGTAAAACTTACTCACTCACTCATCACCTATACCGCTTTATCCTGTATACAGGGTCATGAATGGCCTGGGGCCTATCCCAGGAGACTTAGGGCACAAGGCGGGGGACACTCTGGATGGGGTACCAATCCATCACAGGGCACACACATACATACACTCACAGCTATGTGGTTTTAATGCAATTAAAATAAGTATTTATACAGCTGTGTATTAGCAGTATGTATAAAATAAATGTTGAGTATCAAGTGACTAACACTTTTTTAATCTGCAGGAACAACTCTAATAACAGCTTTCACCTATAAATGACATCCAGATGATACATATTTGTATCAAATAATTGCTCATCTTTAACCACATGTAAAATAGGTTCTAATAAAAAAAAAAAATCATTACATATAAGGATTTTAATTATTTATTATCATAATGCATGCTTTAAAAAAAATTTTTTTCTTCTATTTTAATTATTAATGTGTTTTACCATTAATGTATGTTTTCCCTTTAAGATTAATATATTTCAATGTATGTTTACCCTGTATAGTGGAACGTTGGATTGCGAGTAACTTGGTCTGCGAGCATTTTGTAAGACGAGCAAAAATTTGTACAAAATTTTAACTATAAAGATAAACCAGCGAGGGGTTGATATACGAGTAGTACATATGCACTTTGTCTGCCGAGTGTTACGTGATTAAGTGAGCCAATGGTACTTCTCTCTCACGCTGTGGGATTGTGGGTAATCGTCTTCCATGCTCAGTCTCAGAGCGCGTGCATCACTCGTGCAGTCAACATCCATGCACACGTGTACTGTTTATCATAACATTGTGACCACGTGTGTGCACGCATTAAGCAAAAGCAGGTGTCATTAGAGAGGTTCCTTGTTAAAGATCCAGAGTCTCTTTCATTCAGAAAGCAAAGATTCCATTCGTGTGTGTGTCCATGCACGAGTGTCATTACAGAGGTTCCTGGTTAAAGAAGTTTCCCGACAGAGCAGTGTTTCTGTTAGTGTGTGTGTGTGCATGTGTTTGTGTGTTTGTGTGTGTGCACACACGCACAAACACTCACACACAACACACATACACTAATGGAAACAGTGCTCTGTGATTCTTTTCAAATATAAATTGCAGGTTAGTTTGGTTTATTTTTACTTTACATTTTGTATTAACTATTTTTATATGAATATTTTTGGGTTGTGGAATGAATCATTGGAGTTTCCATTATTTCTTAGGGGGAAATTTGCTTTGATAAGTGATGATGAGTGATTTGATATACAAGTATGCTTCCAGAAAAATTATGCTCGCTATCCAAGGTTTAACTGTATTTTTAAATCAATTGCAATGTGAAAGCATATAGATGCACTGATTGAGAACATGGAAACTCCATGCACACAGAGAGCAGAAACAAGATTTGAACCCCCAGCCTTGGAGGTATGAGGTGCCAATGCCAAATTCTAAGCCACTGCACTACCCATATTATAATTTATTAGGTTTTTAAATATCTGCTAATTTCTGTTTTATAAATGCATGTTTTCCTTGTATGATTAATGTATTAATATGTTTTGTCCACTGTATGATGTACTATAAATTAAAGGTACACTTATTAATTGGCCAGTGATTGGAATTCATCGGTTTTTGATGCACCTCCATGGTCCAGGTTTGATTCCCGCCTGAGGTATCTGTATGTGGAGTTTGCATGTTCTCCCAGTGCTTGGGAGATTTCCTCTGGGTACTCCGGTTTCCTCCCACAGTCCAAAAACATGCATGTATGTTTGTGCCAGGTGTTGGATTGGCAACCCATCCAGAGTGCCTCATGCCCTGTTTCCTGGGATAGGCTCCAGGGCCCCCATGACCCTGTACACAGGATAAAGCAGTATAGACAGTGAGTGAGTGATTGAGCTTCTGACTGGCACAATGTGAAGTCTGATATTAGTGCTATCCATAGCTGGAAGCCTTGGAGGACAGATCAACAGCCTTGCACTCTTTGTTTGCAAGCGGCGATAAATACCTGCTCTGATAGCTTTCTATCATAGCCAGCATAAAAAAATTTCAGCAATTTGTGCTGCATTGGTTTTCTATGGGATCGAATCAGACAGGTTGGCCTTGGGTCGCCACAAGGCATGGATGAGTCTTGGGTGCCCATAATCCTGTCACCAGGATCCTGTCATTAATAATTAATGTTATTCATTATAGCATATGTTACGTCTTCCCAGTACCTGTAAAATACCACGTTGTCTCTGGCTCAAGAGTGGCTTGACACAGTTGTAGCCCATGTTTGCGCCCTGAATACTTCTATGTGTGGTGGCTCCTTGTGAGTCTCCCCCAAATTCTTGAATGTACTTCATTTCACAATCCTCTCAAGGCTGCAGTTATCCTTTGTTGCTTGTACACCTTTTTCTACCACATTTTTTCCTTTCATTAAACTTTCCATTAATGTGCTTGGGTACAGCATTCTGTGAACTGCCAGCCTACTGACCCAGTCTGAGAGACCATTTAGAGGCTCAGGAAACCTGAGCAGATGTTTTGAGTTAATTAGCTGATTAGTCTGATGAGTCAAATATTCAAATTTTCTGAGATACCGAATTCTGGGTTTTCATTAGCTGTAAGCCATAATCATAAAAACTAAAAGAAATAAACACTTGAAATATATCAGTCTGTGTATCATGAATCATGAATCTATATAATATTAGTTTCACTTTTTGGATTGAATTTATGAAATAAATCAACTTTTCGATGAAATTCTTAATTACTGAGAAGCACCTGTGTATACAGCACTAAAACAAAGCGGGATTTGCTAACAGCTTGGCCATCCTAGCTCACTTCAGTTGTTTGGTAAATTTTACTTCATGTATGTTTTAGCTTAACTAAAGTTAGTTTTGTATCTGTTACAATTTTTTTTATTGCAAAAAAAGGTCCCAAAGGCACCAGGATCAGGAATCACCCAATTTATTACAGTGTAACTGCTTTAATTTTAACTGCCTATTTAGCCATTGAAAGAATGCTTCTCTTAAATACTTCTAAATAAATATTATGTGCCACCTAGTGGTAAAAGGTTGCACCTTCTGCCAATGTAAATAGCAAAATCTAATGTTAACTCCAGAGAGGCACCAAGGGTTTCTGTCTGACAAGAAACTGTTCCGGAAATAGATGTGGGGAAAAAGCTTGTAAAAGTGCATGAAAAGTTTTATATTAATATATAAAGAAGTTATTCTTCAATCAAAGTATACCAGTACACTCCTATTTTTAAAGACTCAACTACAATTGTGAAATTAAATAAATTATAACGTATAATACACCTGCGATGGATTGGCACCCTGTCCAGGGTGAACCCCGCCTCGTGCTCCAAGTCTCCTGGAATAGGCTCTAGGCCCCACTGTGACCCCAAATGCAGGATAAAGCGGTATAGACGAGCGAGTCATGTTTATACGCTAGTACATAATGTAAATTATAGTGTACCTTTACCTCTCACTGATTGTTCTTCATATTATGTAAAACTGTCAGTTCTTCAGAATGAAGTCATTCTTAATGAGTTTAAAATAATTTTAACTACTCAATCTGTTCAGGAACATGTAATTAATACTTAATCTTCTTTTACCACAAAAGTGCAGTCAGAAATGCAAAAAGTAAAAAAAAAAAATCATACCTACATTTGTGAAAATTAGTAACTTTATATATATATATAAAACTCTGCATAGTTTTGCTAATAATCAAACAAATTACAAATACAAAGTGGAGACAACTCATGTCCTCAATGTGTTCCTTTATTTTATGATTTCTCTCATCAGTGAACAGTTACAACTTCTCTCACTATGCTAAAACACATACCCAGTGATAGTATAAATAGCCAATCTAATAATATACGTTTCAAATACCGTACATAAATCAAGTATCCACGTATTTTTAAGTTACGCACATCAAATAAAAAGGCATACAAAATATCGCAGAGGTCCAGTTTGAAGCCAAAACACAAAAATCACACTATTGACATGGCAGTAATTAGTAAACAAAGTTTGGATAAACGACACAAACTAGATCCCATACCTTCCACGTACAGTATACAGAATTTTTTTCCCATTACTCTGGTTTTTTCCTGCATTGAATATATATGTCTTTTCTGCAGCTGTTCCCAAATGCCATCACGTTATCCCCATAAAGCCTCCATTCATTTTAATAAGGCATTTTAAGATCTTCAAAAACAAAATAAAGATTAAATGATCACTATGCTGTCTTATAGTTGTAAAAAATACTGTTTGGCAGAGGGTACTCCTGTAACAGTTTGACAAAATATATGTGTTTACAAGTCAATGGCTGGAATGAAAGATGCAACACATTAGCATCTGTCTAAATTTGAACAAAATTATACAACAAAGCACTCACTGCCAACAGATGCCGCATTGTAAAATCAACACAAAAGGGGATACTCAAGTGATTTTTTTTGTCATCTTTTCAGTATTTTCACATTTATCAATTAATAAGTAGTAACTGTCCACATCACATAAATTCATGGATTACACGGTTCCAGCAGGGCTTCAGCACGAGCTCTACTGGATGCAGCAGTTGTTGCGATGGCCGTTGGAATCTTTGAAGCGTAGACGCATCTTTGGGCGATATTTCTCCAGGTAGAAGAGCTGCTTGCTATTAAATGCCCCACGGCGCTTCCTAATGAAACGGCAGAACAAAAATTTTATATAAATAATCCTTAACTGTGCAACTTTTTATTTAACTCCCCAATTTGACACCAAGCTCTTTATTAGGAACACCTGTACACCTACCCATTCATGGAACTTCTAATCAACCAAAAGGCAAAGCATAAAATCATACAGATTCAGGTCACAGCTTTGCTCACATCTCTGATTTCGACTGTGGCATGACTGACTGTCCAGTTTGAGTATTTCTATAACTACTCGACTAAATTCTATTCAATTAAGACAAATGCACAAACCAAAAAAGTGTGTCTATTGTATGTGCTGCAGCAATGACTCCAGTTCACAACTGTAACAGTTTTTATATACAATAGAACATAGTGCATCCTACAGAGAAGGTCTTAAGACTAAAACACTTTACTGTTGGTGAGGAGAATTTTTTCTTGGCAGTCTTTGGGACTGTTAATGGCAATCAATAATTACATGAATGCCACAGACTATAAGAGTGTTGTTACTGACCATAATCATCACTTTGTGTGCACAATTTATGCTAAATGAAGAAAATGAAGTATCCTTTAGTTGGTTTCCCAGTCATCAGGTCTATATCCAAAAGAAATCTGCAGGAATTGAAGATGCTTTAATGTCAACATGGGGGGACGATGACTTATAAATGGTTTATAGTGTGATTTCTGATATACTGTGATCTGTTACCAACAACCATACCACAAAGTCACAGAGGTTTACACCTTTTCTTCATTCTGATGTTTATACATTAACTAAAACTATTAATCTGCATCTGTATGATGTTTTGCATTGCCCTGCTGCCGCATGATTGATTGGTTAAATAGTTGCATGACTGAGGATGAGGAAATAATGTGAGCTCAGTGATTTGGAACATTGGACAATATTTATCATTTCAAAAACTGGCAATTACCTGGGGTTCATATCCTCTATTAATATACTGTTCTTAATAAAGTGTGTGCAGAGTATATATATCCACAAATAAAAATCCTAGTGCTAGAAAAGGCTAGAGCAAAATGAGACCCAATGACTGTTTGGTTTCAGCATTCTTCTTTTCTAGCAACATGGCACTCACAAATTTAAACACACTTACTGTCGGATGAACTGGACAGCATCCTCATACTTCATTCCACACTCAATCATAGCGAGGGCAACCAGGACTGGGGCTCTGTGGGAGGGGAAACACACACATACACTTTATGCAAAAGGTTCATTAACTTTTTCTATATAGAATATAATTACTATACTACATTTTAGACCTTGCTGGGTTGCTGATTGTCAACAACAACCCATACATGTCCAAAAGTTTGTGAACACCTGACCATCACACCCATGTGTCTGGAGCCATTACTATGTAAGTTCTTAAAAGTGGAACTTCCTATACATAGATTAGAAGTATTCTCTTAGTCAGTCCAGTTGTAGTTATTGTACGGGTGCCTGTTGTATGCATAAAACCCTTGCTGTTCTGTAAAAATATGAACTTACAGTAAGCATATTTCCAACTAAAATGTGCAGTTAAGTTCCTCTGCTGTATAGATATATAGCTGTATATACTTCTGAGACACTCTGGACTATTCTACATCGTTGTTGGCTACTAACACTAATCAGTTTTCTTCTTATAGTTAGAAAACTACTTTTTTTTATCCCATTCATGTGAATTTTCTAAATTTATAAATTCTTTTGAATATCAAATCTGAGACACTCATGACAATCGGGATATATTGGGACGTTTTCAAGCGAGAAAGCTCTCATCGGTGTTTAAGGTGGCTGTGCATAAAAATCACAATGTTCTACCGTTCCACAGTCCTGACATGAGAACACTTTTATATCTAATGTATATACACCCATCAGTCATGACAATAAAACCACTGACAGATACGTCAAGTTATTATCTGATTACAGCCATCAAGTGAATAGTTAGTTCTTGAAACTGATGTGTTAAAAGCAGGCGTAAGTATCTGAGCGACTCGGACAAAAGCCAACTTGTTAGGGCTAGACAGCTGGGTCAGAGCATCTTAATTTTTTTTTTTTTAAAGCCGGTCTTGTTGGGTGTTCCCAGAAAATAATGGTTAGTATGTAACTAAAGTGGTCAAAGAAAAAACAACTGCTGAATCAGCAACAAAATCATGGGAGGTTGTAGCTTACTGATGTGTGTATTGAGGGAAAGCTACGGTTTGGTCTGATCCCACAGAAGTGTTACTGTAGGAAACTGCTGTAAAAGTAAATGCTGGCTTTTATAGAAAGGTGTCGGAACACGCATTTCTTCACAACTGTCAGACCGCTCAGGGTGCAGAGGCTAATCTGCATCTGATCAACATTGCTGCAATAGGCACATAAGCTTCAGAGATGGATCATGGAGCAAATGGAAGACGATGGCCTATGCCGATGAGTCATGTTTTCTTTTATGACATGGGGACTTTGTGTGGGTGTTGTTTACCCGGGGAATAGATGGCTCCAGAATGCACTACGGGACGGTGCTCTGGACAATGTTCTGTTTGGAAACCTTGAGTACTGGTATTCAAATGGATTTTACTCTAAACTAGGTTTTTTAATGTAGAATAGGTACACTCCTTCATGGCAACATTACTCCCTAATTGCAGTGGCCTCTTTCAACAGGATGTGCCTTGTGCCACCCTACAGAAATACTAATGGTATGAGGAACCAAGGCAATTGGCTTTAAAATTCACCAGATCTCAAACTCATTGAGGGGGATCTACAATATTAGGCTGGTGTGTTTTGATGTCATGGCGGATTATTGTACATAAAGTAAGCAGTGAGCGTAGGAATAATGCACTGCTGCTGCTTCTGCGCACACATGCAAAATCAGCCAGCAAGTAAAAACCAGATCCCTCTAGTTTGCATCACACCTGTAACATACAGATTACCGATGGTGACTTCCTCATACTGCTATGCTCTCCATTGACGTTTGTAAATAAACTCCACCTCCTTCTTCCATGACACTTGAGCTGTTTTTGGTAGCCATAGCTTCCTGCTTTGTAGCTGTTTAAAGGGTTTCAGATTGCTCCTGTAATTGACTACGCTTGCTGACTGACTTTTTGTCTGTGACAATGCAGCATGAACAACCCTTAATCAGGACTTTTCAAATGAGATCTCCAGTTCCCCTGAGACACTGACAATCTTCTTCCTTTGATCAAAGCTCTCAGTCAGATTACTCTCCTACAGTACATAATGTTTCATATTTAAATGTCCTTTTTCAGTGGAAATTGTGAACTTTTTTTTCCCTCAGGTTTAATTAAAATTTCAGTTGTATTTGACTTGAAGACACAGAGCCAGAAAAAATTAACACGTAAAAAATTTGAACTTGGAAACAGTCATTGTGCCCAGAAAGCAAAACAATTTAACCACTCCATTGCCTTACTTTAGCCTTCAGATTTTTTTAAGAATACAATGTTGAGTACAAATGTTACATCACACCAGCAACCATATCAATCGTTTGACACAAAACATTACCTTCCAAGGCCAGCTACACAGTGAACAGCAATGCAGCAGCCCGGCTCCTCCCTGAACTTAATCCTCAGCAGATTTAACCAGTCTTCAACAATCTGGTTAGATGGAGGAGCTCCATCATCAAATGGCCAATCCTACAGGTTTGAAAGACAGAAGAGAAGTTTTTTTTTTTTGTTGAAGATTTACATTTACATCTTTCTTTTGGGCCAACAATGTAGAGCAGATATAAAAACCCACACAATCCTTTAAAAAAAAAAAAAAGAAGATTTTTCTGATGGTGGAAAAAAAAAGAACCCAGGTTAAACCGTCTCAGGACAAATTGTGAAACTCAAGTAAACAAACAAATGTTTTTTTGGGAATGACGTTTTGGCTATAACACTATGTATATTTATCCAGATTGATGTTCATTTATCTCATTACACACCCGAACAGTTGAACCTGTCTTTCATTCCATCTATTCATTACTCTATCTTATACACTAACCATACTGCTTATCCTTATAACAGGGTCACAGGAAACCTAAGGCCATCCCAAGGAACTAAAGGTACAAGACGGGGTACACTCAGGTCAGGATGCAAACCCACTGCAGGGCACACAAACTTGCACACTCAATCATACACTACAGGTAATTTGAAAACACCAATCAGTCTACATGGCATGTCTTTGGGCTGTGGGATGAAAGCATGGAGAAAACATGCAAAGTCTATGCACACAGACTAGGGATGAGATTCAAACCTCCAATCCTGGATGCACAAGGTGACAACGCTAACCACTAAACCACTGTGCCATTAAGAAAAATCCCCAGGAGAACTCCTCAGCATCATGCTTAGGGGCTGTTGCTTTTATTCAGGCATTATGCTGACGTGAATAATGAATAGCTCCAATTACCAGTCCAATTTTGGCACAATACCATAAGGGTTCTGGTACAACACTTAAGGTGATTAAAAATTTCACCTTTCAAAATGACAATGACTAACACCTCGAAATCAATAAAGCAATGACTTCACCAAAACAAGATCAAGGATTTGGATCGCCCCAGCCAACATCCTGATGTAAATTCAATTAAAAATCTGTGGGGTGTCCTGATGATGTTGGTGCAGAGGAAATGCTCAGTAAATTGAACACAGGTAGAATGCTTTTGCAAGTAAGGGCGGTAAAATATTGCTATGTCAATATATGCCACACTGACCTACTCTTAACTCTGAGTGAAACTCTAAAGGTTCTTCACCAAAGTATTAGTTTTGGGGTGTGCACACTTGTGCAACCAGTTTATTGTTTATTTTTGCCATTAACAAAATGCATTGTTTTGGTATTAATTAATAGGCTACTAAGCTTTGTCATGACACATTTTCTTTTCAGATTTCTTAAATTACAGAAGGCTGGCATTTTAAAAGGGGTGGTAGACTTTTAATATCCTCTGTAACATAATGCATAGCTTAGACTGGACTTACCAGAACCTGAATGCCCTCTTTGGCCACCAAGTTGGCATCATACGTTGCCTCACAAACTCTAACAACTGTTGTCACACCATACTTTTTAAGTTCCTGTTGAAAAACCAGTATGAACAATTATTTAATTACAGGTAAATAGAAAAACAGATTTAATAAACATGCAGGCTCACAGCTGAGCATTTTGGCAGAGGTTCCCAATTATCATCATCAAGGAACATGATACACATGAACAGGTAACTCCGGAGTTTGAATATGATAATTTGTGGCTTTCAACCGGCACTTAAGGGCAACCTCAACCAAAACCGCATTTAACAAATCTGCAAAGCGCAACTGCTTAAAAAGGCTCACCTCGATGAATTTGTTTAGGGTGGCATTTGTAGGATTGTGGGTGATGAGGAACCTCATGTTTTTATAGGTGATTTCCACAGGTGCGGGTCTGTTCATACGAGCCATCGCTAACAAAAAAAAACCCGGTCGACAAAAATGGAAGAAGACTTCACCAAAGAATATATATATATATATATTTCTGCAGAAAATCAGGAAAAAAGGAAGGGAGGAAAGCGAATACAAAAAAAAAAAACTAAAGAAAATCGACTGATGAAAACAATGACTTATAAATTAAAACAAAACAACAACAACAAAAAAAACAGGCTGGTCCTCGGGTGAGCAAGGAAACGGAGGGCCAACGGGGGCAGTGCACTTCTGGAGATTTTTTTTTACCCCATCCAGACTGGTCTGGCTGCTGTGGACGCCCCGCACTCCGTGCCCGATCCGGCCAACGTTAAAGCACTCACACAAGTCTCTCTTCTGGTGAGGTAGCAAGGCTCGCCGTTCACTTGTCTGCATATACGCCGTGCTGAGCCTGGCAGTAGTCTCCACTGCCCTTCAGAAACTCCATAAATGTGTGACCCAATACACCACAGAACTGCTGTAATGGCACAGACAAGAAAGATGGAGGAATCAGAGAGAGGCAAAAAGAGAAGGGAAATACATCAAACAACGTGACATCATCTACAAGTGAAACTGGATTGTGAAAGCATGTCATGGGATAATAATATATTGTCCTGACTTCCCTGCCTAAAAAAAAAAAAAAACAGACAGAAAAAAACCATTGCTGCTGCCAGCAGAAAGGAAATTGAATAATTGCTAAGCTATGAGTGAAATAAGTAGAAAATGTATTTACTGTTCAGTTAAAGCAAACTATATGTCAAAGAAGGTCAATCAGTTGAACTTGTTTTTGATCAGAAGATTTATTCAGCAAGTAATTGCACTATTTTTAGTTTTTATCCATCATAATGGATTTTTAGAAATCATACAAATATAAATTCGACATAACGCGGTCCACTTTGCAGCTTGATTATTGACTTGATTGATTCCCATCTCATCCGGCTTCCTACATCGTGTGTGAACTTCAACCACTAAGATCAATAATTAAAAGGATTAGAATCATAATAGATTCCTGAAATTAGCATTGTAATTAGTCAGCTCAGCTTTAAACTAACGATAAGACCTAGACATAAGCCACAGCTAGGTAGAGACCTTACAAAGAAACAGCAGTGATATGAAGATTTCGCTAGGATGCATAATGTGGATGCGGCAAAAAGGGGGAAAAAAACTGGCTAGCCTACAACCTGGGGCCGAGCACTGCTTACCTGCAAATGTCTGTGTAGTTCCATCAGCTTTTACACCCTAACTAGATCCTGACCGTGATTGTAAATACATTTGCACAGTGTCAAAAAAGATATCACCCTGTTCTTTATGCATATAACACATATTTAAGGTTAAAAACACGGTCCTCCGGTTACATAGCTAACGTTGCTTAGCAACAGCATTATGCTAACAAAACCGAAAAATTGCCGTCGACAGAAAAAGCTTAAAAACTACAATTTTAAACATTACCCATAATAGAAAAACGCACGTAAGAATTTATAGAAAGATATAAATTATCAATAAATCTGACACAATTCACTCTTTTAAGCGTTCAGGTCGTTATCGCTAATAAGCCGGGGTGAGCTAAGCTAAGCTAAGCTAGGACAATGACCTCGTTTTAAAATCAGTTCGGCAATTAAAAAACAAGAAAACAAAAAAAAATGTTCACATAAATTGACGTCAAAGAGTTATTTAAACCTGTATATTACTTACTGGAATATGCTTACTCATTGAAGATTGTAGCTTAACCATAAAGCCGGTCCGTAGAAAGTCAAATATCTCAAGTGTATCTGCACCATACAGCCGCGGCGCGAGCGTCGAGTCTAATGAGGGGCGGCACGCGCGCAGACCAGGCAGCCTGCAGGAGCCGCGCCCTGAGAGCGGAGCGCGCGCGTCATGAGCAAAACCAGGTCAACACATGCAATGACAATAACAATAACTGTAATTATTATTTTATTTGTAGTAAACAACAACAGTAATATAGTCTAATATATGTTATATGTATAATATATTTATTATTGTTGGTGAATATGACGTTATTATTATTATTATTATTAGTAGTAGTAGTAGTAACAACAGTAATATATTATTAATTATATTATTATTACAATAATAATATAAACTAGAGAGGCACATTTTCTGAAGAAACTGTGAGTGGTGCTTTGCCGTGACGTCATAGAGCTTCCTATGTCATAGTCATAGATGTAGCTGATGTTGGTCTCAATGTTAAGTCTATGGGACTTTTTGGGGTGGTTAATTCATAGCACACCATTCCCGACCAAGCCGCACGATTTGACACCTCATTCATGGGTCTACGACAAGCGGTGCGGGACTAGTTACGCGCCAAACTTTCACACGGAAGAAAAAAAAGAAAAATAATAATAAGCCTGTGAGATTATAATCGTAGTCCTTCGCTTTGCAAAGCACCACTAGCTAGAGAGGCACATTTTCTGAAGAAACTGTGAGTGGTGCTTTGCCGTGACGTCATACAGCTTCCCATGTCATAGTCATAGATGTAGCTGATGTCACAGCTGATGTTGGTCTCAATGTTAAGTCCATGGGACTTTTTGGGCCGTTAACCAACTAGAGAGGCACATTTTCTGAAGAAACTGTGAGTGGTGCTTTGCCGTGACGTCATAGAGCTTCCCATGTCATAGTCATAGATATAGCTGATGTCCTTCCCATGTCATAGTTATAGATGTAGCTGATGTCATAGCTGATGTTGGTCTCAATGTTAAGTCTATTGGACTTTTTGGGGCAGGACTAGTCTAGTATATTATTATTGTAATATAATTAAATATATTACTGTTGTCACTAATAGTAAAATGATAATAATAAATAATAATAATTATTATTATTATTATTAGTAGTAGTAGTAGTAGTAGTAACAACAGTAATATATTATTAATTATATTATTATTACAATAATAATATAAACTAGAGAGGCACATTTTCTGAAGAAACTGAGTGGTGCTTTGCCATGACGTCATAGAGCTTCCCATGTCATAGTCATAGATGTAGCTGATGTCACAGCTGATGTTGGTCTCAATGTTAAGTCTATGGGACTTTTTGGGGCAGTTAACCGTTAATTGCAGGGGGCAATTAACCGTCCCAAAAAGTCCCATAGACTTAACATTGAGACCAACATCAGCTATGACATCAGCTACATCTATGACTATGACATGGGAAGCTCTATGACGTCACGGCAAAGCACCACTCACAGTTTCTTCAGAAAATGTGCCTCTCTAGTTATTATTATTATTATTATTATTATTATAAGTGCCCAAGCACTATGACATCAGTCCTATGATGTCATAGTATGTAAAGGCCTTTTGTGTTCTTTTTTTTCCATCCAAGGCTTAAAACATGCTGAAAAAATCTTGAAAATCAGCACACAAATTGAAATCTGCTGGCATTATGTCACATGGACATGGCACAGGGCCTTAACACAAAATTTTGCTGTACAGCTGTTACACATTTGCACAAACACGTGAAACCCGGTATACATTTAAATCTTGTTGAGCTGGAGATTTACAAGATTTATACAATCGCCACTAAACTGGGCCAATATGATCTCAAGACATGGAGAATGCAAAATTGCAAATGTTCACTCTTAAACTTTTGCCAAAAAGTGCCTAATAACTTCAAACACAGGTGCTTGATCATCATTGCTTTTATATTATTATTATTATTATTATTATTATTATTATATATATACAGAAACCTTTGATAGCGAGCATAATTCGTTCTGGGGGCATAATTGTATATCAAATCAAGAACCAATTCATGGATGTTAACTATACGAGTGACGCACGCACATTGAGAATAAGCATGGGAGACGATTACGCACAACCCCACAGCAAAAGAGAGAGAAGAACCACTGGCTCAGTTGTGATCACGTGACGCTTGGCAGACAATGTATATATCAAGACCTCGCTCTGTTATTAAGTTAAAATTTATTTAAAAATGCTTGCAGACCAAGTTACTCACAATACAAAGTTCCACTGTGTAGGTGTATCTCAATAAATTAGAATAATATTGAAAAGTTGATTTATTGCTGTAATTCAGTTTAAAAAGTGAAACTCATATATTAATATAGATTCATTACACACAGAATGAGACAGCTAATGAAAACCCAAAATTCAGTATCTCAGAAAATTGTAATATTACTTAAGACCAATAAAAAAAAAAAGATTTTTAACACAGAAATGTCGGAGTACTAAAAAGTATGAATATGTTCAGCACTCAATACTTGGTTGGGGCTCCCTTTGCATGAACTACTGCAGCAATGCGGTGTGGCATGGAGGCAATAAGTCTGTGGCACTGCTGAGGTATTATGGAAGCCGAGGTTGCTCTGATAGAAGCTGCAGTTATCCCTGTTGCTTGTGCACCTTTTTCTACCACATGTTTTCTTTCCATTCATCTCTCCATTAATGTGCTTGGATACAGCATTCTGTGAACAGCCAGCTTCTTGAACCAGATTAAGAGACCATTTAAAGGCTCAGGAAACTTTTCAGGTGTTTTGAGTTAATTAGCTGATTAGAGTGTGACACATTGAGTCTTCAATATTTAACTTGAGGTTTTTGGGCGTTCACTCATGCCCAGCTCTGTTAAAGTCCTGTCTCAGGTTTCATTTGGGTTGACATGTGTACTTTGACTAGGTAATTCCAAAACATTGATTCTTTTATCTTTCTGCCATTCTGATGTACATTTTCAGGTGTGCTTCGAATCATTGTCCTGTTGCATGTCCCAATTGTTTTTAGACAGAAGAGTCTTTCACCTAGCAACCCTTCTAAACTTGTTCAGTCTTTTTGTAAATGAACTGTCATTGACTTTAATATTTAACATGCTCATGGAGGTCTGGAGGGTCTGAGATGTAGCTCTTGGGTTTTTTTGTATTTCTCTGAGCATTGCACGCTCTGACCCTGGGGTGAATGTGCTGGGACTCTTGGGAAGACTAGCAACTGTCTTGAATGCTTCCTACTTGTGAATAAACTTTCTCACTATAGGACCTTGAACTCCAAATTGTTTGGAAATGGTTTTAGAACTTTAGATAGATGGTTTAGAACAGATAACAACAATTGCACTTTAAGACCATTGCTTATGTCTTTCTCGCTTGGCATTGTGTTTACACACACCTAAATTTTCCCGACCAGCAAACTGCCAAAACGTCTGCATTTTATAGTTATTATATAATAACTATAGTTATTCTATAGGGCTGATGATTAGCATCAACTGGCTGCACCTTACCCTCTTAAATCCTGTAGAAGCAGTAAGGTGGTATTGCCTACATTTTCTTTTCTTTTTTTCTTTTTTCTTAATTTTTGTTAAATTAGTAATGGAACGGTGAAAAAAGTTATATGTTGTTTTTTGTCTAAGGTTGTATTTGCCTAAAACTAAGACCAACTATAATGAGCTGATTTTAAACAAAAAACATAGAAAAACAGGGGGCAATAACTTTTACACATGTGTGCATGGTGCGTTTTCAGGAGAAGCCTGAACATACTGTACTTTGAACCTGAGCAGAAAAACTACACACTGAAGAGGAATAATATACAGTATTAATAATATTTAACATACGATCAAAAATGACGGTCAAGTCAATAGACATCTCAATATTTAAACACTACCAAATTACAAGAGAATGTAATAGACTGTGGATACTAGATCAAGCTTCTATATCTTTTCTCTCTTATGTAATGTGTTTCTAGAAATTTGATAAACCGTGCTTAGTAGCCTGTACAAAAGCTGATGCACAGCATTTTTGCACAGCAGTTTCTGACCCATTCAATAGCCCAGTGAAAAGCCTGGATTAGTCTGGGTTTGGCCAACCATACAGGATAGTTCAGTCCCAGGTTATGAGTTATATAAACGACTTTGCTCTGAGCACATGGTGAGAGAGCAAAGGAATTGTTCCAGTCTGTCAACATTGTATCTGTTGTCTATAAAAGATGTGCTCAGCCATAGCGCTTGTCTCAACCCGTAGCAACTCATAAATTTTGCAAAATATAGGTATTAAAGGCTCGAAGAAACAAGTAAAAAATCAGAAGTATCTTCATGGAAAAGGTACAATGATTTCTTTGCAAATAGTTTTTTATTTTGGTTCCATTTGTCAGTTCATTTTGTATATTGAAATAGTCTGTGACTTACAGTATAGAGTATATTGTATTTGCGTAAAAGAAAATATTGTTACTGCTACAGACCAAATTCATTGCATTTGTCTATTACTCATTCTCATTACTTTAGGAAACTGCCTTAATGGATTCAGACCAAATAGATGGCGGCAACCTGAGCCAGTGTACACAGAAGAGAGTAAGGGTGAGTGGGATACATGTAGCCTCTTCAGAGAGGGACAAAGGAACGATTGATCCGCCCATAGTCCAGTCGAACTTGTCTGCTCCAAATCCCACTGACCACTCCACCGTAATTTCGTTCGGCCCACACTGCTGGCCCACTGTCTCCACTGAATCACAGCCTCATGACGACACTTATACTGAAGAACGGAATAGAGAAGGCCGCTTGGACAATCTACGTCCAGAAGCAGGTGTTCCTACTGTTTCTAAACAAACAATGGAGGAACTGAAAAGCCTACTGAGAGATCGCTCCATTCTGAATACAAGCGAGAGCAATGAAGACCACTTTGTTGGTCATCGTTGCCATGTGCCTGGTCAGAGAATTGACTGTAAACCAGATGACATATCATGTAAGTCCTTCACAACCTTCAAGCCTTTAGGAAGTAATAGAAGAACAAGAGATAGTGGTTTATCTGGTTGGGAATCTAGTGTGTCATCAAAAACTGGCACACATACAAACAGGCCCATCAGCTCAAAGTTACCTACCGGTGAAAGAACATACTGGGGTGAGACTGGGACATCACAGACAGGTTAGTGCCTCTTTTTAGAATCTAGTACCTCTGTTCTATTAATGCCTAGCAACCTGGCATTAATAGAACCAAGACTGATTAAAAAAAGAATTTCCTGAAATGTTGGTCTATTTTGGTATGCTCCTTAGATAACAAGGATCACAATCCTAACATGGAATACCACGGATCCCAAAACTTCATTTCCGAGGTCGAACACATTAAGCAGCGGATCAACCGTGAGAACATAGGCTTTGTCCGCTTTGAAGCCACTGATCTCCATGGTGTGTCTAGATCCAAGACAGTCCCTGCTTCCTTATTTCACGTAAATATATCTCTCATTTTATCCAGCTGACAAAAATATCAACAAAGTATGCCACTGTGAAATGTAAGATATTAATTACCACTATTTATTTGCATCACAGGAAAAAGCAGTTTATGGTGTGCCCATGCCTAGAAGCTACCTGGAGCTGACACTGAGCCCCAAGGACAATGAAGTTGATCATCCAGTTGCCGCCAGTCTCAACAGTGATATTCTTCTCATACCTGATCTCACTACATTTCAAGTCCTTCCCTGGGCTGATCAGACTGCTCGTATCATTTGTGATCCTTGTACCATCACAGGGATCCCTCTACGCACGTCTCCTCGCCTTATTGCTAAGCTGATGCTTGGCCAGCTTCAATCCATGGGATTCTCCATCCATTCCTCGTTCACATACGAATGCTGCATCTTTGGAGAACCAGAGAGGATGGGCCCCAAGGTTATATTTTTCCCTGCCACCACTTTACTGAGTAATCATGACATGCCTTTTTTACAGCAACTGGTGAACGGGTTGTACCACATGGGCATCAGTGTAGATAGCGTTGCATCTGCCAGTGGTCCAGGACAGATGGAGATCTGCTTCAAGCCTAAATTTGGGATTGAATCTGCTGATAGTGCCTTCACCTTTCGTACTGGAGTTAAAGAAATGGCCAGGAAGCACAACTACATCGCCACCTTCCTTATCGATGATACCATTTACAATTCCGGTTGCTTGTCCCACAGCTTATGGGATGTCAACGGCAGGAGAAATCTTTTCCATTCAGGCACCAGCGAGATGTCTGAGATTGGCAAGAAATGGCTTGGAGGGCTTCTCCACCACTCACCAGCTCTTAGCTGCCTAATGGCGCCAGGGATAGTCTGCCGCAGCCAGTTTTCCAAAGGCAATATTTCAAAGAGCAGATTCTATGCCACTTGTGGCTGCAACGACAACAGCTGTGCTTTTAACGTGAAGGCTCACGGTGGACGAGAGACCCATATTGAGAACAAGCTGGGCTCAGCAATGGCAAACCCTTACATAGTCTTAGCAGCTACCATTGCAGCAGGATTGGATGGTATCAAGCATAACCTCTGTGCAGAACAGTCTCTTAACAAAGCTCCAGCACAGCAAAAACAGTTTGCTGTACCTCTTAAACTGGAGGATGCCTTAGTGGCTCTTGGAGAAGACGCCGTGATTTGTGGGGCACTGGGTGAGCCATTTGTGCGTTACTTCATTGCCATGAAGCACCTAGAGATTGAGGCACAGGAAACTGATACAGACAGGAACAAAAACCTGGAATACTTCATCTAGATATAATTAACTAATAAGTGAATTGACCGGTTTGCCAGTCAGAAGTCAGGTAGAATGCTGTGAAGAAAAGTAAAACATATTAGCAAATTACTTCTGAGGAACGTATCAGGATGGGGTGATGGAGAGGCGGTTTTGTCATGATGCTCTTGAGTATATGGGTCTTGTGCCTATGATAACCAAGACACTGGGGAAACACCCTCGTTGTTAGGAACCTCCACTAGAGGTCACTGTTTCTGTCTGTCTGTAGTTTTTGTTGGTTGACTCAGTTTTCCAGAAGGCACCTCAGTCAGGTGATGAGTGCTCACCTGAACTGCGGTGGCTCATTAAAGTTTCTATAAATAGCAGTTTGTTCTGGGAAACTGGTTTGAGCATTGTTTTTTTGTTTGTTGGTATACTGTCATGTGGGCATTCCTTTTGTTTGGTTTTTGTTTCTTTGAGTTTTCTATTTTAGTTATATTGTTTAACCTGTGTTCAAGAGGGCTCTAGTTTAGTTTTCTTTATACTCCTTGTGTTACTGGATTCATGGAGCTGTCCTGTTTCATGTTTAGCTAGGCTGTGTCTCCTCCTGTGTGCAGTGTAAGTACTGTTCTGGGTCTTCCCAGTGTCAGTCTTCTTGTTTAGTTCTTTGGTTAAAGCTTCACTTGTATGTGTAGCCGCTAGTAGGCCTTGACTGCTAGTAGGGTTAGCCTCCAGTAGGCTAGCCTCTAGTGGGATTGACTGCTAGTGGTTCTGGTCGCTAGTAGGTTAGCCACTAGTTTGGAATAGCCTCATGTGTGCTTTGCTTCTTGTGTTCCAGTTCCCCCCCTATTAGATCAGTACTAACCCTGTTAGCCACTAACTCCATTAGGTACTAACCCGGTTAGGTCAGCATCCAGCGTCCCCAGTATTCCATGTAGTTACTAACCTCACTAACTACTAACCCATCCGGTCTCTAGTCTCTGTTGCCCCTAGCCCTGTCTCTCCAGTCCTGTCTCTTGGCTAGCCCTGTCTCTCCAGTCCTGTCTCGTACCTAGTTCCCCTATGTGTCTTTAGTTAGCTCCAGCTCCATGTTTCCTTCTGTCAGTTCCCTGTGTCAGTTCCTGGTTCCCTGTGTTTAGATCCTTTCCTGTTGTGTTTTTCCTGAGCCCTAGTCTTAGTTTACGTTTGTGGTTTTGGTTTCTTTGTTTTATTGTCTTTATTGTTTTGTAAATAAAGACTATCTCTGCGTTCATGCCTACCATATATGCCCACAGCAACTACATCAGCCGGTCAAGCCAGCCAGTACCAACACACCCAGACCCATGACACTCGTCTTCTTTAAAATGTGATTGAACAACCCAAAAACCACACCTTTTTTATGACCTCAACCCACATTAGAAGTGGAGATAAATTTTTCTTTAAATCTGTAATTGCTTCAGGGCTTCAAAATATGATTTTCAATCCATTCTCAAAAATATAAAGGAGCCTTTATATAAAATGAAAGAAAAAAAAGTTTAAATATTACCTCTAATGATACTAATTAAATTATTATTATAGGCCAAGGCTACACTATTGTGAGATTTTACAAATACATGTTTTTACTTTCAACACAGAAATATGGTTTAATCTTAAGATGTTTTGTTCTTAAAAGAGATATGACTGATTCTTGGTTTCTGGTGAAAACTTGGTAATAGCTAAATAAATAAAAGAAATAACAAAATAACTGGAACTGCAACATATGGAAGTTGATCACTGTCTTTATTGCCAAAACAAAGCATTACGAAGCTACAGAATAAAAGTCAGATGGAAATGCCATTCACAAAGATGGTGACTGTTTTCAGTGGTTTCAACTCCATAATCCTTAAAATATATTTTTTTTCATTAAATGCAATGACTTTCTTGACTTCTGTTGCCTCCGAGCCTGATATTCGAGTTCTAGTTTCTATTAATAAAATCTACTAACCCTATTTTTGAATGGTTTCATGCACACAGAAAGCCTATACCGCTTTTATAGCCACCTATATGAAAATGGCAAACTAACAATGTTAACTTTTTGCCAGTATTCTTTTATTCTGGCCAGTAAGTCAGCGATTCATAAACCACATCTGTAGTCAAGATATGATCAAGCACTATTTATTCTGCTGTATCAACATCTATATCATCCACTTCTTTAGTGACATCCTTTTTTTTTTTTTTTTTACTTCTTGGTGGGTGTTGGGGATCTCATGAATCTGGGTGGAGTGGGGGACTTGGCACTCCTAGGTGGGGTGGGAGATTTTGAAGCTGGGGGAGGGGACTTTGCAGATTGAGATGGAGTTGGGGTTGGGGATTTAACGGACTGGGCTGGACTGGGGGTAGGGCTCTTCACGGATGGTGCAGGAGTCTGGGGCTTTGGGGACGGTGGTGCAATGGACTTGGGTGCTGAGGTAGGTTTCGCCATCTGTCCCAACTTGGGTTCAGGGATGTCCTCACCCAGCTTGTACACACTGACTGTGATCTCCACAAACTCACCGCCATACTTGTTCCGCACATTGATGCTGTACTTGCCAGAATCATCCACCGTTACGGTTTTAATCGTGAGGCTGGCAAACTTGCCGCTTTCAAAGGAGATCTGGTTGTGATCGTCAGAAACGACTTCCTGTTCGTTCTTGAACCAGGTGACCTCAGGCTTGGGGTCACCCCACACTGTGCATGTCAAACTCAGGGTCTGGAAAGTTGAAAGGTCACAAAGGTATTTTTCAGGGCTACATGTGACGATTTTTATGGGTTTTAAATTAATTTAATAGGAATGCTTTCAAACGTATGAAAAGCAAAGTCATTACAAAAGTGATATCATCCTTAAACCTGGAATGAGGTGTAGATTTTGAATAAAGTGCAAGCTGGTTAAATATTACCTTATGCTCCATAATGGTGACAACGTCAGGCAGTCCACCCATTACTCTGCCACGGTCTACAGAGGATGAGAAGAAGCATGTTGGCATATATTTGTTTGGCTACATGCATTACTCACAGTGTCAAAACCACATTAATCCTATGAAAATGAGATATTAAAGCACTGAAATAAAAACATTGTGAGAATCTAGTCACTGCAAAATACAGTACAGCTACTGCTTAATGGTTTGGTCATTTTAAGTTGTGCTCACTTTTCTCGGCAAATGCTGCAGCCCTGTAAAAAGAAACACAGCTCATTAGCAAAAACAGGTAAAAAAATAATAGTGTCAGTAAAAATATTAAATATTTATTTAATATATGAGTACTGAGTACTGTATGTTTTACATACTTGAGTCTTTGGAATTCTGCATAGGCATCAATGTATGCTGTTTTCATAAAGAAAATGACAATAATTAATAAATAATACTTTATTTATAACTTTATTTATTTACTTTATAAATAATACTCTTTTCTGTATGGATATGTAATAGTAAGGGAAATTATCAAATGCAACAATTTATTATACTGAGGAAATGAAAGCATAGCCAGCACAGGAATTTAACTAGGCAAATAAGTTACGATGCATGACTTGCCTTGTCCAGAGAGGTCAAAGGAACGGGTGTGGGCAGATTTGCCATCATGAATCTCAATGGTATAATGGCCCTTCTCCCTGTCAGTAGGCTCACAGATCTGCATCCAGGCCATTTCAGACGTACCGCCAATCCTCATCTTCTCCGAAGAGGCGATTTTACTTTCCCTAAATCCCCAAAACATAGCTCAAAGATTCAATCCTAATATTCAAGCATCAACAGTGATTAATCATATGATAATCAGAAATGTGTTTGCTCAATTGAATTGAATTGAATTGAATTTGGCCATTAAATAAAAACAATGTAAGAATTGACTTCGCTTCTGATATGCTTAAGGATTGAGCATCTAGCAAAAAGTACAAATGAACAGATAAAGTGAGTACTTGTGGAACCAGCTGGTCTTCATTTCCTCTGTGTAGTATTTCATGTAGCACTGCAGTCTGATGCCCTCTGGTGTGCACTGCAACATCAGCTCAGATGCAGATGACCCTGCAACAACCAACAGCCATATTCAAATCATATTTAGCCTTAAACCTGAGCCTATTCTAACTCTCTATACTCATGCTCATTCAAGTGAGCCACATGTGCAGTACAGTACATTTGGCCAGAAAGTGCTCTGTGCAACTGATAACTGATAACAGTTTCCTTTTTTGGTACAAAACATTCTGATTGCATTTAAAATGACATTTCCACAACACTAACGTTATATAGCTCCGTATAGGTTAGCACAGATGTGTGTATGTGTGTGTGTGCGTGTGAATGCTTTCAAATGCGGTCAGCATACCAGAAATGCGGGCAATGGCGTTGATGATATCCTCAAATACTACACACACACACACACACACACACAAAGAAAAACATGATTGGATTATGCATTTAAATATGGCAAAAATGCTTTGTAACTGAAAATGCGTAACTTATGTAAAAGCATTACTTTGGCCAGAAATTTCATACACAGAAGTATCCTTTCCACGAGCATCACTAAGTACAGCTTTGTAAGTGCCCTGGTCTTTTCTGGAAAACTGTGAAATGGATGCAAGTTTTGTTAGGCTAAAACATTGGATATATATATATATATAAGTGCATGGATGACATAAAGGATAAAAATGTGACTTTTTTTACCAAGGGGATAGGAAGAGCACAGGATCCAGACATGGGGTTGGGTGCGACATCAAGAGTGATTTCTTCATCTTCTTTAAACCAGGTGAAAGTAGTTTCTTTCTTTACATTGGCCAACTGTAACACAATCATATAAACATCTCGGTGATGTGAAGCCCCAGGTTAAGCGAAGGATTCAAGACAGTGATGACTGTTCCTGTACTGTATATTTGTACCAGGGGCATTCGAGTCAAAATGAGACTTTTGATTGTGCGGAATAACAGAACACAGTTATGAGGGTAGCAAAAACTTTATTTCTCTATATAATCCCCTCCTGCACTAAGGCACTTATACCAGTGTTTCACTAGTGCTTGAATACCATCCAAGTAGAAAATCTTCTCAAATGCTTTTGAAACACTGGCCTCCCAGGAACTCCTTTAATTTCCCAAACATGTGGAAATGTCTTAGAGTGAGGTCAGGACTGTACAAGGGATGTGGCAATAACTCCCAGCCGAGTTCCTGTAATGTGCAAATGGTGTTGGTCAATGATTATGCGTACAGTTCCCGCAGACAAATGTGTCTCTTCCGCAAGTTTTCAAAGATCAGGTGTTCCACTCACTGAATGTTCATGGGAACGACTGTAGTGGGGTCTGATCCAGCTCGGTTTTCTTTCAAATGTTTGCGCCATTCAAATGCTTTACTGCAACTAAGAGTCTCATCACCATTCTGTGCTTGAGGTCCTCTCTAAATATCAATCAGTTTCATGTCTTCATTTACAAGAAATTTCATCACAAGTCCCAGTTTGGCTCGAACGCCTCTCATATGCATGCCATCATGAAATATTCATATAGAGTCAAATCTGTATTTTAGTTATTCTGTATGTTTGCTATGTTATGGAGGTAAACTGTCCGTGAATCCTGTGCTGAAAGTCGGTATTTACCTTGCATACAAGCTTAACAGTGCAATCTTCATCCACATGGAAAGACAGGTACTCTGAGAAATGAGGACCTGAGTGAGAGAAATAAAAAAGAAATTCACTGTCTATAGATCTTATGCAAGGTACTGTAAAAGTACACTCAACAGAAATGTCACACATTCAGTAGCAAATCTATGCGCTACTACTGTATACCCTGTATTTTATATAGTAAGATGGCAATGAACTGCACAGTGGGTGTATTTTCTTATGCATCTTTTATAACCTTGTTTCCTGAGGTGTTCTTTTCTCTGAAACTCAGCCTCCTTGAGCGCGGCCTTGAAGACTGAAACGAAACATAGCAAGACATAGTAAGTCATTACTCACTTAATCTAACAAGGACATAATTTGAGCAAAACGCTTATCGGTGTGTTAATGTCACATCTCACCGTCTCCCACAAGCACCAGGGAGCTTTGGTTCTTGGCTTTTCCGTCATGGATCTGAAGAGTGTATGTGCCCTCATTGGATCTGGTAAAGTGCTCAACTACCATCGAAATAACTCCAGTGGAAGCATCGTGACTAATCTTGTGACCCTAATCTCGCACACACACAAACATAAACACATGATAGCACATGACTTAAAATATAACCAGACTTCCGAAAAGGCACTTCACGGTATCCTTGAATATTTATCAGCCACTCGGTTAGAACGTTTTTATATGCTCTGATTATTTGAAATAACACTTTGTTATAGAGATCGATAACACGTGAGGAGGTCACGCACAGGACGTACTCCATACCTCAGCACTGGTGACCTCCTTATCATTAACGATGAACCTGTAGGATGCAGCAGAGGACAGCTTCTTGGCCTGAAGCCAGAAACGCACATGACCTTTCTCAAGAACTTCATAGCTCAGCTCTGTCTTCAGGGGAACAACTAAAGAGAAAGTGTTGAAATAATAATAATAATATTATTATTATTATTTATTCTACAAACTGTTTTCTAAGGTCATGCAAATCAGATGAAACAAATATCTGTACTAACGTGGATGTCTGATGTGATAGCTCAGGTCAAGCATTTTCTTCATCTCTAAAAAAGATCAAATAAATCTGTTAGAATTTAGATCTGTTTAGAATTTAATGAAATGATGAACACAGCCCTCACAAGGAGCATTAAACTAGCCCCCTATCACATACCCTCCTCCTTGAGGGTGTAACTGGAGGACACTCCATCTGTATCAGTCACCGCCACAGAGTAGAGGCCCAGGTCTTCCTTCTCGAGGTTTACGAACGTCAGTCTGGAGCTGCAGGTAAAACAGTTACACAGTTAATAATGGCAGTATTATTTAAAAATCCTGGATGTTTAACATAGCTATGATGCGCGGCATACGTTCTTCCCACAGCTGAGGCGGTGACCCTCTTGGATTCGCTGATTTCTTTGTACGACTTGGACCAAATAAACTTGGAGTGCTCAGATAACTCACAAGCCTCAAAGGACAAGAAAATATCTCCGGTCTCCTCATCCACACCACATACAATCTCCTTTGTACCTTAGAAAAAAATGGTAAGAAAAAATAAATCCACTGGCATGTACAAGGTGGTAGCAAAAAGTTTCGAGATTGCTATTTTCTATTGACGGTCTGGCCGCTGGGGACGAACTCTCAACGCACAATGCTGCGTCTGTTGCAATCATCTCGGGATCATACCCATACAACCAAGTTTCGCCACCGGTAATGATCCTCGACATGAAGGACGGGTCATCCATGGCCATGCTGGCAGAGTCCTTGGCAGACTTCGACGTGGTCTTCCTTCTACTTCTGTCTTAGCTGTTGAAGGGGTTGAGCTTGTTGAAGGTCTTCCTGATATCTTGTCCTATTCCAGTGATGTTCTTCCGCTCTTGAAGCATGCGTGCAACTCAAAACACCTTGCGCATCGCCATAAACTTGCCGAATCATGTCAAACGTCTCTGAGGCAGATTTGCCCAGTTTCACACAGAATTTCATTTACGTTCTTTGTTCTACCTTGATGAAATCGCTGACGTGTTACAGTAACACAGGTGGTCAGAATAGCACCAGTTGCACAGCTCCCGATGTACACAGGACAATGTCTTTTGGCACACTGATCGGTGCTCCCTTTGACTGTGCCTGCAGCCTTGTGCTGCCACCTGGTGGCGTGTTACAAAACTAGTCTCGAAATTTTTTGATACCACCTTGATCACTAGGAAAACTGATTGAACTGATTTAAAACAATATAAAGGCATACAGTACTTACCTGGCAGAGCTTTAATACACACAGCCTCAGACACATCTGACTCTTTTCCTCTGCCTGCGGCATTCACTGCACATACTTTAAACACATACGAAGCTCCATTTTCCAAACCAGTCACCTGCATGAAAAAAAAACAACAACTTTGTCATAATAATCTATGTGGAGTTCACCTAATAAGATTGCCTGATTAGTTTTGACTAATGCATGAAATGTTTCATTTGTAAATCTAAAGCACTACTTTTAAAGCTTGCCCATGAGGGTGCAAATAAAATACAGGAGCGGGGAAATGTACTGTATATTGTGTCTATATTGAGGTTGATGAACCGTGAGTCATGCTAATTTGTCATCTTTGCAAGTTTATCTCAGTTTAGCAACCTGGAATCCACCTTCATTAACTGGCTTCCAGCTTATGAAGTGTGATACCACATTAGTATCTATCATATCCTAATAATAACAGAGAAACAGGCCAATCAAAATAGACTCAAACAAAACTGCTGACTAAGATAATAAAGCAGAAAGTGTAAAGCTTAAACATGGGTGAAAAAACAAAACCATGGCTCTTGATGAGAGCCAAAGCAAAATAATATATAATTTGTATAATTTTTTTTATTTCGTAAACTAATTTCTATTTTTTATAGTATTGTGGAATGGTGAAAAAAAAAAAACACAAATTCCGGGTAAAATAACATTCTGAGACCTGCAATCTATAAGCTCCTTACTGTGTGAATGGCTTAGAATGCAGCCGATGAGAAATTCATCCATTACCTTTAAGTAACTATGGGTCACAACCTCTGCATTCACTGCAACAAAATCAAGGGACCCCTTCTTGGCCATTTCCAAAAAGTAACCTTTGATGGGAGTGTCCCCAGTGTATACTGGTGCCTTCCACTGCACCAAGAGGGAATCATCACGCACCTCCCAGAAACTGATGTCATATGCAGGACCTAAAGCAAATACATTTATTCGTATTTAATATTTTTAATCAAACCCTGTAAAAAAAAAAAAAAGAAAGAGCAGTGTACAAGAATATATATTTTGTCTATTTTGCTTCTGTTGACTAGAAGCCATTGAGGCATCAGTGCTTCGAATTTATAGAGCAAATAAGCAGCAATGTGGTTGGCATTATTAGAGAGTTTTATTAAAATATAAATTTTTGAATCTTTTTTCTTTCATTGCTCGCTCATGTGAGCTTAAATTTGAAAAAGAATAATTAAAACAGGTTTTAGAGCAAGTCTGAACTTGAAATGAGGTACGTATTTGGGGATGTGATAGAAGCTTAAGACTAAAGTGGCACACCAGAGCAATAGTGTTACCAAGAAGCAAACACCTTTTCTGAAAAATGGGTCGAACGGCAAAGTACCAAAAAGTGCAGTTCCTCCAATGACCACTAGGATCACTGGCGCCTAGTGAGTCAATCCTCATCGATCCTCATATAAATTCACGTTAGCCACCTTTAGTTAATAGTATTTCAGCTAAGCTAACGCTAAGCATGCTAGCTTGTTGTAACTGAGGTAAAAAGGAATATTTTAACTGAAAGCCAGGCTGCATTTATTATGCCTATTTGCACACTTATAGATTAAATGGGGTTTAGGAGAAGTCAGCTCCTGCCAAGATGTTTCAAAACCGCTCTTCAAAAAACCTACGAGTGACATCAAGGAGGGTTTGTCCATTTTTAAAAAATATATATATAGAATGGTGATGAAACATGAATGGTGGTCTTTTTCTTTACTTTTTTCTCCCTTTGAAATATACATATGCATGCATGCAGTTATTAACAGAGCAAAGCCAGACAAACAAACCGGTTGAAGCTGCACTATCACTTATTTTCAGTATGTCACTAACTGAAAACCATTGTGAGAAATAGTGAGCCAAATTAAAATGCTCTTGCTGTATTGTCTAAGCGGGTGTACTGCTGAGAAACCTACACGTTCTTTTCCTTATCACTGGTGCCACTTGGATAATTTACCATTCCTGCACTGGGGGACTTAAATATATTAATTGTATATATCTGTCTATATTCTGACCACAGATACTCACCAGGCTCAGGCATGGTCCAGGCCTCACAAGCAAACGGCACACTGGGTTCAGATGGCATACCGACACCAGCCATATTACCAGCTTGAACTTTAAACTCATAGAAGGTTCCAGCAGTCAGATTCTCCACCTGTGTATAGAGTCACCAGAAACGTCTTTACAGAGACACACACTGGTATCAGATAACAGTCTTGCGCCAGGCTTATTTTCTCACAGTCGTACCTACATGCCAACATCAAGACCTGATACCATGGTGATACTTTGATATATAAGCTTAGTGTGTGAACAAACGAAAAGAAATGACATATTTCAGAATTAATGATGAAAATCAAAGCAAAAGAACTTGCTCAAGAGGATCAACTGCAGCATGTTCCTACAAAGACCTGAGCATGAACAGGAAAATCAGTGGGTGTTATCATTAAATGATACCACGGGGTGCCCGTATGACAGTATCTTTGCGAGTGTCATCACTGAGCTACCCTTCATCTATGCTTTCAAGGTGCAATTAATTGCAATGATCAACCATGTCTTACTTTTGCGCTTGCCCCAAGATCCCAAAAATCTATCTCTGAAGAGTGAATATGGTGCCTATATAAGTGCCTACCTTATAAACCCTCCCTGTGGCAGGTCTTGAGCCGACTTCCTTCCACAACACAGAGTCTGCTTCACGTTTATCCAAGTAGTAGGATGTGATCCTGCTTCCACCTGTGTGTTTGGGGCGTTTCCAGGCCAGGGTCATGGAGGCTCCATCACAGCTGAGCAGAGTGATGCCGTACGGTGCAGAGGGAACAGCTGAAAAGCGAAGAAACCTAGTTAAGCAAGTTAATCTAGTTAATGTAGTTAATCTAGGGACACTCTTCTGTTTTGAGACTGGACTGCAGGACCAGAACTCATTCACGCATAATTTCTTACTTCCTGTTTGCATTTCTTTCTTTTTTAGACACATTTCCTCCTCAAACATTATAATGTCCTTCAGTCCTGTGAATAAGTACAGCATTCGGAAACTCACTCACTCACTCACTCGTCTATACTGTTTTATCCTGTATGCAGTATCATGGGCTGCCTGGAGCCTATCCCAGCAGAATTAATGTACGAGGCTGGGTACACCCTGGATGGGATGCCAATCCATCGCAGGGCGCACACACACATATAGCAATTTAGGAATGCCAATTAGTCTAATGTCCAAGTCATTGAACTGTGGGAGGAAACCGGAGTACCTGGAGGAAACCCACCAAGCACGGGGAGCACATGCAAACTCTGTGCACACAGACCCGAGGCGGGAATCGAACCTGGACTCTGGAGGTGCAAGGCCACAGTGCTAACCAATAAGCCACCGTGCCGTCAAGACCAAAAAAAAAAGGCTTTATTATACAAGTTGATTTCGAACAATATTTCTTAGTAGACATCATTCAGGGTACAAACATCAATTAATGTCCACACACAATTTGTGAATTATTCCAGTGGGGGGACTGTAAGAATAAAAATAGGAACGTGACGTTATTAAGGGGTACTGGTATTGGAGAGTGAGTTTAGTTGTGCTGTTGAGGAAAGTACAGTATATAAAAACAACATACCATAATCAACTCCTTTCCCTGTGTGAGAACAGCAGAAGAATTGATTGCCTGGATTTATCTATATTTGAATTATCTCTTATTGCCATTAAAATATGCACCAAAAGTGGCATAGCTTCTGGTGGGAGTAATATCGTATTTAAAAAAAAAATTTTTTTAGGTAGAAATGTGTCAATACAAGATATAACTAGTACAATATACAATAAATAAAATGTCACGATCAAGGCAATATTCTACATAAAAACATGTGAGCATGCTTAAAATACATGCTTACCGATTGCAGCATCGATGAAGAGTGGATCTGACTCCTGAGACTCCTCACTCAGACCATAGGCATTCACTGCCTGGACGCGGAATTTATACGTATCGCCAGCAGTCAGGCCATGAACCACAAACCTGTGCAGGTACACGTTTAACCTTAGTTTCTTCTTCATTTATTTAAGTGTCAGAAAAACAAATTTGTGTGTAAAGAGGGTGTGTACCTGGTGTGCTTGTAGGGTCTGTGGTTACACGCGATCCAGTCCTTGGAGCCAACAACACAGCAATCCACATAGTAACCCATAAGGTTTTTGCCCTGTTTGGGGGAATCCCACTGCACAAAGGCAGATGTTTTTGTGTTTCTAGAAGCCATGACCTTACCCGGGGCTGAGGGAACGCCTGCATGAAACAAAGTAAAATATGTAAAAATAAGAAAAGAAAAATAGAGCCTAGAGCATAGCAATGTCAAACACACATAGAGATGAGCTGTCTGGAAAGATGTTTTGATCAGTGACTTGTCCCATTTTTTCTTGACAAAAATAAATAAATAAATAAATAAATAAATAAAAGACATTCGGAAATGTAAGGCAAAAATATGAAGTCAATCTTTTAACACAGTGACAGCAGAAGACTTTGGAGGTGGTTGTAATTCTCAAAAGACTGACATGCTTTGTGTTTGCGTGAAGCAGCAATACACACAAGAGAACAATTGAGGCCAGTTTTAGACTGTATGAAGTCTTTTAAGAAGATTACATGTCACTTCTAACAACAATAAGATTACAATATATTACGTCAGTGTGAGAGCTTCTGAGAATATTGCTTTTGGGTGGCTTTTATTTTTTGTCAAACTTAGATTTTAATTAGGATTTTCTGATTTTGGCAGAACTTCAGAGGTGGTTATCAGCTGCAAATCTCAATATCATTTTCCTTTGTGATATTAAAATCCGTCCCCTAAAATCCTACAGTGTAACACTGGCTTTAGCTCCGGGTGACACGTATAGATTGGTTATGGTGATAATACAACCATAGTGAGCATTTGTGCTCTTCACAACCAAAGAAAATGTGGGGATTATATGTTCATAACCAAAACACGGTGATTCATACCTACCGATGTTTGGAATGTTGCCTGAAAATATATATAATGAGAAGCCTTTATCAAAGAAGCTGTTGAAGTTTAATCATAGTATCTTCAAGAAGGTTTAAATAGTTTAAAATGGCTGGGTTTGTCACCTGTATGATTTATACATAATGAACATGTTGCAAAAGTACAGCTAAAAGTTTTGAGAATAACACAAATATATACTGTATATATATTATTTGACATCTGCTGTTTCAGTGTTTTTAGGTCTTTTTGTCAGATGTTACTATGGTATACTGAAGTATAATTACAACCATTTCATGAAAGTCCAAAATTTGGTTTGCAAAGAGTAAATATTTGCAGTGTTGACCTTTCTTTTTCAAGACCTCTGCAATTAACCCTGGCATGCTGTCAATCAACTGGTCCACATCCTGACTGATGGCAGCTCAGTCTTGTATAATCAATGCTTGGAGTTTGTAAGAATTTGTGCGGTTTTGTTTGTTCAGCCGCCTCTTGAGTATTGAGCACAAGTTCTAAATGTCTGGAGAGTTTCCTGGTCATAGACCCAAAATTTCAATATTTTGTTCCCGAGCCACTTAGTTATCACTTGCATCATGCTGGAAAATCTAGGCAGTGTTGGCATTGTTCCTCACCTAACTTTTCTTTTCTTGGATGGTTGGGAGAAGTTGCTCTTGGAGAATGTTTTTGTACCATTCCTTATTCATGGCTTTGTTCTTAGTCAAAATTGTGAGTGAGCTGAGAAAAGCCCCCACACATGAATGATCTCAGGATGCTTTACTGTTGGCATGACACAGGACTCATGGTAATTATACTTCAGTACACCATAGTAACATCTGATAAAAAGATCTAAAAACACTGAAGCAGTAGACTTATTTATTAAATTAATAATTGTGCCATTCTCAAAACCTTTTGCCACGGCTGTATAGTATAATTATTTCTTTAATTTACTACATCTAGTCAGGGCGACGTTTTTGATTAATGAAAACCATACAGCTTACCATAAAGGTCTGCCTTCTGGATGAGAGCTGAAGGCTCTGATGGCTCGCTCGGGCCGTACTTGTTGATTGTGATAACACGGAAACGGTATGCTTTCTTGTCCTCCAGATCGTAAAGAGGGTAACGTGGCGAGCGTATTTGTATGCCTGTGTCGACTCTCTGCCACAAGTTACTGTCGCCCACCGACTGAGAGACAAGTACAAAGTCAGCTAGGGTAAAGAGCAAGTCAGATCAGGAAAGAAATTCATTCCTGAAGCCTGTTTCGATGGTTTGTAAGGCTAAGAATCTAGTATGCTATTTGCATTTAATAACCGTTGCGTCGTTCAGACCAGTTATGAATATACATTACATACGCCAGCTGTGAGTTCCTTTTGAAGACAAATATATGTAGATTTACTTAAAAGCATAATGCTCGTTCAACAAATTAATTGAGCTACACACACACCTTCTCAATGAGGTACCACACAGTTGCCCGTCCTCGGGGAGTGGGTGGCTTCCAGCTCAGAACAATATACGTTTGAGTTATTTCAGTAGCATGCACATCTGTTGGGGGCTCCGGCAATGTAACATACTCTACATAAGAACAGATCAGAAACTGATTTTGTAAATATAACTTTTAACATTTTTATGGCAAAATATAACATTTGCTACATTTTTTGCAATTATTTACATTAATTTTAGACAAAAATAAAAATTAGACAAGGTAAATATCTGGTTTAGGTTACTAGTAAACTGTAATGGGAAAAAACCTAGAACAGCTATAGATTTTTTAATCACTGTTGCACACCTAATCACCTAAATGATCTCATTATAGTGAAATATGAGGTGGTATCAAAAAGTTTTGAGACTAGTTTTGTAACAGGCCAACACAGTCACAGGGAGCACCGACTGTCACAAGTCAGTGTGCCAAAAGACATCGTCCTGTGTACATCGGGAGCTGTGCAAATGAAACACAAGTCTGCATGAAACGGGGAAAATCTGAGATATTTGCCGATGATGCAATAAGTTGTTCGAGTGAACCGCACGCTTCAAAAGGAGAAGAACATCACTGGAAGACGACAAGAGATCAAGAAGACCTTCAACAAGCTCAACTTCCAAAAATGTTCAAACCAATTGGCAACTCACTGTATGCATGACGATCGCCGGAGAACAACCCACAATATTTGTCAAGTTTGTTTCCACGCTGCTGACCCAAGAGCAAAAGAACTATTGTGTCGAACTCTGCCAAGAACTCTGTCAGCGTGCCATTGATGACCTGATCTTTATGCCGGGGATGATTACTAGTGACGAAATTTGGGTATATGGGAACAACCTTGAGACAAAGCAATAGTCTTCACTGTGGAAGAGCCCACCATCTCCATGACCGAAAAAAGGCGAGGCGGGTCCACAGCTCAACCAAATGCAAGCTCATCATCATCTTTTTCGACATTGGGCATTGACAATTCATCCAGGGGCCAGAGCATTAATCGTGAATTCTACTGCCAGGTTTTATGGCATTTGAGGAAGCGACCAGATGTTTGGCACGCAAATCTTAAAACTTTTTGATACCCCCTTGTACAAAGCATACATACTCTATTTACTGATCAAAATATCAGTAAATAAATTTTATTAATTAGGTAATTAAAGCTAAAGTCACCATGCATTTACCTTGTCATAAATTTTGACATAAAAAATATAAAGTTCATCAAAGATATTAGCTGTGATTACACTCTAGGAAAGGGTTTTAGGAAAGAATTTCTTGTAAGGGTGAGATTTTCCATGAGGTGAGATAAGACTTATGGGAGATATTAATGACAGTTAAATTTGAGGTTTAGTTTAAAATTAATAGATTAAAAGAATTAATCAATTAATGGAAATTATTAAAGCTCCTATTGCAAAACCACCAAACCAGCCCAAAAATAATTTACACAAGAAAAAGAAATGCGGCATTATTTGGAGGCTTTAAGATGAACAGATTTCAAATGCTTCTTTGATAAACAGGATTTGTCACAGCATGATGTTACGGCCTCATTATGAATGCATGTGCATGCACCTCAGTCGGTATGTTAAAGATGAAATAATACAATATTAGTTTTTTTTATATAGGTATAAAAAATATAACATTAGTGTTTCCTTGAAATAAATTAGTTGTTTTCACAATCATATCACAAAGTACCTCCTTGCAGGTCTTCCTGGCGAATTGCAATATCATACTTCCCCTCGATTTTAATCACTGTTGTGACAGTAAAGATAACTTGTAACACTTCCGTGATTGTGATATCGCTTTTATACAACAGTTCCACAAACACCATTTGTTATCAACAGATTATAATTTGTTTATTTACGCAGTTACAGTATTTTGCTCCGGCAACACATATTATTTGGAACTAACTAACCACGACCGGCAGAGCTGGCGACTGACCAAAGGTGAGGAGAATACACCACGGGGGTGGCGGATGGTCCTGTAGATCTTGTAAGTCTTCTTTATAGTTCCACTTATTCCACTTTAGAATATCTACTATGATAAATTTGAGGTTCCGGTTGAATCCCAAATAGTGTTAAATGAAAAGCTAGTGCACTAGGGTGTTCCATGGTCACACACGCTAGGTAGTGGCCTTGATCAGGGGTTGGAGAGTGATGTGGAATTCAGCCTTGTGTTAGAAGCTAGTTAGCTTTGTAGCCATAAATAAAAAAACCATGGATGGTTCAGAGGCGTTTTAGAACGACTTAGAATCAATTACTGAGACAATGAGACAAAGAATGTTTTTTTTTCTTGCTGAAAGTGCTTCAGTGACTGGGTTTAAATGTAGTTTTTGTCAGGCAGTTGCTCTCTACCCCAGTATGGCGACCATACCAACCCACCTTCACCCAACAGCTAGTGTAATTGAAGGTTATTAGGACACCTGAGACACAAAGTATACAGTTAAAGGTCCCATTGCTGTTTTCATTCATTATCATTACTTATGGAATACAGTGGAACCTTGGATTACGAGCATAATTCGTTCTGGAAGCGGGCTGGTATTCTAAAACACTCTGTTGTAAAGGTGAGGAGAGAGAAAGAGAGAGAGAGAGTGTGTGTGTGTGTGTGTGTGTGTGTGTGTGTGTGTGTGTGTGCGTGTGTGTGTGTCAGGGTCAAACACAAATAGGACTAACGACACACTGATTACCCACAATTCCGCAGCGCAAGAGAGAGAAAAACCATTGGCTCAGTTGTGATCATGTGACACTCTGTGTCAAAATAAGAGTATAATATGTGATACTAGGTACTCGTAATCAAGACTTTAGCTCGGTTTCCAAGTCAAAATTTATTAAAAATCCTTGCTCATCTTGTGGAACACTCACAAACCGTATTACTCGCAATCCGAGGTTCCACTGTGCATCACGTCCCGTCAGATTACTCGGTCGGAAATAATTGTTGTATAATTATATATGATATACTGTAGCCTGTTGTGACTCACAGCATTGTGTTTTTATTTTATCCTTCATTGAAGGTTCACTGGGTACCAACCTCAGTTAATCAGAGACAAGTTCAGATGGTAGGGTCAGAATTTGGCATAGACAACATGAAAGCATGGACTTAGTCTGGAGACCACACACTTCTTCACTTCAGTCCTTCCCTAACCCCCTGGTTTGATTCTGGGAAGTTTAAAACCCTTCTGGATTGCTGTAGAAATCAAACCCTACCTTCCACATCACTTTCCACATCAGCAGCAACCACTCCAGAGGACATCCTGGAGGGCAGGCTGATGCCTGCGCTGTTCACAGCCCGGACGCGGAAGTGATAGGAATCCCCCTCGGTGAGTCCATGCACAGGGAGCTTGCACACCTTAACGGGGGTGCCGTTGCACTGGACCCAGTCCTTTGTTCCAGATTTGCGTCTAGTCAGGATGACAGAATTACAGAAATTAGACTTAAAGCAGTATGATATATTAACTAACTTTTAATAAAGACACAATGTCCTAACCTGTCCACAAAGTAACCGGTGATGGGTGCCTCATTAGTGAGGTTGGGAGGCTTCCAGGAGACGAGGACATAATCCTTATTGGCGTCAGAGGCTGTGACGTCCATGGGAGCTCCAGGGGCTCCAGCGACTGAGCGTGCAGCATCTGGATTTACAAATACATAAACATATTTTCTTTCCTGAAATGATTCTTTGATGAATAGGATACTGTTAGGTATAAACAACCTTGTCTGTAATGGTTCATGTGGTGTTCATGAATTCACTAATACATTAAGAGCAATGATTATAGCGTATATACTGTAACAGTATAATAAATACATTCACTGACCACTTGGTTAGGTACACTTGTTACCTAACTGTTCATTAATGCAAATATCTCAACAGATATCCATACATTATTTAGGCATGTAGACATGGTGAAGACTAGGATTTACAGGAAAGAAAGAAAAAATATCCAGCAAGTGGCAGTTCTCTGGGTGACCATGCCTTGTTGATGCCAGTGGTCAGAGGAGAATGGGCAGACTGATTCAAGCTGAAGGAAAAGCAACAGTAACTCAACATCTCGTTACAACTGAGGTATGTTGAAGAGCATCTCTGAATGTATAACATGTTGATCCTTGAAGCAGATGAAGCTACAGCAGCAGAAGACCACATTGAGGGACTCTCCTCTCAGCTGGGGACAGGAAACTAAGACTATACTTTGTATATGCTCGTTAAAATTGAACAATAGAAGATTGGAAAAAATCTGCCTGGTGTGATGAGTCTCAATTTCTGCTGCAACGTTCAGATGGTAGGGTCAGAATTGGGCATAGGCAACATTTAAGCATGGATCCATCCTGCCTTGTATAAATGGTTCAGGATGGTGGTGGTGGTGGAATGATGTCGGGCATATCGTTTAAATGCCTACCTACTAAGTATTGTTGCTAAACATCTTCATCCCTTTATGACCAAAGGATAACACTCTATAAAGCTATCTCAAACTGGTTTCACCTTTGTGGTGTGGTGGAATGGGGGATCTGTGCGACAAATCTGCACCAACTGCGTGATGCTATCATGTCAATACAGAGCAAAATCTGTAAGGAATGTTTCCAGCATTTTGTTTATGCTAATAAGTCTATGTTCTATGCTACAAAGGATTAAGGCAATTCTGAAGACAATGGGGTCCTACCCAGTACCTCAATCATGCATCTGTAAGTAAATAATAATGTAAAAACAAACAATTGCATTGGTAACAAACCCTTGACAAACAGGTAGGCGCTGTGCTCAGTGGTCCCTTGCTTGGTCCAGATGCGCAGCGTGTACAGACCCTCATCGTCCTTGTTCAGGTGAGGAAGAGTCAGTCTGGCAGCCCCACCACCAACATGCATCTCTGCCCATCTAGATGTCGTCAGCAGAGTTTCTAGTTGTGGAAACACACACCCAGTTAGACAAGACGCAGATTTGAAGCCTATTTACTGTATATTCTGTATACTCAGGAACCTTAAAAAAAACTATTTTTAAGGAAGTTACCATCTGTTTTTTAAGGCATATTTACCATCTCTATACCACATAACCTCTGGTGGCAGATTGGGAAGGTCAGGCACCACCACCATGTTCGCCACCAGAGTCAATGACTCGCCCTCCGTGCCAAATGTCACTCCAAACCTATCGAGCAGGGTCACTTCTAGCTTGCTGCGCTGGATATCAAAGGGCAAGGGTGCTATGAGGGGATAAACATAAAATATAAAGTCAGATGCCAGCTTTAACCTGTGCAGTGATAGGGAAATTATTTGAATACAGGTACAAAGTTCTTGTTATATAGCTATAGCCATATCAGTGTCAATTCATCTCTAACAAGACCTTGTTTAAATACATGGGGAATAAATCTACATGACAAGCCATTAGTTCTTCACCAGGCTTTGTGTCTTTTAGCCTAAAACTGATCCTCAGCTGTAAACAAGCCATATTTTCCATGACTTATCTAGACTTTATGCTGAATAACAAGATGACAGAGGATGTTATTTGTAGCTAATGATATCAACAAGGCTCTTCAGATCTGGGTGTTAGCCAGAGCCTCTCACCGTGGCCTGGGAGATAAGAGAGCTCTGCTGCCCCAGATGGTCCTGCATGGAATAAAAACAAACCGGTTGGCAAAAGTAATAAAGAAGAAATGTGACACAAGGACAAGAAGTTAAATGGCGCGAACAGGAGGAAATCTTACTTCTCACACACACTGTGGCCTTAGAGGTGACCTTCCCCTGGGAGTTGGTAGCCACAGCGCTGTACACGGCGGAATCGGCTACTGTGCATCTAAAAGGAAAATGTTGAATGCCTATTTAATGAAGCAACAATTTATATACAAATGTTTAACATAGGAAATAAATACATCTAATGAATAAAGGACTCTTTAAAAAAAAAATTGTACACTCATTTAGTAAGATGCTTAAGAGGGATTGGAGGAATACACTGTGGATTTATCATTTTGATTTGATTCAAATACTCTGAATATTTTGAACTAAAATTATATTAAAAAAATAAAATGTCATCCAGGTCCTTCATATCTTAAGAATAAATATACACACGTGGACAAAATTGTTGGTACCCTTCGGTCAATGAAAGAAAAACTCACAATGGTCACATAAATAACTTTAATCTGACAAAAGTCATAATAAATAAGAATTCTATGAATGTTAACCAATGAAAGTCAGACATTGCTTTTCAACCATGTTTCAACGGAATTATAAAAAAAAATGAACTCATGGAACAGGCCTGGACAAAAATGATGGTACCCCTAACTTAATAGTTTGTTGCACAACCTTTTGAGGCAATCACTGCAATCAAACGATTCCTGTAACTGTCAATGAGACTTCTGCACCTCTCTGCAGGTATTTTGGCCCACTCCTCATGAGCAAGCTGCTCCAGTTGTTTCCGGTTTGAAGGGTGCCTTTTCCAGACGGCATGTTTCAGCTCCTTCCAAAGATGCTCAATAGGATTGAGGTCAGGGCTCATAGAAGGCCACTTTAGAATAGTCCAATGTTTTCCTCTTAGCCATTCTTGGGTGTTTTTAGCTGTGTGTTTTGGGTCATTGTCCTGTTGCAAGACCCATGACCTGCGACTGAGACCCAGCTTTCTGATACTGACCAGCACATTTCTCTCTAGAATCCCTTGATAGTCTTGAGATTTCATTGTACCCTGCACAGATTCAAGACACCCTGTGCCAGATGCAGCAAAGCAGCCTCAGAACATAACAGAGCCTCCTCCATGTTTCACAGTAGGGACAGTGTTCTTTTCTTGATATGCTTCATTTTTCCGTCTGTGAACATAGAGCTGATGTGCCTTGGCAAAAAGTTCCATTTTTGTCTCATCTGTCCATAGGACATTCTCCCAGAAGCTTTGTGGCTTGTCAACATGTAGTTTGGCATATTCCAGTCTGGCTTTTTTATGATTTGTTTTCAACAATGGTGTCCTCCTTGGTCGTCTCCCATGTAGTCCACTTTGGCTCAAACCATGACGGATGGTGCGATCTGACACTGATGTTCCTTGAGCATGAAGTTCACCTTGGATCTCTTTAGAAGTCTTTCTGGGCTCTTTTGTTACCATTCGGATTATCCGTCTCTTTGATTTGTCATCAATTTTCCTCCTGCGGCCACGTCCAGGGAGGTTGGCTACAGTCCCATGGATCTTAAATTTCTGAATAATATGTGCAACTGTAGTCACAGGAACATCTAGCTGCTTGGAAATGGTCTTATAGCCTTTACCTTTAACATGCTTGTCTATAATTTTCTTTCGAATCTCCTGAGACAACTCTTTCCTTCGCTTCCTCTGGTCCATGTACATACCATGTCACCAAACAACACAGTGACTACCTGGAGCCCTATATATAGGCCCACTGACTGATTACAAGATTGTGGACACCAGTGATGCTAATTAGTGGACACACCTTGAATTAACATGTCCCTTTGGTCACATTATTTTCAGTATTTTCTAAGGGGTACCATCATTTTTGTCCAGGCCTGTTCCATGAGTTTATTTTTTTTAATAATTCTGTTGAAGCATGGTTGAAAAGCAATGTCTGACTTTCATTGGTTAACATTCGTAGAATTTTTTTTAATTATTACTTTTGTCAGATTAAAGTTATTTATGTGACCATTGTGAGTTTTTCTTTCATTGACCGAAGGGTACCAACAATTTTGTCCACGTGTGTATATACGCATATCTTTTGTTGAAAATTTATGGTAGAGTTCAAATAGAGCTCCAAAGTGGGCTAAAATGCCCGACTGTCATGGCTTTTGGTGTATGAAAACGTCAGAACTCTTTTTAAGCATTATATCCTTGTTCCAGACATCAAAGCACACCCCACAGAGGCCCTGTGAAGCCACGCCCTGGGGGGGGGGGGCCAGAGCTGCCCTAGTAGCACATAGAGGGACGCAAAACCTGCAAGTGGTTTTAAAGTTATGGCTGATCGGTGTATGTCTATTTCAGGACTAACAACTTTAAATTGGACATTTCATGAATTCAAATCCACTTCAATCCGCTATTGCCACAAAGCAGCTTTAACAAAATCCAAATAACCTCTGAATTTAAAGCCAGAAAGAACAAGGAAAAGCAGGAAAAACTCCCTGAGACCTTCAGGAGGGCTGGACGCAAAAGGAAACCCATTACCCTTTTTAGGTGACCCTGCCAAGTGGGGGTGTAAATCAGTACTCTACCACAAATACCAAGGTTAGGTTATTCACTGAAAACCACTGGATAAGACTTAGCAAGAAACTGATCTTTGGGACAATTAACAGACATGAAACATACCATAAATCTGACAGTCTATAATATTGCCTAAAACGCCACATGGTCTATTTAATTAGTTCATTATGTACGTCAAATCAATATCAAATAGGTGGGAAAAATTCCTTCTATAATCCATATGTCTTTTAAATAATGTCCTACAGTGTTCATGTACTGTTGCCTAGGTGCAAGGGTACAACACGGTACAGAACATGATCCCTCCACCCCACTGCTAGGGTATACTGGACCGGGAAAGAGATCTTAAAAATGCAGTGCTGGTCTTGAAGGAGAGGCCAGGGTGTGAGAATAGAAAGGAGAAATGTGACCTTCAGTCAGCGCTGCCTATTTTAAAGTCTCTCAACTGCCTAAAACGAAAACGACCAGTTTCCTTGATGTCCAGGCAACTCCTCTTTCATTTTCAAGTCGCTAGTGTTGTTTAGAAGAAAAAAAAAAACTAGGAGAAATATGTATTTAAAAAAATAGCTTTTAACACTGAAAGAGCGCCGGCTTGTGTGGTGACACGGGCAGAGAGAGAGAGAGAGAGTTTCACTACTGTAACTTTGGAGTGGATGGGACTCAGATGTCAGGCATTCCGGCATTAAATGACACATAGCTCAGCAGTAAGGAACGAACAGCTGAGGTGTCTTGTAGATGAGGGAAGGTCCGATCTGAGACCAAATAGGAAACTTTCACTGTGACACAGGGGCCATTCACTGTCACTGGCTGACAGTGAATTTCAATGTGAGTTAAAATCTATATACATTGACAGATTGGTTTTTGGGATTTTTGGGGGGGATTTCAATTCTATATATTTAACAGTAATTTTTTTTTAATAAAGGAGGCTTAAAGAGAGTCTTAGGAAGATCTTGAATGCTTTTTACATTTATGACAGATGCCCTTATCTAGGAGCAACTTACATTGTTTGGGTTTTGCTCTAAGGGAACTTAAATTCATAACCTTATCAATAATCAGAAATCCAAGCTGATTCATTTAACCACAGATCAGTTTGGTGATCTTTTCCAAAACAAATCCTTAAAATTGTTAAAATGATCTGTCAACTCTGTTTAACTTTATTGCAACTTTATTTGATAGCTATTAGATATTTTTACTTAGTAAGGTAAGATGATTGTTGGGATTAGTTCATACCTGCTAATAATCAAACTGTGAACTCCATATTTGTTTTCGATTTTGTATTTTCCAGGTGTGCTCAGAGGGTCAACGGGAACGCCATTCTTATACCTGCAAATATACAAGACAGCCTGAGAACCATCACAAGCGCATGTATGGCACATCATTTTAATATAGTGCATAAAAGTAAAATAAGATTCCGGAGTATATCCACATTGCATATTTAAAGGATAAATGCACTGGATGGCTACACATTATCAAAAGAGTGTTTTGAAATTCATTCCACCGAACCTTTAACGGGGGCAAAAATATTTAAGATATATAAGAAAATTTGTATATATATATATATATATATATATATATATATATATATATATATATATATATATATATATAATGTTTCCTGTTCAAGATATGGATCTTAAAAATAAAGAACAAACCATTGGACGATAGGGGTGGGAGTGCCAGAGACAGTGCAGAAGAGCTTGACAGGAGTTTTCTCCCACACGGTATGAGATCTCAAACCCAACAGGAAGTCTGGGACTTTGGGAATCTCAATAGGAAGCTCCTTCCTGACATACTTCAATGCTCTCACCTGTAATAAAGCAATGAACAGCCTATAAACATAATGTCCACTCGTACACCAAAAGCCTGGATGGACATTTACTATGATTTAAAAATGTTGTTTAGCCAGTTCATGTATACTGTACGTGCATTCTCAAGAAAACAGTATTCACCTCATTTGTTATCTCAATGTTCACCACTTGCTCATGAGTCGCCGTCCTTATACTGTGCAACTCTTCCTGTAGGGTTGTCAGATTTCTCTCCAGATGAGTGGACACACGCTGATATTCCTCCATTCCTTCAGGTGCCCTAGATCACACACACAATTTGATCAACAACTGTGCAAAAAGGACAATAAGTCTAAGACAGTAAATGCATATGACAGAACACTAAACTTATAGTGAATACATATTACGGTATAGACAACACCGGGATACATTCAAAAATGTGCAAACTCTGTGAGAGAAAACTCATTCATATAAAGAATAAGTTACAGTGCAGAAGGGATGTCATTTATAACTACAGTGACTGTGGATGCTGGTTCAGGTTCAGGTGTTTTCTGACACGCTTAGCTTCTTAAAATAGCCTCCCGAGTGGTAATGGCTGCATCTGCCAACAGTCTCACCTCTTTCTGAAGGCTGGCACCGTATAGGCTGGTTCCGCCATAACCTCAGTGGCCTGGACCTGCTCCTTCTTCGTTGACTTGCTGCTTGATTTCCTGCCAAATACCAATGAACAGTCAGTAGAAAAACCTAAAATTGTGTAGTGCAGAGTAATAAAAGCTATAGGCGGGTCTTTAAAGCAGCTTTTTTTTTTTTTTACGATGATAGCCATTGTGCTGTTACGAAGCTGAGTTTGTCTGTTTTGGTAATAGACAGTAATGCATTCCTGAACAGATGTCTGGAATAGAAAAAGAACAATAAGAAATCTAGGTGTATGTTTGTGGCATATAAAGCGTATAGTATCGCTTCTTAGCCAAGAAAGTGGCCCCTTACCCTATATAACCAAACCCCAGGACATATAAAGATCTACAAAAAGTAATATGTTCTACATTTCAACAGTAACACTTGCTTTAAAATGCATATATACTCTATATGGCTAAATGTGATCTCCTGCCCGACCATCACACCCATATGTACCAATTCCAGTCATGCAGTTGGACCCCCTTTTCATCTCTGAAGGGTTTCCACTAAAATGTAGATGATGTCAAGTGACTTTGTGTTCATTCAACCATCGATGGGTTGCGTGATGAGTCTGGGGTGCACTCAGCCTTCCAGTTCATCCCAAAGATGTTCAGTAGGGTTTCGATCAGGGCTCTGTTCTTCCAGAGTTCTTCCAGTTCAACCTTGGTAACCCATGTCTTCATGGAGCTCGCTTTCTGTCATGATGAGAAACGTTTGGGCTTCTTTTGTTTTAAGGGAAATGTTATCTTACAGCAACAGCATACAAACATATTCTAGATGATTGTGTGGTTCCAGCTTCGGAGGACAACCATGATGGTCAGGTCTCCACAACATTTTGGCCATATAGTGTATATTGAGCCATAATCTAAAAGTATAGAATATTATTTATATATTAGTCTATATTGTAAAATTTGTACTATTCTATTAGGAGCATTTTTATATTCGATTCCTATGTTGTTCTCTTCTTGGGAAGTGATGCACATGCATTTTGCAAAGCCACCTATTTGACAGGAACACCTTATTAGCAGTAGCCACTTGTTCAATTTGACACTTTTTCACCAATTTTAACAACTCCAACAGCATAGAGCATATATACGCATATACAGCAAGAACCAGCAGCTCTAGAGTCATTTGCCAAAGCTTCATTAGCTTCTTAAAAGATTGCGAAGAAAAGCAGCATTAGTTAAAGCCACTGCTGAAAGCCCTATGCAAGTGTACACAATCGCACACTCAGCAGCGCTCAGTCCAATCCAGATGCTGGCCCGTACCTCGATGAGATCTGCTGGACAACATGCTTTGAGCTGGAATACTGATGTCCAACCTTTGTCTGTGTTTTCTGATATAACGGCATGGCCCTCGTAGGCATGTCAGAAAAAACTTCCAAAACAAAGACCCAACAATCATCCTATAGGCTACTGAACATCTAATACATTTTGTTAAAGGACACATTGTATGTTGAAAATATACTGATATTATGTGGTTCACAACCTAATGCGATTTACATTATCATGACATTACCCATCTGTAATACAGCCCAATTTCACAGTTTTCAGTATATCACTAGCGTTCAGTTATGTCTTTATTGCGTTTTCTTTCAACAACGCAGTCTTCATAAGTTTATGAAACCTTATGCAGTAAATGTTTTTATATTAACAGCCACATGTAGGAGTAATGTGTGGATTGCGTCACTACTTATTCATAACAGTCCAATATACTGTAGACATTTACACCACAACACCATCGATTTTTATTTAAACAACGGCTGCTCTGACAATAATGTAAAGTTGCAATGTGTAACAACTAATTCACAAGGATTTCCAGATTAATGTTATTAATTAATGATTAATGCTGGATTTCCAGCATTTGCAGCGATACTGTAAGGTTAGTGATGAGATGAACTTTTTTGTTTCACTGCTCCTCCACGACATTAAATGTAACTAAACATAGATTTTAAAAAACAACAACAGTTTTTTAATATATATATATTGCTAATATATAAAATAACCCATAAAATCCACACTGAGACATGATGTACATAAGATATACATGAGGTAATGTTCACACTGCAGGTCATATGATCACCTAATGAGTCTCCTAAACTGACTCACACACGTAAAGGAACAACTTGTCACGTGATGCGTTCAAGCTCGCTGTTAAAAAAAAAAAGGCAGGTTACTGAGTTACTTCTTTGGTCTGCGTTCTTGATTTTGCTCTAAAAATGTTGCTTTTAACCTTGTTAGCTTTACACTGAAACTGCCAACGCGTCATCGTATAACCCCGTTCTGGCGTTTCTTTTAAGATCGGTTGCAAAATGCACCTTCAACCCAAAATGTTTAAGAGGTCTGTTACCTCATTTCTGTGTCGCATAAATCCACCTTTGCCATCATCCACCATTTTCCCTAGCAGAAAAAATGACTGCACACGCAAAAGTCACATAAAAATCTGGTTCGACCGTTCACACTGGAAATAAAATCGGATTCCATGTGATTGATCTTGTTTACACTGTTGAGGCAAGCAACACATTTGAGTCATGTACCAAAAGACTAACAAACAAACGAAAAAAGAAAAAAAAAAATCCGATTTAGGCCACAGTGTGAATGCAGCCAAAAACGTGAAACCGAGGTAGAAAAAATCATTCTTGACTTGGCTGCATGTATTGTCTGTGGCTAAACAAACTATATTTATCTACAAGGTTTTACAGATAACTCTGAGTGTGTGTGTCATATACAGTGCCAAAAACCACTTTAGTAATCAGTCCTGATGTAAGGGTGTGAGTGTTAGGTGTAACTAACCCTGCGCACTGATAGCTGTACACTGTCTTCACTTACTGTATGGAGCTTTAAACATGCTAACCTTCCTTTTCTTGCGTATATGATGTAAAGAATTTTTTTATTAATTTATTAATTTACATTTATTATTTAATAGTAAAATGTAATGATGTAATAAGCAATAAACCTTATTTTTCCTCATGCAAAAGTAAGACAACTGAGTAAAACACAAGCTTATAATGTTAATAAAATACCGACTAAACAGAGATTGTGTCCATAAACATTACAGCCTGATATTATAGATATAAATAATATGATAGAACTCTTGATCTTGATAGAAACAGATGTCGGAACAGGTGTGAGAGGTGTGTTAAGTATTTATGATGGCAAAATAATATTAATAATATGTGAAATATTTCGACTTACCCCTGGAGAAGTGAACGGCGCTGAGTGTCAGGTCGGCCTGGGAGCACTTGGAGGCGTCTTGCTGAGGGTAACAAAAATACTGCCTCTCTCTCAGACGAAGCCTGGCTTCTCTCTTCCATCCCATGTATGGTGACACTTCAGACTATATATAGCGTTTACCTCCATTTTCAAACCACATTTCACTCTTTGAGTAACTGCTAGATGTGCGAGCAGGTTAACGCTGGAATATGGCTGGCTCAGGTTCACTCAGGTGTGTTTTATCTTATCCTGAGGTATTGGGGGAAGATACAGGTATATATATCACAGGTCGGAAGAGAGTTTGTGAATAGGAAGACCTATAAAAAACGTAGGTTGTTATAGTAAGTTTATTGAACACATATCCGCTCATTTTAACCACAAACCTTGAATGTTTATTTAGTTATTCATTTGATTTTCACTCCATTCAGTCAGTGGCTTCGATCCTGAGAGAGCACCAGCCTGAAGGCACAGTTAACCAAATCCAGCTAAAAATATTTTTTTTTTTCATTTCTGCTATTCTTTTTATCACGTCTTGCCATAGAGTCCTTTTTAGGGTCTTTTTTCATGCACCCTCCCTGATGCTCCAGTTGCCAATTACTATTTTTAACAGGAGACTGAAGTTTCAGCAGCAGTGCCTGATATCCTTCTGATGTTCGGCTTGAGAATGATTCAGTTCATTGAACCGACTCTTTTAGACTCTTGAGAGTCGACTCGCATTCTGGTATACATTTTTCTAATTCTTGAAAGGTAATTATTCCGCCTATATTTCACCTCAAAGAATCATAATACATATACATTAATTTTACAGGCTGAATGTTCAAATATTTAAATATGTAAATATTCAAATAATATACAATTATTCAAATATTTATGTAGTTAAAACAATTTGTAGAACATGGCAATGCCTCGCCCCCGAAAAAATGTGCTCCTCACTCACTCATTCTCTATACTGTCTATTGAGGCGGGGTACACTCTGGAGGGTGCCAAGTCGTCGCAGGGCACGAGCATGCACGCACACACCAGATAATTTGGAAATGGCAATTAACCTAATCTGCATGTCATTGGACTATGGGAGGAAACCGGAGTACGCAGAGGAAACCCACCAAACACGGGGAGAACATGCAAACTCCATGCACACAAACACGAGGCAGGACTCAAAGCCTTGACCCCAGAGGTGTGAGCTGGAGTGCTAACCACTATAAAAAATTTATTAAACTATAATAAAAAATTTAATTGTTTTTCATTTTTAATTGGCAAACATTTCTGAAACACGTACTCAGACACACTCTAGACTAGGTGTGACTAGGGCTCATTATAAAACTTTTAGTGGAAGAAACATGGATGATATAAAGCTGAAAAGAAGGAGACACAAAATTACTGGATTCTGCAAAGAACATACAAAAAGTGACACTTTCCCCCTCATTTCGTATGCATTAAATTCATAAATTAACCTTTATCCATATTACTGTTGCCGCAATTTATTCACAATTCATTCTAAAAGCAAAATTGTAACTTGTATACATCTGCATCGTATTTATTTAAGTATCTTAACAGTCACAAAAAAAAATCATTTTATTGAAGTATGTCATTTCATGAAAATCACCAAATTGCATAATACAAACATCTTACATCTTTACAACTGTATTATAGAACCCTGTTAGCATCTGAGCTGTTTGTTAGTGAATCTGCGGGAAGTTAAACTGTGATATGGCTTTTGGGATGCAGAATCATTTCAATACATGATATATACCATATTATGAAGAAAAAATTGACTAAGGAGTAAGGAAGAGCTAGTACTGATCATTTTTGTATGAAAGAGTCAATTCGTCTTGGTTGTTCAGTCCAATACATTTGACTTAGTTGTTACATTTTTATGCACACATTTGCGATGCAATGTCATCATACATTTAATAATACATGATAATTTGTGATCATGAGCTCTCATTAACTGACGGCATTAGCATCACAGGTTTACTGCCAAAAATGAAAGAAAGCAACATTGAGATATTATTTTTTTTCAAAACCTTAATTAATGAGCTGGTATAGAGTACTTTGAATTGGGCAGTTTCGCCCTCTAGTGGTTGAAAGCTGAAGTACAATTAATCTCTCTTTCTCTCAAAAACACAAAGCATTTACAGCAGTCTGTTAAAACACTGCATATTCCCCCAATCCTATACACACTGAAGCACAACCACAAAAAGAAAAAAAAAGAAAAAATGCAAACATGCGACCATGGAGCCAGCATTTTATTGAGAGAGTTTGAATAACCAAAGCACTGTAAAGTTTAACAATTTGACACTTGGTTCATTATTTTCGGGTCCTACGAAAACCTGAGCAGGGTCTCATTAAATCAGATTTTTGATTTCAAAAGCCTCTTTGGTTTAATACATCTTAAAAGAAAATTTTATATATCTGATAAGCCTAAAAGATATTTACAAATCAGATACAACATCCATCCCTGTGCTGTTCGAGTGCCGTTTCTGCATATTTTCCTCAGAAAAATCTTTACAAAAAAACAAAACAACTAAAAAACACCCTCATGTTGTGCTTGAATTCGTATGCAGTCTGCAAGAAAACACATTTAAAGTGCATTACATATCAGTAGTCTGAGTGCAAAGAGTAATAGAGGTAAACTCTTATAGGCCGCATATCATGTAAAGGCATCCTGTACATTCGTCTTATTACACAGTGTAACGAGACATTTAGGGAATTCGGGTGCTTATTTTATGAAGTTTGAGATAATAGATTGATTATGTGTGTCATTCAACTGAATTGTTTGTCGTATGATACAATGTGCACAATATACTATACATGTTCGGTTGTGTAAACTGTTATGCAATGAAGTGATTAGATGCACATAATGAAGTTGGACTAAACGGGTGCAAGCTGTCATCAGGGATTCGACCAAGTAAAACCTCGATTGAGTCGCTACATAGAGTGGTTTGCCAAAGTGACTAAGTCACTGAGTTAGACAGAAATTAAAGCAGACCCAGCACAAAAACATTAAGAATGTGTCAGAACTGCTGGCAGAGTAGTCTGATATTGTAAGAACAGTAATAACATTATTTTAAAGAACAGTAATTAATAGCAAATTATTTGTAAAAAGAACACTTTTGTTTCTCTTCACTTAGCCAAGTTAAGACACACAAAAGGAGAAAGACATTAAAGCTTGAAAAAAAGATCCTAGTTTGGCATTTTCACAAAGTGCTCAGAAGAATTGGGGGAGGAGAAAAAAAAAAAAAAAAAAAAAAAAAACACCTCGTCAGACTTGAAATTCAATCCAAGGATGCAAAATAATGGCAAAAACAACCGAACACTGCAACATGTCTGGTATTTGGCGGTCATCAAAATTAAAATATCTAAAAACATTAATGAAATTTAAATTAAAAACAAACTGCCACGTTTACACGTATCTACAAAATCGTTCAACATTTCCTTAGTATATTAATTTCACACCCTGCAGCTGTCGGGCTGATCAGTATTAACAGTGACATCATAAATCAACTCAGTTTGTTCGAGACAGGTGCTTGAAGGCGTTCAGTCCTAACACTGAAAGGCACTGGAGCTTGCTTTCGGCTCGTTGCCGTTTCCGGACTGCATGCACTGCGACGTTCAGTCGGTCTCTGCGATCATGCTGGTGCTGTCTGCTTCATCGTAGTTCCTCCGGTAGCGGACCGTGGAGGAGTACCGGTAACGGGTCTTTTTGTACACGACGAAGACCACGACTGCGATGACACAAAGCAGCACGATGATGAAGAAAATCAAAGCCACAGGAGTACCTTGCGATTCTGAAATAAAAGAATGAAGGATAGAACAGTAACAGTTTAAAATAAGCTTACAATCTTATGAAGGAAAACATAATGGTGAAGTTATATAAAAATAAACAATGAGGAGGTGTGATACAGCCAAAAGTGTAGCGGTAGTTTTATTACATTTTATTTTCCAAAAAATCTTCTCAATAGGGAAATCGCCATATTAACATATTGACCCAATTATGTAGTTCAGAAGTATATGGAATAAGTACAATTGGTGTTCAAGTCAAACCAGAACTTTTGTGCAGAATAATAGAACACAATCACAAACAATGCCCTGCTGCACTAACACACTCATCCTAGCTTTTCACTAGTGCTTTTATACCATCATCAAGGTAGAAAGTCTTCTCAGTACACCAGAGTTATGAACAGACTGTCCGTTTCACTGGCATCACAGGAACTCCTTTAAATGACCCAAACATACAGTATGGCAATGATCAGTTCCCTCAGACAGATGTGTCTGTTTTAAAAGCTGGGGAAAAGTTATTCATGGATTTTCGAGGATCATGCGTTCCACTCGCTAAATGTTCACGGGAATGACTGCGGTGGGCTCCGAGCCATCTTAACCAGAGTAGAATCATCGTTCACAGACTTCTTAAAACGACGTTTGCACCGTTCAAACATCGATTTTACGCTCTCATTCAGGAGAAATGTCATCACGAGTCCCGGTTTGACTTGAACGACCCTCTTATGTAAAAAAGACCCTATATAACAATCCAGATGTTACACACCAATTTTATAAAACCTGTATTAGAAACAGCACATACGGTATACAGCATCACGTACAAGTAGCTTTTACTTGCCTTGTAAAAACTGCTGATGTAGAAACTTAAAATCAACAGCTTCAAACCGATCAGATTTGAGAATTCAGCAGCACTGTGGTGATAAGAAACTAATAATTTGGAATATCCAATAAAACAAGTAAACACCTCAATTCATCAGTTTATTCACCAGCCTCGTTTGTTTCCTTGTTGGCCAAGCTTCAACATAGACAGTTACAAACACTGGAGACTCCTTCCAAAACGGCTTAGTAAACATCTCCTGACTAAAAAATTAACGGATCAGTTTACACATCTATGCGAATCTGCCATACTAGTGCCATAGTAATTTGCTCCTAGGAACAAGACTTATTACATTATTGCGAGATATAGTGATATAATAGTGTATTAGTATAAACTGGTCACTTCTCTTGCTATCAAACTCCTGTCACGGCTGATATTACAGGAAATTAATCAACAGCTTAAGATCAATCATATCTGAGAATTCAACAATGATGTAATATGAGACATAGTGTCCTTATGCGAACACGCAACAGCTGTAGAAGTGAAGATGCCGTGCAGAGGACTCACTGGCAGGTGTCTTGCAGACTGTGCGACTGAGGCCCGTGGTGCAGTCCGCTGTGCTCCACGTTCCGTTCATAGACACCAGGACGGCACAGTCATGCGGGGGCCTGAAGCGGCCCCAGTTGGAGAAGTCTAGCTTGCTACCATCCATCCACTCTGAAGTTTTATCTGTGAACGGAGACAATTAAATGCTGTTTATTCTGAAACATTGATTCAAAGCAACCATTTGTAGAAGATGCAGTATAGGTACGGTCAGTTCGAATTTGGTACTTTTTCTCCTATTCTTGCTGTACCTTTAACCATCGGGGTTAATCCCAGCCAGACGCGGGACGTGGCGATTGGATTTTCGGCAACGTGCCGTGTGACAAAGTCATTCTCGTCCATGCTTTTAATGGTCAAGAGCTCAGAGGAGGGTTCTAGACAGCATAAGAGAGCGCAATGTTAAAAGTAGTACAGACACGATTTCCACATGCCAAAGTTTTGTGCAAAGTTTATTATGTCTATGAATAAATAACATTACAGAAGAATATTTGCATGCCTGTAAAGAAAGCAACATGACAGACCAGTTATTAGTTGGGATAAATAAATAAATAAATAAATAAAGTAGACTCCAGGGTTTTGCATGAAAATAGAAGGGAGCGAGTGTGACGAAGTTATTCATTAATTGTAGTGCATCTTTGTAGGGAATGGTCTTGTACATAATAATGCAGACCTAATAAACTTGTATAACAAAATTTGTACTTTAGATAATATGGCACCTAAGACTTTTGCACAGTACTGTACACACACACACACACACACACACACACACACACACACACACACACACACACACACACACACACTTTTTAGTTCATGATGCATGGAAAGAGACAAAATCATATGGAGATACACATTACTAGACTTCACAAGGATTTTAAACAGGATTTAAGATACATACCAAGGTCCTTACAGACGTTTTGCGCCTGCTTATTGGAGAAGACCGAGTTGTTGTACATGGTCATGACAATGGCGTAACAGTTCCCTTTATACTGCAACCATGAAACCTCCCCGTTACTTTCAGGACAGTTATCACTGGACTGAGCCGCGATCCGAGATGCTGTCCGAAAAAAAAAGCATGTTTGATAGTTTGTTAGATCAAGTGATACTTCACTTAAGTGCCAGGAACTTCTGGGATTTTCCACTTGACTCTGGGAGTTTACATACAACACTGAAACAACAACCACAACAAGAACAGTGTTCGTGGCAGCTCTGTGCCATTTCTGGCTACACTGTATGATAGGACAAAGGGTACGTGTCTTGGTGTCATTAATCAATCTACATGATGTTATGTTTGTATGAGTGTATTTTACTTGGTTTGATGTTGTAACAAATGGCACCCTCCATCTCAGCATTACAGCTGACTGAACTCCAGCTGCCTTTAGGGTCGACGTACACGCATTTATCCTCCGAAACCGAATCTGTACTCAGAAACTCTTCAGGTTGAAACTGCAACGCCGTCCCGTCTGACCACTCGTAAGGCCAGCCGTTGAACTGCAGGAACACCCAAAATGTTACACAACGAGCACTACAACCTACTTCTGAAAATTTTAAATCTTTAAAAGTTTAAGACTTACATCGAGTCTGGAAAGCCCAATCCAGAGAGGAAATCCGTCTCGCTGAGCAATCAGTGCCATATCTCTGTTGGTCGTTTCGTTGTGAATGCTAACAAGATGGCCGCCATCAGTGCTGCATTCCTTTAGCGCCTCATACCAGTTCAGTTTCTTAGCAACCAAGCGGAAGCTATAACCAGATGGAGTTTTTACATCGACCGGGTCCTTCTGATGCTCCTCTTTGGGATCTTTTAAGGAAACAAACACACTGTGAAAAATTTATCTTTGGTAGACTACGTTCACCCGCGTCTTGTCCACGCACGTCTTACCGTTTTCTAGTTTGCACACCACAATGGACCTCTGCTTGAAAGGTTTAAAGAAGCTTTCCTTTTCATACAGGAACCATTCTCCAGATAGACTGAGACCAGCCATGAAGGGCTCTGTGGCTGTCGGTCGCCCCTCTTTCCAGTTGGAGTACTGAACATAGGTATCGTCGTACCATTTCAGTTTTCCATCTAGAAAACAGTAGGAGTGCAACACTCAGTCACTCACTCTCTATAGCGCTTATCTAGTACAGGGCCTCAGGAGGCCTGGAGCCTATCCCAGGGGACTCGGGGCGAGGTACAGGGTCCAATTCATCGCAGGGCACACAAGCACACACTCTCACTCACATGTGAGTAAACTGGAAATGCCTTTGGAATGTGCAGGAGCACCCACCAATGCCCGTACTGTGTCTACATGTGTTCTTATGCCCTAGTGCCCTGAGCCCCCTGGGATGAACTCCAGGCCAGCTGCAATCCTTGCACAGAAATAATAATATAAGAAGAGATTAAAACAAATAACTAAGTATTATTAAGTATGACTGATAAGTACCTTTCTTGTCTCTGTACATCCCCAGCCACACAAACGAGGCCAGGTCTCTAAAAGGCTGAAGCTGTTTCCTGATGAATTCATTCTCCTCTTCATGCCGAATAGTCAGAATGTCACCCTTTCCAACTGATATCAGGAAGAGAAAAATAAATAAATAAATACCGACTCAGAAACCTCCAAAGTCTCAAAACAGTGAGCGAGCGGGTTGAGTGGCTGTGAGCATGTAATGTGCACAATTTACAGGACTAATTTGTGCTGGTGGTGTTTTGAGACTGGTGTAAGCGTGTGTATTGTGTGGACTTTGAGACAAAGTCACTCACAGAGTTTGGGAAATTTTAACACGTGTAGTGTTTGTCGCACCATTCGGAAGCACTCTATACTGAATCGTTTGCATGTGAGGCTGATCAGCTGATCACCGGTCACGGATAATTAAACTGAAAACCAGCCCAATTCTGTTCACTGGCCAATTGACCAGTGCACCTCTATTATAAATGATTTTTTTTTTAAATCAATTTTAGAGTTAGTGTGGATACATGAACAACCACACAAAAGAATCATGTCTCGTTTCAATCTTTTGGACATCAATATTAATTTAATGTTTCTGATTTATTCATTCATTTGCCAGAGTTGTTCTTTTGACAGGGACCTTCCCATGGAAATGCTGACATGTGCTTCTTCATGGACACATAAAGCCAGGACTTTACATGGAAGTGTAACACACTCTGAGGGGGAAAAAAATCTAATTTAGCTCCAGAAGGTCTTCATCGGGATTTACACTCCGCTCTGGACAAATGCTTTCCTGTTTATAATTTGCACAATTCTAATAAGCATAACTGATAATATGCTTAACAAAGAGAGAATGCTGTTTTTTTGCTTGTTTAAAAAAAAGCACATGTCCTCTCCAGCCTAGATTGTGAATATGCTGATTTATGACTCAGCACTGATGGCTGGTTTTTCTGCGTAGGCGGTTGGTTCGGGGTGTTCATCAATCAGTTAGTTAATTTCACAATGCTTTCAGAGACCGCTGATTTGTAATCATAGATATTCTTTTAGTATAAACCGTACCGAGACTCTGGCACGTCTGCCACTCGCTGCCCTTGTCATGCTCCTGCCATCTCGACGCCCGGAGCAGAAATGTGTAGCAGTTGTTTTTGAATGGGATCCAATTGGGTCCCTTGCTCTCATGTGGACACTTGGTTTCATTAGAAGGTTTGATGTGAGCTAAAAAAAAAAAAGAAAAAAAAAAAAAGATATTCCAATTACAAGCGAGCATACAGTATGCTTACGTTTATGAAAATGTGTTTTTGAAAAGTTTCGACCTTGTGGCTTGCCACAGATAGTCCCATTAAGCTTCTCTTCACATTCTGTTGCCTTCCAGTATCCGTCAGGGTCCATATAAACACACCTTCCTACAACCTCCTCTTGGCCCCAACGACTAAACACGGTATGACTGTGATCTGTCCACTGGTACAGCGCGTCCTGAGGAAAGAAAGAAGACAGAGCTTTAAACTCGTATAAAGTGTGGCACTCTCACACTGTTTGTGTGTGTGTGTGTATATAACTAAGTAGGTGGCAGTTTGCTCATACATCTCTACTGAAAAGTCCGATCCAGAGCGGACGCTGAGCTCTGCTGACTTGCACCGAGAGCACAGCTTGCTGGTATGTGTCAGCCACACTCGCCATTTCCATGCCATTCTGCTTACATAACGTCAGAGCGTCGTACCAGGTCATATCGTCCTTCAGGACCACCTTAAATGTTTTATTGTTGGCTTGAAACTCATCCTCGGTCACTACAGGAACCTCCTGCTTATCTGGAAAAATAAATCAGCCCAATTGTGTATTAAATCAAACGATCAATCATCTCTGCTAAATGAACTGGAATATCCCAATAGGGCAAAAGATGTACACCTGCATAATGCTGGCAGATAGCAACGGACTGCTCATAAGAACAGGAAGTGTAGTCCCAAGTGCCCAACATGTCCGAATGAGGATCGTTAAACATATAGGCACAGAGCTCCAAGCCATCCTGTTCCAACAGCTGTACGAAAACAGACAAATGTAAGAAAGTTTTTCTAAGCATAAAGTTGAAAATACAGTGTAGTAGGTAATGGAACTGTATCCAACACTTGAAACACCGGAGTACTTGCATTGATGTACATAAGACGCAGCTGGCCGTGGATCAGTGGATTAAAGTTCTGGTACTTGATCGGTGTGTTGTCCACCCATAGATTGTCCTTCAAACCTATCCAAATCCTTTTCGGTTTCCCCAACAGCAGGGTTGTGATGAAGTCTGAAAACAGAATCGAGCATAAACACTAGTGCTAGGGGGAAAGGAAAAAAAAAAACAGCGACATATTGCCAGGATTTCCTGACTCATCTTAAACTGAGCTCTAACCAAAAACAAACTTGCAGCAAACATTACGGTTAGAATATGCACGGCCTTCTGGTCCATGTCGCAATCCTAGGCTGTTCTTCAAAACAAACACAAAACCGTGTAGTTTCCTGCTTACTCACCCTGTTCAGCTTGGTCTCGGACGGACAGGAGACTTCCTCTCATGGTCTGACACACTTCGTTAGCGGCTTTAAAAGTCAAGACCTGAGGCTTGACCACTGTGTAACACTGTAAAAAAAAAAAAAAAAAAAAAGCGTCAAGTATGAAGCTATGATTTTAACTCATGAGAGGCAAACCGAATCGGTGGCAAACCTTGTCCCTGAAAGCAAGCGTGCCTTCCTCGCATGGGTTTCCGGACGGCTGGGGGTCTGGAGTTCCTTTCTCTGAGGATGTGACGTTTATCGTCTCGCACACAAACGGCTGTTTGGACTCGCATCGTACCTGGAAATCTGTAACATGATGAGGTTACTGGTTAAAGAAGAACAGATTACATTAATGAAATAACTAAAGAGTGTCATATATTCTTCAGTACCTGGTGTAAAGGATCCGGGGCTAAGTGAAGTACATCTGCCCAAGAACATGGAGTGATAGACGTGCAGACGAGCGAGCCTGAAAAACAGTGATTAATAAAGCAATACTGAGTAAGTAAGGGGTCCTGCGTATTGCTTTTTGCTATCTTGAATTCTTGCCGCTCACCTAATAGGAACAAGAGCACCAGGTTCACGGAGGTCCACCCACCAATGCTCATTACCGGCATGCTTCAAAGGGAAAAAATAAAAAAATAAAAAAATCAATAAATATGGCTGCATACTTTAGAGATGGCTTTCTGGCATGGAGCGTGAGCTTGCAGATTTGAGTTTAGCCATACCTTGTAGAGATGTTCATGCAGATGTCTGGCCGTGTTTAACGAAAGAGGTGTGGCTAGTTTGCTTTTGTTGCTGCTGCAGTACATGCTCGCCTCTTCGTAGGACAACCTCGTATTGTTTACAAACCAGAACTCCTGCCCATCCATGAACACCGAGGTGTCATGGTGGCCATCTGCAAACATGCACATTACAATAACATCAGCTTCCATAGTGTGAGACGTACACATTATCTGCGATTATACTATTATACTTTACCTGGATTATACCATTCGGGATTCTTTGGGGTTTGACCTAGAACACATCAAACAAAACAATTACGCAACTCTGAACAAGCAATTTCTTCTAAAGCATTACCTCATTACTGCTAGACAGCAAAAATGATTAATGACAGATATAAACATACTTGTGCACAACCTAAAACCCTTCGTTGTTTGTGCATGGCTTACCTCGTGGGATCTGACACACCCACTCCAGTTTCGCGTCACAGTGAAAGGCTTTGGGGTAAAACTGATTGGACCCATCCGTCGTCACGAATATGAACAGCAGTAGGTATCTTTTTCTTACAGACTGTTTACAAAACAGAGCACGCACAAAAATCAAAGACTGGACAGCGACTGTTTTTTATTCTTTTTATCTAGCACTGGTGAATTCTCTGACCGTAATACAAGCTTCAACTAAAAATAACAGGTGTAAAATAATGCACCTAACATTCTCTAGTAACAAACATCTGCTGGATGTGTCGTGTGAAGAGTGTAAAAAGATGTTTTGAAATTTACTTAGCAATATTGGAAGTCTCTAATATAAGCATTGTGCAACAGTCGATGCTCCAGTCTGACATTGGAACATTTTCAGGCCAGAATGCTTTTTTGTTTCTTTACAACATGACAACCTGCAAGATTTGTTTTGATAAATAAAAAGACAGGGTGGTGGTGCTGAGACAGGGGGGGTTCAGAAGGCTAAGGCACTAAGTTACTGATCAGAAAGTCGGTTGTTCAAGCCCCAGCTCCACCTGGTTGCCACTGTTAGACCCCTGAGCAAGGCCATTAACCCTATCTGCTCCAGGGGCGCTGACCCTGCGCCCAGACTAAAGAATTTCACTGTGCAGAAACGTATATGTTACAAAGGCTTAACTTAACGTAACTGTATTCTATTGTATTCACAACAACTACAATGGGTGTTTAAGTGATCACTAGTCATCGCTGGGACTAGTGATGAAATTTCTCATGAATGAAGACATAAAACCGAAACGAAACAGAAGCTCAGGATGGTGTTGAGGCTCAGCCGCAGTAAAACATCTGAATGGTGGAAACGTTTTAAAAAAGGCCGTCCTTGAATGATGATTCCAGCTTGAGTTCACTGCAATCATTCCTTTGAACGTTTAGCATGAACATTTACACCTGATGCTTAAAAATCGACAACTTGCGGAAGTTGAACTTGTGGGGCTATTAAAGAAGTTCCTGGTTTCCATTGGTTCCATTGTTTCAGACATGATCAGGCAGTCACGTATTTAGAAAACGACCTTGATGGTATCCGAGCCCTAGTGAAACACTGGGATAAGTGTATTAGTGTAGCAGGGGATTATATGAAGAAATAAAGGGAGCTTTTACTCTCATTATTGTGATGTTATTCTGCACAATGAAAAGTCCTGGATTGATTTGAACAGTCCTTAACATTAAAAAGATAACATTTAACAACATGTTCTTACAATGAATCTTTGGCAAATTTTGGTGGATTATGTGGGATAAAATTCTGATTGTTTTCCTACAACTCCACATCCTGTCATGTTTTATTCGCTGACTGACAAACCCCAGCAAACTGCATTTACAGTAATGTACATCAGCACAGCTCTGCTTCACGTAAATGATATTTTGGTGTTCTGCAATTCCTGAGATCTCCGTGAGCTCACCTTGAAGGCAGTGCAGTCTCTGTTATACTCGTCATCTTCATGAAACTCTTCTGGAAATATCTTCATGGACACCTGTAACGCAGCAGTTAATACAATGTCTGTAAACAAAGAGCAACTAACATGTCTTGTGAACTGTAAACTGTGAACAATTCTAAGTAACTCACAGGCTGCCCATCGCTCCACTCCCATCGGTTCTCGCTGTTTGGATTCCTCCGATTTAAGCCAACCCAGAAATAACGATCGTCACTGCAGAAGAGAAAATCTAGTCAAATAATATAATTGATGATTTACAAAAGTTATGGTTTCACACTCGTACACAGCGTGTGATATTTTTATGGGCTGCCCTTTCTTTTTTTTTTTTCTTAGCAACTACCGTATATACTATAAAACGTAATATAGCAAATTGCTGGTAAATTTTTTATTATTTTACATGACAACGTAAAAAAAAATACTATTTCTATTGTCAATTTCTCTTTCAGACCTCGTCATAACATTTTTGTTATAATGGTGAAAAAAGTACCGACACTGTAGCATTTCTTCACATTTATTCAATAAGATACTATTCTAATTTAAGATTTTAAATCAACTGGGAGTTGAAGCCTTTCATTCATACATAGAGTACAGGCCAAGGTGCAGACAGTTTTTATAATGTCCTTTCTAAAAGGACTTCTAAAAAAAAAAATCATAACTTAGGCTGTGTTCACATTATCAGCCTGAAAGAGGGTAGCTTTCTTGATTGTAGCCATGATCTGAACCTCTGTTCTCCTTTCTATTACATCTGATGGTGTCTCACATAGAGCAATCATTTCTGTTTTCATTCACCGTTTTAGTAAATATCTCTCATTAATATCTGTACTGAGTGTTAGATTATTACAGACATGCACACTGTGATCAAAACGTTGATTAACTCGACAAGACTCTTTCCTGAAATTTGCTGTTTTAGCTGCGAGTTTAATATTTTTGTGCATTATTTCTCAATTATTCTGTCTGTCAAAAACAATAAGTGTGCCAATAGAGGAGTTTTACTTAGATACAAGAAATGCAATAACTAGTTAATAAATTTCAAGTCAAGTACAAACTGTGCCAAGCACAAACTATTTAATATCTCTCTCTAAACACTTCTAAACTTTATTTTTCTAAAAAACATTTTCCAGTTATTCTCAATGGAAACACTCACGCTTTCTGAAATGTTTGAGTAAATTAATTTTTTTTTAAAGAGAACTCATTCTTTATATTAAAGCAAAATCAAAGTACAAATACAATTTTTTTTTACATCTTTTTACAAAATTAAAATAATTATAAATAAATAAATAAAACAAAAAATTAATCAGAAATTGAATGTTCTCATTTTGGGAAGTATTCAGAGCCCATGTTCAGTACTTTTTTTTTTTTTTTTGGTCCTACTGGCTAAGGCTCTACAAGCTTTGCACATCTGGATTTGGGCCGTTTCTCCCATTCTCCCTGGCTCAATCTGTTTCTATAGGAAAGTGTGACGTGCCATCTACAGGTCTCTCCATAGTTGCGCTATAGGGTTCTTGGCTGGACTTTGTCTAGGTCACTGAAGTCCACGCAGAAACTTGTGATTTAACAGTTGAAAGTTCAACCTTTACCGTAATCTCGGTGCAATCTGGAGCAGGTTTTCTTCAATTCTGACCAGTCTTGCTCTTCCTGCTATTGAGCAGCAGCACCTCTATAGCATGATGCTACCACCACCATGCTTAACCGCAGGGATGTAATGACCAGTATCTGATCCAAATGAATCGCGAAGAGCATAAAAAGTTCCTTTTTTGTCTCATAAGACCAAAGAAACGTTTTACATGCTCTCAGAGACTTTTAAGTACCTGCCATATGTGACTACACTACTATCAAGGCCTTGGGATGATTGTCCTCCAAGCACGTCCTCCTGTCTCCATGAAAGACTCCTTAAACTATGTATGGCCATTATCGTTTTTTTAAATCCCTTAACCAAAACTCTTTCAGCCTGATTACTGAGCTTCAGCAGTAAGACAGCTCTGGAGCCGATTGTGCTTCTGGAACATTCAAAACTCTAGAAATGCTTTAACGCACCTAACCAAATATATGTCTCGATGTGGTTTGATCTTGGAGTGTGTCTTGGATGTCATGACATGTTTTGGTTTTGAAATGCACTGTGAATTCACAAAAGTCTTTTTTATTTTAAAATCATGTCCAATCAATGTGGTGGACTCCAGAAAAACAAGAAGATAACAAAACCAGACTCCACCTGAAGTCAGACTGGAATGCCTGAGCCAAGGCTCTGAATACTTCCTTCTCACATTATCAAGTGTTTCAATACAAGCCCAGGTGTTTGTACTGTATGTGTGCAACTGGATGTGTTTCAATACTTGTTACCTAACAGAATCTCTCATAATCTCATCGAGAAAATTCATCTCCTCCTGCTTAGTGAAACTTGGCAGATGAGCTCCCAGTGCCTCACAAAACTGCTCTGCCTCTTCCCACGAGCGCTTACGACTCACTCTCTCTTCGTTGAACACCTACGTATGCGCAAACACACATGGACAAACAGCATGAAGTAACTGATGTGTGACTCTCACAAAGCCACGGATACAAACGCTCATATGTGCAAACCTTGTAACAATACTTCAATCCCTGTCGGGAAACCCAACCCAGAGGGCAGGTGTCATTGAGATGGGAGTCGGTTGGTGCGGTCGGGGTAGCAGGTTCAGAAGCAATGGAAGTCTTGCAGATACTACCGGCCTTAAATTCGGTGCAGTTCTCCACAGACCACTGGCCCATTGGGCTTGTGGACATCGCCGCACACCCCCCTGGTTTAGCTGTAATGAATACACACACACACACACATATATATATATAAGCAGCCTGTTGACACTCTTTTAGAGACATATGTACTATAATTTTAATATTCATATCATATGTAACAGAAGGCTCTAAGAAACTTTGCTCAACCTGGTTCTGCCCATTTCCAGTTGGTATATGTGACTGTGCTTGCTTGTCCATTCTGGCTGAACCACTGGTACTCTCCTGTGCCTTTAGTGTCCTGAAGCCCAGTCCAGAAATACTGCTGCTTACTACTTGCATGCTCCTTCAGCAGAGTGTTAATGAAAGCCTGCTCAAACCTAATCAAGGAACAGAATGTGTGACAAAGTCAGGCACACGGACATCTCTACTGACCTTGTCTATTGTTTCATATCCAGCTTACCTGTCATTAACAATGAGTTTACAGCTGTTCTTATAAGAGACTTCCCGAGTGTCAACTTTATAACAGGAATTTTTATACCTTCTCCAATTCTATAAAAAAAAAATTTCAATAGAGAAATGATCATCATCTTCCTTTTATACAGTTTCAGTTCAGCTTATTCCCAAACGGAAAAAAACTAAACAAAAAACAATGTCTTACCCCATCTTGAGGGCAGCTATTTTCTGTTGCGGTCTCATTCACTGTGCCAGGTTTCTTACACAGGAAGGACTTTTGGGCACTGCAAGAATCCACAGACCATGTATGTATCTGAAAAAGTGAAAGATGACGTGAAGTGGTGATTAGAGACGTTTCTTGTCTAGTCTGCTCACTTTCAAATTCTCTGAACGATGAAGTGTGACTTTATTAATACAAACGGTACTTTTTGCATTATATGGTTCAGAGGAATTCTAGAGACAAATGGATTGGAAGTTAAATAAGCTACTCAAAAAGCTCAGTGGTTAAGGCATTGGACTACGGTTTGGAAGGAACACGTTACGTCTAAAAAGGAAACAGTTAGTGAACATCTAAAGGTTTTTCAATTTCCCACAAATAATTTAGCAAAAGCTTTGTATAGAACAATGACAGATGGAAATCCGTATACATCGCCTATGCTTAGCAGACAGGCAACACACAAACAAAAGTTACTGTACTTTTCCCTGTCCTCTAGGGATATGATGTTTCCCCATTACATGTAATGTTATAAAATGTGAATGAGGAGGTCATATTCCTATTCAACTGGTTCATAACGAGGTAAGAAACTTTCAATATCAAGCGAATATCAAACATTGATCCAACAATTCTGGTGAGCCGAAGCCTGTAGACAGCAAGTTAGCTTAGAAATCTGAAAAACACATCTGCAGGACTTAAAGCAAAGACAAAATTCTCTGCCTGAAACGTAAAAAAAAAAAAATAATTCAGGACATGATTCAAAAATTTGGTTACATGGATTTAGGAAACATTATCTACCCTGTTATGTGAACATTGTAGATAGAAACTACGAGAGAGTTAGTTATAATTTATATACAGTACAATTTTATTAGAAGTCTGAACTTGTCATTCCTCTATAATCCTACAGTGCTCTCTAAACTATTCACACACTGGCAGGCGGCACTGTGTTCTGTGTGGTAGGAGCAAATTATTTGGGAAGTTTGTAACAAAAACAGGGATTTTTACACAGTATGTATCCAAGAATCGCAATACAAAATAAACTGTGACCCACGCTTGGTGATAATACTGTATCCAGAGGTCAATGGTGATTATAGTATTTAAGTATTTAAGATATGTAGACATGCTAAGATTTCCAGAGCAAATAAACATGAACTGAACAATGAAACTATATAACAGTGAAATAATAACTTCTCTATTTTTTAACTGAAAGCATGATGGTGCAATAATTCTGATGGCTGTGATTAAAAAAAGAGGAAAAAAAAATTGGCTTGTAACACAAGCACACACACTATGTATTTAGGTCAAGCATGTTTCACTTGTACTGTACAACACTTCTTTATTGGTTCCTCTTGATCAACACCTGGCTCCTGTTCATACACATTTCAGCATCAACTTGCTGCTCTCTGAGATTTGTTTGCATTCCACTTCAATTTCTTTGGTGGAGTTTCAGCATCTGTTTTGCTTTCATCTACCATCCACTTTAATAGGAACACCTATACACCTGTTAATTTATGTAGTTATCGAATTAACTAATCATGAGGCAGAAGTAAAACAAAAAATTACTATGTAGATACAGGTGCAAAGCTTTACATAATATGCACATCAAACATCACTCACTCGTCGCCATTACCGCTTAATCCTGTATTCAGGGGCCTGGAGCATATCCCAAGAGACTTAGGGCACGAGGCAGGATACACCCTGGACAGGGTGCCAATCCATCGCAGGGCACACAGACATACACACACTCACACACTCATTCTCACACTACGGGCAATTTGGGAATGCCAATTAACCTAACCTACATGTCTTTGGAATGTGGGAGGAAACCGGAGAACCTGGAGAAAACCCACCAAGCACGGGGAGAAGATGCAAACTCCATGCACACAGAGACGGGAATCGAGCCTGGCCGGGGATCGAACCCGGACCCTGGAGGTGCAAGGCGACAGTGCTAACCACTACACCACCTGTGCCGCCACATCAAACATCAGTAGGAGGAAAAAATAAACTTTGTTTTTTTTTCCAAGAGGCAGCACCAGGGAATCGGACTAGCGATCTCCGGATGATAGGGCGCCACTAGGGGGCCTCTGTAATTTCAATCATGGTATGGATGTTAGTACCAGATGAGCTGGTTTATGTATTTAGAAATGCGCTGTTGATCAGAAAGGTCAGAGGAAAACTACAGATTCAGAGCTGCCAGGAAGGTTGGCTTTTGGTATTTTGCACAATTCTGTGTAGATACTGTTGTGTTTGAAAATCCCAGGATATTCTAAAATACTTAAACTAACCACCTGGCACCAACAACCATGCCACAAGTAAAGTCACTGAGCTCACACTTTTTTCCCCCCACTCCATTTTAAAGTTATATAAGGAGTATTCTTTTTTTTTTTTTTTTGGATTTTTCCCCGATTTTCTCCCTAATTTAGTCGTGTCCAATTCCTCCCCGTCACTAGGGGGCTCCCACATTAAGGCTACTACTACCACTCAGCCGGGAGGGCCGAAGACTATCACGTGTTTCCTCCGAACCACGTGACGCCAGCCGACCGCATCTTTTCGAACTGCTCGCTCGCGCACCGTTGGGGGCGGCGTAACACACTCGGAGGACAGCGCTATCCGCTCCCTCCGTTGCGCGAGCTCACAGACGCCCCTGACTGGCTGTAGAGCCGTGATTAATGTGGGAGCACTAAGTACCTCTCATCCCTCCCCTCTGAGAGAGCTCGGCCAATCAGCTCTCTCTAGACCTCCGGCTGCGAGAGGTTACAGCACCACCCGGGATTCGAACTAGCGATCTCCGGATGATAGGGCGAGCGCTTTAACCACTGCGCCACTCGGAGGCATATAAGGAGTATTCTTGTCTCATAAACAAAGAGGTTAAGCTGATTTATTTATACCATTATATCGCTAGTGCAACGCTGGGATAAGTGCATTAGTGTACAGTCGTGGCCAAACATTTTGAGAATGATGCAAATATGAGTTTTCACAAAGTTTGCTGCTAAACTGCTTTTAGATCTTTGTTTCAGTTGTTTCTGTGATGTACTGAAATATAATTACAAGCACTTCATACGTTTCAAAGGCTTTTATCGACAATTACGTGACATTTATGCAAAGAGTCAGTATTTGCAGTGTTGGACCTTCTTTTTCAGGACCTCTGCAATTCGACTGGGCTGCTCTCAATCAACTTCTGGGCCAAATCCTGACTGATAGCAACCCATTCTTTCATAATCACTTCTTGGAGTTTGTCAGAATTAGTGGGTTTTTGTTTGTCCACCCGCCTCTTGAGGATTGACCACAAGTTCTCAATGGGATTAAGATCTGGGGAGTTTCCAGACCATGGACCCAAAATTTCAAGGTTTTGGTTCCCGAGCCACTTAGTTATCACTTTTGCCTTATGGCACGGTGCTCCCTCATGCTGGAAAATGCATTGTTCTTCACCAAACTGTTGTTGGATTGTTGGAAGAAGTTGCTGTTGGAGGGTGTTTTGGTACCATTCTTTATTCATGGCTGTGTTTTTGGGCAAAATTGTGAGTGAGCCCACTCCCTTGGATGAGAAGCAACCCCACACGTGAATGGTCTCAGGATGCTTTACTGTTGGCATGACACAGGACTGATGGTAGCGCTCACCGTTTCATCTCCGGACAAGCCTTTTTCCAGATGCCCCAAACAATCGGAAAGAGGCTTCATCCGAGAATATGACTTTGTCCCAGTCCTCAGCAGTCCATTCGCTATACTTTTTGCAGAAGATCAATCTGTCCCTGATGTTTTTTTTGGAGAGAAGTGGCTTCTTTGCTGCCCTTCTTGACACCAGGCCATCTTGCAAAAGCCTCACTGTGCGTGCAGATGCGCTCACACCTGCCTGCTGCCATTCCTGAGCAAGCTCTGCACTGGTGGCACTCCGTTTCCGCAGCTGAATCCTCTTTTTTTTTTTTTTTTGATTTTTCCCCGATTTTCTCCCTAATTTAGTCGTGTCCAATTCCTCCCCGTCACTAGGGGGCTCCCACATTAAGGCTACTACTACCACTCAGCCGGGAGGGCCGAAGACTATCACGTGTTTCCTCCGAACCACGTGACGCCAGCCGCCCGCATCTTTTCGAACTGCTCGCTCGCGCACCGTTGGGGGGCGGCGTAACACACTCGGAGGACAGCGCTATCCACTCCCTCCGTTGCGCGAGCTCACAGACGCCCCTGACTGGCTGTAGAGCCGTGATTAATGTAGGAGCACTAAGTACCTCTCGTCCCTCTGAGAGAGCTCGGCCAATCAGCTCTCTCTAGACCTCCGGCTGTGAGAGGTTACAGCACCACCCGGGATTCGAACTAGCGATCTCCGGATGATAGGGCTAGCGCTTTAACCACTGCGCCACTCGGAGGCCCTGAATCCTCTTTAAGAGAAGATCCTGGCGCTTGCTGGACGCCCTGAAGCCTTCTTAACAAGAATTGAACCTCTTTCCTTGAAGTTCTTGATGATCCTATAAATTGTTGATTTAGGTACAATCTTAGTAGCCACAATATCCTTGCCTGTGAAGACATTTTTATGAAACGCAATGATGGTGACCTGCAAAGAAACGCGTGCAGCCATGGTTAACAATGAAAGAACAATGATTTCAAGCATCACCCTCCTTTTAACATGTCAAGTTTGCCATTCTAACCCAATCAGCCTGACATAACGATCATCAACATTCTCACCTGAGTTAACAAGACGATTACTAAAATGATCTCAGAAGGTCCTTTAATGACAGCAATGAAATGCAGTGGAAAAATTTTTTCGGGATTAAGTTAATTTTCATGGCAAAGAAGGATTATGCAATTCATCTGATCACTCTTCATAACATTCTGGAGTATATGCAAATTGCTATTATAAAAAATTAAGCAGCAACTTTTCCAATTTCCAATATTTGTCATTCTCAAAACTTTTGGCCACGACTGTAGTGGAGGAATATATAGAGAATTAAAGGTCGGTTTTCTCTCATATTTTGTACAATCAAAAGTTTATTCATGTGATATGCTTTTTGCATTGCACTGATGCAACTTCATTAGATAAAACAATAAAAGGTATAAAGTGTTCATAATAAAGTGGACTGAATTAATGTATTGAAAAAATATAAACAGAACCAATAAATACAGATTTATTCTATGGACATAATTCAATTATTTAAGTATTAGATGCATAGTAAGATTTCAGCTTTTTTCCCCCCCGAGATTTCTACTACAGCATTTAATGTAAATTAACATTAATGTTCTATGACAGGAGTCGGCAAATCTGCACATGTGGCTCTGGAGAATAAATAATGAATATTTAATTTTAATTGATTTAATTTTAGTTCGTTAATTTTATTTACATGTAATTCTAAATTTGAAGATTATGGTGTTGATAATAAAACATGTTGAATTTTTTTCGCTATGCCTCACAACCGCTGATGTGCGACACCTGCATGCGATTTATTGATCTTTCTGAGCCCCAGTTCTATGCAGGTTGACAGCTGACTGCACGCTCCAGTACACACAATAAAAGGATGAGGTCACACAGACGCAGGCGGCATCTTTGGTTTGCTGCAGGTGGAAATTTTAAGTTCGGCTTTTTATTTCATAAATACGAGGAGGATTCAAAGAGACTTTGAGTATGTTGTTTGAAAGTAACCTTCAATCCAGCGTTCAAAGAGTTTATGTTGCATGCAGAAATAAAATTTTGTTTTCTTTGTAGCAGTTCATTGATTTCATAAATGCAACACACTAAAGATTCATAGCATAAAGGTAAAAAAAAAAAAGATATACAGTATTATCTTCATTTTAGATGTTAAAAGTTTATTTTTTGTGGCTCCCAGTGTTTTTTTTCCCATGGCTCTTTGAGTGGTTAAGGTTGCCGATCCCTGCTCTATGATATGAACTCATTAATGCTTGAGTGATTTTATATCATCATCGTAATAAATGTCATATGCTTGAAAATATCTACAGTCTTCAAAAGAGAAGTAAACAAGCAATAAACAAGACGTATCAGAGTATTATTATTATTTAGAGCTATAAAAGAGCTACACGCCTAGCATGGTCGTGGAGACGTGCCAAAAGTGAACTGGTGCATGTGACTGCCTGTGGGTTAGGAGGAGTGTTTTGCACTTTTCTTGCTGTGACATCAATAAGATTAATCGCTGTGGTTTAGCGAGTCTGGAAATTAGTCAACAGATGGTTCCTTCTTCTGGGTGCAATAAGTACACAAAATAAGTACACAAAAATTACTGCTTAACACTTTCCCTACCAACATAGAGATCTGTAGTATTTTACACATTTCTATAGTAAAAGTGAGTCCTGGCTACAAAATTAGGACACTGTCCTCACTTAGCACTTACAGTACAACGTGGGCTCAAATTTAAGTTTGACTAATCCTCAAGTCAAACTGGGAAAAGGAAAATGGCAGTATGTGTTGCGCAAATAGATTGCACTGCATTTTGCATACCGGCTAATTGACCAGAAACAGGTCTCCATTCAAGTTAATGTGTACATTTTTAGTTTAAAATTTTAAAAATAAATAAATAAATCTACCTTGATTGAGACAAATACAATATATCCCAAATCCCTGGAGTCACATACCAAGTCAGAGAGAACCACACAGCTTGTGGTGTTGGGCTTCAGCACTGAAGGTTGATGACGTGCCCAGTTCGTAAATAATGCATTCGATCCATCTTCCCACTTAAAAAGCTCTGTGTTGCTCTCAGCCTTCAGGCCTATCCATGGGTTCAGAGTCTCTGAGAAACACAAAGACATAAGTCAGTTTCCTTCTGGCTTATTGATATTTGCAGAATATTATGATTTGTGTCTTGGTAATGTGTTGCTTGAACAGGTTTCATGGCTGCTTAACAGTCTCTAAAGCTCCCAGGCTATGGGTGTGTATCTTGCTACTGTGGTGAACACAGTAGATTTCTCTCTCAGCTGCCAGCCCAAGACCCGTTTTCCGGGTAACTGAACTGATTATGAGATTGCGCGGAATTGCCTGAAGGTTCGACGTTACTTGACTCGGTGATGTCATATGGCTTACACATGTTCAAATAACCGAAGTATTACTTATGACTCGTTACGGTGTATTTATGATGTACACACGTGGACAAAATTGTTGGTACCCTTCGGTCAATGAAAGAACAACTCACAATGGTCACAGAAATAACTTTAATCTGACAAAAGTAATAATAAATAAGAATTCTCTGAATGTTAACCAATGAAAGTCAGACAACCATTCAACCATGTTTCAACGGAATTATAAAAAATTAATGAACTCATGGAACAGGCCTGGACAAAAATGATGGTACCCCTAACTTAATAGTTTGTTGCACAACCTTTTGAGGCAATCACTGCAATCAAACGATTCCTGTAACTGTCAATGAGACGTCTGCACCTCTCTGCAGGTATTTTGGCCCACTCCTCATGAGCAAGCTGCTCCAGTTGTTTCCGGTTTGAAGGGTGCCTTTTCCAGACAGCATGTTTCAGCTCCTTCCAAAGATGCTCAATAGGATTGAGGTCAGGGCTCATAGAAGGCCACTTTAGAATAGTTCAATGTTTTCCTCTTAGCCATTCTTGGGTGTTTTTAGCTGTGTGTTTTGGGTCATTGTCCTGTTGCAAGACCCATGACCTGCGACTGAGACCCAGCTTTCTGACACTGGCCAGCACATTTCTCTCTAGAATCCCTTGATAGTCTTGAGATTTCATTGTACCCTGCACAGATTCAAGACACCCTGTGCCAGATGCAGCAAAGCAGCCTCAGAACATAACAGAGCCTCCTCCATGTTTCACAGTAGGGACAGTGTTCTTTTCTTCATTTGCTTCATTTTTCCGTCTGTGAACATAGAGCTGATGTGCCTTGGCAAAAAGTTCCATTTTTGCCTCATCTGTCCATAGGACATTCTCCCAGAAGCTTTGTGGCTTGTCAACATGTAGTTTGGCATATTCCAGTCTGGCTTTTTTATGATTTGTTTTCAACAATGGTGTCCTCCTTGGTCGTCTCCCATGTAGTCCACTTTGGCTCAAACCATGATGGATGGTGCGATCTGACACTGATGTTCCTTGAGCATGAAGTTCACCTTGGATCTCTTTAGAAGTCTTTCTGGGCTCTTTTGTTACCATTCGGATTATCCGTCTCTTTGATTTGTCATCAATTTTCCTCCTGCGGCCACGTCCAGGGAGGTTGGCTACAGTCCCATGGATCTTAAATTTCTGAATAATATGTGCAACTGTAGTCACAGGAAAATCTAGCTGCTTGGAAATGGTCTTATAGCCTTTACCTTTAACATGCTTGTCTATAATTCTCTTTCGAATCTCCTGAGACAACTCTTTCCTTCGCTTCCTCTGGTCCATGTTGAGTGTGGTACATACCATGTCACCAAACAACACAGTGACTACCTGGAGCCCTATATATAGGCCCACTGACTGATTACAAGATTGTAGACACCTGTGATGCTAATTAGTGGACACACCTTGAATTAACATGTCCCTTTGGTCACATTATTTTCAGTATTTTCTAGGGGTACCTTCATTTTTGTCCAGGCCTGTTCCATGAGTTCATTTTTTTAAATAATACTGTTGAAGCATGGTTGAAAAGCAATGTCTGACTTTCATTGGTTAACATTCATAGAATTTTTTTAAATTATTACTTTTGTCAGATTAATGTTATTTATGTGACCATTGTGAGTTTTTCTTTCATTGACCGAAGGGTACCAACAATTTTGTATGTATGTATGATTATAAACCCTGCTACAAACTGTGCAAAACTAATGCAAACCATACATGTATGAACGGGCAAGACCGGTTAAAGAAATAGCTTGGGTTTTTTTCAAGTCTGTCATAAATCAAAATTAAGGTCCATATACAGTAAGTATGTTACAATAGGTATTGATTTTTATAAATTGTCCTGCTCGTAAAGCTAGTCACCTGGAAAGTGAATGCAACGCAAGTACTTGGAGCCAAGTATTTAGTACAAATTTTACTCTTTTTTTTTTCTTCCCCTCATAGGAACTTGTTGCATCACCTGGATCCTCTGGTTTTAAATACGTATGACTGTAGAATCTATTAAACTGCCACAAACATCACTATACAGTGCGCAGATTTTATTCTGTAGTATAGTCTGCAGAAAAAGCTCAAAGCTGTCAATGTGAACACTAAACAATGAATACGAGTCCACGGTCTCAACTAAGACCATCTGAATCATTTACAACTTGCTACAATGTAATTTTTTTTTTTTTTGTCTGCAAGTGTACAATTTGTACTGGACTACGACAGGCTGTACCGACCTGTGACAAACTTGATGGTGCTAATTTATGGCTCTGTTTCGGGATCAAATTTGGGAATGTAGGAAAGGGGCACTAGTATGTTTTACAATGTGATCATTCACGACAGTGACAGAAGAACATGGCATCACTGACCACTGGTAAATTACACAACTGTCTATTTTTGGCTGAGCAGTACTACACATAGCTGTGCTAAATCAATCATTATTTTTGGCCAGAGAATTTTATTTACCACAGCTGTTATTAACTTTTGCTTTGATCTAAGCGCGTTGTTCCTCATTCCTTTTAATCATCACATCTATATTACTCAGTTATTTTGCTAACATATAGAAGATGTAGGTACGTCAGAGGAAGTGATCTTTGATTATGCCTACTTCCTGTAAAATGCATGGTGATCATATGCATGTCCTCCAGAGTGTGAATGCTGGCCAGCTGAGCTCCGTCCTTTACGCACACTTGCTGCGCCATATCGTATGTCTTCTTCTCCTCCATCTGGGTCCCGTAAAGATTATAGCAATAACCCTGCCATGGGAACCATCCACTTTCACACTGTGTGTACAATTGTTTATCTGTTAAGAGAGAGAGAAAGCAATATCACCACAAATATCTTAAATAAATGCATACTATTTGAACATCCTGACACGATTTTATATCCTACCTGCAGTGTCAGTCTTGCTGCTGTTCACTTTTTTCTCACAGATATACGGCAGCTTCTTCTCACATGCTTCACCGGTAAATCGCAAGTTAGGGCTCAGCACCCCGCATTCTGGCGAAATCCAATTGTGAGGGCCTGTAAACACAACAGTTTATTAAAATGCTTGAATATGGCGTTATATTCTGGTTTGATATTTTGAGAGCAGACAAAGCACTCTATGCGCGTGCAGTGTCTCCACTCTGCGCTCAACAGCTCGATTCTGCGCGTGCAGTGTCTCCCCTGCTCGCTCAACTCCGCCTGTAAGATCGTTCAATATGTCCAGTGTTACAAAACTGCCACAAAACCAGCCAATCACAGACTTCCACACATGACCTCTGATTGGCTGTTCCTTCTCTATAGGCTGGCGTTATCCACTGCATAACGCATACTACAATTTGTATAGTGCTTTTAAAATGGTCATTGTCTCAAAGCAGCTTTACAAAATCAAAAGAAAATAAGAAATTAAAATTATATTATTATATATAACTATATACAAATGAAATGAAATTATATAAGGGAAGCAATGTAAATAAAGTTGTATTTATTTATAAATATTATAAACAAATATTATAGTATTTATTTTTTATTCAATGAAGTATTACTATATACCAGTTTCATTTGTCCAGTGTGTGTTTTTATTTACTTATCTAATTATCCATATAGCTCGTCGTTAGACTACATCGACTAAAATTCAAATCGGACAACTCGGTCGTAAAACTTATAAACCTTTATTTACAACGCTTCTGTTATGCGGTGGATAGTGCCAGCTGATAGAGAAGGAACAGCCAATCAGAAGTACTGTGTGGAAGTCTGAGAGTGGCCGGTTTTGTTGCAGTTTTGTAACACTGGACAAAGCTGAGCGAGTGTACAGGCGAAGTCAAGCGTGCACAGAAAATAAATGTTGCACGCGCGCAGAATCGAGAAGTCGCGCGTGTGCGGAGAACATGTTGAGCGCGCAGTGGATACAGAATTGTGGCAGGAATTTAACGCCATACCTGAAAAGAAAACACTTTTAGGCTTATTTTTCAGAAGCTGATATCATTACTGTACCAATGAAAGCACCAGAGCGTGTACAGTCTATACAAATCGTACACAATGAAAAAGACTTCTCCCACAACATTTGGGCATAAATAGATAAAGGTCCTATTCAAGCCGTAGATTTGTTCAAACTGATGCACACACACATGCGCATCCACGTTTTAACAGTGACCTTGGACGACAACAGAAGCCTATTGTCTTTAGGGCGGAGTCTAACACACTCACATAAAGGTGGTGGGATTGACCCATCTCTAGCCAGAACAATGGAAGATACTGTTTCAAAATGAATCTGAATACAGGCTGTTGGACAAAGCAGTCCAGGCCATGTTTCACACATTAAACCTACACTGTGTGTTTAAACTGATAACCGGGTCAGGTGTTTTGTAATGGTTTGAAATAAAAACGTTCATTACCTGTTTCCCATGGGAAATAAACTAAAGGTGATGCGTCAGTCCATTGCCACCCCTGCGCCCAGTCCAGTTGGTTCAGCCCGATCCAAAGCTGCTCCGGTAAATCTTGTTTTTTTGCAACTTTACGTGCAGACATACATTAGAGTTATTTGAGTGTTGAAGTTCCAGTCATACATTAATATACAGTACATTTATGAAAGAATAATTTTAGAAATAACATGCTGGAGTAAAAGTATACTATGGAAGAAAAATAATACTACAACAAAGTCTAGACCAGCGGTTCTCAAACAGCAGTGCGAGAGAAATCTCTTATTTTGTTCAGTTATCTTACAAATTAATAGGGATTGGAATCACCAAGGACCAGCTGATATGATATCATGATACCTAGGTATCGATTTGATATGTATTGTGATTGTTAGTTTGATTCCTGATTAATTTTTTTTGTTTGTTTTGCAACTTTTACCATTCTAAACAAACTTGGCAATAAACAGGCTTTTACCACCCTAGATGCTGTGCTGCCTGCACATGTGAGAATAGTTTCGTGCACACCCCCTGTACAGTTTTGGAGGAACAGGAAAATTTTACCCCCTCAAATGAGCGCATATTTAAATTTAAAACTAATTTTAAGAAGAAGAAAAAATTTGACACACACACACACACACACACACACACACACACACACAGATTAAAGGTCTAAGACAAATTGTCCTGTTCCTGTAAACAAAACCTATGTTGCATCTCAAATCTCTCAAACTATTATAGAGTGTTATTGGGCACTCAGACTATGCAGTTTTCCATTTACTGTACAAGTAAAAAGTGAAGTATTAAAAAAAAAAAAAAAAAAAAAAAAACTCTTCTGTAGCTTCAAACTCCCCAAAAGCTCAGTTTTTGCATACTGACTTTCTGGATTATTAAATACTTTTGAATGTAAGGACAGAGTTTCTGAATCGAGACAGCCCATGTCCACAATCATGACGTGTTTTTAACATTGCTGCATGTAAAATAATTAAAAAACAAAGCCAGCTAAAGTTTTTACAGTTCGACTTGAAAGAGACAAGCGGATGAAAATTTTCAAAATTATAGACAAGCATCTGAATAACAATGCTGCTTGGTTTGTCATTGTGTTTGCACATGCACGGAAAAACTGTGTATAAAGTAGAGATTCGGGGAATGTTTAGGGGCTGTTTAGGTTACGTATCGCAATTCCTTTACGTGTCAATACATGTATATATAATTATATACTGTATGTTTGCATTTGGAGTGGTAAAATGTTGCAGATCTTATATAATCCTACGGCTGGCATTTTAAACCAGTGATACACAGGCAGGCAGCACAGCATCCTGTGTGGTAGGAGCAAATCATTTGCCATGCTTGTTTAGAATTGTAACTAATACTGAATATATATATATATATATATATATATATATATATATATATATATATATATATATAAAAATTGTGGTACTTACAGAATCACAATACAAATCAAACCAGTATGTTCAAATATTATGTTAATATTGTATTGGGTGGTCCCTGGTGGTCCCATCCCTAGGGTAAGTAGGATAAAAAAAAATAAAATAAAAAATATAACCCTTGGCATAGTGCTGGTATTTCTCCTGTAACAACACAAGACATGCTACTAGACTGATGACCCAATGTCAGGAATAGTCATTTCATTGTCAGTCACTTATGCTACATAGTGCATGTAACTATTACAATACATTTTCCAAATATTACAGCAGTCCAATATTATAAATAAACGTGGATTGATTGATTGATCTCTATTTAGCTCAAAATCTTTGAGAACCCTTTATCTACTGTATATACTCAAATAGACCAGATGAAGTCAGGGAGCACCAATCACCCATCATTACCTCCACAGTATGACTTGGAATAATAAGCACTGTCTAACTATTTCCCAATAATTCGCCCTGTATAACCTTCTACTCCTCGCTGTATCAAGAAGGATAAATGGTTTGTTTAAGGGTGTGTAATCATATTTACAGCTCTGCAGTTCTTCAGGACTGGATACACTGAGCAAGTCTCCACCCTGACTACGGCAGGCATCCCGTGCCTCGTGCCAAGAAACCATCGCCGTGGAGACCACCTGGTAACATCGACCGTCGAAGACGCTGTGCCATAGTTCACCACATCCCTCCTCTGAGATAGCCAAAAAAAGAAAGAGTAAGTCACAGAGTCAGGGGGATTAATCATACATTTTGTCTTGCACAACAATTCAAGAATCATTCTCTCATGTCCTTATTGAACATTTCCGTTTCGCATATATACTGTACAGTGCGGAACTTAAATATTATTAATTATCACTAATTATTATAATAAAAAAATCCATCATTAATTGTTTAGACTCTAAAGTAAGGATATACAGCTCACCATATTTTAGACAGGCCCCCCACTTTCGATCCTTATCATAGTCCTCAGTTGTGGAGCACCAGGTGGGAGAACGGATGGCGTCAGGAAGGCAGCTGTGATGCCACGTGTTATCGTAGAGGAAGGGGAAGGTGCAAGGTGCGCCGTTAGAGTTACCACCAAGAGTGTGAATAGCTGGGAAAACAAACAAACAAGAGTTCAATAAAAAGAGAGACAGAGAAACACACACATTTGTGGAACTCTGTGAAAGAAATTTGGTCGGAAAGAAATCATGAATGGAGATCACTTAAACACTTGGTAAAGTTGCACGGTAAAAATCAACAATAAAAGACCACAGCTATGTTTCATAGCAAATCTTTTACATAAAAATGTATTCTCATTTTCATTTCAAGGCTTAAAATATTTCTCTTTCCATGTAATAAACCTTGAATATATGACTTTTAAAATTGAATTACAAAAGGAAAGTAACCTTTTCATACATATACATACAGTGGGTACGGAACGTATTCAGACCCCCTTAAATTTTTCACTCATTGTTTTTATTTAAAGCGGTCTGAATTTTTTCCCGTACCCACTGTATATGTATGTGTATATATAGATAGATATCATATTAGATGCACTGTATACAAACACACACACACCCTTGTCAAATAAATCAATTGTTGATTTAACAAATAATTTATTAACGATAATGTTTTGCTAAATATTTTTCCGTAGTTGACACATCTGTTAAAACAAGAGAACACACATGCAGCTGAACAAAAAAAAAAAAAAAAAAAATCAAGATGTATGCAGTTTGCAATCACGTGTCTATTATGACACAAAAATGTGACACAATATGATACAAAATCACTCTGGAGGACAAGAAGGGAAAACAGAAAGAATGAGATTGGGAAAATTCCACATTGCGCATGTTTAGATTAATTTCTCAGAGGATGGTATAAACAGAAGATCAACACATATTTTGGAAGTGGTCCTTATGTCACAAAGAAAAGCACTTTTACAAAAGAATTGTAGATTGTTAATAAATGCTGTTTTAAATCTCTCCCACACTCAGACGAAGGTAGGTATGTTCACACAGATACGCAACTATGTAAAATACAGATGAACTTGAGTTGTCTTTGCTGTGCATTGTTTAACAGGATTACACGGGTGATGAGTTGGGATTGTGCAACTAGAATTTTTCAAATAAAACGGAGCTGAAAAAAGGTGTCATCAGTAATTATAAATGATTAAACGATTATTGTTAAGGGATTTTTTAAATTTATTTATCAACAGCAAACTGATATTTTTATATTTTTTGAATAGAAAAACAAGAAGATTTGCCATATTAATATAAATGATTATGGCAGGGTAAGCGATTCACACCGGTTCATACACGCTATAAAGTTGCTTTAGAACCAGCTAGACCAGCTAGTAATCATACAACACACACCAACCATGTTTAAACAATACACCCATGGTTAATGATAGCATTATGTTCTGCTCGTAATGTTGTATCACTTAACATCATCTGACAATGGACTATAGTCTAGGTGTGGAGGTTAATTTGTCTTTGTTCTAAAAAGACAGAGACTGGCGTACATTACTTCTAGTGTATATACTCCTACGAAACCAGAAAAAAAAATCTGCCTGCATGTCCGCATATCTGTATGTATATTCAGCCAGATTATGTCACAGTCCCTAGGTTTTTTTTTTTACTCATTCAGCGCTTCCGCCTCGAGTTGGGCGTGGCTGTACACGCGTCACTCAATAGAATTTTCGGCAGGTTCGGGCGGCTTTTTCCCCTTAATTAATGAGATCGTTTAAGAACTGCATTTTGTATTTCCTTGGGCTATGTTTGTGTAATAGTAAAATGTTTGTAAGAAAGTTTGGACACACCTTCTAATTCCATGGCCATTTCTAATTTTTATTTCTTTCTACAATGTAACAATTGTCAATACCGCAGTTTGCAGTTGATAATGAGATGTGCATGGTCTTCACCAACTCTATATTGAGGTGCCGTTTGTTAAATGGTGATTTCGGAGGCTTGTAACTCTAAATGCACTTTATCATTCTTGCAAGAACGATTCCAGAACAGCTGACCTTCATGTCTTCTAATAACAACTGACTGTTGTTGTTGTTGTTATTTAATTGCCTAATGCACTATGTATTATTTCATTAGTTGTAAAAAAAAAAAATAATAAAAAAAAATCCAGTATTGTTCTAGAATGCAAAAAATAAAGCCAAACTTGTGTCCAAACCTGACTGCTACTGTGTGTCTTTATACAATACACGATCTTGGAGACAAATTAATGTGAATATTGGCAGAGAAAAAAATGTGACATTGCATAACCTTATTGAAATGTTGTGTGCCGTAATCAAAGCAAAAACCAATCCAGTATTAGATTGTATGGCTTTTGTTGGGCAGGGCTGTGTGTGTGTGCGTGTGCGTGTGTTGGGGACTTTTGACTTTCAGGCTTAACTGTAGAATTTTCTAACCCAGAATTTTCTTTAACCAGAGTGGCTTTTATAGGAGAATAGTTACAAAATTATTTACCCAAGCTAAGTTAATTATATTGTTAAGTTAGGTTTATATGCACTTGTACTGTATGTACACCATCCTCCAGAATTATTGGCACTCTTCATACAACACTCTATAATGAATTGTTAAAATGAAGGCAAACAAATTGTCATGCTTAAAAAAATCTATTTCATTTCAAATATTTTTCAATCGGCCCTCAATTCTCCGCTTTTATCTGCTTTTAGTGTCCTGTAATGTCCTGTATCCCAGAGATATTAATATAACGTTTCTCATGTGTAAAATTCCATTGGCATCTACTATCTCTGGTGGACAAAAATACAGAACTTTCAACACAAGCGAGACACATGCCTGCACAAGAGGCTGGGGAACAAAGGGGAAAGAATTAAGGAAATTATCACACCACAAGAAAAGACACAGGTCTCAAACACTGACCCCAGACACACACACAATGAGGAGAATGGTGGAGGAAGGAAACAATAAGAAAAGACATCACAGATTTCAAAAGTGCACTGTTTAGACTGAGGTTATACAAACGGATTTCAAAATAACTTGTAATAAGTGTTGCAAGAAAAACGCCCTTCCTTATAACAAAAAATCTAATCTTCATTGTTAAAACTACTCTCGACATGCTTAGATGCACCCCAAAATTGAGCAGCGTGGACATATGGACCACACCATCAGCTTGTTTGGAGACTGTAGGAAGAGCACCTGATAGTTAGGACATGGTGGTGGGTTACAGAAGGAATGATGGATTTCCCCAAGCACCAGGATATTTCAAAACAAAACCTGGCTCCTTCTGCCAGGAAGTTCAGGTTTGTCCATAGATAAACCTTTATACAAACGTTTGACCTTGCTAGATAGGACCAGAATAGCCAAGTTAACACAGGAACACAAAAACAATGCTTTGCAATCACCATCTCCAGATTTGAACCTGCCTAAAATCCTGGTCTTTATGGAGACCTGCAGCAAGGTTACTCTACAAGTGTCTCCACCCTGGTTACAGATACATTTTCGATTCTCCAATCAACTTTTGATTTTTAATCGTCTTGTAGAAAAAAACTTACATATTCACCTACACAACATCACTTTGTGACCGAGCTCAATAATACTTGATAGCACAAAAAAGTGCCAATAATGGAGGACATGATATGTACACCCTGGAGTCTCTTACTTTGGTATGGCTGTTCACAGATGTTCTCCGTAGTGCCTCCTCTTCTCCAGGAATCGGAAGAGTCCCGTTTGGCAATCACAATCCCGCTATCGCCGACACTCAGCCTCATCTGATAGGTGGTGAAAATAAATCCCTCATAGCAGCGCCACATCAAAAAGGCGTCTTCCAAACAGCTGATGAGGGACAGCGTTTTAGAGGGAACATCCAGTCCCAGGCAAGCGGATGAACCCGTGTGGAAGAGACGATGTCCTGAGCCCCACTTCCACGACTGCGCCGTCACTGACGAACAGTTTCCCAGTGTCAGAGAGTCATTCTGAGCCAGGAAGCATTTGCCTGTGCCTTCGTGCTGGATGGAGAAAGTGCCATCACCTGCGAGACAACAGATAGACAGACATGTCAGTGGAACACAATGGATATCTAGCAGTTACGTAACAAGCTATGTGTGACTTAATCTTGATTTTCCACTTCGGATCTCAGGAACGAGAACACACCCCGGATGGGAGGTCAATCCATTACACTCAAATTCATATCACAAGGACTTTTAAGGTATTGGTTTGAGCCAACTGTGGGGAGGGAATCTTTGACGAGGTTGCACAAGTTTGTGCAGTGTCACGCTATCTGGTGTGCCAAATTGTAAGATCGCCGCATAAGAAACCGAAAGTGTAAGTGACAAAGTGTAACAGCACAAAGTTCTTGAAACGGGCAACAACTTGAGCTTGGTACAAGCTCCGGAACGCTGAGGGGCACCAGCCTAAAGCAAGGAAATATTCCTTCTGACCCGCTGTGACCTCTGATACTGAAATTTCACACATGAAACCAGATCTCCAAGCACTTCTACCACTGCTTAAGCTCTCAGAATTGCGATAACCTGCGATTCAGATTAAATAAAGGAAAATCTAATTAACCGAGGGTGAAGTGTTTCACAGTCTAAGCACAAGCTCTTCTCTTGGCAACAACCTTCTCGGAAATGCTTTCATTTTTGAAACCGAACGTGTTTGCAGTTTTGGTTTGCAAAGCGCTCGCAGAGAGTGAGTGAGTGTCCAGGCCGTGGAATGTTTTTTTTTTGGTGGAGACCAAGCACACTGCTGGGGAAAACAAAAGTGTACCAGGACAAGCAGGCAAAGGGATTAAGTTTTCTGAGAATTCTAGGACTTGAAATATGTTTAGACATAAAACATGACTGAAGGATTGTTTTTGTTTTTAGCTTAATATCATGTCTTTGAGTAGTTAGACCTGAGGTTTAAAAGCAAGAGACAGTTTACAGAAGTAACTTATTTATTAGTAAGATTCTGTTTTTACTTAAATAAAAGGAAGTTCCTGATTAAAAATGAAAACAGTGTGTGAGTCTAGCGGGGACGTTTAGGATGGGTCACAGAGTGTCCAGTTTAGTCCCAGTTAGTGCTCATGTAAACACCACTTCCTGGTTACGCAGCTTGGCGACCAGTCAGGTGTCTATTTAAAGCCAAGAAAACTTTCCTCATAAACTCCTCGACTCATATTAGAAGTGTGTGTGTGTGTGTCCAGCCTTGAATGCAGGAATGCAGGCTTACCAGTGCTCCCAGTGCGCGCGCAACTTCCCACATGAACCGTGCTCGCTCCAAACAGTAGGCACAATATCCCATAAAGCGCTCCCTGCGCGGCCCAGTCCATGGTCACAAAGTTCAACACCGCTGTTTTAAGTCATTCGTCAGTCTAAAAACAACAACAATAACAACAACAACAACAACACCCGCCGGACTCTGTTAAGCGCGTGTGTCGCACAAAACATTACCGAGCCTCCCCTCCCAATGACTTGCAGCTATGAAGCGTCTCTCTGTTTAGCGTTCTTACTCTTACGCAGCGTAGCGATTGGTCAACTGGTCACATACGTCACGTGGAGGCCACGCCCATTTCATAGAGGCATTACGTCAAGCCTACTGTATTATTGATTTTTTACTGCATTATTATTATTATTGACTGTGTTTAAATTTACGCACAAGTAACCTGATTATCACATATAAATAAGTTCAATCTAATATATATATATATATAACTCTGGCCATGTTTTTCCACCAAATTTATGTCTAGTTTATAGTACAGCCACGTCCATGACACAGGGGTCTGCTGCTTCAGTGTTTTTTAGATCTTTTTGCCAGATGTTACTATGGTATACTGAAGTATAATTACAAGCATTTGATAAGTGCCAAACATTTTTATTGACAATTACATTAGGTTTATGCAAAGAGCTAGCATTTGTAGTGTTGACCTTTCTTTTTCAAGCACCTCTGCAATTCACACTGACATGCTCTCAGTAAACTTCTGGGCCACATCTCGGCTGATAGCAGCTCAGTCTTGCATAATGAACGCCATGAAATGTTTGTCGGAATTTGTGGGGTTTTATTTGTCACCCACCTCTTGAGGATTTTGGCCACAAGTTCTCACAGGATTAGGGTGTGGGGAGTTTCCTGGCCATGGACCCAAAATTTTGATGTTTTCCTCTCTGAGGCACTTAGTTCCTACTTTTGCCTAATGGCAAGGTGCTCCAACATGCTGGAAAAGACATTGTTCATCACCAAACTGTTCTTGGAGGATGTTTTTCTAATATTCTTTATTCATGGCTATGGTTACCATAGTAACATCTGGGAAAAAAAGAGCTAAAAACAATGAAGCCGCACACTTTGTGAAAATTTATATGTGTCATTCTCAAAACTTTTAGCCACAGCTTTACTCATCACAGGCTGCACACACACACACACACACACACACATTTTGGGCTGTGGGAGGAAATCGGAGTACCCGGAGGAAACCCCCTCAAGCAAGTAGGGGGCAAATACGCATAGACCCGAGGCAGAAATCGAAGCTTTTTCATCTGTACATATACAGTAATGAAACTGTACAGTTGGAGTGTCTGTTAACTGAACATATTTGCAAATACCAAGATGAGTAATTAGGGGGATGTAAGATGAGTAGTAGAACGCATCAAGATGGTTTTTTAAATTTTAGTTTGTCTGTTTGTTTGTGCGCGCATTACATAAAAACAACTGAACAAATTTTAAAGTTTTTTTCACAGGTGCATTTGGCTGAGCTTGACATATAGGCTTTGTTTCATCGCAATCGGATCTCGGGAAGAGAAGATATGCTACTCCAAAATTTAAATGGAAAACGACCTTATAAAAAAAAATTGTTTCCTTTATTACCACAGATGGCGCTGTTTCACAAGTGTTTTTGGTTAAGCTTGAGGTAACATTGTTTTATCACAATCGACCCATCATATCATATCATATCATATCATATTTCATTCATCTTCTATGCCCCTTATCATGTACAGGGTTGTGGGGGGCCTGGACCCTATCCCAGAGGACTTTGGGCATGAGGCGGGGTTCACCCTGGACAGGGTGACAATCCATTATAGGACTCACATGCACACACGTACACAAACACACTACAAGCAATGTGAGAACGCTAATTAACCTAATCTTCATGTCTTTGGACTGTGGGAAGTAACTGACCAAGAGGAAACCCACAAAGCACGGGAAGAACATGCAAACTCCACAAACAGACCCGAGGCAGGAATCAAACCCTCGGCCCTGGATGTGCGAGGTCACTATATTAACAGCTATGCCATCTGGGCCTAAAGAAACTGCTCAGGTACAGGTACAACTGGATTGAAAATAAGAGATAAAAATGTCCTTCAGGAAGCCTAGAGAACAATTCCTGAAGACTACATAAAAAAATACCAGAGGGGTGGTGAAGACTTTCTAAAAAAAAAAAAGGGAGGGTCACACCTCCAGGGCTGATGGTTCGAATCTTGTCTCTGGTCTATTCATATAGAGTTTAGATATTCTCATTGTGCTTTTTGGGTTTCCACCAGGCACTTCATTCCACCACAGTACAAAAACAAGCATTGTAGATTGATTGGTGTTACCAAATTGCCAGTAGTCTATGACTAGGTGTGTGAGTGTGTTTGCTTGTGCCATGTGATGAGTTGGCACCCCAGCTGGGATTTCTTTCCCTTGCCTTGGCCCTGAGCCGTCTGGCATAATTTCCACTGAAAGAATAAATGAATAAATGCATAGACTACAAAGAAACATAGACGCAGGGTACATCAAGCACATTTCCTTTATTTCAATTTTCTGTGAATCAGAACTGTGCATAATAGAAAAACAATGTCATATCCTGTCTATGTGTTGGATCTCACAAGTAAAAAACTGAATGTACAAACTACCCAGTTCATACAAATTATTCCACAAATAAAGGTACATTAAAAATAGGAGTGAAGGGCCCTTGTGGCAGCTTCATACAGCTGTTCATTTTTTTTTACTCCATTCCTAAAAATACAAACAGGGCGAGTAAAACTGTAAACTGTGATCAGTACTGTACAGCTAGTTTAGCTCATGTGGTACAAACAAAAAGAACATCATCAGATCAAGAAAAAAAAGAACATTGACCCAGTAAACCCTTTCAATGCGCACAGTGCATATACAAAAGGAATGTAAGAATCTTGTGATCTATATCAGGGCTGGGTTTTAGAGATCAAACATTATGCTAATTAGTCTCATTAGAACAGCGTTAGATTTGACCACTTATTCAATATTTTGACAATATGAAAAACGGGACCCAAGATTATAATGAAAAGACAATCAGATACTCTATATTATATGAGTCTTATATACACTACTAGTCAAAAGTTTTGACACACCTTTTAATTCAATGATCTTACCTGGTCTTCGTGTCTTAAAAGAACAACTGTCTGCTGTTGTTACTTAATTGCTTAATTCTGTGTGTTATTTTATAGTTATATATAAAATCTCCAATATTGTTCTGCAATCTAGAAAATAAATCATTGTTCTCTCAGTGTCTGTACCTCTTTATCCTGTTTACGGTCGTGGGGTGCCTGGAGCTGATTCCAGGAAACTTAGGGCACACCCTAAGGTGGGGTACACCCTGGACGGGGTGCCAATCCATTGCAGGGCACACACACACACACACACACACACACACAGGTAATTTGAGAATGCCAATTAGCTTAATCTGAATGTCTCTGGACACCCTTGAGGCTAGAATCGAACCCTGACCCACGAGGTGCAAGGCGACAGTGCTAACCGCTAAGCCATCAGAAAATAGATCAGTAAATAAAAGTACATTGAATTAGAAGGTGTATTCAAACTTTTGGCTGGTACTGAAGCAGTTATTCTAATTTAGTCGGCTACACACCCTGACATTTTTTACTGTACATGTTTTGTTTTGGGATTTTTTTTTTTTTCCGATTTGGAGTTCATCAGTATTTAGGTGATAGAGGTTAATGCTGGATTTGGAAAGCCTCTGTGGCCTTTTTTCCAGTAATAATACCAAAACCGAGCACTGGGAGCTAGAACGAGATAAAGTGCTTCATGTGATTTGACAATAATTTGTTCCGCTAAAACATGACTCACAACTGAAAAGAATAACACTCGCTATAAACCATGTTCAAATACTGATAACAAAACTGTGTGCTTTCGGTCCAAAATAAACATTTGCTTTTTTTTTTTGCTGCTTTGGTGTCTTGCAGCTAATTTTAAAGCGATTAAAGACCATTATTCCTGAAGAATTCATTGTTTATTGTTAAAATCTGAGCTAGAACAAACTTCCTGTCGGACAAGGCTTTCGAGACAGATCTTCATGTGAACGCGTGTCAAAGGCGCATAAGTAAACATTTACCAGCACAAACGTCGCCGGCACGCACTGTTCTTGATCGTATTCTTATTCTAGTGTTCATAAAGTCTCCCTGAAGCTGTAAATGTTACCGATTAACTCAGGACAGATTTTCCTTATTACCTGCCTTTGATGGTAACGGTTAAAAACACGACGACATCATGTGCATAGTGTTGCCGATCGCGGCAAAGAAACGTTAGATGTGGATTCAAGTTTGGTCCTGATCACAGGATCCCTAATGGGAATCTCTCTCTCTCTCTCTCTCTCACACACACACACACACACACACAGACACACGCTCAATCACACACACATTAATCTTACTACCCTTATGGGGACAGAATTAATGCAGCTAATTATTGCTATGCTACACCTAAGTCTAACCCGAACCTTCCCTCCAATAACCAGTAGAGGTTGTTTTTTTAACAATACAGTCAAAGATTCTTATCCTTCTTCATGAACCAAAAAAAACCACATCCCCAAATATCCAATCCACTCCACCCAAATCTCTCGCACACTACTCCTCTGCATGTGTCTCTAGGTCGGACAGGAGTACGTTCCCGTCTGAGTCTGTGGCATGAGAGCTGTAAAAGGCGCTGCCAAGTGACGGAAGCCTCCTGAAGCCCAGTGTGTTTCTCTTATAGACAAACCAGAGCAATCCAGCCGTCACCGCAAAGAACAATATGGCCACTAAGACTGCGGCTGGAACGACTCCGTGATGCAAACCTGGAAAACACAAAACATTCATTCATTTGTGTGTTTTTAACTCAATTTAATCATAATTTTCCCATAATCTACAATGCCCCAAAGAGTGAAGCCACCAGATCTTTCTGCTTCCCATACACCCTCATTAGCCAGCTAAATGTGATATAATGGACATGAAAACCATCGCACCGACCCAGAGAGCAAGTCTAAAGCTCTCCCAGAATTCTAGCCATGTCAGTGTAAAGATATGAAAGCAAAAAATATAATTATCCTCCTGCATAGCCAATGGGAGAAAATGCATTAAAGCTTAAATTTCCAACCAAAAATCTCTGCTCGTGCAGTGCATCGCTCTGTCTTGTGCAGCGCAATGCAAGGCGATCTGCTTTATCGGAAAATGTTCTTCGGCTGAAATATAGTACAGCACAATGCTGGGAAATCGATAACATGGCAGCTGAGGCTTATGATGGATGAAATTTCCCTTACATAATCAAGTTACTAATGTAAGACGTTTAAAAGAGAGAAAGGGTGCTGCTGAAGGGTAGCATAGGAGATGAGTGAGAAAGAGACAAAGCTTTTTACCAGTTAAGGGCTCAACCTCCACCTCTGGTACTGACTCTGTCATGGAGTAAAAACAATAAGGTTGTCAGGCATGCATTTTTACACATATGGCAAAATCCATAGATAGATAGACAGACATATACATAGACAGACAGACAGACAGACAGATAGATAGATAGATAGATAGATAGATAGAACACAGATAAATAGACAGATAGACTGACAGACAGACAGACAGACAGCACTGACAAACAGATAAATAAACAGACAGACAGATAAATAGACAGACAGGCAGACAGACAAATAAACAGATTGACAGACTGCCATACAGATAGAGACAGACAGACAGATAAATAGACAGATAGACAGACAGATAAACTGACAGACAGACAAACAGACAGACAGATAGATGGACAGACAGATAGATAGACAGATATCCAGACAGACTGACAAACAGATTTAACAGACAGACAGTGAGACAGACAGACTAACTGCCAGACGGACAGATACATACATAGGTAGATTAACTGCATAGAGTATAATTAAATGATGTGCCCCCTCCTTATGGTGAATAAAATAGAATATAAGGAGTAAACAATAAACATAAATATTAAAGCGTATAAATATTCATGTAAGTTATCAGATATTAGTTGAGATATTAAAGCAGCTGAGATATTGCACTTAATAACATTCCACATATGAACAGTGTGATCTGGACAGACAATTAATTAAAGAGACAAAAATTAAAGGCAATAATCAAAATACATTTGAAGTATGATCAATATAAGTTTTCCAATTCTATATTTGGAATTATCTACAATATTGTAATTATATTAATAGCTAGATAAGATAAATATTTTAAGGTATGTGTAAATGACATATTTCAAAATGTACGAGTGCAGACGTAGAGGTCCGGTGTCTGTAAAACATCTTTGTACCTGAATGGGTTTTGCATATGAAGCCGTGTCTGCTTGTGCACTCGACCAGGAGCCACCCGGCATCTGATACCCGCATCGACACACAAGTGTCAACGTGCACCACGCTCGCATCCGGAGCCTTCAGGGGCCAGTTGGTGTAATCGAGTGCAGCGCCATCCAGCCAGGTTAAAGCATCCTCTAAACATAGCGTTTTCATTATTATTTAAATGGAATTTCTGTCTTTGTTTAATCAGCTGAGCTTCAGTATGCATACAATTGTCTTAGTAAAAAAGACAGTTACTGAAAAGTTCTTTCAGTTGTCTCATTAACATTAACATGTTTCACATATGATGTTATGAGAAAAAAGAGCACCTCCTTAGAACGCTAGAACTCTTAGGAACCTTTAACACTATGATTACGGGTAAGAAGTCCATTACATTTGTTTATATGTAAATGATATCTCTCTTACTGTCTATGTTATAATAAATGCCCAGCCACACAGTCTCAAAGCTGCCATAAAAGTTCTTCATCTGCTTCAGAAAGAAGTGGTTCTCCTCCTCGTCTCGTATCGTCAACACGTCAGAGGAATTGTCTAGAGATTACAGAGAGTTATGATCACGATTCAAAGATGCTTAGCCACCCATAACTATCCCAAAATCTGAACAGAAGCCTGTATCTGCTGCAGTGGGAAAATGATTACAGGGACTATTCCCGTTACAGACACTGGGTGGAGCACTTGCAACATGCTTTTGATAAGCCTGTCCTGCAGTACCTTCTTTCTTGCACCGTTCTCTGGCTTCTTCTAGAGACATTCTTAAGACAACGGGCTTGAAATTGTAGCAGCTCCGGCGAAACTTCACCCACGTTTCTGGACACACCACTTCGGAAGAGAACGCTATGCTTTCTGGAAAGGGAACATCGAATGTCAGAGAAGAGAAACCGGGAGAGACATGAGTGTACATTACGAGTATGGATATGTATGTGTGGATAAGGAGAACCCACTTGGTGGAGGTACGTAGCACAGCGCTCCTGGAAGAGGCATGTCACACTCCGCTCTTCTCCAGCCACCGGTGATGTCCATGTACACACAATTTCCCAACACGGAAGAACTGTCCTCGCTATCGCCATCCACCGTGTCCCAGTGTGTGAACATATTATCTCTGCCATCGATCCAACCATAGTTTATACCATCCTGTGGAGAGGGACTTGTTCAGCGTTCACACACATGCATCTTCACATGTAGACTGTTAGCCGTTATACTTACATCCTGACTCAGAAGTCCGATCCAGTGCGGTGCTCCAAGTCGGTTGACCAGGACAGTGAGGTAGGCTTGGTGGAAAGGGTCAGTGATACTCACAAGCTCTGCATTTTTCTCCACACAAGCAGTCCGGGCCTGGTACCAGCTCATGTTGCCACGAACAACATGGTAACTCCGGTTCTTATACTCGGAGAACGCTAGGGAGGCCAGGCTAGGGTATGACTGGGCTGGACGTTTGGTTTTGTCTGAGATGGGAAAAGACACATAGAGTCAAGTACAACCTATCAGCCAAAACACAGTACTGATGTGAGTGCTAAAGAAGATACCTCTGAAGTTTATGCCACGCGGAAGTGACCAATCTTGCTTCCCTAAACATTTCAAGTTCCTAACTTCAGTAATTTTTGAAGAGATGATTTGCCCCCAAAATGGCCATTTTTCAGCATTATACTGTCTCACTTCAAACAATAACCATTTAATAATCATTATGAGTACTGATACTAAAATTGGTGTAAGCTTTTAGAAGCATATGACCTGTAATTATTTCGGCTTAAATTAAAGCTAGATAAATAGATTTATTTGGCATCTGTTTTTGGTAAAAGCTTAAAAAACCCCAAATCTGTAGTGTCCGTAACCATGCCAAATTCATGCTGCAGAATCTTAACAATTTTACATTTGGGAATAACACACTTTTTCAGCTTTATGCCTTTTCATGTGAAATCTAAATTGTCCATCTGACTAACAGTTAAGATCACTGAAAGATTAGAATTTTAAAAGGTTACAGACACGACATACTGTAAAAGAGTTTGAAATTGTATTTAGCGAATGTGTTTGTTTTTATCTGATAAAAATATAAACGTGTATGCATATTTACATGCATCAGAAGGATCGGGAGATAAGAAGTATTAAGAAAAATGCTGTTATATGGTCCTATCTGAAAATTCTTTTTAGCAACAATAAATAATAATAATGTTTTTGGCTGTATGCGATCATGTCAGTTTGAAGTACAGACACACAAACATGTCGAGTCAAATGATCGCACCTTGTGGTTTCTGACATACAAAGCCGTAGCTCCTCTGGCTGCACTTCTCCTTGTACCACTTTCCGGTAAAGTGAAAGTTGTGAGTGTTGGACAGAACAGCGCATAAAGGCTCGATCCGGTTACCCGACCACTCCTCCTGCTGTAGACACAGGAGAACAACACGTCAAATCACACGCTAATACAAACTCTTTTTTTTAAAAACCTAAGTACAACTTCACGTACATTGTCAGAGTGCTCAGGTTCTACCGGTGACCAGTTAGTGTAGGTTACAAGCTTCCCGTTGGTCCATTTCATGGTGTCTGCATCCTGCAAGCCAATCCAGACTCCCTCTGATTGGCCGTGAAGTAGCATAGTGATGTAAGCTTAAATAAATAAATAAATAAATAATTATCAGTGCTAAGAGGTTTTAAGTCAGGTTCCAGTTTAGAGATGAGCAACCTCACCTTGCTCGATCTCATCCTCGATTGAAACCAGCATGCCTTGGACGCTAGAGCAGACGGACTGAGCGTCTTTCCAGCTCTTTCCCTCCTTCGGCCGGGATGGGAGGTTCAGCAAAAGGCACTACCCGATTAAACCAGGAATAAAAGATGAGAAATGAGGCCCACCATCGAATAGCAAGCAGAAATCTAGCTGGGTAGAGAAAAAAAAAACTGAAACAGAACTGGGCGTGGCTGTAGTGCACCATCCATGTATCACCTTGTGCCCGAAGTAGAACCAGTTTTCTGGGCAGGCACCGACGAAGTGAGGCTCTCGCGGAGTCTCCACCACCGATACGATCCTGCGTTTACACACGTAACCATGCTGATCCACACAGCGCCCCGTTGACCACGCCCCTACACCGAATGCATGGAGTTAGTAAAATCGTATGGTGTCCGGGAAAAACATTTTGAGAACATGCAGCTCACCTGTCAGAGACATAGAGACGCAGTTTCGTCCAGGTTGTCTGCTAGGCTTTCCATTTTTCCAGTTCTGATAATCTAGAGCTGTTCCATCAGTCCAACTACAGGATCAGACCAAATAGATATAAACATGCACAAACATGGATCATATAACAGCATTTTTCATAATACTTACTTTTTGCTTCTTATGTCCCAATCCATGCTTTTTTTTTATGCAAATATGCATTCATATTTCATGCCCCGTTTATGTCGTGTCTGTAAGTTTTTGAATTCAAATCTTTCAATGATCTTAACTGTCATTCAGACAAAACTTACATCTTCAATTTACATTTCACATGAAAAGACATAAACCTGAAAAGTGTGTTATTCTAAAATGCAAAATTGTAAAAATATTGCAAAATGAATTTGACGTGGTTACGGACACTACAGATTATTTTTTGGGGAAGAAACCCTGTAATTTTACACAGAGCAGTTTAATTTAAGCAACATATTTTACAGGTTTTATGCTTCGAGAGGCTTAAACCATTTTTAGTATTAATACTCATGAGAAATACTAATAATTTGCTTTTGAAATGATTATTGTTTGAAGCGAGACAGTATAACACTGAAAAATGGCCATTTTTGGGGCACAGAAAATCATCTCTCCAAAACGATAAACGTTAGCAAATTTAAATTTTTTAAGGAAGCAAGATTGGTCCCTTCCATGTTGCATAAATGTAAAAAAGTAGCTTCTTTGGCACTCACATTTTCTGTATTATATGTATAACGTCAAAAAAATGATCAGCACCAGTACTGTGTTTTTTTGGTAGAATTGGATGAGTATATTTAAGGAAATTCTTTATTATACCATAAAATTTAGAAGTAGTAGTATTTTTCTAGTATTAACTAAATAAGTTATTGTTGTTAGTCTTTCGGCTGCTCCCGTCGAGGGGTCTCCGTCCGATCAGTGCACCATCTGAACTTGGCGCAGGTTTTACACCGGATGCCCTTCCTGACACGACCCTCCCATTTTATCTTGATGTTTGACCGGCACTGCATGCACTGGCTGGGAATCAAACCTTCCACATGGCAGGTGAGAAACCTCCCACAGAGCCACGAATGCCCGTAGTACTGACTAAATATAAATATGCTACATCACCTGAAGCCTTCATGTGTGCTGGTAGTTGACAGCCCGATCCACCATTCGGTGGCACCGTGAGCAGCCTAAAAATGAGAGAGAAGGAAGCGTGAGAGAAAAAGGGAGACATCACTTCTTATTATGGCCTTCCGTAACCAAGCGTCCTGTCTTGAAGGTGTCTATCATTATTAAATTCTCTAAATCCATACTGTAGCCTATACTGTTTATAATCCTGTGTATGAAAAAAAAGAAATATATTCTGTACTCTTGCACTATATAGTATGTGTGTGTGTGTGTGTGATTACCTACTTTCATCATACGTTCATGTATGAACGCCTGCTCCTCTTTGGAGTGTAAGGACAATAAGTCGGCCCCCAGCATCTTACAGGCGAACAACACCATCTCCCAAGGGAACGCCTGGCTGGCCAAGTAGTACTCGGCTCCGCGATAGAACACCCACGGCTCATTCTCTACACGCATAGATATCATATTAACCGTAATATCATTAGAAATAAAGAACAAAAGTCTATATTAAAGTTTCACATAATGCTCTTTCGTACTCTTTTGACAATAAAGTGACTCCATAGGCAGTTGTTTCCATATGTATGCATGCATGTACAGTACTGTGCAAAAGTCTTTATCCACCCTTCATTCCCTCTCGTCTACTTCGACAGTGCCACTCAGCATTCAGCATCACCAGCATACAGTAATAATCACCGGCCTGATCATCTGTCATCATCAGATGACACAAGTGTGTACAGGGACTTGATTGAAAATAAGAGGCACAAAAGTCTTTTGGAAAGCCTGGAGAACTATTTCTCAAGATTACATAAAAAATACAAGTTCTCTGGAAGCAAAATATGAAGGAAATGAGGGGTCCAAAACTTTTGCTCAGTACTGTATATATATATATATATATATATATATATATATATATATATATATACACACACACGTGGACAAAATTGTTGGTACCCTTCGGTCAATGAAAGAAAAACTCACAATGGTCACAGAAATAACTTTAATTTGACAAAATTAATAATAAATAAGAATTCTATGAATGTTAACCAATGAAAGTCAGACATTGCTTTTCAACCATGTTTCAACGGAATTATAAAAAAAAAATGAACTCATGGAACAGGCCTGGACAAAAATGATGGTACCCCTAACTTAATAGTTTGTTGCACAACCTTTTGAGGCAATCACTGCAATCAAACGATTCCTGTAACTGTCAATGAGACTTCTGCACCTCTCTGCAGGTATTTTGGCCCACTCCTCATGAGCAAGCTGCTCCAGTTGTTTCCGGTTTGAAGGGTGCCTTTTCCAGACAGCATGTTTCAGCTCCTTCCAAAGATGCTCAATAGGATTGAGGTCAGGGCTCATAGAAGGCCACTTTAGAATAGTCCAATGTTTTCCTTTAGCCATTCTTGGGTGTTTTTAGCTGTGTGTTTTGGGTCATTGTCCTGTTGCAAGACCCATGACCTGCGACTGAGACCCAGCTTTCTGACACTGGCCAGCACATTTCTCTCTAGAATCCCTTGATAGTCTTGAGATTTCATTGTACCCTGCACAGATTCAAGACACCCTGTGCCAGATGCAGCAAAGCGGCCCCAGAACATAACAGAGCCTCCTCCATGTTTCACAGTAGGGACAGTGTTCTTTTCTTGATATGCTTCAAGTATAATTAGCAAAATTTGCCTTGGCAAAAAGTTCCATTTTTGTCTCATCTGTCCATAGGACATTCTCCCAGAAGCTTTGTGGCTTGTCAACATGTAGTTTGGCATATTCCAGTCTGGCTATTTTATGATTTGTTTTCAACAATGGTGTCCTCCTTGGTCGTCTCCCATGTAGTCCACTTTGGCTCAAACAACAATGGATGGTGCGATCTGACACTGATGTTCCTGTCAGGCTCGCTAGAGGGCGTGATGGATCCAATTGCAGATAGTGTTAGTAATTCCCAGGGAGAACTGAAGTGGCGCTTATGAGTGCTTGTGATAACTGAAGCAGGCAAAGTGGCTGGAACTCCGCGCTGCAGTGTGAATGGGAGAGGTCTCGTTGGAATGCGGAAGCACGGAGTACCAGCGTGAATGCACCGAGGCGAGTGACGTTGTGCGTGACGTAGGCGGTGCGTGACAGTACCATCCCCTCTACGAACGCCTCCAGGCGTTCTTGCAGGTGCTTCGGGGTGAAGTCTGTGGAAATCTGAGATCAGAGATCGGTCTAGGATAAATCTAGCGGGTACCCAGCTTCTCTCTTCAGGGCCGTAGCCCTCCCAATCTACTAAGTACTGAAGGCCCCGTCCCCGGCGGCGAGACTTGAGGAGCCTGCGAATGGTAAAGGCTTCTCCCCCATCTATGAGTCGGGGGTGGGGGAGGCTGGGGGGGTGTAGATAATGGGCACGAGATTAGACAACGAATCTGAGAAACGTGAAACGTAGGGTTGACTCTGCGCATGGAGAGAGGTAGAGCTAGTCGGACAGAGCATGGATTTATGACTCGGGTGATAGTGAAGGGTCCGATGAACCTTGGTGAGAGTTTCCTGGACGTGGTCTTGAGTGGGAGGTCCCGTGTAGACAGCATGACCCTTTGGCCGATACGATACCTGGGAGCTGGTGACCGATGACGATTCGCCTGGCGCTGGAAGGTGCTTACAGTGCGTAGTAGCTGATTACGGGCATGCTGCCATGTTCTTTTGCAGCAACGGACAAAGGTTTGGGCTGAGGGAACTGCTACCTCCTCTTCCTGGGCAGAAAAGAGGGGTGGTTGATAGCCCAGACAGCAGTGGAAGGGAGACATGCCCGTGGACGAGGTTGTGGGCGTACTCAACCCAGGGTAGGAAGCGACTCCAGGAAGAAGGGTCTCGAGAGGCCATGCACCTTAAAGATTTCTCCAACTCCTGGTTTATCCGTCCCGTTTGGCCATTAGTTTGGGGATGAAATCCGGATGAAAGGCTGGGGTTGGCGCCGACGAGGTTGCAAAACGCCTTCCAGAACTGGGCAGAAAACTGGGGGCCCCTGTCCGAGACAATGTCGACGGGGAGTCCAGATGGGAGCTTGGGTAATGGGACAAAATGCGCCGACTTAGAGACGATGGTTAAGATGCAGGTGTTGTTTTGAGAAGGTGGTAGGCCGGTAAGTCGATGGAAATGTGAGACCAGGGGCGGTGGGGAATGGGGAGGGGTCGGAGGAGACCCTCAGGAGAGCGATTAGTCGTCTTATTCCTGGCACAGGTGTCGCAGGAGGCCACAAAGTTTTTGACGTCCTCCTTCATGGTAGCCCACCAGAAGCGTTGGTGTAGGAGGGAAAGGGTGCTTGATGTTCTTGGAACCAGGGCGATATGATAAGGTAAACCGAAAACGAGAAAAAAACAGTGACCATCGTGCCTGGCGTGAGTTGAGTCTCTTTGCAGTTTTTAAGTACTCCAGGTTCTTATGGTCAGTCCATACGAGGAAGGGATGGTCCGCCCCTTCCAGCCAGTGTCTCCATTCTTCAAGGGCCAGCTTGACCGCCAAGAGTTCACGATCCCCGATGCCGTAGTTACGTTCGGGGGGTGTGAGTCGGCGGGAGAAGAAGGAGCAAGGGTGAATCTTGTTGTCTTTCGGGGATCTCTGAGACAGGACGGCCCCTACTCCGGTCTCAGATGCATCTACTTCCACAACGAACTTGAGGGAGGGGTCAGGAAATATAAGGATGGGTGCTATGGTGAAACGGTGCTTGAGATCCTTGAAGGCTTTATCTGCCTGGGGGTAACATCGAAATGGGATCTTGGAAGATGTGAGTGCCGTAAGTGGGGTCGCCACTATGCTGTAGCTTCGAATAAAGCGTCGATAAAAGTTTGCGAATCCCAAGAAGCGTTGGAGTTCGCGTCTTGAAGACGGCACCGGCCAATCAGTGACCGCCCTCACCTTGGTGGGGTCCATCTGGATGCCTGCAGGAGAGATAGAATATCCCAAAAAAGAGGTGGAAGTGCAATGAAACTCACACTTCTCTGCCTTGATGTAGAGTTTATTCTCCAGAAGCCGTTGCAAAACCTGGCGCACGTGGAACTTTACCGAGCGTGAGAATATCAGGATGTCATCCAGGTAAGCAAAGACGAACACATTGAGAAAATCCCTAAGGACGTCATTGATGAGGGCCTGGAACACCACCGGCGCGTTGGTTAAGCCGAACGGAACCACTAGGTACTCATAATGGCTGGTGGGTGTGTTAAAAGCAGTCTTCCATTCATCGCCCTCCCGTATCCTGACAAGGTGGTAGGCATTCCTCAAGTCTAACTTGGTGAAGACGCGGGCGTCCTGGAGAAGTTCGAAGGCAGACGACATCAAAGGAAGAGGATAGCGGTTCTTTATCATGATTTCATTCAACCCTCTGTAATCAATACAGGGTCTGAGGGACTTATCCTTCTTCTCTACAAAAAAAATCCTGCCCCCGCTGGTGAGGATGATGGGCGGATGATCCCTGCTGCGAGTGACTCCTTTATGTATTGTTCCATGGCCTCTCTCTCAGGACGGGAGAGGGAGTAAAGTCGACCCTTAGGTGGTGAGGTGCCTGGGAGGAGGTCGATTGCACAGTCATAAGGGCGATGTGGGGGTAAGGAGGTGGCCCGTGACTTGCTAAAAGCCTGTCGAAGGTCATGATACTCTGTGGGTATCTTGGTTAGGTCGGGGATTTCCTCTTGTGGAGTGAGCGAACTTCGGCCCATAGGGGCGGAACGTAAACATGAAGAGAGGCAGGTGGGGCTCCAATCCAGGACTCTTCTTTTAACCCAGTCAATGTAAGGGTTATGCAGTCTTAACCAAGGGAGACCCAGAACGATGGGTGCATGGGCATTCTGAATAGCTAGGAGGGTAATAGTTTCAGTGTGGTTGCCTGAAAACTGCAGGGTAACAGGGGTGGTGCGATGAGTAATGGGGGAAAGTTTGCTGCCATCGAGAGCCTGAACCGTAAGAGGTTGACACAGGGGTGCGAGGGGAATTTTGAATTCGGAAGCAGTGGAGGAAGAGATTAAGTTCTGATCGGCCCCGGAGTCCACTAACGCGTGAGTGACATAAGATCGGTCGCCATGTGTCAGGGTCACGGAGAAACATGATCGCTTGTCCGGGGAAGAAACAGATGTGGGGCCCCCCTGCATCCCCAGAACTACGGGGGGGCCTGACCTTTTAGTGGACAGGATCGCACAACATGGCCAGTTTGACCGCAGTAGAAGCAGGCGCCGTCATCCTTGCGGCGTTGACGCTCCTTCGGCGAGATGCGTGCACGGCCTATCTGCATGGGCTCGGGGGGAGGCTCAGGTGTGTTTAAGGGAAGTGTCGAGGTGCGTGGTCCGCGATAGGGCTGCCGCTCATTTCGCCGTGCCCGCTTACGGTCATCAATGCGGGTCGCTAAATCAATGAGCCCCTGCAGATCCGACGGAAGCTCCCGGGCTGCAAGCTCGTCCTTAATTGGGTCCGAGAGCCCATGAAGGAAACAATCAAAGAGAGCCTTTTCATCCCAGTCACAAGAAGGAGCCAAGGTCCGAAAATCAATGGCATAGTCAGAAACGGAACGAATTCCCTGGCGTAGTTGAAGTATTTGGCTGGCTGCTTGATGCCCAGTAGAGGCGCGGTCAAAGACCCTCCTCATTTCATCCGTGAAGGTTTTATAGGTGAAACAGCACGGGACTTGGGCATCCCATAAGGCTGTTCCCCATTCTCTTGCCTTTCCTGAGAGGAGGGTGATGATATAGGCAACCTTGGAACGTTCCGTTGGAAATGATGTGCCCTGTAGTTCCAGAACAAGGGAGCACTGAGATAAAAAGGAACGGCAAGTGGCTGGATCTCCATCATAGGTGGGCAGGGCAGGAAGGCGGGGCTCTGGGCCAGAAAGGAGCGTTGGAGGGGGGGGTTGGGGAGTGGGTGCCGGAGATTGTTGCTTCTGAATCTGGGTAGAGAGAGACTGCAGCGTTTCCGTAATCGTTTGAAGTGTGTTTGTGATCTGTCTTATTTCCTGCTGGTGGGTGCCTAGGAGTGCTCCTTGGCTCTCTAATGCCCCCCTCAGGTGAGCTGCCTCTGCTGGATCCATTTGGCCAGATTATTCTGTCAGGCTCGTTAGAGGGCGTGATGGATCCAATTGCAGACAGTGTGAGTAATTCCCAGGGAGAACTGAAGTGGCGCTTATGAGTGCTTGTGATAACTGGCGGTTTTAAATAAGAGGCGTGGATGGAACTCCGCGCTGCAGTGTGAATGGGAGAGGTCTCGTTGGAATGCGGAAGCACGGAGTACCAGCGTGAATGCACCGAGGCGAGTGACGTTGTGCGTGACGTAGGCGGTGCGTGAATGCGGAAGCGCGCAGAGCCGGCGCTCGCGAGATGCAGGTTGAGATATATCGTATGCAAGCGTATGCAGCGTGAGCCTTGTGTTGAGGCGGTAGCACGTAGAGTTGGCGCGGGGAGAGAGATAGCTCCGCGATGAATGCCGGCGTGTGCAGCGTGAGCCTTGTGTTGAGGCGGCAGCGCGTAGAGTCGCCGCGGGGAGAGAGAGAGCTCGGCGATGAATGCCAGCGTGGAGAGAAGGAGCTTGAGTTCGGCGAGGAGCGAGGATTAATCGTAGTCGGCGGGAGTCGAAGCCAAAGAGACGTGAAGCAGTCCGTGATCCAGGCTCGTAGTCGGTAACAGGTAAGAGGTCGGCAACACAAAGTATCAAAAAGCTAGAGTCAGAACGAGAGGCGAAATCGTGGTCGGGAAAACAAAGCGTGGTCGAGATCCGGTATACAATGAAGAGAAAACAACGCTGGAATATTGGGCTAGTGAGGCACTCAATAATCTGGCGACGTGGCGGTGTCAGAGCATGGTTTAAATAGGTATGAGCTGATTACTGATAGTGTCCAGGTGTGCAGAGAACAGGGGCGGTGCGATGTAAGGAGCGGCAGGGAACATGGAACAGGCGTGCTTAGGTGATCATAGCGAGACTGTGGCTTGGCGTGTCGTGACAGTTCCTTGAGCATGAAATTCACCTTGGATCTCTTTAGAAGTCTTTCTGGGCTCTTCTGTTACCATTCGGATTATCCGTCTCTTTGATTTGTCATCAATTTTCCTCCTGCGGCCACGTCCAGGGAAGTTGGCTAAATTTCTGAATAATATGTGCAACTGTAGTCACAGGAACATCTAGCTGCTTGGAGATGGTCTTACAGCCTTTACCTTTAACATGCTTGTCTATAATTTTCTTTCGAATCTCCTGAGACAACTCTTTCCTTCGCTTCCTCTGGTCCATGTTGAGTGTGGTACATACCATGTCACCAAACAACACAGTGACTACTTGGAGCCCTATATATAGGCCCATTGACTGATTACAAGATTGTAGACACCTGTGATGCTAATTAGTGGACACACCTTGAATTAACATGTCCCTTTGGTCACATTATTTTCAGTATTTTCTAGGGGTACCATCATTTTTGTCCAGGCCTGTTCCATGAGTTTATTTTTTTAAATAATTCTGTTGAAGCATGGTTGAAAAGCAATGTCTGACTTTCATTGGTTAACATTCATAGAATTTTTTTAAATTATTACTTTTGTCAGACTAAAGTTATTTATGTGACCATTGTGAGTTTTTCTTTCATTGACCGAAGGGTACCAACAATTTTGTCCACGTTTGTATATATATATATATATATATATATATATATAAATATGATTTTTACATCTGCTGATGATACTGTTGTTGCATCTACATCTAAATTTTTAAAATCTATAATATTTTTATTACCCATCTATACAGGTTCAACCGACGGCAGTAAAGTTAGCGCGCACTCCTGGTTCACTTACCCTTGTTGTACCAATAAGGATTCGTTAACTCCACACCTGAAAAAAACATTTGGGAACATTTGTCATGCAATTACAATGGTAGATAAAATGAGTTGAATTTATTTGGATTGAAAAATGCATTTTGAGAGACGTATGGAAAAACATGAATACAACCTGGACACATATGGACAAACCGAGACCCACCTCTGGGCACCTTGCAGATCCATTCGTGTTTGGCGTCACAGGGTCGGGCTGTAAGTGTGTTGGTTAGATCGCTGTATACTGCACAGTTGTGAGTGCTCATATCCTCATTCTTGTCGTCTATGAATGATTTCACCACCTGTGAGACGAGCATGCGAACGGGAGTACACTTACATCACCGCTTAAAGGTCACATAGAGTGTTTAAAAGTCTTAGTGGTTTCCAAAAAGTGTTTGTTAATTTTCCAGCTGAAATTCAACTCGGAATGAAGCGAACTCAAATTCACTCCTTTTCTAAACGTGCTGTTTTAGTGTCTGTAGTTTAGACAGAACCTCCCATGAACTCTCCTTTGAGGAAGTGCATTTTCTTAGCCAATCAGAATGTAGGAACCTGAAACATCCATGTTTGGAACCTCAGCATTTCCCAAGAATTTCAGGCTTTTCCCACCCAAGAAAAACAAAAACAAATAAATAAACAATACACTATTAATTCATAATAGCTGTTAGCGGTCTTAAAAATGGTGCCCAGAGATTGCAACATTGAGCACTGAGGGGGGGGGGGGGTGTTCTTGATATATGAGGTCACAATAGGGGGGAAAATCTGATTTTCTTGTTCAGCAAATGTTTTTTTCTCATGTTCTCATGACCCATCTGAATGTCTAAAAGTGACTAAAAAGATTACATTTTATAAATCATGTTATAAATTTTGCACAACATGCGTCCTTTAAACGGAGGCATTAGTGGCAGAGCGCAAATAACACAACGATCTGAGCACATGGTTCAATAAACCATAAAAATCAAGTTTAAATGTATGGCATTAAGGACAACAGGCACAATATGTGCATTATATCTCATTTTTTTTTAGATTTTTTAGATAATGTTTTCTAATTATATGTGAATTACTTGAAAAAAGAAACATGTACATACAGAAATGTGCAGAAATAAGTCAAATACAAAGTGCGAAGTTATATAAACCTATTTTTATTTGCCGAAGTAACATTAAAATAAAGCTATATGTACTTGCTACAGAGCAAAAAAGCATATTCAAGCCCCTTAAAAGAATGCATTTCTGTCTCTAGCCATTCATACAGTATATTCATATATCTCCTTACCGGTGTGCCATCTGACCACTCCCAGGCTCCGGCAGACTGCGGATCTCTTTTAGTGAAGCCAACCCAGAACCAACGACCCTCTGTACTGGAGGAGAAGAATAATAAGAACAGGACGAAAAGAGGACGCGTGAGGAAGAAGATGAAGATACAGTATATAAACGTATAGACATATAAACAAACTGAGATGGTGTCTGAGCTGCCTAGTGTTACTTCGCTGTGTGAGCCAACCTATCAAACATCTTGGTCAGGAGCTGTTTGACGAAGACCTGATCCTCGTAATAGTGAAAGCTGGCGAGGTCTGCGCCGAGCGCCCGGCAGAAAAACTCAGCTTCGGCCCAGGAGCGACGCATCAAGATCTTCTCGCTGTGGAACACCTGAGAGACCACAATTCATATCCCCTTCAAGTTTTGTCACTAATTTATGTTAAGGGCTGAGAATTTAGTAGAGATTGGGGAAAAAATTTGATTTTTTTGTGTGATGATTGAATACACTTATTAATTTTTAATTTATATATGTTTGCCTTTGAGGTGGCAAAATGTTGCAGTTCCTTCATAATCCTGCAGGTGGTGCATTTAAACTATTCACACAGGCAGGCAGCACAGCATCCTATATTTGCTCAATTTTGAGGACGTGAAAGTAGTTGGTGTGAGGGACGAGGATGTAGAGGATAGGGTTAGATGGAGGCAAATGATTTGCTATGGCGACCCCTGACAGGGAACAGCCAAAAAAACTAAAGAGAAGCTTAGAATTTCGTACTTTTTTATGTAATATCGTATAAGCATATTTAAAAATTGTGATACTCAAAGAATCTAAATACAAATCGATTCAACATCTAGGTATCGTGATAATGTCGTATCACCTGACCTTTAAATGCCCGCCTCTATTATTTACTACCTGCTTAGTAACAACAGTAAGAGTAATAATAAGGAAGCTTAACCATAATGTATAAGTATCAGATTTCCTTCCGTGTAAGATTTCTTGCATGATGGTGTGTGTACAGACTCTGGAATGCGTCTCGCACCTTGTAGCAGTGATGCAGGCCGGGTTGACTCTCCCATCCGTCCTTACAGAGTACAAAGAGATCTATGTGTGGTAGAGGAAAGAGGACATCGTGATAATCGCTCACACTCTGCTCACACACCGCTAAGGCCTTATAGGAATTGCAGTTCTTGACCTCCCAGTGGCCGAGACGTTGCCCTCCTGTCATTGCCACACAGCCTCCTCCGGTCACCACTGCAAAATACAGTATATATACACAATCTAATTACGTATGTCACAACAATGGCCATGTTTCCTAACCCCGATCCCTAACCTTTATGATTAGTTTTGACTGAACTAATACGAGGGTGAGTCAAAAATGATCCGCATCAAAGCTACACTCTCTGTGCAGGTGTGAAATCAGTTCATTTATAATCACAGTGAGAGCAAAAATAGATGCTACACTTGTGATCTGTATGAAAGAAGAGCAGTGATTTGTTTGAGGGTGTATATGGTGCCGTTATTTATTGAAGCGCAGGATGGAGAAAGTGTGAATGAATGCATAGAGAAGTTCAACGAAGGTTGCACAAGTGTTAGCCGTTAGGAAGGAGTTGGATGTCGACCTGCTGCAAAAACTTCATTTTGAGGTGACAAAGAATCCCCTCTATAGTCTTGATCTCACTCCATCGGACTTTAATCAGTTTGGTTCCCAGAAAGCAGCCCTACGAGGACGAAGTTTCACTTCTGATGAACAAGTGACGACAGTGGTGCATTTGCAGCCCAAACAAAAGCTTTACAAAACCATTACAAACGCTTGCTGAGCCTTGTGCTCGCCCTATCATCCGGGGACCGCGAGTTTGATTCCCGGGTGATGCTGTAACCTCTCGCAGCCGTAGGTCTAGAGAGAGCTGATTGGCCGAGCTCTCTCAAAGGGGCGGGATACAGAGGTACTTAGTGCTCCCACATTAATCACGGCTCTACAGCCAATCAGGGGCGTCTGTGAGCTCGCGTAAGCGAAAGGAGCCCCCTATGTGATGGGGAGGAATTGGACACGACTAAATTAGGGAGAGAATCGGGGAGAAAAAAAAATGTAAATAATAAAGAGTGCGGATAATTCTCATACAATGCGGAATATATTGCATTATTTAAAAGAAAAACCAAAAACAAACAGAAACATGATCCTGGATAATGACATTAGGGGTAACGCCAGCACTGCTGACTCACAGGGCTGGTGGCGGTTCCAGTTGGTATACGTGAGAGGTATCGTGGAGCCGTTTTGCATCAACCACTGATAATCTACAGTCTTGTTCTGGTCCTGGAGAGCGGTCCAGTAAAACTGGGACGCAGAGCCGTTCTTTGCACTGATCAGGCTGTTCAAAAATGCTTGCTCAAACCTGCGGTAGGAATGAAATAAATAAATTAATTAATTAATATAAAGATGCTGCTTTGAAAAATGATTACTGTACTGAGATTGTAAAAAGACATACCTGTCATCGATAGTGACAAGGGATGATTTACAGTAGTAACCCTTTACAGCATCCTTGAAAGTTTGTTCCTGGTCAGCAATCTTGTAGCAGGAACTCCCCTTCCTCTTCCATCCCTTTCATTACAGAGACAGAGACACCACCGCAGAGGGTCGTGACACAAACATGAGCAACAAAGACAAAAACACAGGAAGGATTTCATAAGCACTTTCGGTCAGGGGTTACAAGATAGAACACATGAGCATGGCGATTCTTAGATTACTGTACTCAAAGAATGTTAATAATACAATAACATATGCAATAAATTGACAACTTGTTACAAAGATTTGCAATCTTTATAATATAAAACGACACAGTCTCTGTTCGACTCCCACCGTTAACGCATAACACTGACACAAATACCCGAGCATACAGTACACTTGGAACACATGAGAAACGAGAAATATGCTCAAATGTTCTTTTTCTCAGAATCTTAGTCGAGCACATGGTACAGAGGCCCCTGACTGTGTCCATCTGTCGTGAGCCAGTGAGTTAGTGAGGAATAAGCAGTGTTTGGGGCAGGGCTCTGCTTTAGGGGTCATTAGGAGAGGTCAGATCTCATCAAGCTGCCTATGTTTTCACAACTGCTCTTCATTTGGCCCTGATTGCACTGACCCTCACCTTAAAGGCATAGTGCACATACACACACACACGCACACACACACACACACACACACGCACACACACACACACACACATTAACATACTGCCTGTAACATGAACTAGCCAGAAATGATCTAGAGCCATCTGCCACCAATTACTTACTGTCTTTTATACCTCTCAAAGGGTGATTTTGAGAGAGTGTGTTTGCGCGCTCCAGTGGTGAATGTACGAGTCCGGACGTCAATAGAACGACTGCCGGCACGTGTGCTAGTGCGTATGTGTGTGCCTTTGTGCTTCGGTCTGGATCCGTACACTGTCTCCTTTTGTCTCCGGGCATGTTGCTGCCTATGTCAGTTTGTCATACTCGAACAATCTCTGTTACAAGGCCAATTCCTTACCAAATAAAAGTTCAGGCTGACACATGTCAACTATTGAATCAGACTACTGTCTCCTTCACCCCGCTCTGGCGTCACTCTCACCCTGCTGTTGTACTGCTTTGCACCGAACAAAGACTTAGACAAGCACTGTCTGTAGTCTGTGCCTCTAACCATGCTGAACCCCTCTGAGTTGTCTTTCCGTGCACAGTGGAAGGGAAAAAAAAAAAAAAACTAAAACAGGCATTAACCACAGTATTCAATAGGTCATGTGATCTATAGAGTAGGGCTGCCCACGAACAGATGTAAAAACTTGAAAATGACAAGTGTATTTCTGCGTCAAATAAAATAAAACTGTATAAGAATATTTAGCATCAAGTATTTAAAATTGAATTTTTTAAGGAGAAATCTTTCTTCTTCAGCAGGTTTATTAGCAGGGTGCAGAGCAGCTGATGAGGTGCGTTTCTGTCATCCATCATCTATTTAGAACAGAATCCAGTTATTGGCTGGTTTATGTAGCCCTGGTGTTTTCACATTACCAGATTACATAGGCCTGTGCGACTGCATTGCGTCATTTACTGCCAGATTTTTTCTTTCTTCATTCAGCAGGCATTTTTTGTGTGAGTGCCTTCATTTATTCTTTGATCTTCAGAAACAGCTTTGTGTTGGTCCGGGCCACGGTAGATCCCAAGCCCATCCCGGAATCCATGGATATAAGAAAGGACCCGTTCTGTATAGCGCTTATCGTGTACAGTGGTGCAGGAAGCCTGGAGTCCCATCCCAGGGGACTCGAGATGCATCCCGATCCATCACAGGACACACAAGCATGCATGTACACTCTCATTCACACACTAAGGGTAACTTGGAAACGGCAGTTAGCCTAATCTGCATGCTTTTTGGACTGTGGGAGGAAACCGGAGTACCCGGAGGAAACCCACCAGGCATGGGTAGAGGATGAAAACTCTACGAGCACAAACCCGAGGAGGGTATCAAACCCTCAGCCTTGAAGGTCACACTGCTTGAGACTACGCCACCCTTCTTTCATTACTGTTATTTAAAATTTCCTTCAGAATCAATAAAGTACCTGCCCTGCTACCACCAGTACCAATCAGTTGGAACTTGAGAGGAAAGGATCCTGAAGCAAAGACATAAGGACATTTAGAGGGCATGTGAAACTATATGTGAAACCTATACCCAACAATGCCCCAATAATAATAATAAGAGTTATAAGTAGATACTAGCTCTTTGAAATTTTGTTCTCAACTCAATGTTCTTCATAAAAATGACCTTAAGGGAGGAGTATTATTTGCTGTGTATAGCTAAACTAGGTGTACTATATGCAGTCATGGACTATTTAAAATAAAGCTGCTTTTTGCCCACCTCTGGGCAGCCTTCATCCCATTCTCCTGCTGGGTGTAGGGGTACGAGACCAGTCGTTCGACAAACTGCTGGAAACGACTTCTCACACTCCTCCAACCCCCAGTTGCCGTTCTGCAACACATAAACACATGCAAAAAGAAAAGAATCACATTGACTTTTGCTTTGTTTATGACAGATCCTGTCTACCTGAGCATTCAATCATGAAGAAACCATTGACCTTTGCCAGGAGATCTCACCTTCCTGTCTGAAGCAACACACATGCGTTTGTCATCACGGCGAGGAGAAGGCTGCTGCCGTTGCCAGGATGTAAGACTGACAGGAGAGTCATCTGACCACTTAACTGTTGGAGAACCAGCCTCCATATGTAAACCGATCCACACCTTTGGGTCAGAAGCTGGAACCCAAACAGTCACTTACGTCACAACTTATAACAGTGTTTTTTTTACAAGTCGCTGTAGTTAATAATAACTTATTGTGAACATTGTGAATAATATAGTACAATTATTATCCTACTAGATTTATTACCATATAAACCTGAACAGATGAAATATTGACTCATTCATTAGCAACATTCAGGCTAACCGTTAACAAGAAGTGCTAGCAGTAGCTCCTGCTCTGAGAGGGAGCGGATGGCAGTCAGTTGTGCCCCGAGAGCCTTGCATGTGAGAGACGAGTTATCCCAGCTCCCCTTCTCCTCCACATAGCGATAACAGAAGCCATTGTGATCAATCCAACCATCTAGACACACAGTCCTCTTATACTGCCAGTTATCTGAATCAGGGAGTAGCACAATACAAAAAAATAAAAGTGAAAGTGAAAAAAAAAAAAGCTTATTGTTTCTGGAGTTCTAACATGTGAATGTTCTGCATGTCTTTCAGAAATTCAGGCTGCAGGTGGACCACAGCTGTTACCCCTGGTAGAACATTTACACCCAAATTCTACACCCAGCCCACCATGAGAAAAGAATTCTAACTCATTAAATGTTAGGGATTTACTTTCACAGATGAAAAAGCTGTGAATAGTTTAGAACTTCCTCGAAACCTTGAAATAAATCATTTTACATCATTAAAAATCACTGAATCTTCACATACAGAAGTAAGAAGATTTTTTGCATAAAGGGTGATTTATATATTCCTTTTATATAGAGGTAATATAGGGGTTGAATAGATGGATGGCTGATTAAATAGATGGATGAATATAAGGATTAATGAATGGATGGACTGATTAACAGAAGGATGGAAAGACAATGTATATTGTGTATACATGTGATGGATTCAATGTGGATTCCTAGATATATAGATCAATCTGATTGGATTGATCAATGTGAATGGATCAACAAAGAGATGAACAGATATATGAATAGATGTATGAATGAACAGATGGATTGATACAAGGTAGAGATAAATAGATGGTGGAATCTGATGTGGATTTTTGGATGGTATAGATGAATCTGAAGCATATGGATCTAATGTGAATTGATAGATAAATAATTAGATGCATGAATAATTAGATGGATGGATGGATGGATGGATTTGATGTGTCTAGGATGGATGGATGGATGGATGGATGGATGGGTGGAGCTGATGTGTTTGGAAAGATGGATAAAGCTAATATGTCTGGGTGGATTGAAAAATCTGATATGTCTGGATGGGTGGAAAGATCTGATGTGTCTGGATGGTTGGAAATATCTGATGTGTCTGGATAGATGGAAAGATCTGATGTGTCTGGATGGATGGAAAGATCTGATGTGTCTGGATGAATAGAAAGATTTGATGTGTCTGGATGGATGGAAAGATCTGATGTGTCTGGATGGTTGGAAAGATCTGATGTGTCTGGATGGTTGGAAAGATCTGATGTGTCTGGATGGATGGAAAGATCTGATGTGTCTGGATGGATGGAGAGGTCTGATTTAGATGGATAGCCAGGTGTATGGATGTGTATATGGATGGATAAACCAGGATTGTTACCAATAGGCTCAGCTCTTCTGCTGATATTGGGAGTTTTCTTGCAGATGTAAGGCAAAGCTGAATCACAGGACAAGCTCTGCCAGTTCCCTGACCGCAGATCCGAGTTAAACACCCCACACAGCTGGTTCTGGCCCACCACGAGTGATGCCATGTCTGGCCGCAAAAGGAAAAGTGAAAAGAGGGCAATGTGAACTATAGTGGACATCATTTAAAGCATATGAAGCAGTTATGACATTAATGACAGTTTGGAATAGGAAAATAATTCCTGACTTTTCTGCATCTAGCCTCAAAATATCATAATGACTTTTACATAAGGCTGCGCACAAATGTTTGTAACCTGAGGTATACTGAAGTAGAGCCAAGGGGGATCCATCAGACCACTGCCACCCCCCGTCGTGAGCTAAGTGGTTTAGCCCAGTCCAGACTATCACACCCATGTCTGCAAGTCTTTCTGTGGAGAAATGTGATGCAGTCATTCTGGCAGCAGGTATATTAACGCATAAACATGCACTGTGTGTATAGTTGTATGTGTATGTGAGTGTGTGTACCTCTGATGTAGATCTGCTCAGCAGCCTGGTTGATGGACAGAAGACTGGCTCCCTGTGACTGACAGGAGGCGAGTGCTTGGCTCCAGGAGAGGAGAGAGTAGAAGTTAAACTGATAACAGGCTTTCAGTTCAGCGTTGCTCTCCCAGAACGTATCACAGCCAGGCGCTGCGTAATACATAATGTACAGGAAATTATTTCAAAGATAAACACGATTTAACTTTTGACATAATAAAAAAATATGATTCATAGTTGCATATTGTCCTAACATACTGTGTGTGTTTATTTTCTGAAAAATTGTCTTGTTTATTTGAATAAAACTAATTATTTTATGCATCAATTATTCATATGCATATCTATGTTCTTAAGACACTCTCTCTCCTTCTCTTTGCTTAAATTGCATGATATAGGAATTTGGATTTAGTGTCCATGAGTAAAAAAAAAAAAAAAAGCTTAAAGGTTTTCCCAATAATAATTATAATAATAATAATAATTATTATTATTATTGTTTTGTTGTTGTTATTATTATAAATATAATTATAAAATTCACTACATGAATTAATAAATGAATAAATAAATTAAAACATTTTAAAAACAATTTTTAAAAAGTCTATGGTGTTCCGTGTACCCTGGCATAAAGCAAATAAACAAATTTTTATTTTACTTTTTTTTAATGTAGAAAGTTTGTAAAGATTGTGAATGACAAATAGTCTCGACAACTACAGAATGTTATGTCAATGCCCAGTAATCCTTTCAATGATTTGAAGGACTTTTACATTATAATATATTATATAGCCTCAAATTGATGTTATGCATGCAAGGGTGAAGCTGGACATTTTTCATACTAAACACAAGAGTGTCTGCACATACTCACGAGGCAGATTTTATACAGTATTCTTTAAACACAAATGTTATTAAAATTGTCTATTAAAAAACATAACTACAGGATATCTATAGCCTATAGGGAACCGTGTAAGAAAACTGTAATAAAGCCATAGTAATAAGCAGGATATCTGTCTTTACGCTAACACAAGAGTTTAAATAGGACAATGTAGGACATATTGCAGACAAGCAGACATCCTGTAAATAAGACATGCTGCTAGATCAGCTGCTAGAACTGTCCTCATCCTACTGGAACGCTCAGCAGCATTTCACCAAGTGAACCACAGGATTCTCTTGTCTATCCTTGCAAGTCTTGGATTCTGTAGCCTGACATGGCAATGGTTTGCCTTTTACTTGGAAGGTCAGTCGTATGAGGTAACATGGAGCGAATCCACATCGGACTTTCCACCAGTGACACACAAGGCTCAGTGCTCGGTCCTCCTCTGTTCTCCCTCGATCTTTTGCTGAGGTCATATCCTCCCACAGCTTTTTATGCCATTGTTATGTGGATAACACTCAACTGATTCTCTCCTTTCCACCCTCAGACACTCAGGTTTCGAACCGGAGCTCAGCATGTCTGGCAGACGTTTCATCCTGTATGGCAGCTCACCAACTGAAACTTAATCCTAGGAAAAACTGAAATGCTGTTCATCCCAGGTGATTCATCCCCCTGTCAGGAACTTGTGTTCTTGTGTTCTCCCAGGAAAACACTTAGATCACTCCTTCAGTCACTGCCTGTATCCTTGGGGTAACCCTGCACAATCAGCTGTCCACTTGCCCTCACACTGCTAATCTTACTCGCTCTTGTCGATTTCTTCTTTATAATATCAGAAGAATTCGTCCATTTCAAACCACATGGGCCTATTCAGTCTCTTGTTATTTAATGACTGGACCACTGAAACTCAATCCTGGGTTCTGTGCAGCATTTGTCCTCTGCAGCTGATCCAGAATTCGTTTTCAACCTTCCTAAGTTCTCCCACAATACCCCACATCTCCACTGCACCCAGGGGCTTCCTGGAGCTGCGGCATCAAATTCGCAACACAGAGCTTGCCTACAAACCTAAAAATGGCCTGGCGCCGACTTACCTCAAATTACTCAGAACACCCAGCACTGAACCACATTCCCTCTGATCCTCTAGCACTGCTTGACTAGGCCCACCATCTAGACTACTTCCTGTTCTGACTCCTAGGTGGTGGAATGAACTTCCTCCGGATGTCCGTCCAGCTGAGTCCCTGGCAATCTTTCAGCAACGCTTAAAGACCTATCCTTAGATGTTTGGTTAACTGACCAGAAAAAAAACAACAGTATTTGACTGATGGTGCTCCTAGTTAGTAAGCCAAGTGAACCAGTGTAAAGGTATATATTGTGATGAAAACTTTAAAGCAATTATGCAAGTTGAGAGCATCTGCCAAATGGCAAATCTAAATGTAAATGCAAATGTAACGCACAGTACATTACATATACTCTGATTCTAAATGAACCGAAAAAGAAGAGCACGCTAATATCCATGGTGTAAAAAATCATGAAGTGTTATTTTTTTTGAGCTCTGCATACAAAGTTAGCACCTGCACTCGGGCAGAATCCCCACTTCTGGTCCCGGTCATAGTTGCTGGTGGTGGCACACCAGAGGTGCTGATCCTCTCTGCCTTCTGAGGTGCAGTCCCAGTACCACTTCCCGCTATACTGAAAGGGCAGAGCACAGGGCAAACCCTGGGCATTCCCTAACAGAGTGTGGATTTCTGCAAACACAAAAACACCCCCTTGAACATGATCAAGTCATAGATTTTCCCCCTATAAATATAACATCTTACTATCCTGTACGGATGGGTCGTTCATGAACGATTCGTGCTTTTTGAAGAACGAGTAGTCTCAGAGAGTGATTCATTAATTTTCTACTGGGTACACATGCGCAAAGCATTGCAAGACCTCTGCATGTTATGTACAGAAAACAGAAATGAATGTCTTCTAGTCTTCTAGTCCAAATCATTCGTTCTTTTGTCACGTGACTCCCACAGACGCTATGCAGTGCATCACACAGGTAACAAAATTGATCGGTTCTTCTCATGAGTCTTTTAATCTGTGTCGTTTGTTCTTTTGTCACATGACTCTCATAGACGCTATGCAGACGCTTAATTCTGTTTGCTGTGTAATGCACTGCATAGAGTCTATGAAAGTCACGTGACAAAAGAACGAACAATTCGGACCAGAAGATATGAGAGGTGAGCTGCTCATTCTGTTTATCATAATATGTCCTTAGCTGCATTGTAATATTTTCATTACTACAACTATTTTTATTTTATTTCTGATCAAAAGAACAAAATGAACTAATGACTCAAAAAAAGATTTGTTCATTTTGATGGACGAGATTCAAAGAATCGAGTAACTTCCCATCACTACTATCCTGTATCCAAACTCAGACACTCTGCTTACCTAATATAGTTTTTAAATAACATATATGATATTTGTGAGATTAGCTAAAATAATTTGCCTTCGTAAGGGTAAGTACAAGGAGCCTCTCCAAGCTCTCCGTAGATCCTCCACTCATGCATGATGTATCTCTTAACCGTCACCCGGGAGTCCAGCACCACTAGCTTCTTCTGAGTGGTTCCGTACAACGTGTAACCGTGACAGCGCCACCACATGGAGTGCAAGGAAAGGTCACACTCGAACATGCCCACTTCAGACTGCTGGTTAGTAGAGTTGATTCCCAAGCACTTGTTGGTGCCAAGGTTGAAAAGGCGATGGCGAGACACCCATTTCCACAGCGAACCAGCTGTTGGGGAATCACAGCTGGCCAGCGAGATGCCGGAGGAGTTGGCATAGAGACAGTGCTGGAGAGATACACTCTCTAGAAGGAATATGCCTTTATCTGTGATGAAACACACATATGGCTGGTTACTTACAAGAAGTGCATGAGTAAATGACTTGTAGCATTAAATAGTAGCATTGGCAACTCATGGCCACTAGTTGGAGCCTTCAATGGACCTTGACAGAAAGGATCAAGTCGTGCTAAGGGTGCTAATGTGTAAAAAACTGTGACATGAATGAGATAGGAACAAAAAGCAAAACCATATGTGAGTATTCTTCATCCATTTGCATGCAAGCCCACGTTAGATGATGCGATAAGAGGTTTACTGGAAAATGAGAGCCCTTAAAGGGAGACAGGTATTGCACAGGACTGATAAAATGCTTCACAGTCAGAAAGAAAGCACCACTATATCTTATTTCACACCACCACAAAGTTCAAAGTTCTCAAATCCATCTGAAGGTGAGGGTCTTTTTTATTTTGGACAATGACATGAAAGTGTAATTGAATATCTAATCTAGAGGCAAAAAATACAAAGACACAGCTTCAAATAGGAGCTGTGGATGTAAACACCTGGCTGCAAGACTAGAGGAAAGCGTGTGTCTCAGTGTCTTAGAGAGTTCTCTGATAGTCTGGGTCACTGAAACAAGCCTAAAGGCGAAATACTTGGGACGTCTTTACTTCTGACCAGTAAATCACATTCTTCGCATTCATGTAATTCAGGGAAGGGGTGTGTGTTTGTGTGTGTCTCGGGAATGGGATTCGGAGTGTGTATCAGTGTCTCAAATATTCAAAGCCGGCTAATGATTTGAAACGATTAGCTTACTGTTTGCTTTCTCAGAGAGCTCCAGAGTGTGTTTCGAGTTCTTGGAATACAGTGACTCATCAGAAGTGAGGTCATGCACATTACTGGAATGGCATAAGCTCAGCAAAGCATGTCACAACCTGTTTCTGACCTGTAGAAGAACATTTGCTTGGCCCCATGAGGAAACTTTCTGGGAAAACCAGCCATAAATATGTTTGTTTTTTGTTGTTGCTGACGTTAAAGTTAGGGATCAATAGAAGGTCCTATGGCTTTCACAAGGATAGTAAGAGAGGGAGGTGTGCGTTAGCTTGAGATTAGATCTCACAACTAATAATCAATCTGTCACTGTCTGAAATATAGACAATAGAGAGAGAGGGAGAGAGAGAGAGAGAGAGAGAGAGAGAGGTCCTTCCACACTTTTGCTCGACCTGTTTGCTGTTTGTGCCTCTCACTGAGACGGACCCCACATTAAAAAAGGGAAAGCTGCTGAAATGCTGGACAAGCTCCAAATGCCCATTGAGTTTTTCAGTTCTGGAGGCCAGAATCCCAATGTCCATCCTCACACACTTCATTTAGCTGACCTTAATTTGATGTGACAAATAGGGAAGATTTTTTTCTAGAAAAAAAAAAACAGTTTTCAAGTCTGACCATGAATAACTATCCGACCTATTACACAGCACACATTGGTAAAGTAGGGCAAATTAATTAATTAAAGATGCATTAGGTTTATCTAATTTTTTTTGTTAATCCATAAAACCCAAGCATCAATGACGATTAAAAATATATATATGTGCTTATATAGAAGACTTTCTGGAGTGTGTTAACAGGGAGGCTTCAGACTTCAAGCTATGTATTTGGGTTTTTGGATATGTCAGTTAGAACAAAAGTCATTTTGGTCATAGAAACAATGAAAACAATCATAGAAACTTGTGATTGTGTGTACTTGTGCAATTTCCTTGCAGTCAGACTTTGACCCAGTCTCTAATTTTTTGCTCAGTCTTGATAAGGGGAATTGGGTTAAAATGCAATAAAATTCAGTTAATTATGTTGCCTATTTTGTGCTGAAAAAATTATATGTCACTCTATACTGCATAATCCTAATCCCTATATATGTAGATAAAATAATGAAATAATGTTGAAATCTGTAAGAGCTACCATAATACATGAATTAAAACACAAAATTAGGATTGTAAATGTAAAACATACAGTGCATCTTAGGCACCCTGTGCTTTAGTCTAATCTTTTTTATAGAACCTTCCAGAAGAACAACCATCTCTGCACCACTCAACCAATCAGGCCTGCATGAGAGAATCGCCAGACGGAAGCCACTCCTCAGTAAAAGGCACATAACAGTCGCCTGGAGTTTGCCAAAAGGCACCGGAAGCACTCTCAGTCTATGAGAAAGAATTTCTTTTGTTGTTGTTGAAGCACCAATTATAGCCTCGAGTCTTTTTTAGTATGATGCTACAAGATGGTTTTCCTTCTTGAAGGTTCTCCTCTCTCCACAGAGGTCACCTCCCTGACTAAGATCTCCCTGCGCAAATTGGACCTGAGACTAAAGTGTCCTCAAAGTGTTGTCACACCAAATACTGACGTTGTTTCATTAATTATATAATATATATATATATGTGTGTTTTTTTCTTTAGCATTTATTTGCATGTGCATCAGACTTTATATACGATGTTGACATACACAAAGTTCGATTTTGTTATTGTTGTTGTTTTTGTTTTGTTTAAAAATGTGAAGACTTGCGTCAGAAGGTAGAAGAATTACAGAATATTCATTTATGAAACTTTATGCAAAGTGCGTGAAAATCATGTGATGACCATATTTCAAAGTGCTACTCTATGTGAAATCTACTTTGGTTCAAAAAAACAAAGGCCTCACTGTCACTTCCTGTTCTTTTTTTTTTTTTTTTAGACACGTTTCTTCCTCAAATATTATAACGAACTCTAGTCACGTGAATGAGTACGGCTTTCAGAAACTCACTCACTCACTCATTATCTGTACCGCTTTATCCTGTATACGGGGTCATGGGGGGGCATGGAGCCCTATCTCAGGAGACTTAGGGCCCTATCCTGGACAGGTTGCCAGTCCATTGCAGGGCAAACACACTCACGGGCTCTTTCACACTCACACACCAGTGCATGTCTTCGGACTGTGAGAGGAAACCAGTGTACCAGGAGGAAACCCATCAAGCATGGGGAGAACAAGTAAACTCCCCCACACACACACACACACACACACACACAGACCCAAGGGCTGGGAATAAAAAATAAAAAATATCTATTTGTCATGTTATAAAAAATTTATTAAAAAGTTTTAAAAGAAGTAACATTTTAAGCGTTTTTAAAGTGAATTTGAAAACTGTTTGAAGTTCATGTGAGCGGGTCGGGGAGATCACGTGATGTGCGGCAGCGTATCAAATCGCATCAACATCGCCGTGTTAAAAAAGAAAAAGAAACCAGGTTTAATGATTCTCGTCTATAATAACTTGCACCTTTGTAATGAGTGCTCTCTCTCTCTCTCTCTCTCAACCTCGGGAGTAATGCTTGATGTGTTTTGTTTCTCCGGGACGGTTTTTCTCTTATTCTTTAATGTCATGTTAATGTATTTTGCAGACCTCAGCAAAAAAAATAATAAAAAAAATAGTAGAAACGAGAAAACAACAATAAAACTGCGACTATAACGTGGCTGCGGAGGATGAATCACTAAATAACCAGTTTAAAGACTTACTGTACAGGTCTGAGAGTTGACTTTGCTCGAGAACTTCATGTTGTGTTAGTGAAGCAGCAACAGCAGCACGGCTCGAGCTGGTCAGCGCGAGCAGCAGCGCCGTACACACTCCTAAATAACACGCCTGCACCCTGAAGAAGTGCTGCTGAAAAGTTACACCGAGTGCTCGCATTTCCACAGTTGTGTGATGAAGAGTTCCGGTGAGAAGTTAGCCGAGCTCATTCCTGGCTCCGAATTTCCCACCGCTGCAGCTGGAGAGCTTTTACAGTTTTTTTTTCCTCTCTCTCGCAATTTTCCGCAAGTTTTCTGGGCTCCCTACGTCAGCGCCTCCGCATGCAGGCAGGGAGCAGCAGGGCGCTGAGGGTCTCCCCCCCCCCCTCTCAACCCCCGGGCTCGGACCGGTTCTGGGCGGGTTCCGCTCTGTCACGCGCCCGGCTTTCCGAAACATATTCCCGACTGCACAACACAAAAACACACTCTTAAAATTAAATCACTCTTAAAACTAACACGCCTAAAACTAAAGCACTTTTAAAACCAACACACTCTTAAAACGAATACACTTTTAAAACTAAATGACTCTTAAACTAACACTCTTAAGTACACACTGTTGAAACCAAATTACTTTTAAAACTAAAGCACTTTTAAAACCAACACACTCCTAAAACTAAAGTACTCTTAAAAGTTACACACTCTTAAAACTAATACACTTTTAAAACTTAAAAAGTGCTACTTAAGTTTTAAGTGCATACACACACACACACACACACACATATATATATATATATATATATATATATATATATATATATAAACCTAATTGAATTATGGCCAAATTAGTTTTGTTTTATTTGTTTATTTATTTATTTATTTATTTTGAACTAACGCTCTTAAAACTAATAAAATTTTAAAACTAACCTAACAGAAACCTTAAATCATTCAAAATTAGATGTTATTTACATATATTCGAAGCTCTTAAAACTAAAGCACTTCTAAAACTAATAAACTTTTAAAACTAAAACACTCTTAATATTAACACACTTTTAAAACTAACACTCTTAAAACTAAATCATTGTTAATAACAACACATCCTGAGTCCCAACAAACTCTAAAACTGAAAACTTTTTAAAAAAAGTTTAGAACAGAAACCTAAATTCATTCCCAAATGATTTTATATATACTAAAGCACTAACACGCTCTTAAAACAAAAGCACTCTCTTAAAACTAAGACACATTTAAAACTAAAGCACTCTTAATACTAACATAACCTAACTGAATCATTGACAAATTAGTTTTGTTTTATATATACACACACACACACGCACAAATTTATTTGCATCCAAATACATATACTTCAATATGGACTTAGTCCTTTTTCTGCTATAACAGTTTCCACTCTTTTTGGAAGGCTCTTTGCAGGATTTTGGAGTGTTTCTGTGGGAATTGATGCCTATTCATTCTGTACAGCATTTATGAGGTCAGGCACTCATAATTGCTAATGCTAGACGAGAAATCCTGGCTCGCAATCTCAGTTTCAGTTCATCCCAAAGCTGCTCGATGGGGTTGAGGTCAGGGCTCTGTGCAGGCCAGTCAAGTTCTTCCACACTGAACTCATTAAGCCATGCTTTCTGCACTGGAATAGAAAAGGGCCTTCCCCAAAACGATTTGCTACAAAGTTGGAAGCATTGAATTGTCCTAGATGTCTTGGTATGCTGAAGCTGTTCGAGACTGCACACTCCATTCGCAGGTAATGGTAGCATGCAGGCGTCAGGACCCCTCTAATGTGTAAATGAATAACACTGGATTGCCAGCAAAAATCCAAGTTTATTAGAGGTTGAAAATTTAACTTAGGACATAAAAACAGTACAAGGCTCAGCCTCATATTTATCATCAATAATCGTTAAACACCACAAAACAACACACACACACACACACACACACACACACACACAACATTTCACAATAAGCGTAAACAATCTGAATCTGTTGCAGGTTAAACTCTTCCAGTGTTTTGACTCACAGCAGTTAGCATTATCATCCAGTTAAGAAGACTACAGTACACCCTGGATTAAACTGGTAAGCTTACCTTAGATATTATGGTATTAAAATTAAAATGGCAAAAAGTCACAATGTATGAGATGTAGGTGATTGCAACCACTTAATCAGACAGTTAATACAAAGACAGGATTATGCCTAAGAGTGAAGACTACATCACACTGTTTTGCAGTACTATTGAAGTAAACATAAAGTGTTCTATCAGGAAATAAAATGAGTCAACATTTACCCGAAAAGTGCCGTCAAAAGGTCTGTAGGCGTTCTTAATCACCCAGGTAATTGTTATGCCAAAGGTGCTGTTCTTCAACTTGCTCGAAGTTCTTCAGGATGTTTCACCTCTCACACGAAAGGTTTCATGAGTTCGAACTAACTGGCTTCGAGTGACGGCGGTATAAACTCTGTGTCAACTATTTAACTGCTCCATGGAGTTGACAGGATGACAGGTGAAATGTCTTCAGGAACTTCAAGTGCCACTAAACAGCACCTTTGGGATTGCCATGACCTGGATGACTGAGGTTCTCCACAGAAGTTGTTTATATTTATAAGCTGGAAAATGTGCTACAGCAACGGCATGCATCATATGTCAACAAATTTAAAAGACGAAAACAACCAAAAACAGAGCTGCTTTAGTCAGATATCTGCGACTTGTCTGCAAGAACCGCTAAAAAGGTGTTTTCGTTTTGAGTCCTGCCGAAGATGACACCTCATAACACAAACATGAATTCATAACATATTCAGTAGCCCAGGAAACAATCCAACATTCAAAAATATTTCTATCAAGGAATAAACATGGCTGCTTAAAGAAACACATAAAAATTTCCAATTTTAGTCAGCTCCACTGAATAATTATGAATAAAATACACCATTTTATCCCTAATTAAATTTATAAATTTTTTCAACTTCAATATTTTTTTTAATCAAGGTTCAAACCAATTCTGCATTTGCTGTCTTAGATTAAAAAATAAATCATTTAGCAGCAAATATATTAACAATATAAAAAAAATTCCATTTGCTCTGAGAAAAAAAAAAAACTGTCACTCACATACACACACACACACACACACACACACACACCATTGCACACACAAAAACACTTGACAGTCAGTACATTAAATCGGTCCTTTAGTCGTGTCAGCAGATATCGTCTCTCTGTCAAGCTGTATGTTTATATGTCACATTCTTAAACGTTGAAGTTGAGCTTTTGAAAAGAGGGTTTGTGCCCTGCAAAGGAAAATGTGGCAAATGGTTAAGAATTGAATTATAAAATAATATTTATTAAAAAGAAAAAAAAAATCCCTAACTTACCGATTGCCATTTTGCTTTAGCTTTCTCTGCTTCAAACTTTGCAACTTCTTTTTGGTCGTGAACATATATGAAAAGCTTCCAAACCACAGCAAGTATGATGCCAATTGTGAGTACAGACGTACAAACGCCTAGAGCGATCAATGCGACATTTAGAGGTTTGGGACAATCTGCAAGACAATCACACAAGCACAAATATTAACAAAGACCCATATGAACATATTTTCATTATTGATCTTTCATGCTCATGACTGGTTTATTGTAAATGACACCCTCAGCAGTCTCTGTTATTTGAATTATCTGTTATTTGACACTTTAATTACGGTTCCTTGTTAGTCTTTCTACAACTTATGTCATCATTTGTGCTTGGGAATTTACTTCTGTCACATTTGTAGCACTGTCAACTTTTTAACAAAGCTGTATGCCCGGATTGAATTCTGCCTCTTATTTAGGAAAGCCTGGCTGAAAGCAGCTGCCAAATGGAAACGGTAATGGTAATTACAGGGTAGGTGAGATGACTGGGCTCTTACCAAGCCTGAGCTTGTACACAGTACTTCCCGTTTCACCGCCCACTAATGTGAAGGAGATCAGACATTCGTGCTCACTACGGAGAGCGCACAAGACTGCGTGGTTCTCGTCAAAGTCTAAAACAGGAAAAGAAAGCAATTGTGTGTGAGGGATGAATTATGAAAGACATATACAAGATAGAGAAATGAGGCCATAGTTTGTAGTATAAGGACAAATTTTGATATCATTAATCAACGTTATAAATTACTAAACCATATTTTATATTAGTGTTACCTGCAACTGACGTGATGTAATGCATTTGTTAACATAAACAATCTGCAACAGCATTGTTTACACCATTACTAATCAAATAAAAAGGAACCAACACTTGGATGAATTGAGGGTTGTTGTTTTTTTTTTTTTAATGATGAACCAAATATGACCAATATTTATGTTTATCAGCAAATTTCCAGTGATTATACCCAGAAACCAGAGTTCACCAAAGTTCAGCCTATCAACATTTGGGAAACAGCTGTAATTTACATGAGGCATAAACAGTGACGAACAATTTAGAATTGAAAAAAATGTTGGGATGGGGAGATTTGCACCAGGACCTTATCAGCAAGTTAATCATTTTCCAAAGAAGTGTTTTATTTAATGTTCCAACATTTGCAGTTTTTAATTTAGTAATGAACAACACATTTTGCTTTGGAACCATGTAATAGTTCTGTTATTACAGCTTTTTGTTCAGCTTTATTTTTAGTTTCTTCATAGTAATTTTTTTCTTACACTTATTTCGAAGTTTATGCAAACAAAAACTGCAGCTTGTCTTATTACAGAGAAACCAGAAAGTGCTACCTGAAGCACAATCCTCAGTCCTGAAGGTCCTCAAATTGTTGTTGTTGTTGTTAGTAGTAGTAGTAGTTGTAGTATATATTCTTGACGGTACACCTAAAAAAAACTAAACATTCACTCCTCTTTTTTTTAAACCCCCAGTGAGGTCCTAACAGAAGACAGTGTTTGTGTCTCTGCATTGTATGTCTCAGTTGGAGACTACTCCACACCTCAGACTAAGGCCTTTATAATGGCCTGTTCTTGTCAAGACACTTAATGGGCTTATAATCATTGAGCCCTAACAATGCATAACAGCCTGAATGGCTTGTACGCCTTTGTTAAGTGTCAAAAGGCCTAATCTATCGCACGTGGGTTTGTTTGTGTATAACTAACAAGTTTTGGTAAGACAGATGCAAGTGATTTTAACTCTGTTACTAAATGGGCACAGTGCAGGTTGATTGGAAATTTGTCATGTAATATAAATAGTATATGATATTATAGTATATTACACACTAAAAAATGCTGGGTTGTTTTTACTACCCAAACGCTGGGTTGCCTCTGTTGGGTCATTTTTCTGGGTTATTTACAGGGAATTGGGTACTTTTTGTTGGAGTTGGGTTAGCTAGTGACAGCTAACATCACAGATAAAAACCCCCTCCCCCGAAGTTCACTGGTGTATTCAGAAGCTGTGTCAGCTTTGTGGCTTTTTTTCTTCCTCCTCACGCATTTAAGAGGAAATGTAAACGTTAAATACAAGGTCTGTATACACACTTTCACTCACCTATGACTGAATTTGTTCACTGTATGTAACATTTATTACTGTTACCGTGTTACACTCAAACTTTCAGCCTGTTCTGTGCTATAGCATGCTAGTTTATCTGACAATGGCTGCTAGCTAGCAAAACCAAAGAACCCCACCTGTGTATGAAAGAAACTGCAAAAATGTCTGAGCTTTTTAGCTTTCTTTGTAGAATGCTTGCATGGTGTATGAAGGTGGTGAAGTGATGAATGAAAGCTAAACTGTTAACTGTAATGCTAGCGTTAGCAACCACATATAAAAAGCTGAGGTGTTACAAAACACTAATCTTCTTACAAACATGCATACTAGCCAACCCTCTCGATTTTTCCATAAACTTTTACTTTCTTTAATCTCTTTCTCTCTAAGGTTGAAATGAACACCGTGGAATATCTCCAGCAGGCTGAAGTGTCGAGGCTGAACCCCTACATCCTAATGTTGGGAGATAATGACCAGCACTGTTCTCAGGCATTAATGCTTCTCAGTAATAGTATCGTAATGATGTCGCTGTTGAACTTATTTTGTATTATCTGATCTTGTGCTTTTGAAAAATAAATATAAATATTTTTTCTACGATTTGTACAATTAATTGGGTGTTGTTTATTGCATATATGTATGGTTTGCAAAACTTAGGGTTTTTTTTTGTAATAGACCAGTATATCAAAGTAATTGTATCAAAAAGTATCAAAGTAACTGTTTAAACTGTTTTACCCATAGACCTGTAAAACATAAAAATAATAACCTATTTGTGAGGTAGAATTAAAACAACATTATAGTTAAATATGACCTAGCATTTGGATTGAATATTTTACCCATCTTGCTGGGTTAAATAAATAACCCATTTTGCTGGGTTAAATTAACCCAGCAAGTAGTTGGTCCCATATTTATCCAGCAGCTGGGTTAAAAACAACCCAGTTTGGGTTGTTTTTAACCCAGCATTTTTTAGAGTGTATAATATACTGTTATAAAAGGCTAGTTGCATATTTGTGTTGTGAAATTGTTGGAAATATTAAAAAGAATGTCCTAGTCAAGAAACTGTCTTTGAAATACAGTGTATATGTATTAAAAGCAAATAATAAAAAAAAAGAGTTATTTACAGTGGCAGGAAAAAGTATGTAAACGTATTGTAATGTCATGGTCTTCTACATTAATTTGTAATAAAATGTGATCTGATATTCATCATAAGTCAAGAGTATTTACAAATATAACATGCCTAAAATAATAACATCTGCTCTTTCAAGTGTTTTTTATGAGAACGGTCATAAAAACCTCATAGTACTGGTGGAAAAAGTATGTGAATTTGTGAGTTATTGACCTCAAAAAAGCTAATTAGCATACCAGGTGTTACATACTAGGTGTTAGCATACCGGGGCCCATATTTACAAAGCTTCTTAGGCCTAAAAGTTGCTCCAAAATTTTTTAAGAAATGGCTAAACTGATCCACCAATTTATATTTTAGGCACATTATATTTGTCAATATATTTGACTTAGACGTAGATCAGATCTCATTTTTATGTCAAATGAATGCAGAAAAGGTTCAAATATTTTTCTTGCCACTGTACATTGTAAACTCTAAAATATAGACAAAAGATTAGTTAAATGAGTAAGTTTAGACATTGGTCTATTTGAATTAAACATAATTGTAGGGCTGGGTAATATGCCCTCAAAGCAGTATCATGATTAATTGAACATTTTACTTCATTAAGATGAAGATATATACAGTATATATATATATATATATATATATATATATATATATATATATATATTTGCACTAATAGTTCACTGACAAAGTTTGTACTGTGAATATTCGCAACTATAGAAGCTGGGACGTGGTGCTTCCATGCCGCAGAATCTATGGGCGAAGACACATGAGGCAGACTGTTTTTAAAGGGACAATATATGAACACACACATGGTGGGAAAAAATATGAAAACAATTTTAAAAAGTTTTGAAAAAAATAAACTGACATGGGAAAGAGGACATCGGTCAGAGGTTCTGGGTGTCAGCTTTGATTAATTTTCGAATTTTCGAATTGTCCATGCCTACCTAATTAGTCTAGACAAAGGACAATCTCCATTTTATTCTATTATAATTACCATATAAATTGCAGGTTTGTAAATTTTGTAAAGAATAATGTGATGTTATAGCATGTACATTTTTATGAACAGTTTTAACAGCAGATGCAATGCATTTATGCATTTAATGCATTTATGCAATTTATGTACATTTAAATAGGGAATTCGTAGTCCATGTAAAATACCCAATTACAATTAAAAATTACAATGTGATGCAAAAGTATTCATACCCCTTGAACTTTTCCACATTTTGTCATGTTACAACCACAAACGTAAACATATTTTTTATTGTAATTTTATGTGATGGAAGTGGCACATAATTGTGAAGTGAAGGCAAATGATAAATAGTTTCCAATATTTATTTTACAAATAAATATCTGAAAAGTGTGGCGTGCATTTGTATTCAGCCCCCTTTACACTGATACGCCTAACTAAAATCCAGTGGAACCAATTGCCTTTAGAAGGGGTATGAATACTTTTGCAAGGCACTATGCATTTAAACTAACATTTTAATTACACTTAAACACACCACATCCTCACACTAGGCAGTAAGAGTCAGGGAAGAATGTGTTCACTGACCTGTAAAGTTGGTTACAGTGGTATGAATAGCGTTACACTTAAGGACACACTCTTCTGAGGGTTCGTCAGTTTTCAGATAACACTCTGCACAAGACCTGTGACACACACACAGCACATATACCAAGAGAAAGGTTTTGTGTTTGCTGAAAGAAGAAATATGGAAACTTTTCTTGTGACCCCTTTTAGAATTTCTTGCTCTACAGTATGTCCCTTTAGAGCTTTTCATCTGAACAGCTTGACTTTAAGAAAAGGGAAGTGAGACACTGATGTCCTTTGATATGCTTTCACTTGACTTGTGAAAACAACTAGACAAATAAAATGAGAATAAAACATATACACAGATATGCTGATCATGTTCTAGACCCGTTCCTAAACACACGCACTGTCCATCAAAGGGGAATCGAACCCTCAATTCTGGAGGTACGAGTCCATAGTGCTTAACCACTATGCTGCCATATTCTACAACATTCACTATATCTCTATTCTATGTGTGCGAGACAGAATAGGTGCATGTACCTAGTTGTGCTACAGACATCTCCACAGGTAGCACACTTCTCACATTTATCCCCTGATGCGCCAGGAACAGAACACTCGCATTTCCCGCATACACACTTTCCACGTCCGCTGCAGACAGACCCATCTGCAGACTCACAGGTGTGTGTGCTGGTGCTGCAGTTGCAATATTCACCTGTCCAACCGTCATGGCATACACACTCGCCACAGTCACAATCTCCATTACCTAAACACACAGGCACATACAAACACATATACTGATTCATTACTGTATATGATATAAATAGAGAAACACACTGCATACTTACATATCTATTAATATGATTGCTTTTATATATATTCTTATTGCATCAAATTACAAAAAATGCTTATGATGAAGCTTCAAACTGACTGCCACTGTAGCTTTTTCAGGATGGCTGAACCACTGATAATGTACATCGACAGCCTTATCCTGGATTAGCCTGGAAATAGCTTGTACATTACTTTAAGGTGACCAGGACAACTAATGTTCAGAGACTGGCTAAAAATGTCCATGACCAAGAATCTTTTCAATTAATTTATTTTTAAATGCTTGATTTAATCTAATCCACATGTTTATTTATTCACATTTATAAATGTTTTTATATTGAATATTGTCAATTATAATTTATAGAATTTTATTCCATATTATTACAACTACCTCACTGCACCCTTTGCATTAGAACTGTAATATTAGACAACCTGAGCATTTCTGATTCTGAAGCATTTCATTCTACTAATGTTTTTTATTGACGTTTTACTTATGATTTGATATTGTACAGGGTGTCCCAAGGAATTTGACATCATTTGAAATATTATTATCTGAGTAACTACATGTCCTAGGCACAGAGGTGCGTAGCACTGAGTTACATTAACTTTACATTACATTACATTAACTTTACATTTACTTAAGTAACATTTTGAAGAAAAAAAAAGACTTCTATGAGTAGTTTTACTGCACCATACATTTTACTTTTACTTGAGTAGATTTGTGAAGAAGAAAAGCTACTCTTACTCCGCTACATTCGACACTTTAGATATTCTTTGTGTTTGCCAAAGAAATGCAGCTGGTGGCTCTACCACATGACTGTGTTTTACCAATCAAATGTAGCAACAATAATCACATGACTCAGATTGACCAATCAGCCGCAATAACAATAACAGCATGGAGTCACATGACCACACAGAAGGGAGGGTTGTCTTCAGCAGGGGTAGACAGTGAAGGAAACATGTCGCAGTTAGTTTAGCATATATAATTAGCAAATAAACTAGAGGCTAAAAAATATATAATTTTCTTCCATTTGTTCTGCTGGACACAGTTTATGGTTAAGTGAGACTAAGTACACATGTTCTAATGTTAGTTTCTGCTGAGTCATTTGGAGGGAAACTGAATATACAGTATATCTCACACAGGAAATAGTCTACACTGTTCAAACATACATATGTTACCTACAGTAGGGATTTATTTCAAAAGCTTTATATTGTAAAAAAAATAAATAAATAAAAATAGGGAGATTAGGAAATTTGTCTTTCTTACTCCTTAAGTTGCTATTTTGTAAAGATATTTCGTTTTATTAATTTATTTTATACATTTATTTTCATTTATTTTATCATTTGGAAATGTTGCAATTTTGTCTGACTGCTTACATAATTAATTAAAAATTAATCGGACATCATGATGAATCAGTTACTCAGTACTTGAGTATCTTTTCACTTTGACTTTTTTACTCTTACTTGAGTAATATTTTGGGTGACTACTTTTTACTTCTATTTGAGTAATATTATTTTGAAATACAGCTACTCTTACTTGAGTACATTTTTTGGCTACTCCACCCACCTCTGCATAGGCAAATGAAATTAAATAAGCTTCATGATGAAAAATTTATTTATCAAAATTCCAAGAACATATTTAAACGGATCAAATTTAGATTTTACTAAATTTTAATAAACTAATTTTGCGACGCTTCACAAATGTTCGATATGCCCACCTGCTGTGACACGACACACATCAAGTCAGGAATCCAGCTCCAACATAATTCATTTTCGGCGAGTCCCTCATGTGCTCAACTGTAGCATGGGGATTTTCTTCCCCCCATATGTGAACATTATGCTTGTTGACTTTGCCATGCGTATGAAATGTGGCCTCATCACTGGAAACAAGACGTTTTTTCGAACTCCACATCCTCAAATGTTTGTTGCATAGCCACACAGAATCACAGAATTGAATGTAAAACATTAAACTTTGTTTTTGCACATCTAATTAAAATTTAAGATCATTTGTGCGAAAATCGCCTATGTTTTTAGACTACGAAATTATAAATTTTTATTTAAAAAAATTTGCAGCACCATGTATACTGTATGTTTATTGCCTATGGCATATCTTAATTGCTTTATTATTTACTGTATACGGCATATAGTATAAATAACACATTTTCGCTGTAATGAGGGGTTTGGAATCATGAAATGCTAATCTGTTGATGTCTGCACCACTGTTTGTTAGTGACACACACATTAACATATCAATTCAATAAAATATACATGAAATATAGAGTATGACACCATAGCAATTCCTTTTCTTTCCCCCAAATTATAAATATATAAGACACTAAATGTTTGTCATTTCTTAATAACAGGAGACTAATCTATATAAATGACCGAAGGCCGCTCATATCATTGGGCCAACAGTTTTTGTCAAAAAAAAAAAACATGCTGTTGCAGGTGATTTAGTGTGAAATATATGACATGCAAACTAGGGAGAAGGAAATAATAACTGAATGAGGTTTTTGAGACTCCTGGGAGAGGAACTGAAACTAAACCTAAAATTAACTATAGAATGACATTGCAGTGCATAAAAAACTGGAATCGGAAATTACTTGATATCAATTTTACATTTGTAACAAAATAAAAGTGACAATTTTTAAAAATCTAATAACTTTAGTAGGTTATAGTTTAAAACAATTCTGACAATTGTTATTGAACAATAATGATTTTGACACCTCTCCGTATATAGCACTTTTAGTAAGACATCCTTTTAAGATGTTTTTGCTTTTACAACTCTCAGTATTTTACTCAAGAGACATCTAACAAGATAGAAAATAAAAAAGTAATTCGCTATCATAATGAGGCCAATTTTGACTAAATTAAATATATGCTACATCACATTAAACAACATCACACGAGAGGGAGTGCTGTTGCACTGAATATCAGCACTATATTGATATTTACTCTAGCCAGAGGTGAGTAGTATTTACTGGAGTAACTTTGTGAAATTAAATGTACTTCTATGAGTAGTTTAACTGCACCATACCTTTTACTTTTACTCGAGGAGATTTGTGAAAAAGAAACGCTAGTCTTACTCCGCTACAGTCAGCTACACTCGACACGTTACTTTTCTAACCATTTATTTTACACATGCAGCCGGTGGATCTACCGCATGACTGTTTCACCAATCAGATGGAGCAACAATAATCATATGACTCCGTTTGACCAATCAGCCGCAGTAACAAAAACCACATGTAGTCACATGATCAGACACAAACTGGCGGCATAGCAGGAAAAAATTTGCAGCCGTGGTAGAAAATTTTATTTTCCCATAAGAAATAATTTTAAAAAACCCATAAAAATAATTAGTACAATATATAAAGTGAAAATTAACCTGCACTTTACCTTTAAAAAAAAGTAAAAATAAATCCCGACAGATAAGTGTTTCCGTTTGTGCGCGCAGGCGCCGTGTATTTGTGTGTGTGTGTGTTTGTGGAATTAGCCCCCTCCCTTACCTCGTCTTACACAGTAAAACTCCTTCTCCGTCCCCCCACCTCGCTTTTTCACAACAAACACACACACAACGGAAACACTGTTTTAACAAGGAAAAAAAGAATATCTCTAATGACACTCACGTAAGCGCATAATAAGCGAGTCATTGCTGTAATGTAAAAAAAACAAACAAATGATACAGCATTTTACCTTTGAAAAGAATCGCGACTGAGCAGAGTTTTCTGTGTAAAGCAGAGAGTGTCTGTGTGTGTATGTGAAGATGGGGAGGGGGGGTGTAAAGGCGAGAGAGTGTGTGTGCGTCTGTGTCAAATTATGCGCGCACACACATAGGAGAACATGCTGAAACAGAGAGGGAGATGTTGATTATACCAGTAAGAGACGAGCACCTAGACCTAGCAGGGGAGACGATTACCCACAATTACCCGCAAGAGAGAGAAAAATCATTGGCTCAGTTGTGATCATGTGACGCTCTGAGTCAAAACAAGAGCACATGCGTGATACAAGATACTCTGCTCTCGTAAACCAAGACTTGCTCATTTTTCAAGTCAAAATTTATTAAAAATCTTTGCTCGTCTTGCGGAACACTCGTAAACCGCGTTACTCGCAATCTGAGGTTCCACTGTACCCACTCCCTGAGTAGTCTTTTACCCGAATACCTTTTTACTCTTACTTGAGTAATATTTTGGATGACTACTTTTTACTTCTACTTGAGTAATATTATTTCAAAGTACAGCTACTCTTGCTCAAGTAAATTTTTTGGACTACTCGACTATAATATTGCTTTTACACAACAGTTCCACAAACACCATTAATTATCCACAGATCATGATTTGTTAATTTATTTATTCAACCAGGTATTTTGCTCCACCACCACATATCCTTCTGCAACCGGTGGAACTAACTAACCACAACTGGTGGAGCTGGCAACATGGATGGTTGTTTCACGCAATTCAGAACAACTTAAGATCTATTAAGGAGACAAAACGTTGTTTAAATTGACAGAACAATATCAGATATGTTTTTGTGCTGAAAGTGCTTCTGTGACTGGTTTGAAATGTGGGTTTTGGCAGGCAGCTGCTCTTCCCTCTTTCCAGTACTATATATAACTATGTACAGCACTTTGTGATGGAATGAATTCAGCTGGATTGTTTCCAGAACCAAAGCTGTTCCTCCAATATCTCCTAAACAACTCCTAAACCCTTCCCACTCTCTTTCTGTTTAATTGTCTCTCTCTCTTGTAAACAAACAGACGCTGGTATGTGCTACTGAATAATCAACACTCTCCGCCTGCTGTACTGGAAATCACTTGATGTAGGGCTGCCTGGCAGAACTGTGACACCGTGACTAATGGCTCCTTAACTCCCTGCATAAAACATTAACGTGGGTGTCAAGACGGCATGTAATTACCGCGGTGTTTTTGTTTCATTAACATTCTGTAGAGCGAGTGATCACATACACTCCTCCCTACACCCGGCAGTGTCTGTGCTTCTTGTCGAATCAAACCCGACCCTTGTCTTTTCCTTGTCTTTTTTATTGGTCGTGCCTGTTACTGACCTCCACATAGCTTCCCTCTGAATCGGAGGCAGGAGAAGTTATCACACTCGCAGTATTTTCCATACACGACTCCGAAGCTGGACGGGTAGCACGCACACTGGCCGCAATAGCACTCGCCCTGTCCGTTGCACACCGCTGCACTTTCGTTGGCCCTGTCCAGGGTTGTACACACAATATCGCACAGCATTAAATGAATGAACGTGGAAAATTCACCTGTTTATCAGCAATCTTTCCCACCTGCAGTCACTGACTTGACCTTTGTCTTCTGCGCATTCACACCTGGGACCTATGAATCCTGGGTCACATACGCAAGAGCCACACTCCAAAGCCCCTTTTCCATCACTGCAGTGTATGCTGTTTAGCTCGGCTGTCCTCTGGCAATCACATGTACACAGAGACTCCAGCTCCACCTCCAGGGTGTCCTGGAAGCCCACGGGCCGCAGGGAGAAATGACGTGGAGCGTCCAGACAGCTGTCCAGCTCCACCGTCACGTTAAAGGCCACCTGAGAGAAGAAAATTTCCCTCAAGTTTAATTATGTATAGCATGCTAAGCAGGGCTTTCAGCACACCCCCATGATAGCATAATTCTAAAACTCCTTCACTCAGGCATCGATATGGCCTCTAATTTTTCCAGATTTATATTCAATAGTAAAAAGATGAAAGATGAGTATTAAACATCTATTTGTTATAATATGAAAAAAACAACTACAGCAACAACAACTGAGAACTCACAGTGTCTCCAACTTTGACATTAGTGCATTGTTTAAGACCCGGCTGGACTTCACCATCTGTACAGAGAGTTGTGAAAGAGAGCTGAAGATTTTCAGTGTCCCCCAGAACCTCCAGTTCAATCTCTGACCTCAGCTCCTGAAAAATTAAGCACACCAGATACATCACTCTCAAAATTAAGCACACCAGATACATCACTCTCCTCATAATAGGCTCTCCCATTCATCTCCATCAAGGAAACTCTGTAGTCCAACCAGGGACGATGGAGACCAATGGTGGCCATTGTGCTTATTCCTATTTTGTACATCTGTGGTAGGACCTCCAGTCCACATTCACACATTGCGGGCAATTTGGGTACGTCAATTAGCCTAATCAGCATTACTTTGAAATGCTGGAGGAAACTGGGGTAGGCGAAGGAAACCTATCAAGCACTAGAAGAACATGCGACAGGCGGGAATCTAACCCGGGACCTGGGGGTGCAAGGCGACAGCGCTAACCACTAAGCCACCATGCCGCCATACCAGGCTTTAAAAGTGAAATACAATAGTGAAATAATAAATGATTCCAATTAAACAAATCATGCATTCAAAATGAATACTAACAGTAAGAAAAGTGTTTTAGAAGCTCTTTACACAGCTTCAGAAGCCGTGTGAACCATGCAAGAAAACAAGTCAAGTTTTGTATTTTAATTTACAGCTTTAAATCTCAGTGTGTGAATGTTGTGTATGGGGTTGCCAGGTCATTAACATTCCATCACAACCACTCAAAATGAGAGGAGACCAGCCCAGAATGATCTGTCATAGTAAAAGGCAGATGCAGCTTTCTTCATTTTATGATTTCCAATGGAAAGTTAACAGTTGTGTGCACTTCTGATGCAGTATCAATATGCAGACATATGCAGAAACGGGCAACCCTGCTTGTAAAACTTAAATAGGGACCACGCTCATAAAACACCAAGTTAATTAACATGACACTAATATTCAGTATTTTTCAATAGTGGTTTTCTCTAGTAGTTTGAGCTCCGAAATAAGACCTTTTAGACTTGCATGAACAAACCCAAACATCTAATAAATGAAATATGAGTCTTGAATATGAGCTTTCAAGTCTCATGAATATCTTATGAATAGTATAAAACTGATTGACATTTACAGAAGACTTCAAGCACAAAATTGTGATGAGACTCTTACAGTAGCTGCAAAAAAACATTTGAATGGTTCAAACATTTTACAGAAGTCTGCAGTCGTTACCGTGGACATTTAGCAAGTGGGACACGACACTTTTATGTTTGTTTCAATGCACAACGTCATACTGCATGTCGAAAAATCCCATTCCAGATTTAGTCCCCCTGCTATAACACTTTTCCGTCTGAACTTTCCTGTAATGGAGTTTCACTAGATTTTGGGGCGTGGCTATGAGGGATTGCCCATTCAGTCACAGTCAGTTTGACAATGCAGTTCATCCCAAGGTGTTCAGTGGGTTGTGTTGGCATTTACTCATGGCATTTAAATCTGCCTTTTATTTAAACAAATGCAGGGATGGGTAGCAGTTCTGCAATTTAATACAAATCTATATAAATTGTTTGTTCAAGGGTGGCATGGTGGCGTAGTGGTTAGCACTGCCACCTTGCACCTCCAGAGTATGGGTTCAATTCCCGCCTCAGATCTGTGTGCATGTGTGTCCTGCCCATGCATGGTGGGTTTCATCCAGGTATTCCAGTTTCCTCCCACAGTCCAAAGCCATACAGATGACGCTAATTAGTGTTCCCAAATTGCCTGTAATGTGTGCATGTGTGTGTATGGTGTGCCTTGTGATGGATTGTACCCTGCCTCATGCCCTAAGTCTCCTGGGATAGGCTCCAGGCCCTTCTCAACTTTGTATACAGGATAAAGCAGTACTGATGATGAGTGGGTGTTTGCCTAAGGAGGCAGTGTTTGTTTAACCGTTCATACTTTACTGGAAACCACCAGGGTCATTTCTGAAGGACAGTTAGCATTAAAAAGCATTAATTTCAAGTACAAAAAAATATTTCAGTATGTTTGAAACACAGACCAGGGAGTTTTTTACTCAGTTTATTGCTGTCATTTTCATGAAGTCCATTTTCATATAAATCCTGATGCAGTTATATTTGGAATTTTTTTCCCCTTCTTAAATTCTGCCTAGCATTATTCAGGCCGTATAAAAACGCAGCTGAAACCCCTACTTAGTTCCAAAAGAGATGCTAAATAGCTACATTCGCCCTCAGAGCTCTCTTTGTTAAATTGACAATAAACCATGTGACATCTACAGACAGGGAGACCCTGTCTCTTCACAGAAGAGCATGGCTCCGCCGGATTGAGATGAAGCAAGTTATTAGAGAGCTCTGTGAGGGAAAAGAGGAAGGAGGGAGTGGGGGGGGGGATGAAGCAGTAGAAATCGTGAGATCAAATGCTCTAGAGAGGACGAGTGCAGGCATGCTCTGTGAACATTGAGACTCAAAAGAACGAACTAAAAGAGGCATGAAAGCAGTGAGCCCCTGTAAAATGTGCGCACCCACACTCACCTACATGAGCAAACATATCCAATCAAGTTCAAGTGCTATATGACTCAAAAGTTTCCTTGGCACCATGTATTAACTAAGAGTTTCCTATTGCAGTGAGGCCACAGAAGACTAACAGGATTTGACTTTTTTTACCATACGCAGATTAAATAATATAAGTAATTATTAGTCTTGCACCCTGATACCCCAATCAATTCAAAGGCAATAATAATAATAATAATAATAATAATAATAATAATACTGTACCTTATAAGCAGTTAAGATCAGTTGCAGAACGTTTCGGGAATCTTTTTCCAGCACGCCCACTTTCGCGCCAGGAATTAGATCTGCATAGTTCTGTTTAAAATGGGGGAAAAATACAAATATATCACATAAAAGCAGCCCCTGGATCGTGGAATGCAGACGGTAGACACAGAGATATGGTGGGAATGATTCCAGAGAGAGCTTAAAAAAGGGGGAAAAAGTTTTCCTGGTAAACATGAGTGACGTGATCGTGTTTGAACATGTCGAAAACACACCTTGAATAAGCCATACGAGTGCATGTATCTCATCCTTATGATACGTGGGACTGAGGGGAAACCTTTCCCCTCTGTGTTGCATGTTTTCGAACGGAATCTGAGCGCCTTGATCTCACCTGATAGATCTGTCTCTGATTTTCAGTCACTGCAAATATGAGGAGGATGTTGTTTTCCACCACCTTGTCTATAAGCTGTCCTAAGGTTGGATATTCCTAAAAATAACAAAGTAAGAAAATCAGTCGAAAATCAGAAGAAAATGCACGTTTTTTGTTTGTTTGTTTGTTTGTTTGTTTTCCGCATTTATCCTCATCAGCTGACTGTTTAAAGGCTGTAGGCTTCACCTTACCAAGTGGCCTGCCATGGAATACTCATTGTTGCTGTCTAAATGGCACTGTCCATCGTTAGGGGTGACAATGCCGGCCATTTTGCTGTCCATCCCAAAATGAGAGTCTGCGTCGCTCACAAAAATCAGCAAGCGCATGGAGTCGTTCCGCCACCCAATCTTATCCTACGGGAAGAGATTTTGTATTAGACGCAAAAGAGATTCCTTTCACAAAAGCAAAGGTCCAGTGCATGTGTGGGATTATACATAAAATGCATCACCCCACACACTGCTGCCTGCATGATGGCATCAAAGCCGCACTCTGGATTGTCATTGTTCGCTGAGACACGTTGCTCGGAAATTATCTTGTTGAATTGGTCCGTGTTGCTTGTTAACGGCAGGACGTGTTTGTATCCGAATGTGGGCAGGCAAACTTGTTCTATGTTCCTGAAAAATAACATAAAGGTCATATGATAAACCGTTCCTATTTATCTTTATATTAATCAAGGTGTCTTTGTAAAACACACTTACGTATTACATATTGTTGAAAATTGGTCTGTTAACTTAATAAGTATTTAATAAGCAGTGAATTAAGAGGAGGAGGGGTGGGTTACCAGCAGGGGTTTTCCAGGTCCGCTGGAGTGATTTCAATGTACGGTAGGACTGGTTTCTCCACAAACGAACCAAACCCCAAACGAAATTTACTTGTGAGACTAGCCATTTCTTTGGAAAGAGTCGACCCCAGGAGTGTTATTTTCTTCAGATCATCGAACATCGAAGCTGAGAGGTCCATAAGGTAATACATATCGACTGGATAGACTTCTGATTGTTGGACTTTTACTTGGAAGGATGCTCGGGTTCCTGGTGTAGAAATTGAAGGAACAAGAACTTCAGGTTCTTTAGCACATAAGAGGTTTGGAAAAATATCTTATTTAACTGTAAGTGAGCACTTGCGCCTTGTTTGCCAAAGTATTATAGCGACATTGTAATATCATAAAAGAAACAACATTCTTGTGTACAAACAGTTAATTTGTTACTTCAACACTGGATAGATGAGTTATGTCATTCGATTCATTATCATGTAATATGATCAGCCTAGACTTACTTCTGAGTTCCTAAAGAAATTTCATACTGTGAATATACTAAGCATGGAAAAAGGCCAATTCCAGCTGTGTCTGCTTTCCCAGCGTGGCCCAGTACATTTGCAGCTGTTTGACATTGCAGAAGGACGTTTGATATCAGGCACATATTCCTTTAAGCGGTTCAGATCTGCATGCTGTACATCTCACCTGGCCGAAGTTTGAGCGCCATCCTCTGCGGTGTGATGTAGGACACATTAATAGGGTCCGCACTTTTCCCTAACGGCCTGTCAACCAGCAGCTCCACATCATTCTCCGGGAACTGAATGAACTCTTGTGGACATCCCTGAAGAAGAAGCTCCTCACTTGTACTGCAGCGTTCGGTCACCCCTAAAGAATCTGTGAAGTTCTGTCGAAAAAGTAAAAAAAACTTCATGTGATTGCCAGATGCATTCTTGCACAAAAACAACAGTTGAGTTTAATCTTTTTTTTTTCTTTCAGTTTTTACAGATGTCTGGAAGCTGCTGTTTATCAGCTAAGTAGGACTCAAGTCATTTAACCCATCAGTCTGAGCCACTGTGTTTTTTTTAGACAGGCTTATCATTAGGGTTTGGTGTTAATTTGCTTGAAACTAAAAAAAAAAAAAAAAATCAAAGTACATAAAATGTTACCACGGCATTACTTTGCCAATGAAAATAACATCCACCTGTGGGTTTGCTTTGGCTCAATCTTAATTGATTTGACACAAAACATGCCCACTATACCTTTATGTGCTTGATTTTGGGGAAGTGAGGCGCTCTTGTGATGTCGTGTGAAGAGAGCTGCCTGGGGTGCAGTTGGCATTCAAGTTCATCCCAAAGGTGTTTGTTTGGGTTGAGGTCAGGGGTCATCAAAGGAAACTCAAGTTCTTCTACTCTAATCTTGGCAAACAATGTGTTCACAGAGCTTGCTTTTGTCATGTTGGAACAAGTTTGGAAATCCTTGCTTCAGTCAAAGGAACAGCACAGCCCACATTGGAGCAACACGTTAAGGAAGGCCTACACATTGGTGTGAAGGTCAGATGTTTGCATACTTTTGACCATATAGTTTACACCCTGGTCCTGATGAAACATGGTTTAGTTCCAGTGTCCTTAAGTTGTATTAAGTGTAGGGGACTGACTTTTGACTTGACCTGACTTAACCTAAAATTTCATTATTATACACTCAAAAATCTGTGTTCTATCTATGACATTTTATTATGCTTGTATTGTTAACAGGGTGTCCTGAAAGTCTTCATACATAGATAATGCTCTTTTAACCAGTTAAAAAAAAATCCACTACATGCCATTTCTTTGTACACACACCCACACTCACAACACACACATGCGCAGAGTCATCTCTGGCACTCATTACGAACTTGTGCTAACATATCTGGTGTTGTGCATGCAGTTGCATTTCAAATGCATTCCTTTAAAATATTTTCCATGGCCTTCATTTTTGTTTAAAAAAAGTGCCAGGTTTTTTTTCTATGTTGGCATCCTCATTCAATCGATCATGCTGCGTGTTAACTCGCTTGACCTTAATTCCTTGTAAAAAGAGTGTATTGAGTTGAGTTGTGTTGAGTTGAGTTGAACTCAGGTGCGAGTGTACCTGTAGAGAGCACCACGCGCACTGCGGCCCCAGCTGCATGCACTCGCCACACGTCCGTGCGCCTTCACAGCTGCCTGAACACAAAAACAAGACTTGTTCCATCCATCCATCCATCCTTCTAGGAACCTCAGTAGTCCAACTAGGGACCAGTGCTGATTAATATCTTTATATTTTATTCCCATTTTAACAACTTCCAGTCAACATTCATACACGCATTTGCACACTATGGGGCAATTTGGGAACGCCGGTTATTTTTTTCTGCCTGTCTTTGGAATGTGGAAGGAAACCGGAGTACCCAAAGAAAACCCACCAAGCACGGGGAGAACATGCAAACTCCATGCACACATTGACCCCGAGGCTGGACTCAAACCCAGACCCTGAAGGTGCGAGGCAACAGCGCTAAACACTAAACCGCCACAAATTTATTAATATCTATTAATTAATTAAAATCTAATAAAGTGTTCACATTAACCCTTACAGTGCTCCTGAAAGTCAGCTGGATAAATTCAGGCTCTTATAATTAATACAATGTTAATATTTGTTGGATTAATGATCCATATTATCCATCAAAATAGTAATAATAATAATTATTATTATTATTATTATTAATGATCCATATTATCCAACATAATAATTATTATTAATTATCCTTATTATAAATACGATATTATAAATCATCCAACATTTCATTCTTGAAATATGATAGCATATGAAATTATAATTATATTTCACATGTCACACTCAGGTGTTTACATGTTGACCAAAAATCAGAACATCATCTGTACGTAGAGTGTAAAGTTAACTTACTCACTGTCAGGGTTAATTAAACACAGCTAGATATGGCGTAAATATGCTCAGGTACTAATGACACCTTTATTTTAATCTCACGTTTAAAGCTTACATAGCTCATTACAGCTCATGAAGAACTGAGTCTTACCTTCTACCGCGCTAAGCCAGTAGTGGAGGAAGAGGCTGAGCAGAACAATCCCCATGAGTCCTCAGAGCTGCTGCGCAGGTGAGAAATGATGAGCGTCAGCCGAGTTCATATCGCTTATACAGGCACAGAACAAAACGGCTAATGGGTAAAAGCTAGGCTGGTGTGTGTGTGTGTGTCTGTGTGTGTGTGTGTGAGACGCTCGAACACGCAGGTACTCCGTTCCGTCTCACCTGGAGGGAAGTGTAAAGTGGGCGGGCTCTGTTACCTGGCCGAGCTTCAAAGCGCTCTTCCGCCCAGGTGAGAGAGAGAGAGAGAGAGAGAGAGAGGACGAGCGCGAGCGCGGGAAGAAGAAGAACAACAACAACCCGGTTTAAATCTGATTGCAGAGTATCACACGGGTGCAAAGTAAGCGCGGTAACACAAATAGGTCAGAGGTTATGTAAAACAGAGGAAGATACATAATGCAAGAGTAACGCACAGTGATGATACTGACTGTTGTGGTTGTGATTTTTAAAACTGTAGTTATTATTATTATTATTATTATTATTATTGGGTTAGGGTTGGTGATGTTTTAGTTGCTGTTGTTGGTGGTTGGTGTTATTATTATTATTATTACTATATGTTAGTGATGATGATGGTATTATTATTGTTATAATTGTTGGTCCTGTTGTTGGTGGTGTTTTTGTTGCTGTTGTTATTTTGTTGGTGGCATTATTATTATTATTATTATTATTATTATTATTGGTGGTGGTGGTGGTGGTGGTGGTGTTTCTGTTGCTGTAGTTGGTGGTGTTATTATTGTTGTTGTTGTTGTTGTTGGTGGTGGTGGTGGTGGTGGTGTTATTATTGTTGTTGTTGTTGTTGTTGTTGTTGGTGGTGGTGGTGGTGGTGTTATTATTATTATTATTGGTGGTGGTGGTGGTGGTGCTGGTGGTAGTGATTTTGTTGTTGTTGGTGGTGGTAATATTATTATTATTATTATGATTATTATTATCATAATCAGTATTGCTATATTGTTAATAATTGCTATTATTGTTGTTGTTGTTGTTGTTGTTGTTGGTGATGTTGTTTTTGTTGCTGTTAATGCTGTTGGTTTTATTATTATTGTTGTTGTTGTTGTTGTTGTTGTTGTTGTTTTTGTTGTTGCGAATTAGCCATTTATTGTGAGCTTTGAATATTGTTTATAAATCTTTCCACATGCTTAACCTGTAAAGTCAAGAATAATTGAAATAAATAAACAAACAAACGAACAAACAAAGAAATAAATATTAACTCATGGTATTATTATTATTATTATTATTATTATTATTATTATTATTGGTGGTGGTGCTGGTGGTGGTGGTATTATTATTATTATTATTATTATTATCAGTATTATTGCTGATAATTTTATTATCATTATTATTATTGTTGTTTTTGTTGTTGCAAATTAGCCATTTATTGTGCGCTTTGAATATTGTTACTAAATCTTTCGACATGCTTAACCGATAAAGTCAAGAAAAATTTAAATAAACAAACAAATAAATAAATATTCACTCATGTTATAATGGCCTGTACATCACATTGTTATTACATTGATATTAAGTGCATCCACATCATAGTGGAAGACATAACTACAACAACAAAAATGTAAGATTTTTTTTTTTTATGTAAAAATATCCAATACACCAGTGTGTCTAGCTTACTGCTCGTAAAAAGACCCTTGTAAAAGCCTTTGGGGCTTTCAGCTGCAGCAGCAACTAAGCTGGGAATTTACCTAGTGAGAATCATACATGCATTGTCAGTTCTTTACAACTTCAACAACTCGAGATCGCTGCCAAAGTGTGGCTTTTACTTAATGCTTTAATAATTATGTTAGACGCTACAGACACATGCACACACACACACACATATATATATATATATATATATATATATATATATATATATATATATATATATATATATATATATAATATTCTTATATTCTATATATGTACATAGAGTATATATGAACTTCATTAGGTACATTTGTTCAACTGCTTGTTAACACAAATATCTAGTCAGTTAATAAACACGTTTAGTCACGTAGACATGGTCAAGACGATCTGCTGGGCATCAGGGAGAATAATGTTATTTAAGCTACTTTTACCGTGACATAGTTGTTTGTGCCAGAGGGGCTGGTCTGAGTATTTCCAAAACTGCTGATCTACTGGGATTTTCACGCACAATAAACTCTAGAGTTTACAGAGAATAGTCTGAATAGAGAAAATATCCAACAGATCGGCAGTTGTCGGGGTGAAAATACCTTGTTGATGCCAGAGGTCAGAGCAGAATGGTCAGACTTGTTTGAGCTGCTAAAAGGCAAAAATAATCTCAAATAACGTTTTATTGCAACCACGGTATGCTGAATAGCATCTCTAAATGCAGAACACATCAAATCTTGAAGCAGATGGGCTACACCAGCAGAAGATCACACTGGTGGCTCTTTGGAGCTGACCAAAATGAGACAATAGAAGACTGGATAAATATTGCCTGTCCGAAGAGTCTCGATGTCTGCAGTAATATTCGGATGGTAGGGTCAGCATTTGGCGTAAACAGCATGAAAGCATGAATCCATTCTGCCTTGTATCTACAGTACACTCCAGGCTGGAGGTGGGGGACACTTTGTGTCCCCTTAGTAATGCCACAGTCTACTTGAGTGTTGTTACAGATCATGTTCAGCCCTTTATGTCCAGCAGGATAACGCGTCATTTCACAAAGCGAAAATAATTGGTTTCTTGAACAGGACAATGAGTTCACTGTGTTTAAACGTCGTCCACAGTCACCAGATCTCAAACCAGTAGAGCACCTTTGGCATGTGGATGGAACGGGAGATTAACATGATGGGTTTGCAGCAGCAAGTACATGACGCTATCATGTTAATATGGACCAAATAATGTTTCCAGCACCTTGCCGAATCTATGCCATGATGGATTAAGGCAGTTCTGAAGGCAAAATTAATTAAAAGTATCCACCCTAAGAGTAGCCAGATGTACCCCATGAAGTCATAAGTGAGTGTATATTCAATAGAGAGATGTTTTTAAAATCACTTGTTTACTATCTTTACTGTGGTACATGTCTCAACAATGTGTATATTAAAGAGTGATGAGTAATGGCTCATGTAATATGTAATATATTTAGGTTCTCCTGTGGGGCTGCAATCAGGTAAGGTTCATTGAGGCTGCAAACAGATGTTTCACACACAGATGTTTCACACACACACAGGTGTAGCCCCGGCGATCCCCAGGCAATGACCTTAAAAACCCTACCTTATCTCCAAACCACTTATCTATAATCAGTCTTTTTTTTTTTCTTTCTCAGACATGAATTCTTTTTATTCATAAATACTGCTTAGACCAGTTTTTGCGATTTTTGCGATTTAGTTATTTTTCCTTCTAAGCTTGTTTACCATGTGTAAGAATGTTCTCTTGTATTGTAACACCCTATCCTGCTTGTCTGAATGACCTAATGACCTTTAAGACGGAAAAAAGAAGAAGAAAAGAAAACGAGTGCTAGACTTTCAACTGAACAGTTCTGAAATCTTTTGAAGGGTGTTGTTTATTATATAGTTTATTATCCAAATATAAACATCATCAATGAGTCGAACAGCTTAGATGTCTACATGAATTATACAGAATATATATTCTCAGAAAAGCAGACTGGGCCATATCAATGTAACGTTATCAACGTTTGCTGTTGTGACACAGTATATGGAGGGACTTTTCCTAGCTGAGTAAGGCGCATTCCATTCCGCATGGATGTGAACAGGTGTGTATGTGTGAGAGACTGTGAGCCACACCTGGCTGAGCCTCCAGCGTGAGTCAGCGTGCGTTCTCGTCTGTTAGACTATGTGCCGGTCAAATAAAGATAAAACGAAATTAATGTTTAACACCGGCGAGCCGCTAGTATGACAGCGAGTCATTGTTGTCACAATTTGAAAAGTGACAGAAAATTTAATGATTAACGTTATAAGAAGGAAAACACACACATACTGTACAGACACACACCAGGTACAAAGACTGCCCGAGCGTTCCCGGATGCAAACACATTGATTGAGATGGCAAACATTTGTAACATGAAATTATATAAAGTGTGCGGAACGCATCCTGAAACTACCAGATCGCTCATAATAAGATTGTCTTTGATTTCCCCTCTGTCCTTCCATCACTTCTAGTCCTTTCATCTCCTCTCCTCAAGTCTCTTCTATTTATCCTTTATTTTGCTCCTGGTCTTTTAACTTTCTTTTAACTTCACACCGTGTTTATTTGAGATTGAATAACTCGATCTCAAATAAACATCTGTGCCATCATATAGCCGCGTCCTCTAATTCTATCAAACGTCCTGACTTCTTTTGAGTATGTAATTGAATGTCATGATCCCTGTAATGGTTTACGTACCTCTAGGAGCCTCTTCGGCTACCATAGTGTCCAGGCTGCCAGCTGGATCCGTGATTATGCACCGGAATCAGCGAGACCTGGATCGCCGTCGCATGCAGTGTGTGAAGAACGTCCTTGCAGAAAACAGTAACACTAAACTTGGAGTATCAGAGGAGCTTTATGGAGCATGACGCCTCTCTTTTCCTCTCTCTCTCTCTTTCACTCTCTCACTCTCCCCCTACTCACAAGCACGATTACACACACACACACACACAATCCACAGCTTTAAATGACAGCAGCAACTGTCTATCCCCATTCACTCACACATTCATAAGCTGCGTTCGTTATAGAGAGAGGGAGGTCGTTGGAATGACAGGCCATATGTGTGTGTGTGTGTGTGTGTGTGTGTGTGGGTGTGTGTGTGTGTGTGTGTGTGTGTGTGTGTGTGTGTGCATGTCTTTCTCAGAGACTGTAGGCTGGTGGTTTTAGGCTGGCTGCGTTAAAGTGGAACTGATTCTAATGGAACGTACATGTCAGGTGTTTTTTTTAGCCAAGTGTCTGGTCTCATATGGTTAAAGTGCGTGTGTGTGTAGTTTCAGTTGTGAGCTGTCTGCGCCAACTGAGCTGCCCTGATTCATTTTTGAATCGTTGTTCGGGACTGGCGGCATCACCGGATGAAACGTAAAGTAAGATGCCAGAGAGGAGAAGGAGGAGGAGGCAGGGACGAGGTACGGAAGTAGAGAGAAAAGGGGAAAAAAAGGGAACGGCTAAATAGAGAACAGGATTAGTTAGGGTACTGTGATTGTCTGATGTGACACCCACACACCAAACCACACATACGCAGTTGATCAGGTGCTCTCTATCTCACAGTAAGGTACGTAGGTGACGATTTTAACCACTTTCACATTTAACAAAAGGTTTCAGGTTGAAGCTTTGGAAATCCTTCAAATACCACAAATGTGAAATAGAATTAGTTACCGGTGCTGTTTTTACCAAATGAAGAGTCACTTTTAGGGTTTTATTTATTTATTTATTTTTAGAGGATTCTGTAACATGATCCTGTTGGTCTAAATCATGCTTTTCGTTTGCCTCTTATTATACGTACAGTATCACATGCAGAAATCTATCTCGCATAACCTAACCTTCACCCTCCCACAGAGGAATATGTGCATGTGTCCCTTCAGCTGTGAGGCTTTAGACAAAGAACGGGTGCGATGTCAGTTCGGAGCCGTGAGAAATACGAGATATCTGGCAAACAGAAGCTCTAGTTAAGAGAAAAATCGGGAGTTTGACCATCATCTTTATCACGCAAACGTGATTTTGACCGTAGTGTCATAGTTGGATACCCGTGCCTGTGGGGTAAGTATTTCTATAACCGCAGATTTTACTCAGCATGGTGAAATAAAGGAGACGGAAAGACCTTGGTGACGGCATGGGGTCGAACCTTGATCCATGAACAGAAATCCGAAGCCTCGGTTGGCACAGGGTTCCCAACTCAGAACAGTTGAAGACTTGAAAATCGTAGCACGATGAATCTTGAGGCACACACATGGTAGGGTCAGATGTGGCAACGACAGCAGGAAGCCACAGACTCGACCAACATTCCACCCCGGATAGGAGGATCATCAATACCAATCAATGATCACGGACTATTTGAGTATTGTTGCTGAACATGTGCCTTATCTTCCAACAGCCACTTCTACCTTCGCTATTATAACAGAGCAAACGCCGTCTTAAACCGGCCTCATGACCGTCACGCCGGTCTCACCGTATACGAACCCCATCCAATATGACACCTTTGGTGGGAGTGTTAGGAGGGGAGATTCACATCATGAAAGCGCACTCGGGTCATCCGCACAAAGCGCGCAAGACAAGGCGGAATCTCGCCTCATGGAATCTGTGCCATGTGAGCGCATGAAGGCCCTGTGCAGTGTTTCTGATGAAGTCCTGCGGGGGTGTAAATGCTCCCCGTTACTGAACCGCAGCGCTGTTGAATCCGATTCGCTCAGATCAGTTTCCTCTTTCATTAAGGCGGTGCATTTCCAGCAGACACGTTTACATGAATCCGCTCTACAATTCTTCTACAATATCATCATCAGTGTAGCGCTAACTTGCAGACGTATCAACGAGTATCGAGAAGCCGAATGATGATCGATGAAATGTGTGTGATAGTTGATGGTGAAGCATTTCGTAAGGAATCTCCGATGTCAGCGTTTGTAAATTCCACTTCAACAGTTCTGTCGTCAGTCACGGTTTCCATCACGACAGAAGACCTTCCGCTTTCGTATCTTATTCATTTCAAGAAAAAAATAAACAGTGCTGTATCATGTTTTTTTGTGAGTGAATGTTATTAAATTCTATACCTTACACACTTCAAACAAACACACAGACACACACACACACACCCACACAGACTTATAAACACAGACACGCACATACTTAAATCCTTCCGGCACACATACACACACCTACACACTGTATTACATTCAACATCATACAGAAATCTATGCATACACAGATTCACTAAGACACACACACACACACACACACATTCTGACACATAGACACAGATAAACGCACACTTACACATACCTACACACACCAACACACACTCACACACACAGATTCGTATAGGTAAATGCAGTGGATATATAAAACTCTACACATGTGTTTTTGCTTGAATTTTGTCGGTCGCTTTAAATCACATTAAAGCTGGAGGATGATCCGACATCATTTATCAGATTTTTTTTACCCCCTTATAAAATCCTACATGTTTATCATGTGACTATTAATTTATTTATCTTGTGTGTATATTTTTCAAATGGTTGAAATATAAAGATACATCTGTAGACTACAGTGAGATCGACGAAACCGTGTCCTCACTGCAGTGTGAAAACCAGGAAGGAAAAAAACAGAAACTGAAATTTAGTCACACACACACACACACACACACACACACACACACACACACACACACACACACACACACACACACACACACGCGCGCACACACACACGCACACACACACACACACCTTAACACACATACTCACAGACACACACACACACACACAGACACTTACAGTACACACACATACTCACAGACACACACACCTTAACACATAATCACATACACATCACAGACACACACACCTTAACACATAAACACCCCCCCCCCCCCCCCCAACACACACACACCCGGCCTGTCCTTCCAAAAAAACCTTCTCTCTATAATGAATGTAGCTTATGAATGTGTGAGCAACACCCCCCCCCAAACACACACACACACACACACAAACAAACAAACCCCTCCAGCAGACCTACACTCAGCTACACATTATATTAAATTTTACACCCTACACAAATTCTCACACACACACACAAATATACTTTCACCCATACACACACTCAAACACACACACACACGCACACACACACACACACAAACCCCTCTGGCAGACCTACACACATCTACACTTTACATTTAACTCAACATCTTACACACACACACACACACATTCAGATATCTATGTTACATGTCAGATGAGTGTGTCAGGGTTTATGACAAATGAGTAACTGAAACACATGTGAGCACAAGCCCGGATTTTTGAAGTAAGAAATTAGCGAGACCCCTGAGGATAGCTTCCTCGATACATACACACACACACACACACACACACACACACACACACACACACACATATACAGTATATACTGTATATACACACATGGTGCCTGCCAGTCTCTGGCATCAGCTCTTCTTAAGCTCGTGGATTTGTAGCTAAACCCCTGCAGGCTGCTATTACAAAGGCGGCATGGGGAGGAGCGCCGTGCGGCGTCGAGACGAGACGAGACGTTGTATCGAACTCGTTCTTATAGCTCGAGGGTCAGCCATTGTTCTTCTTTGTATAATATCATGACTCATTCTTTCATTCATTCGTTCTCTGCAGCACTTTGCCTGTGAAGGGTCACAGAGGTCACCTGGGGTCACCTGTGGCACCCGAGTAGGCGGGAGAAGATGGGAGGGGGAGGGATTATTTGGACACGCCAATCAGTCTACAGTGCATGTTTTTGGACTGTAAAGAAAACCCAGAGTACGCCGAGGAAACCCAGAATGGCAAAAATCTGGAACCACGAACCTCCCCAACCCTGGATGTGCGAGGCGACAGTACCAACCAGGGCCCGCCCCTTCTGTACATCATATTAACCAATTAAAGAGCACCACCTGCTGGTAAATATTTGGATGAAATGCAGGCCGGCCTGGTATACGGTTTCTCATTGTGATCTGGAGCTCCTAGGGAAACCATGATGAGAAAATATATTAAAAACGCTTCCTGCGCAGCGGTAGGTGCTCGTGGCCGTATGCTCGGAGAAGACAGAGCGCGCTCCGTGAAAACGATGGCGGCTGTGATGGATTAATTATCCATGCTCATTTCTCTTTCTCCGACAGCAGCCTGCAGCACGCGGATGAGTTCAGTGCAGGAGCTCCTTCATTCTGGCGCAATGTGCGTCCTGCTCGAATCCCAGGCAAGGAACGTCAGGATGTGTGGTTACAGTACTATTCCCAGAAATACAGTACATTGTTCTATTACATACCAATATTTAAAAATGAGACAACAAAAAGAAATATTTCACATAGAGATGGCACCGATCGCATGTTTAGGAATATATTTGATTTAATCCTGCGAGAGATTGGAAAACAGTGTTTGGATTTTTTTCTTACCTTAAATTGTGACATATCTACAGTATATACAGTACTGTGCAAAAGTCTTAGGCGCCATATTATCTGTAGTACAGATTTTGTTATATAAGTTTATAATGTCTGCATTATTATGTACAAGACCATTCCCTACAAAGATATGAATAAATAACATTACAGAAGAATATTTTAAAGAAAGTAACATATTACAGTTTTCAGATGGAAAAAATAAATCAATAATGTCGACTCCTGGGTTTTGCATGAAAATAAAAAGAGCGAGTGTGACGAAGTTACCAAAAGAACTCCTATTCTCCAGCATGCTCAGTAAAACCTAACAGCTGTTTTACTTAGAATACTGCACACATCTGTATCGAACACTACCGCTTATGTTCAAGCAAAGAGTTTCCACACCAGATATTGGCCGTTTATTGTTTGTTTATTACTTAGTGCTTTTTATAGAAATTTCTTTTAATGTAGAAATGTTTTCAAAAGCATCATTGCATATGGCTTTTGTCTGGATGTTCCCAAGACTTTTGCACAGTACTGTAAATAAAACAGCTGTTAGGTTTTACTGAGCATGCTGGAGAATACGAGTTCTTTACAGGCATGCAAATATTCTTCTGCAATGTTGTTTATTCATAATTTGTTGTAGTGCATCTTTGTAGGGAATGGTCTTGTACATAATAATGCAGACATAATAAACGTATATAACAAACTTTGTACTACAGATAATATGGTGCCTAAGACTGTTGCACAGTACTGCTGTATATATATTTAAAAAAAGATTTGAAAGTATTGTTTCGTTATGATTGATTTCTTCTTAATTCTCCTCTATGTAAGACATATTTCTTTGAAAGCTGGAGTTTATCAGCGGTACACAGACATGGGTTATCAGATATCAGCTGATACTCGAGGTTTCAGCATCGGCATCAGGTTTCGGAAAAGGAAAAGCGGTACGGTGCCATCTCCGATTTCACCGTAGACACGACGTCTAGCAAGCAAAAAAACACCGCCAAGCACAACATTCCCGATCAGGTTTGAGCTCTGTCTTTAATTCAAAAGTTTTTCACAGAGGAAATCATCATAGAAATAAACCATAAAAAGCGTTTAAATTAAAATAAAAAAGAAAAGAGAGAAAGAAAAAACAGGTTGAAGAATAGAAACAAAAACACAGGAGCAGGTTTTGTTGTTGTTGAACGTACAAGTCATCACTGACAAAAGTGTGGCGTGTGTACTGTACGATTACGTGATATAAAAAAAAAAAAAGTGTCCCCGTTTCTGTGTAACCTGTGTATCGTTTCTTTGCTTTAGAACACTTTTTCCACTTTACTCACTCATCGTTGACATGAAGGATTGTGTCAGGCGAAACTGAAAAATGTCCCTCAATCTTATATATATATACATATATATATACAGTATATACATACACAAAGGGGCGTTCAAGTCAAAATGGGACTTTCTGAAATTTTTAAAGGCATAAAACATAAAATTAACATTTACAGAAGACTAAGATACTTGATGGTATCCAAGCGCTAGTGAAACACTGTGATAAGTGCATTAAAGAATTTTTTTGTTTTTTTCTGTTATCCTGCACAATCAAAAGTCCCGGTTTGATCTGAACGCCCCTTGTGTATATACATACTTCTCACAATGACAATGTGTTACTTTGGTTGATTAAATCGAGCCTCGGTAAACTCAACACCGATCCAGGAGAGCTTGTGTTGTGTTTGGATTTACCTAACATAATTCAGAAACCTTTTTCATGAAACAGAGTCCTCTTTTTTTTATGTTGTTGGTTTTTTTTTTTTTACTTTTTTTTTTTTTTTAAGCAGTCACGCAGGCGTTTCTCACCCCACAGCTTTTTTCTTTTTTTTTTTTTCTTCCGGAATAAAGAGACCCACATTGTTTACTCTCCACATGGCCCGAATGCAGAACATCAAAATACAACAACAACAACAACAAAAGAGAACGAAACAAAAGACACCGAAATAAACCCACAAACGTTTCCTTTGAACAAGCGGACGAACAGATGTGTTAAAATGTTAAGTCCTGTATGATCCCAGCTCCAGAGCTGGTGTTTTATTTTATTTTTTTTCCTCCTGATTGGGCAGGATAGACCTGCAAACCCGACCAATCAGACGACAGATACAACTCTGAGGTAGATCGACGGCCAAGCTGACCCGGACATCAAAAAAAAATTTTTTTAAAAAGCTGCAAAAAAATAAACAAAAAACGAATGAACAAAGGAAAAACGAACGGATAACAACAACAACAACAACAAAAAAAGAAACGACACACGTGACTGTTTAACTCATCTACATTAAAGATCAAAGCCTCTTTTGAATGAATCTGCATCATTAGCCTTTGATTAGTTTAGCGTTTCATGTATTTCTCCTCAGTCTCAGATACTTCATGTCTGAGTATACAAAGCTCCATCTTTTAACCGAGTTGGCAAAAAAGGCACAATTTCCAAAAATCCGCACACCTGCACCTCAGCATTTATCCGCACCGATGGGAAAAAATTTTTGATGGTCTTTGGTGGAAAGTATCTTAATTGCCTCGATTTATAGGATTTCTTATTGCCTTAATTCTTTCCTATGCAGGACTCGATCCGAATTTGACACTTACGAGTTGATCCTTCGTCGCTTCCCAAGGTTTGTGTTCGTTCTTTCCTCTAAACATTGTTTTTTAAAAAATTTTATATTCTAAAGTCTCCGCACCTTAAATTAGTTTCTGATTGACAGCTGCAGCCCTTAATATTGCCATGAACCTTGAGAGGGCGGGGCTCGGGAGGAGGGGTAAGTAACTGCGTAATAAACATTGCTAAAAAAAAATAAAAAAATTTAAAAAAAATTTAAAAAAACAATCAGAAGAAGAAGAAAAAAAAAAACATTCCGGGATTTACCTCCCAGTGATTGATTTCGTTATAAAAAAGGATCTCGTTATTTTTTTTTTCCTCAACTCTTGTTCTGTACAACTCTTGCTTTCTATCTAAAGAAACATTGCACTTCTGCCTCTCAGTACAAGAAATCTCTACACACTGTGTTCAAACATAAAGGGGAAAAAAAAACGCAGTCGGAAAGAAAAAGCATCATCATAATCATCATCACTTGCTTGTTTTTTTTTTTTTTGAACTATTAAACTAGTAACGGTGTGTCTGTCCAACATCAAGCACGTCCCCTATAATCTATATTCTGTTCTCGACCCATCAAACCCCACCTCCAAATTCCAGAACCCTCCCACACCTCCACCACGCCTACTTTCCTAACCAACCCCCCCCCCAGATAAAAAAACAAACAAAGCAACAACAACAAAAAAAAAACTACCAACAACTTCATCTATATCTACGACATCGATTTTGACTGAATAGTTAAAAAAACAAAAAAAGGCAAGAAGACTTCGGAGGACAGCAGAATCCGTCTTTCCCGTGAGACGCACACTTTTACACGATCCGCATTCGGAGAACGACTTAAAGTGAATTGTTCGCGTTGACAGACAGGAAAGAAGAGCGACACCAACCAGCCGTCGGGCGATATGACCTAAAAACCCCGCTCTACAGTATTTACAAGGTAAATTTCTGTTTTCTACGGACCGAGAAGAAGGCAAAGTGCGGAAGACGAAAGCAAAAAAAAAAAAATTCAAAATAAAAAAAGGAAACCTCCTTGTTGCTACTACCACAGCAAATGTTCATTTCTTTTGTGTGTACATGTGTGTATATGTTTGTGTGTGTATGTGTGTGTGCATGTATGTGAGAAACGGTCAGTAAAAACACACTAAGAACCATACTAAAAAGTCCTCTCATGCATCTAAAGGTACTAGCACACTGCAATTTTTTTTTTCTTTTTTAATTATTATTATTATTATTATTCCCGGAGTCCAGTGTTCACAGACTTTGGTCTGTTCCCGAAGTCCTTGGTAAAAAATAAGCGTCCATCTTCTTTCCTTTCATTATTAAAATAAAAACGTCGAACTTCTCTCCATCTCTCTCCCCATCTCTCGCTCCCATGCCGTCGCTCTGTCTGTGATGAGTTGCATTGTTTCGGTTGCCGATTCACCTGGTGCGTGTTCTTTGAGGTTGTTGAAGTTGAATAAACCTTGGACTTTTTGTGTGTGTGTGTGTGTGTGTGCGTGTGTGTACGTGTGTGTGTGGTTTATTAATTTTTTTTTTTTTTTTTTTTTTTGGAACCTGTGCAAAAAAAAGGTGTCTTGTCCTCTGTGATGTCACTTCCTCTGCAAGGAAGATAAGCCTGTAGTCATAGCAGCCCTCTTTTGACTCCGCCTCCAACGGGTCACCTGGAAAAAAAACGAACCAAGGCATTAGGAGATGGCGTGAACCACGAACATCCGAACCGATTCGCTAATCTGAGTACAAAAAAACTTTTCGAAAGGTGTGAACCTCATGGTTACCTGTGTGTGTGTGTGTGTGTGTGTGTGTGTGTGTGTGTGTGTGTGTGTGGAGAATTACCCTCTTATTGCTTGCTCGGTTGGAATGGGTAGGTGGAGGGGTCACTGGAGGTCACGTCCTGGGGCTGCACACTGGGATCCTAAAACGCAAACAAGCCTCGTAAATCATCAGGCATTACATGGGTGAATAATGCATAGCACAAATACGCGGGTTTATCATAGCGAGGGAGTCATGCTGTGTGTTATGCGGCGACAGATGGCTCATGACAAGACATGCTCACGTCTGGAAGCGTGCCAACCAGACCGCAACCTAAACCTTCAGCTTAATATTTAAATATTTAATCAGTTTAATTCAATGCATCGCTTTTTTACTTAACAATGATTCTGACTGAAAATAATTCCTTATATAGCATTTTCTTATATATCCCGAATGGGAAGGAGTCTCCAGGGTGAGCGCTTAGTAACAGTCAGTACTACTATGATCAGTATATTAATATAATCAGAATTCGATTCATTTCCTGTTCGAGGGGACGTACCTCAGTGGCGATGGCAGCGGGTTGAATATGAGCATACTGGGGAATATACGCTCCTTGCATAGGTGTGTTTGCCGGAATAAACTAGAAAAAAGAATCAAGAAAAATCAAATACACACACACACACACACACACACACACACACACACACACTAGATTTCTATAAAAAGCATCTTTTCGGCTGATGGCGTTTGTGCGGAGCTTACAGTGGCAGTGCCGCCTAAGGAGAGGTGTCCCATCTGCTGGGTCAGTGGAGCCAACATGGAGGATGGCTGCAGTGACATGGGGTGCTCCATAGAGGGCGACAGTACGGCTCCCTGTAGAGAGACGAGAAACGGCACGTCTAAGTACGTTCGCTAAACTCAAACAATCCAAAGAACACCTGATAAAAATTCACATTTTTAATGACGATCATGAAATTAAAGTGAAAAGTTGTGTTCACATGGGGCGTTCAAGTCAAACCGGGACTTTTGATTGAGCAGAACAACAGAACACAGATATGAAATTTAAACCTCCTTTTATTTCTCTATATAACCTCCTCCTACACTAATGCACTCATCCCAGTGTCTCACTAGCGTTTGCATACCGACAAAGTAGAAAGACGCTTGAGCCATGATCAGACGTCCTGCTTCACGTCTGAAACCCCTAGCCCCCCAGGAGCTCGATTAAAAGCCCACACGTGTGGAAATGGCTTGGAGCGAGGACAGAATGTACTGGGAACATGGCAATAAATTCCGGCCGAGTTCCTGTAATGTGCAAGTGGCGTTGGTGAATGATTGTGTGTACAGTTCCCACGGACAGATGCGTCTCTTCTGCTAGCAGGCAGTAGGTGACGATTTTCAAGGAGAACGCGTTCCACTAGCCAAAATCTGCCTCGGAGGCACATTCAAATGCGGCTGACGTCTTGAAGTCATTCACAAGAAATTTAATCACAGGCCCCAGTTTGACTTGAACGCCCCTCGTACATTCCAATCCAATGGTTCAGTCTTTTTATAACGGTGGTCAAGAAACTAATATAACAGGTAGGCAGTCGAATCAGTTTTTTGAGCATAATGATTTTTTATTAAATTTAATCCGATAGCGCTAATGCTTAGCGTCTTATTTGTCTCGAGCAGGAGAGTAATGTCTAGAAAGCGATCATCTTGTTTCCTAGCCGATCGATTGCGCCACACTCCAGTCCAGTAGGTGGCGGCATTGCACCAACCACTCAAAAATCAGAAGTAGACAGGAATTCGATACTCTTGCAAATCATGGCAAATAGAAGAGTACCAAGAACGGTCGATTCGGAGGCAAAATCTGACTCGCCGATTCAATTAACAGAATCGATCAATAAAAGATCGCATAACAGATTGAATCACACAGCTCCAGTTGTCGTCATGTCGCTCGAATGAAGCTGCCTCCAAGCCGACAATAAGCATGATATGAAGCATGTAAGTGCTCGAACCCGACCCATTCTCTAACATAGTGGTGGGAAAAAAAAAAAAAAAAAACGGTGACCTACTGACATTAACTACTGTTGTTGTTTTTTTCTTCTCTTACCGGATGCTGCATAATGTAAGGCTGATGTGTCATCCAGGAGGGACTCTGAACCTGGAATTGCACACACACACACACACACACACACACACACACACACACACACACACACACACACGGTTGAGAGCAGGTGCTGGATGAAAGCTTACCACTCAGCACAAAAGACTCTTAACTACATTGACACAGCTGCTGCGTCCTCCTCATCAGCAGAGAATCTCCGGTTGTAACACAATGGCTACTGTGCCTATGTAGAATCATACACTCATGCTGCGACCACTCAATCATGAAAGGAAAAAAAAATTGAGCTGTTATTGACTAGAGAGAGAGAGAGAGAGAGAGAGAGAGAGAGAGTCATACCGGGTAAGTGGAGACAGGTGAGATGTAGGGAGACACAGCTGTCTGGGTCATTATCCTGTTCCCCATGCTGTACTGAGGGGCGTAGTACCTGGATTGACAGTTATTTCATCAATAACCAATAATTACTTAATGATATTAAGATATAATAATAATAATAATAATAATTTAATAATAAGGACATTTAATATTTCTTTTCTTTTTTTCACTTTAGAAACACTTCTCAACTTTCAACAGGTCGCTTTATTATATATTTATGATCCGGCAGTTCTTACCCGTTTTGGAGCGCAGCAGCATTGGGGTCATAGGTCAAGGTTATCCCACTCTGAAAGACAAAAAAGTGATGCTTTTGATTAAAAGAGAACCGCAGTGACGTTTGATGTTTTCTCCAAGCACCTCCAGGGTTCGATTCCCGCCTCATGTGCTTAGTGGGTTTCCCCCGGGTACTCCGGTTTCCTCCCACAGTCCAAAGACATTTGAAACCTTCCATCGGCGCTGAGCTGGCAACCTGACCCAACGACGGATATATCTCCAGACTGGGGATTATCCGTCGCATAATATCCTGGATGCCACTTGGATGGACCAAATTACCCCCATAGATAAATACAAATAAATCAATAATAAATAAAAAAAATCCCACCAACCTGGTGGCTCAAGTGAAACCCAAAAAGTACAGTAGGTGGTTTTAATGTTATGGCTGATCAGGTTATATACACGGTCAGAGAATAAAAAAAACTGTAAGTCTAATCCACATAGACTCTAAATAAAGTAGAAGAGATGGACTTACTAGTCTCACCTCGGCGTCCCGTGTCCAGTTTCGTCCGTTGGGGACGTATTTAGTCTGACTCAGTCTCTTCTTCTGGCCTCCATCAGCAAATTTACAGAGCAGCGGCTCTGATGCACCTGGAAACACATTAAACACCCAGGTTGATTTTTTTTTAACATTAAGACAAAGGAGGACAGAAAAGCTTTTTTTTTAATTATTATTAATATTTTTTTTATTACCCAGCATTCCAGATGTGGACTTAATGAACTTTCCGTTAAAATGCGAGATCACAGCGTCACACTTCTCTGTAGACTCCATCCTGAGACAGGGAAAGAGCTAGCGTCAATAGAGCACATAGAGGAAACGCGTCAAGCTGAACACGTCTGATTCACACAAGGTCCACGTGCCACGCCGATCGACCTACCTGGCGAAGCCTACGCCTCGGCTCACGCCGTGCGCGTCTCGGAGGATGCGGGTGGAGATGACCTGTCCGAAGGGCTTGAGGAGGTTCTCCAGTTCCTGCTCGTCCATGGACACTGGCAGGTTGGACAGGTACAGGTTGGTCGGGTCTTGTTCCTGTTGCTGTAACACGAACCGCGGCGGAAGGTGATGATTATCATTATTATGAAGCTGACAGGATGTATAGAGTAACTCAGTCGCTCTTGCTGAGCAGAAATGCATCTCAGAACGCATGACACAAGGGGGCGTCAATGCAAAGCTTAAAGAGGTTCCAAATGCCTCACACTACTTGCGTACCTTCTGTCTAATGAAGATCTCAGATTCAGAAAAGCGAGTTTGATCTCAGGTGTACGTTATTTGACTAGCATGCCCAAGACTGCTCAGTTCCCCTCCGTCGACTTCACTTAAGAGGAAAATGGTGTGTGCTCTGCATTCCAAGAACGACACGTCAGCCATAATTTGAGCTACGCCGTGCCCGGGGCAAATCCGACATTCTTTCTCAGTGAAGCTATTTGCGTTATAAGGCCGCGCCGGGTTTATTATCCACGCTAACCCCCGCTGTGGTTAGTATGGGGTCGTGGCCATGGCGACGGGCTCGGATTAACATACGACCTTTGGATGACTCTGGAAGCTGCCTCATCTGTAGAGAAGCAGCGGTTGCATACTAAAAGAAAAGATGTAACAGAAAAGCGACACGAGGCGTATCGAACCGAACGCACGAGCAATCGAATGTCGGAGTGAAAGCGGCCGATCGATGCACTATAACAGATAATAAACGTCGGAAGAGAAGAGCCGATGAATAATTGAACACTGAAGCAGTGGGAGGAGGTCAATGCGGTAATTGTAGTCGGATTATTGCACGGACTCGCTCACACACACATTTACACACACACACACACACACACACACTGTTAAATGTGTGAGATCAGAAAAGCCTGAGCCAGAAGGAGACGACGAGCTGAAGGACAAACACATACGCTCAGACAAAAGGGAGTGTGTAAGGGCTACACTAAGGGCTTGTTTCTGCTCCTGCATTCAAGCACATTCAGGTATTTCTTTTTTTCCAGAGAGGCAGTTTAGGGCGAAGAGAGGCACACAGAGGCAGACTCATGACTCACACGCTGTCCTCTGGAAAGGAGTCCTGTGCGCCAACCAGCCGGGAGGATGCCGATTGGTCGGGATGGAGGTGTGTGACCGATTGCGTAACAAGAAAACAGGACGAGCCTTCTGCTGCGGCTTTTCAACTCGAGAGCTTCAATTTTGCCCAAGTCTAAAAATAAACCGAATAATAATTTCTCATATTGCATCTTTCTGTCTCTGCAGGGTTGCAGCAGGAAGCGATGAGACAAATATTCAGCTCTGTTATCTGTTATCGCTGTGGGTTGCTTTTTAGCCCGGTGTCTCTGTAATAAAGCAACTTCATGATGAGAGAACTCTCACATGCGGAAATACTAAACAGCGCAGTAGTCAGCGCAGTTTTTCCCCACTAGCTTCCAAGTTTGGGTCTCTCCCTCTCTCTCACACACACACACACACACACACACACACACACACACACACACAGAGCGATATCTATATTACATGTTACTGCATAACGATAAGGGTGGTACTGTGGCGTAGTGGTTAGCGCTGTCGCCTTGCCCCTCCAGGGTCCGGGTTTGATTCACACCTCGGGGTCTGTGTGCATGGAGTTTGGACTAACTGTCGTACCCACATTGCCTGTAGTGTGTGTACAAGTGGATAAGAGTCTAAGAGCCAAATGCCTAAATGTAAATGTGTGTGTGTGTGCCCTGCAATGGACTGGCACCCTATCCAGGGTGTAGCCCACCGCATGCATTAAGTTTCCTGGGATATGCTCCAGGCCCTCCGCGGCCAGGATAAACAGTATAGACGATGAGTGAGTGAGTATATAACGATAATACAGTCCTGATATTGGTCACTTATTACAATGCCTGTCACTGTCTTCACATTATCACCGAGACACAATCTATATCATAATATCTACATCAGCTAAAGAAAAAAAATAATAATAAGGACTGACAATTCCTTGTTTGATGAAAATTAATATTTAAACTCATCAGTACTTGAAACGGCTTTAGCACAGATGGCTGAAAACGCTTCGGTGCAAATTTGCCTGTATAATAATTGAACACACGAGGTTCCTTTCTTCCCCCCCCCCCCCCGCAGCACTTTGCAAAACAAATCTTCCCCCATCCTCTCTTCCATTTCTTTTTTTACTTTTCCAGTAAAGCAAACACATTCTATCCCTGAAACACTCTCTCTCTTTTTTTTCCCCGAATTTCCTTTATTTTAAAGTAGGGTTCGCTTCATTACACGCCGCCCCCTGATGTACGAGGTGCCATATAGATCAAACCTTGAAGAAGGGAGCGTTAGGTTGTTGTCGCACCTTGGCCATCTGAGCTTGAACTCCGTTGTTTTTTAGCGCTGCGACGGCTTTCTGCGCCGACACTGGACTGTCGAAATCCACAAAGCCGTAACCTAAAAGAAAGGGAAAAAAAACACACTGCGTTATTTCACTAGAGATGGATGAAAAAAAAAGTTGATTTGCTGATGTATTGAGATATTTAGGTGTTGCAATGTTTGTATCGACTTACTGAATCCAAAAAATACATTATTCATTTATATACGGTGGTTTGGATTTGAGGTGCTAAAAAGTTGCAGTTCCTCTATAATCCTGCAGGTGGTGTGATCTAAACTACTCACACACTGACAGGCAGCACAGCGTGCTTTGTAATAAAAATGAATTATTTGTTTTAAGTACGTTAGTTTAAAATTGTAGCAAGATCTGAGACTTTTTTTTTATATTTACAGAATCGCAATACAAATTGAATCGGCACCTAGGTATCGTGATAACATCATATCGGGTGATCCCTGGTGATTCCCTGCCTAATACTTACATGTTAATACAACTGTAATAAACTAAAAATGTTACAACAGAATGAATTTTAGAGCAGCATTAAAATTTTACGATGTGCTAAAACTGCGTGACTTATTATTTGATCACATGTGAATCATAATTGTAAATTCTGGTAATTCTTCCTTAATTAACTAATCATTTAATTCTTGCCCATGTTAGCGGTAAGCTTAGCTACAATAAAGTGGACTAATAGGCTAATGTTAGATATTAATGTGCATCTTTGTAAATTGTACATACATATGTTTTCCCATCTAAACAAATAAATAAATGCTACGTAATTCACAATGTGTGAAAAAACAGAGCTGATTTTTTTTATTGGTTCAGTTCCCACAATCCTCAGCCTGTGACAATGTCACTTGATCAGCGGTTAAAGGAGGAGTCAGCGATACTGCAGGAAGACTGGAGATATCTGAACTCAACAGCCAAATACCAAGCACAGATGTCCCTCCCTCCCTTCAGAAGCTCCGCCCAGACAAATTTGTGGATGTGCGTTATCAAGACAGCGACGTTACTGCAGGCTGGGTACGTAATGTAAATGTTTTTTTTTTGCAGAGCGGTCTTTGATATTTTGTTTGCATATATAAAGATAGACTGTACGATGTATGTTATATTAATATCATATTATTAATCATAATATTATCATATATACATTGAGTACTAAAATATTTACACTATTTAAAAGTTTTTCTTTTACTTTTTACTTAAGTGTGTATACATTTTTGGCTGACTCTGTGTGTATATACACATATAAGCATATAATTTATGCCATATTTAACTCTCCTCAAATCCCCTTATTCATCCGTTAGTTACACTGCAGTAACAATGCATTAGTCCTCAACTACAACAGTGAGGAAAAACGGATTAACCAATAACTTTCATGCATACACGGGGAATTCGAGTCAAACCGGGACTTTTGATTCTGCAGCACGACAGAACACAGTTATGAGAGTAAAGACTTCCTTTATTTCTCTATATAATCCCCTGCTAGACTAATACACCCATCCCAGCGTTGTTCCTCATGTAACGTCCTAAACATGTTGAAAGGATGCGGCATGTGGTGCGTTGTCCTGCAGAAGCAGAATGCCTTTGGTGTCCAAATCATGCTTTTCCATTAAAGAAAATGTTTTCTCCATTAAAGAAAAGTCTCATTGAAGGAGTTCCTCGGAGACCAGCTTTTCAGACATGTAGCAGGCCCCATCCGATCATGCACCTTGATGATGCATTCTGCACAATCAAAAGTCCTGGTTTGACTTGAACGCCTCTCGTGTTCTAAATAAAACCTTACACATAACTGCGTCCGAATCTGTTTATTTAAAGTGCTACAGAGCACTCAGGTTCCTAAATTGAACGAGAACGAAGGCGTGTAAGCAAAGAAATCGGATCATAATTTGAATTCACTATGATGAAGCGCTACATCGATAAATGCAGCAGTAAAGAACAGACGATGAGATCTGACAAACCTTTGCATTTGTTTGTGGTCTTGTCCAGAATGGCTTTTGTGGACACTATCTTTCCATACCTGCAGAGAGAGAGAGAGAGAGAGAGAGAGAATGTGGGTGAGAGAGAGAGAGAGAGAGGGAGAGAGAGGATAAATGCATCCTGCTGACAGACAGTCTGTCTACACGTGTCATACATAGACAGCACCGAGAAAGAGGAATGCATGAGCTAAGCTAAACGACGTACACACAGGAACTGCCGAGTCCCCGGGCTGGCACTTGTTCAAAGCTGCACGACGCAGAGACAAAGGCGGCTTTGTGTGAGAAATGTGGAGAGCCCGGCCTAACCACAACCGAAGTACGTGCGACAATTACGTGGCAAAAAGAGGCTGAGAGGCCGGTGCTGACGGAGAGCAGCCTGTGATTACTGCATAGGGTTCAGAGGAAGTCCTTCCACACTCACAGTGCTGACCGAAGCCTCAGGCACTCTGTGTGTGTGTGTGTGTGTGTGTGTGTGTGTGTGTGTGCGTGTGCGTGTGCGTGTGTGTGTGTGCGTGTATGTGTATGTGTATGTGTATATGTGTGTGTGTGTGTGTGTTCTCCATCATCATCCAGTGAGTGAGGCATGATGAATGAGAGCAGGCACAGCCGAGAGTGTTTCTCACCACCCCTGAGACAAACTCCTACATTCTGGACAGAAACTGAAAAAGGTTCCACTTCTGCAACGTATGATTAATATTTGCTCTTTTTTTTCTCTCTCTCTCTCTCTCTCTCTCCTTACAGACTTTTATTAGATCAGAAGAAATATATCAATGATCTATATAATTGCCTTTGCTTTTTAATGCCGTTCTTTGGAGTGGATGAGTTCTTTTAAACTGAAGCATGCGGTTCTTGCTTTCAAAAAGAAACATTTCAACAAAAGCCCTTGAGATTAAAGGAATAATCCAGAAATGTTTTCTTAAGACTTCTCTTTTTCTCTTTCTCTCTCTATCTCGGCTTCACGAGAAACTGCAGAGCGAGTCGAATTTCCATAACGTTAAATTGAATAAAGGTCTGATTCGGTATGCTGCATAAACAGCGTGCATAAACAGCATTCCTTGGCAAATCCCGTGAAGTGAAACGGGAGATACCGGGGGAGGGGAGGGAGGAGGGGGGGGGGGCGCCTGGGAGGGAACCAATGGGCTTTCGCACGCAGATCACATGATTCTCTGCCGCGGAGGCCCACACCCGACCTTGGCCTTGACCCCTTCCCTCTGAGGTAGGGAGGCCCCATTTCCTGCTCGCTGCGATGGCATGTGTCAGCCTGGAGCACGTCAACGTAAATCACCGAGCCCAGAAACTTTTTCTTTGCCGAAACAGAGGACGCTGCTCGTCCATCATCGCTACGCTAACTTTTGTCGACGCATCGACGGAAACATCATAGGGTAACGTCATCAGACGTGTTAAATGCACATCTGACCTGAGCAGTGTGTCCACAGGATTACGCATCCTCCCTAGCTGACTCTTAAAATTCAATTCCTCAAATTACCATGACGACGACCCGACTCCCCCGAGCACCCGGAGATAAATTAACTCGTGACGGGAACGTCCGGACTTCACATTCACCATACAACATACATTATATATATATATATATATATATATATACAGACACATTCACTTACTCCATCACCCTTTTACCTTCCCCCATCACACACTCACACACACTCACTCGGGAAGGGATCAGGATTTATGGGGTGAAAAGGTCAATGAAATGCTAAATATCAATACCAGGCATCAATTCCTCCATGATTACAAACAGCACCTTCATCGTCTGTTAAAGCATCGACTGAGGACTTGGAGAGAGAGAGAGAGAGAGAGAGAGAGAGAGAGAGAGAGAGAGAGAGAGATCTTTTTTTTTTCTTCACCTAACTGAAAATAAATCGCACAAGCGTCCGATACGGGCCCACTAATGACTGCTGACACGGCAGAAAAAGACTACCGTGCATAAATATTTTACGTTACTAATAACAGAAGGGACATGTGTTGCTTTATTGTTGCCTAGCAGCAACACTTAAAGAACACACAGAGGTTCCAATCCAACGTACGTCAAATCTCACCAGAGGCATAACGCATGCTAAAGTGTTCCTTTGTAAATATGATAGCTGACATAATTGCTGGTAGTAGATATGTTATTACTGGTGTAAACCACGACGACACAATACTATCGCGATACACAATATCGACTACGACATAATGACTCACCTCCTCCCAAAAAGATCTTTATTTAACCCTGGTACTGTTGATTTCTCACTTCAGGAGGTGGCAATTCTCAGTAGCTATTGACGAAGTTATTGACGCTTCACTCACGCTAACCCTAATGATAACCAGAAAGTATCTTCCTGTTGTTTAATACATTGCCAAAAAAGTCACACAACATGGTGGCCAGGTCATATTTCAAAATGATTCCTCATGCTCCCAGAAACCCCTTTCACAATATGGACCTGCCAACAGGGACGAAAAAACTCCATAGATGTGATATAACCTGGTCATTCGGTACATTCAAATCGTCGGATGGCTTTTTTATTTTATTGCCACATAACGTTGCTGAGTCTAGACCTGACCAGCTGAAGCCACCCCGGATCATAACGCTGTCTCCAGAGGCTTGTAAAGTGGACGCTATGCATGATGGGTGCATCACTTCATGTGCGTCCGTTCTTACCCTGACACGCCCATCACTCAATAGGGAATAGGGTCAATCTGGACTCGTCAGACCACATGAGATTTTCCCGTTGCTCCAAAGACCAATCACAAACTCAAGGCTTTTTCTGAAAAGTCTCAATAACAACTGGTTTTCTTATAGACGCACAGCTGTTTAGTCCCAATCCTGTGCGTTCTTATCACATGTGTGTGTATGAAAATGCTCTTTCTTTCACTATGAAACATATCTATGTTACAATACAATTGTTTTTCTTTTTGCAGGAGTTCTTGTGTATCAGTGTTAATCAGGAAGTTTCCACTATGGGAAAGTCTCCAGCTTTCTTACATGCCAGCTGTATTTATTTATTTATTTTTTTTCGTCTTAAAGGGAACAAAGATTTTTATGCAAAAATGATTTTTAGACATTCAGATGGGTCTCTCGAGTGTGTGTGTACAGTATGTACAAATAAAAAACATGAGGAAAAAAAAACCTTACAGCTTTTCTTCCTCCCTTTATTTGTATTGTCCGGGGCTTAAGCAATTAATCAGGTTTTCCCCCCTATTGTGACCTCATATAAGAAGAGCCCATGCCTTGGCTGGTTGCACAACTCAGATGCTCCTTGGAGGGGTGTGGCTCAGGAGAAAGCTCATTCACACAGACACTCAAATTGCTCATTTGAAGGAGGAGTCAAAATAAACCAAGTCCGAGGTATGAAGAAATACGTTACACTTCGAGTTCTTCAAAATGTGTCTCTTATGTTCCACAGGAATGATCCGGAACATTCCAGCTGCTGCACTCCTGTTCCAAACACGCTGTTTCAGTGTCACTGTAGCTTTAAATGAAACGAGCTCCCGCCATTTTGTGAAAGCGCATTTTTCTAGCCAAGCAAAATGCAAGAGATGGGACTTCGCTGAAAAAGGTGCATATGAATTGAGCCAGAGGAGGAGGGGCTATTCAGATATGCAAATCCTTCATGCCTGAAATGACATCATATCAGTCAGGACTTTGAAACAGCATGTTTAAGCAGATTTACTGACTGAAATTTTATCACGTTCCTAAAAATTTTAAATGGTTTTCAAATCACCGTGCTAGAAAAGAAACAACAAACTTGGAAGTGATCATGTACAAGAAAATGATCCACGGTAGGAGTGTTAACAGGACAACAGTACCACCAGATCCACCATGCTTTATTCCTCACTCACACAGCAGCTTTTCCCTGTCACACCACCAGACATGCTTAAGAAAGATAAAACGCATAAACAGAGCAGCAGAAGATCTATATTTTTTCAAACATTTTCAATAACTATATTGAAGAAAAATCTTTTTATTTAGTTCAGAAATTTGCTGAATCACGGCCGCTTTTCCTCGCACAGGCCGGTCTCTGTCAGCGCCGGTGTTGGGAAGAAGTCCCACAAATAGATGCTGTTGCCTTGGGTTACACGCTTCAGCCGCGCTCACGTGAGGCACTCGTGAAGAGCGAGATAGCAAACGAGGGAACGCGAGAGAGAGAGAGAGAAAGGTGGATTGAGTAGAAAGGATGAGACAGAAACAGACGGTGTGATATTTATATGGAGCGACAAAAAGACAAAGACAGTAAGACAGAGAGATGGAAAGGTTACGAGAAGGGAAAAGTGCGCAGGATTTGCTCTGCTAATTAGCGCCATGTCAAAATATACATACATAGGTTGATATCAAGCAGAACAAGGTATTTTATATATATGTATATATATATAGTATCCACAGTTCTGATATACACTACATACAGGATTTAAATATTTTCATATGTATGCTTATACCAGGAGTGTTCGAGTCAAACCGGGACATTTGAGTCTGCAAAATAACAGAACACATTTATGAGAGTAAAAACTCGCTTTATATCTCTATATAACCCATATATAACTCTATAATGCACTTATCCCAGTGTTTCACTAGTGCTTGAATACCATCAAGGTGGAAATTTTTCTCAGTATATCAGAGCCATGATCTGCTTGATGTCTGAAACGCTGGCCTCCCAAGAACACCTTTAATGTCTCAGTCTTGGACAGGAGAAATTTCAGAAAAGTCCCGGGTTGACTCGAACACCCCTCATATGCTTTTGGTAGAAACTTCTTTAGGATAGAAATAAAAAAAGCGTGTAATGTGATGTTGACTTTGCAGACAAATTGGTTGTGTAAAGGAAAACTGCATTTTTTTTTTGTATTAAGTTTTTTTTTTTAATCCAAATGGTTTCATTTACTGAGGTTAAGGTTAGGGTCAGAGTTAGGTTTGGGCTTAGCGTTAACTACCTCGTTTGTACAAGCATAGGAAGACAGATGTGTGTGTGTGTGTGTGTGTGTGTACTCACGGCTGACAGAGTTTGACAAGGTCGTGGTCAGTGGTGGACGGGGGCAGGCCGCGGATGTAGAGGTTGGTTTTGCTGAGCTGCTCCCATCCGGTCGTGCTGCTGTTGCTGCTGCTGTTATTCGTGCTGCTATTGGTGCTCGGACTAGGCGGAGCCATTGGGAGTGTGGGCGGAGCAACAGGAGGCTAAGAAACAAATGTGCATTCGAAAATTAATAGATTTATAGATTTTTTTCTGGCTTTCAAAATCTACAGATTTCTTCGCGACCTCATTTTATAAATGTTCTCTCATCCTTTCAATCCTCATGCACGTAAAAAAAAAAAAAAAAACATTTTTTAAAACAATCCAATCTCCCCCCTGTTGCATGTGTGAATGAAAACCTCTGGCGCACTAGATCGGAACGATTGTACTGTACGTGAGCGCGGCCCCGGCCTCACAGCCGTGCTGTTGCGTGTCCAAACAGGCAAATCACTTTGCCATGGTGCGCGTCACGCCTCCGCGGTGCCTGCTTAGCATGTTAGAGCTTCGACTGCGTACTCAGGTTCTGCATGGGTTCACTCACAATCTACAGCTCCCTACCCACCTAATCAGTAACCACAGAGTGGTTCAGGCTACACACTACCAAACGTACTGTACCTGCCCGAGCAGGCCTCCTGCGCTCATATCTGGCCCATCTAACCAACTCAGTGTAGCACAACGATGGAGGATCATTTCCCCGCACTGAACCCTGGGGACTGGAATTTTCCCCTCGACGTATATTAGATTATTTTAGCTGCTTATGAAAGCTAACAGTCGTTTATCAGAGCTTCTGGAGTTTAAAGCCGTGCCGCAGCTGAAGCTGGATCTCTGCGGGCTTGAAAGGAATCACGGCCGCTTTTGCATTCAGACACGTTTCCGAGAAAATCCAAATTCGCTGCTGATTTGTTTTAACATTTGAAAACCTCGGTTCAGACGATTTCTGTAATTCTTCACCGAAGATCTGTTTTCTCAGCATGAACAAGCATGAGGAGAGACGCAAGGAGTACATCAAAAGGGAACTCAAAATGAAACCTGTCAAAAAGAAATTCCTGGAAAGTACGACCAACATTAGAAGTTTCGATTTGACCTTCTGCAGTTGAGCAAAGTCTCAGCATCTGTACAAGTATCTGTCGAGAAAATGGCCGATCGTTCCGGTTAGGTAACTGATACGACAAATCCTTGGGGCTGTTTTAACGCAGCGTGCATGGAAAGAAATATCATAGGAAATGAATCACCTTCTCGTCAAAAAACGTGGCTGATGAACAAACCACAAAACCGAAACGCTGGATAAAATATCTAAACTACAAAAGAGTTTTATAACCTTGACTTCACAGCAGAGTTGAGTCATAGCAGAAACATTTCCCCTGACCACTAAATTCATTCACACCAGCACACAAGAGCCTACTCAGGATGAGTAATAAAGAATCAACAGCTGGTGCAGACAAAAAAAGGAAAGGTTTTTTTTTTTTTTTTTGGACAGGTCACATGACGAGGCACAAGGCTGAGCGGCAAAGGGATACAGGAAGCGCAGGCCTCGCCCTCACCCTTACCGCAGAGTAGAGTGACTGCGGCTGGCGTCAGTGAATCACTTCCTGTTCCTGACTCGTTCATTAAAATAAAACTCTCGTTCTGCTCGCGTAAAATGGCTGCCTATAAAACACCACCAGGCGGGCGTTTAGGGATCAAGAACATAATAAAGTGACTGGAAAAGTCTGGTGGTGTGAGGGACCGGGACGTCATGGTGAACTCCAGCTCCGGCTACATGTCTCGTGCCTGTGTGTTTGTGTGTATCCGCTTCTGCATGTGTGTGGTTGGACCACAGTTCATGACAAGGCTAAACCTAACAACAGCACTACAGGGGTGTATGTGTCCTCCTGCTCCCTGACACACTGACCCAATTCTGGTTGAATGACTCATGCACTCACAGCCTCACACACACACACACACACACACACATTCACACACACACGTGCATGCTCAGGTGAGCCTGGACATGCAACCCAAAGCTCATTACTCCTGTCATTCAATCAAGCTGAAGAGGTCAAGATATACATGTGGAGCAATGTGTTTCAGCTCAACATGAAAGGAGCCAGAGGCCTCCAAAGGCCAACGAGGAACACACAGAGGCACCGGGTCGATTTTAGCATACGGTACCGCTTTGTAAGGAAATGCTAATAATTTGAAAACAGAGCGAACTCGTTTATTGCCAAAATAGTTATTGCTATACAGGCACGGGAGGAATGCATGCCAAATGAGGACGCAAGTCAAATGAGAAAGAATGCATTATACAGTACGATAAGGTCGAGAGAGCGAGAGGAAGAAAAAGGAAGGACTGGAAAAGCAGAGAGTTCGAAAGATCGGATTCAATTTCCGGGCCATCTTTCAAGCGCCGGTGATGTCCCCTGGGTCCGGTGCTATGTGCTGCAGTCATCCTGCACCATATGGTTCCTATAAACTGTGAAATCATGGAGTCCTGCTAACCTCTGCTGCCACCGAGCTACGTGACAACATATGCAAATGTCTGCTTGGAGGTGTGTAGGCATTTGTGTGTGTGCGTGCATGTGTGTATGTGTGTTTGTTTGTGTGTGTTTGTATGTGTGCATAGCCTTGCATTTAAAGTTGGCATACGTCTGTACTTAAATAAGCTTCCAGGCCATAAACCTCAGGAAACATCTGAAGGGTGTCTCCTGTCTAACAGTAGATAGATAGATAGATAGATAGATAGATAGATAGATAGATAGGTGATTTTTCTTATTACACGACACAAGATTCATAGAAATAGAACAGCAAAAGAGATAAGATTCCGTTCAATTAGAACTATTTGCCCTTTAGTAACCTTGCCTCATCCAGGCCACGCCCAACTTCTGTAACAAACTGTACAATCTCATGAATATTCAGGATTTTCTTGACACAAGTTGCCATGGCTAAGAAACTCTCTCTCTCTCTCTCTCTCTCTCTCTCCATCCTTAAAGTGACCCCCGGCCTGTCTGCTGTCTCACTCCTCATTAACAGCTCGGTGTTAACACTGTAAACAAACCAAACACCTCAGAAATGACCACCTAATTAAACACTTTTAGAGATAATTTGGTTGAAAAGAAAGCAAGCTGATGATTCAATTTAATGCATATTAAAGGTGTTGATTCAAGTCAGGACTGATTCATTTGCAAAAAAAATAATATAATAATAATTTCATCACTAATCTCAATCTTGAATTGACATATTTCATATTGCTTCAAAAGCTTCTTAGATGTAGAAGTGTTCGATAATGTGATTTTTTTTTTTTTTACCAATACGGCTTAAAAAAGAGCTGATTTGAACCGAATCATTAAAGGAATCGACTCGTCAGATTCATACTTCAGCCTGATATGAGTCGACTCATTCGAGCTGAGTCGGATAGACGATGATTCATTCATTCATTCCGGATTCGTATCAAATGTATCGGCTCGTTAGTTTATTTGTAACCAAACAGAATTGAAGTCTGGTCTATTCAATGAAGGACAAAATCTAAGATCTAACCCTATAGACCTTTAAAAAAAAAGTGAAATAAATGTAACATAATCTGCTATGAATAAATAAATAAATAAATACCCCATAGAAACCCCACAGCTTTCTTCTGATTGCCCGTGTAATGAGTTCTCTATGGCCTGTACAGCATCGCAGTTCGAGCTCCTGCTTTTGTATTGTTATTGTCATTACTATTAATGATAATTATTGAATAGTCTATGGATTATTTTCACCTACCTGCTTTCGATAAGGTGTCCTCACTGGATTGGCGGTGTTTGCAAAGATCATGGTTAATTCCTTCGTCCTTGAATCAAAGAATATGTCCGTTCCAAAAAAAAAAAAAAAAAAGCCAAAAATATTACAATGTTAAACCGCTCTATTAGGCTACAGTAGAACTGTAATTCTTCCACATCGCACTCTTTTGATGTTACTCGCCTACAGAAGGGGAAAAAATCTTTGATCGGAGAGTTGACGTGACAATAACCTTTTTAAAAAAAATACTAATGCTAATAATACTAATATCACCGCGTCGATGGTTTATTCCCACCTCGGCCCGTCCAACCAGTTTTCGGTAAATCGCCTGGTTCATTGATCTTCGTTCTGTTGCCCGCAGGAAAGACCCACCTACTGCGGAACGAACCATTCGACACTCGGTCTGCGGGGGGGTGCCGAAACGCCTAGCAATCATTTCAGCTATGTTTGCGAAATTCACATCAGCTGTTTGCGATTCCAAAACGCATTAAAATGAATACAGAACGAGCTAAAACACTTACTGAGTGATAACACACTGAATACACGCTTTATACAAACGCACAATGGTTTGCTCCAACCCTACACCGGGATCATGGTTGCCTCCAGCGAGCATACCACACATTCCACAACCTGACCATCAGATCCCAGCTACAATACAGCCATAGAAATGCGCCCTGGGCCCTGGGCCACCGGGACAGTCCCATTCATCCCTCCATTTCTGAGGTGTATCGTCTCACAAATTATCTGGAGACGCACAACAGTGTGCTGTACCTTTAAGGCACATCAAATAAGACAAAAAGACATGGCAGGGTGGCTTAGTGGTTAGCACTGTCGCCTCA